>OX422214.1:267051915-268251915 GCA_949130495.1 Sambucus nigra | reverse complement strand
CAAGGTTGATCCCTCTAAGACATTTCAGGCTGTTAACACTATCTTTAAAGAACCCATTTACAAGATTTTACGCAAAATCAAAGACCATACATTCATCAAATGGCCCAAAAATATGGGTGGCGATCCATCAAAGAGAAACAATGTGCTGAGATACGTATTCCATAAAGAGAACGACCACAGGATTGAAAATTGCAAGGCTCTGATGTCACACATGGAGGAGTTGGCCCAAGATGGGCACCTTAATGAGTACATCAATAAGAAGGTAGGTAAGGTCATAGCTAATGGAGATTAGAAGCCGAACAACATCCTTGATAATGATACAGGGCATGAGTTTGTGGTAATCCATGGGGCATCAAATCTTAAGAAAATCTAAGAAAACACTTTTTCGGATGGATCTGAAGAAGGTTACTGCCATCATGGAGGCATTTCAGATTGAGCCTACCAAAGCCCAGGCTGGTAAACGTCGACCACCAGAGGACGTCGACTACACCAAGCATATTATTTTCACCGAGGAGGATTTTATTGGGGTGAGAACCTCACATCATGACTCATTAGCGATCACGCTCAGGATAGCCAATTGGGACGTTGACAAGATACTCATGGACCAGGGGAGTTCGTCAGAAGTGATGTACCTAGAGTTGTTCCATAAGATAAAGATGAACATCACTGACCTCAAAGAATCCACAGTTATTTTGGTCGTATTTGTAGGAAGGATCACAATGCCACTATAAAAGATAGGCATGCCCGTGAGGGAAAGTAATATATCAAAGCTAATTGAGTTCGTAGTGGTGGATATTGAGTTCCCATATCATGCCATCTTAGGCAGAAGATGGTTGCACGCCCTAAGGGCCGTACGATCAACTTACCACCAGGAGTTTAAGTGCGTTACCGACGAGGGCGTGGTTAAAATACGTAGCGATGAGGCCACAACCAGGAAGTGCTTTATTGTAGCTATTCGCCCCAAGAAGGAAAATAAGAAGGAGGTAAAAGACACTCGGAAGGAAGTCTAGGAGGGGTTGTACCCTCTAAATATCAACTACAATATGGACGACCTGGGGTGGACGAGACCAAGGTCCACCCCGCTAATAGGGTCATTGAGAGCCTGGAAGAAGTTGGGGAAGATGACAACTTACCAGAAAGGAAATTTTTTATTGGAACCACCCTTGAGGAATAAGAGAAGAAATAACTGATTGCCTTTCTCAAAAGAAACCAATTTTTTTTTTCTTGGGAACTATATGACTTTCTAGGGATTAATCCCAGCCTAGCCTGCCATCACCTGCACGTTAATTCGACCTTCAAGATGATCACTCAACAGGCTCGTCGAATAGCCCCCGAAAAGGCCAAAGTAGTGGAGAATGAAGTAGGGAAGCTACTAGATGTAGGATCCATCAGGGAAGTTCAGTTCCCCGAATGGTTATCCAATCCAGTAGTGGTAAGCAAGAGCAATGGTAGTTGGAGAGTCTATATTGATTTCACGAACCTCAACAAAGCATGTCCCAAAGACAACTTCATGCTTCCTAAAATAGATTAATTGGTTGATGATACAAACACTCACGAAAGGATGAGTTTCTAGGATGCCTATTATGGCTACCATCAGAATCCTTTCTTTGGACTCGATCAGGATAAAACATCTTTTATACCCCAATTGGGTTGTATTGCTACAAGCTTATGTTGTTTGGTTTGAAGAACACTAGGGTAACTTATCAAAGGCTGGTCACCAAGATGTTCAAGAGACAGATGGGAGACACAATGGAGGTCTACAATGATGATATATTAGTCAAGAGCAAGAATAAAGGCGACTACCTCATGGACTTATCCAGAACTTTTAAAATCCTCAGAAAGTATTGAATGAAGCTTAATGCGAACAAGTGTTCATTCGGTGTCCAGTTAGGAAAGTTCTTGGGTTACCTAATCAGTAAAAGAGGAATTGAGTTCACTCCAGAACAGATCGACTCTATCACTAGAGTTTAGCGTCTTAGACGTTGCAAGATGTTCAAAAGCTCACTGGTAAGCTCGCTGAACTCAATCACTTAATCTCCAAGTCTTTAAAACATTATAGACCATTCTTTCCTCTCCTAAAGAAGGACAAAGGCCTCATATGGAATGATAACTATTCACGATCTTTGGAATAGATCAAATCTTACCTTGGCAAGCCACCATTAGTGGTGATTACAAATAATGGAGACCCACTGTACCATTACCTTGCTGTATCAGACCATGTTGTAATCTCCGTCCTGGTATGTGAAAAGGAAGGAGGTCAGTACCCAGTTTATTATGCAAGTAAGAGGATGAAGGAAAATAATACCTACCTCTGGAAAAACTCACATATGCACAAGTAGTCACCTCAAGGAAGCTAAAGCATTACTTTGAACCCCATTCAATAACTGTAATCACTTTCTACCCCCTTAAAGCCGTTCTGCCAAAAGTCGACCTCTTCGACTGATTTTTAAAATGGTCGATCAAGCTTGGGAAATTCGATATCCACTTATAACCAAGAATAATGATTAATGGATAAGTCTTAGTAGACTTAATTATTTGATTAACAGAAGCCCAACCAATTGACCAATTAGAAGCGGAGTAGTCAGCAAATAAGGAAGCACATTTTAAGGACTGGACCCTATACGTTAACGGAGCCTCTAATTCCAAGGGGGCATGAGTAGGGATCATTATCATCACCCCAGAAGATAATGTGATTGAGTAAGGAATTAAATTGGGATTTAGGCCTCTAAAAATGAAGCTGAGTATAAAGCACTAATTGATGGCTTGTGTAAGGCCCAATTACTGGGGGCAAAGCGCCTTCACGTATTCAGTGACTCCAAACTGGTCTCCAAGCAACTGAGTAGGAACGTCAAAACCAAAGATGATAGCATGGCAGCCTGCCTCGCTGTGGTAAGAGGACTTATGGAAGGATTTGAGAAAGTGGACATTCAACAGTTCCCCCGGGGGTAAAACAGTCATGTCGACACCTTAGCAGCCTTAAGCTCAGTAATTGACTCTTAGTTAAGGTGAATTATTCAGATAGAGTTCCTCATGCAGCCAAGTATTGACTAGACAGTTGTAGCCGAGCAGGTCCACCTCATAGAAAAGGCCCTGAGTTAGATGGATCCCATCGTCAGTTATCTATGAAGCAATATATTTCCCGATGATAAGAGGACGACCCATAAGAAAAGGGTCAAGGTTGCTTGCTTTTATCTCACCCCAGTAGGTAAGCTCTATAAGAAGTCATTCACAGGTCCTTATCTCCAATGCGTCCACCCATATGACACCGAGAAAATACTCAACAAACTTTATGAGGGCATTTGTGGGAGTCATTTAGGAGGAAGATCTTTGTCCTTCTGAGTAATCAAGGAGAATTACTGGTGGCCTCATATGCAAAAAGATGCAGTCGTTTACATTTGCAAGTGTGAAAGTTGTCAGAAGCACTCTTCTACGATCCACCAGCCCGTCGGCGACCTGAAGTTATTGACAATCCCATGGTCATTCGCAAAATGAGAAATAGACATAGTGGGACCACTACCTACAGTACCTAGAAATTGAAAGTATCTGCTGGTAGGCAGAAATTACTTCATCAAATGGGTAGAGGCAGAACCACTAGTAAACATTCGCGACTTAGACATGGCTTGGTTTATCCGGAGAAATATCGTGACACACTTTGGGGTGCTAAGGGCTATCATCACCGATAACAGCACGCAATTTGAGAGTAGTTTCTTTCAATATTTTTATGATGAATATGGCATCAAGCATCACTTCAATTCTGTGGCATACCCTCAAAGTAATGGGCATATAGAGGCCTCTAATAAAACCATGCTCGATGGACTGGAAAAGTGGTTAGAAAGAGCCAAGGGTTCCTGGGTAGACGAGCTCCCTTATGTTCAATGGGCTTATCATACTACTCCTAGGTGACCAACTGGGGAAACACCATTCACATTCTCTTATGGGATGAAATCTATCATCCTACTAGGTGCAGGTCTCCCCACTATGAGAATCGCCTTCGTTGACCAAGGCCTTAATTATGATGCCCGAACTTGACTTAGCAGACGAGCGGAGAGAGCATGCCATGATCAAGTAGGCTTTGTACTAACATCAATTGGACAGGAAGTACAGCAAGAAAATGAACCCGAGAAAGTTTTTGATAAGAGATTATATCCTAAGGAAAGTCCTCGTTAGTGTCGTAAGACCATCAAATGGAAAAATAGGACCAAACTGGGAAGGACCCTTCAGAGTAATTAGGGATGACCTTCAAGGAGAATATCACTTGGAAAAGTTGGAGCACAGAGAGATACCAAGAGCCCAAAATGCATCCGATCTCAAGAAGTTCTATTTTTAGTCTTCTTTATATTTTGTTAGCACATTTAGTTTAAGCAAATTTTCATTTTCAAACTTATGTCACTTGTAAGTTTTTATTCAATGAATAAAGTCCAGTTCGCCCTCGCACTTTGATACTATATTAGTTATTTTTTATTTCTTGATTGCGTCTCGATATTATGCAGCCTTTCTAAATGATAACTCCTTCGTGCATGACTAGACCCCTGGGATTACAACAAGTTGTTCAACTTGTTTTCAATCAGGGAACCTCACGTGTCGAGTAGGGCTTACAGTAGTTACAAACATAGGGGACCTCACGAGTTTCCATGACAACAACAAAAGTCCTACAGGGGATCCTTAGGAAATAAAGCCAACTTAGGTTGGTTGCCAACTTTATTGGTCGTAAAAATCCTGCTCGGGCAAATGAACCATTTTCCAGGTACATTCCCGCTATCACCTTATTTAGGTCTGAGGGAGTGTGATGACACAACCTAAAAGGTAAAGTAAATGGAATGATATTGCTAAGGCATAATGGACTGGGAGAATGTTCAAACCTGTAACTAACCTCAACTCTTAATATCATTCACTCATCTAACAATAACAAAGTGATAAAACCTAATAACTAATCCACTTGAACAATAAAGGGCCCGAGGTGATAAATCAGTATCATGTGGTCGACAGATATGTTGGTTACCTAACAAGCAATGACTTTTTTATATTATTAACAACACTTGTTTAGTTAACACAAGCTCAAAACATCAAAAAATTGATATATAACACTTTTTCATTCACTATAATGAGAAGTTACATTTATAATAAAAAAATAAAAATATACAATGTCTTAAAATGGCCTAAGATGATGAACAAGATATTCAGCAACAATCACCCTTTGACCATTATCTAGTTTGGGAGCAATCTCTTCTACATCACTGTCTAGATTATTCTCCAAGAGATGGGAAGGAATGGCATCAACTGGAATCCATTAATCATCATTCAAGAAAGGATTATGGAAGTAGGCGACACAGTGAGACTTATATTTATACCACAACCTGGACTCCTTAGGTGCCTTGACCTCCTTAAGGGCGCTCAACCATCGATGAGATAAAGCTACATCTTTCGCCTCTTTAAGCTTCGCTATAACATCTGCCCAACCTACATTATAGCCTTCCGACCAAGTTTCTCGAGGTTCCATTTTGAATGAATTCCTCAATCTCTCAACACATTCCTCGAGTCCAGCAACCTTGACTTTTATCCCCTCTACCTCCCTCCTCAGAGCATCATTTTCGGCTTGGAGGATTTTACCCACTTGGCTAACCTCAGTGTTCTCTAAGAGTTAGGCCCTCAAAGAATTTACTTCTTCTTGAACCGAGGCTCCTATCTCTTCCATCTCTTGAAGATTATCTTTCAGCTTAGTAACTAGCTTAGATTGATTTTTATGTTGCTCATTCCTCGCCCTTAGAGACTTGTAGATCTTTATAAAGGCTTTACGAGCCTTCAAAATGATATTTAGCCCAAGGATCTACCCCATATGGGAGATAGTATAAATGTATTGGTCTAAATCAACAGACTATAAATAACACACACCAGATCATGAACACAATATTAGCTCATAAAGATCGAGCAAATGCATACACATAAAGAAAGATTTCATCTTCATTAATACGCAAAAATGAGGGGGTAAAGGGCCAATACAACAAGTGTTCAGATATGATTATAAATTTTTAAAGAAGAAATCGTACAAGGAAAAAAGAAAAATTCCTAGTCTACGAGCCTTGATCCTTCACCTGATCAGCTTCTGCAATGGCTTTTCCCTTATCAATAATAAGTTGCTCCTTGCTAGCATCGTCATCAACACTGACCTCAGCAGGAATGATCTACGTGTGACCAGTGGGTTGACAATCACCCTCTCCATCATCCTCGAAAGGATCAGGATCAGGACCAGGGGAGTGAAAGCCAAAAATCTCGAATTCGGTAAGAGTCCCAACAGCCTTCAAGGCCTGATCCCAGCCCTTCTTGAAGGCCACCTTGCATCCATAGGCCAGTCGTTGTTCGACATCATTGTAAACCTTATTGAATCCTTCATAATAACTAGAATATCTTTCTTGGGTAGGTTCCCCCTCCATCTTAACAACCTTAATGGATAAAACTTCATTTGCCTCGACCAGTTGAGCCTTCTCGATGACCATCACTTTCTGGGATGCCCTAAGTTCATCATAAGCCTTGGTCAGCTTCTCTCTCTCCCGTTCCCATGCCAGGTGAGCTTCAACAAAGGCTTTTTTCTCAAACTCCAGAGCATCTTTTAGCTTTTGTTCAATTATGGATTTACTGGCATAGTCGTCCAAAAGAGTTATAAAATGATATAGTAATTGCGCCGAAAAAGAAAGAGCAACAAGTAAGTACAGAGGTAGGGAAAATGCGAAGAAATAAATAGTGGAGAAGACTTACTAGGGCCATCCCCTGAGCAGTTTTGAGGCCAATATGGGATGATCCCAATGTCGAAGAACGCTCACAATCAGCAACGAGCACCGCCCTCTTCAGTAGGTTGGGGGTAAAAGAAGGGGCATCACCCATGCTATCCCTTTAGAATCTATAGCAGGAGTGGGGAATCCAGAGGCTTTTAGAACCAACTTTCTTTTGGCATCCTCCTCTCCCTTCCTCTCCCCATCCTTCTTCTTCTCTCTCTACCTCTTCCTATTTTCTACTTCTCTCTTCTTCTCTTTCTCCTACACATTTCCCGTGTCTGACGGTCTAGAACTACTAGCCCTGGGGGATCTAGTCTCAGATGTCTTTAAGGGCTTAAGACGATCAAACAGGACGGTCTGATCATTATCAAGAAGCCTCAACTTCCTTCTCTTTATCAAAGGGACCATTTCTTCTTCTTCTTCTTTTTCCACTCTCTCTTACTCCTCCTCTAATACCTCTTCCTCCTCTTCAGATCCCTCTTCCTCCCCCTCTATCACCATGGGGTCAGAAAGACCAGCCTCAGGAGCTTTTAAGGTGGGAACCTTGTCGACCGGACGAGCAATAAAGCTAGTAGTCGTATTTTTGTATTCTAACAGGTAGGCCGTCGACCTTGGATATTCACTGTTTGGTAGCCTTTCCTTGATGTTCCAGGATTTCAGAAGCTCATTGACATCAACCCCACTTATATTAGGCTCCTGATACTTGATACGAACTGCAAGAGAAAATGAAGAAGAAAATTAGCTAAGAGGATAGAAGTCAGAAAGCAGAATTGTATAGTCAGGAAAGGAAAAAAGAAGAAACGACCTATTTGGCCATCTCCATAGTCCGAAATTGCAGGGCCCTGACGCCTTTCTCCCTCACCAATAGGAGGGCGTTGCTAGTTTCTAGCAATGAAACCACATTCCCAGTAATCTTTATGGGAATCCAGAAGATTCACCACCAGGACCCTCACAGCCTTCCTGGTTTTCAAATACATAAGACCATCACCGATTCACGAGCATACATAGCAGTAGCATATCTTGGTAAGACCTAGTTTTGTCCCATAAAAGGTTTTTATCCTATGAACTCCATTAACTATCTTCCAAACGATGGGGGAACACTGAGCAGGTACAACATCAAAATATTTGAAAAATCTAAGGAACAACTAGTGTGGGGGGAAATTTTAAACCCTCCTCGGTTATCAGGAGGGTATGAATCCAATGCACCCTCGAGCATTCTGAGGAAGAGGGGCACAATCGATGATCACCCAATCTGGAATATTGTATTGATGCCTAAACTCAGCTACCGTTTTGTTATCTATCATCTCCATAATTATACAAACAAGGAGAAAACCCTAGCTACAGCCACACAATAAGTTCCAAGAAAAGCTTAAGAAAGGAAGAGTTGGACCTACAAAGATTAATGGACCACTGGAAGAAAAAAGAACGCTGAAGAAGGTGAACTTAACAAAGCTTAGGAAGCAAGGAAGATATTGGACTGAACTGATGAGAGGGACTGTATCTCCAGTTTGAAACCCGATGTCAATGATGAGCATAATCTCCTAAAATATTTTTTGGCGGTTCAGATGTCTGGTCAGACAATAGCACCCTCGCCCATTCAAATGAATTACAAGTATGCCATGAAGTTTTGTTTAGGACGAGCGTACCAATGCATTTCTCTCATATTTACAGGAACACCATTTCAAATTCAAGGCACAAAGATTTTAAGTTATGGACACTTTTAAAAATTATTTGGCCCAAAGTTCACAAGGCCTAAATTTTTTAAAGGCAATTGCGAAAACCCATTTAACATGACCCATGAAAGTAGTCGATAAATCGGGACTGATCAAAGCGCTGCCTGACTCAAATCGTTATTAATTTACACACGAGTATTTTAGATACATTAGAACAATTATGGATATAGTTAAATCAGTTACCAATAATCTCGAAAGAGATATTCAGGAACTCCTTGATATATTCACATGTTAATTACGTTCCTTGTACAACTCAAACTCTACTTCGATGCACTTATAATTTGCATACCCTTACCCGGGACAAAGGGATGTAACAAATATTATTAAGAGACACTATAATAAAGCAGTAACCTCTCTGTGGACGTAGAAAAAATGTTAAATCACGCATATTGTTGTTGTGTGTGATCTTTTACTTTTTGTACTCTGTGATTATTTTCATGGATCTCTTTATTGTGATATTTCTTGTACTTACAGGTAGTATAATAATTTACATCACGTTTGTCTTTTTTCGAGGTAGATGCATAATTAATGTGTCAAAACCCAAATAATCATTAATAAATTATAGTGTTAGGGTGAATTTCTTTAGCTCATTTTATAACACACTATATGTCGGGTCACACGAATGTCCGTTGCTGCTGGTGCAGACCAATTACCAATTACACTATAGGAATTAAAATTAATGGGTTGTTAGGTATTTTTTTTAAGTTCCATTAAAAAGTCCGCTTTTTAGGTCCACTTATGATCCTCTCCATATATATATATATATATATATATATATACAGGATAAGGTTCAAAAGTGTACATTAAGAGCGAACATTTTAATGAACATTAAGGAAAAACACCCAAAACCCATTTATTTTAATTCCTATGTTGAAATTGGTCCGCGCCAACGGCACCCGAGACCATTCTGGCCAGCCCCCCACCACCCAACCCAACATACCCCACCATCCCCTCCTAACCAGCCCACCACCATGGCAGCAGGTGTGGTAGCCCTTATGGGGTTGGGTAGGTGGGCGTGGGGGGTGCTGGCCGGAATGGTCTCGGGTGCCGCTAGCGCGGACCAATTTCAACATAGGAGTTAAAATAAATGGATTTTTGGGTGTTTTTCCTTAATTAAAATGTTCACTCTTAATGTTCGCTTTTGAACCTCTCCATATATATATATATATATATATATATATATATATATATATATATATATATATATATATATATAGTATTGCTCTTGTGCCGACTGTCCCGTAATTTAACAGTGCTGACTAGACATGTGTCACCTAGCGGTGAGACCAAAAGAGAGAGAGAGAGAGAGAAAGAGAGAGAGCGTCTATAATTTAGCCGATAATTTTTGGGCTCACTGCCATGCGACACATGTTCGGTCCGCACTGTTAAAATGCGAGATAGTCCGCGCAAGAGTATTACTATATATATATATATATATATATATATATATATATATATATATATAAGAATCTTCCATTTGATAGGACTAATAATTCTATACCAAGGAAACACTTGTACGATCCAAATGGGCTTGGCCCGATGCTTAAGTAGGACCCTTGGTTAGCAAGGGTCAAGCTTTCGGGTTGGGTCTTCTCGAGGAGGCTTGCACTTGTGGCAAAAAAAAAACTTGTAAGTATCTTTTGAGAGGAAGCATTGGATTAAGAAATTTACATGCGATGCTACAAAGTTATGCAATCATGTTGAGGGCAATTCCCCACCAAACAGTTCCGAATATATAGCCAGTCTGCATTCGACACAATATCCCAACTGAGTGATAGATTTTCGGGAGGTACTGGAACACAAACACCACTAAAACAACCGTCATCACTACCGTGGTTGATCCTTTTCCCAACAACGTTGGGATTACTACCCATAGTACCACCTGCACCACATTTATAAATCTTTTAGTCTAGTCACCATGTTTCAAACATATTAGATTATAGGAGAAATGTTTTTTCGAAATTTATATGAACCTCAATGGATATTTAGAGCTGGGCGTTGCCTACTTAATGTTCTTATATGTGTAGAGATGCTCCACGTTTCAATACAATTAGCATGTAGCTTCTACCCATACTATTTATTTTCATTTCGAAATATTTCATATTTCTATTGTCTATTCTATGATAGTTTTAAATTAAATTTAGGACCTATTGTAATTTATATTTTGGAAATAGGACAACAAACATTTTATTTATAGTTTTAGTCCTTATTTTTGAAGAAAATCGCTAGCACAAACCCATATTCATAAAACGTCAATGTTGATGTAAAAAATTAGATCACTCTAATAATTCAATCACAGATAAATAAATGAGATAAAAGATTTTAAAGTGGTTCAGCCTTATAAGAATGGCCTACGTCCACTGTTGTTTTATTGCTGAGTGTTTGGGAATTCTCGATTACAAGAAATTCCGTTCTGGATCCCAAGGTTTGGATTCAGGATCCGGTCCCCTACAATGAGGATTGTATAATGTATTTATAGCCTTGAGGCTGTCATGTGAAAGGGTGATACATTAAATGATATACATATGAAAGGGTAATACATTTAATGCCCCTTAAGCGTGTGCGTCTAAATGATAAGCATTTAATGGACCAGTTGAACTATTGGTTATTCATCAATTAATGCTCTGTTCGAGATGCAGCTCGGACCGCCTGAGTAGCTCGGACTGCCTAAGCTTTCTGGTATTCAAGAGTTCATCGGTGAGGTCTGTTCCTCGGAGCGTAGGAGTTCCTCGGTGAGGTCTGTTCCTCGGAGCGTATGAGTTCCTCGGAGTAACATGGTTCCTCGGAGTGTGTGATTATCTCGGAAGTACTTGTTGTTGCCATGTAGATAGCCACGTGTCTTTGTTTTGATTGATCCAAGTCAGCAAATTAAATTTGGTATCAACAGAAGCCCCCAATGTTTCATATTTCAAAATTTGAGGAGTATGGAACATTCTTTCTCGGAATACGGTAGCTTTAAATAGTTCTTCCTGATTTTTAGGATCATCTCCCTTGTATTTATTTCTCCATCCCAATTCGTAGAATCATGCTTTTTTGGATTTTTCTGCTCGCTTCGGTTCCCGCGTCACTTTTCGCCTTTTTAGTCGCTGTTGCTCGCTTTGATTCCCACGCTAATATTTAATGCCTTTTTAGCCGTTGGTAACATAATCATTACTTCGCCAGTTCCCAAGGCAAGGTATTTAAACTTCACAGAGATTCCCATCGTCTTCTATCTTTTCAGATTTTCACCTTTGAGTTTTTCATTGTCTTCTACTCTCTTGTGCGTTCATCTCTTCCGTCGTTCATTGTCAACAACTTCAGTCTTTTTTCTGTAAGACCCTCTTTCTTCTTCTTCTTCTTCTTCTTCTTCTTCTTCTTCTTCATTTCTTTTAATTCATCATCATGGTTTATCCTGTTGAGTCTCTTGAGAAATTTCGTTCCGACTTCTCCATTCCTTTTTGGGTTGTCTTGGAAGAGCTTTCTGAGCCTTATAATTATTTCAATTTGGCTGAGGGACATTGGTTCCCTAGTATCTTTTTTGCTGAGTGTGGATTTTCTTTTCCACCAAATCCTTTGTGTTTGGAATTTTATCAGTACTTTGATGTTGTTCTTATCTGGGGTCTGCATCAAAGGGTTGCTGACGAGCACATTCGATCAGCCTCCTATCTGCTTCAATACAAGAGTTATACAACTTCTTTCACTGCTCGTCCAGTGATCAGCGAAGCAGAGCCAGTACCACCCTCTGCAAGTTCTTCGCCAGAATCTCACGTTCCGTTGAGTGAAAAGATGAAGAAGAGAAGGACTCCTGCTCTGTTTGAGAAAACCGCCTCCGGCTCTGGTGAGGTAAAAAGGGTTAGGATTGATGTCCCAAAGGAGGGGACAAAGAAAACTGATGCAGCTCCTCCAGCTGCTGCTGCTAAAGTCGCCGAGAAGCCCGCAGTGGCTCCGAGCAGGCCTGATGCTCCGGGAGAGGTGATTGTGATATCACCGACCAAGGATTATTCCTTGGTTGTACCTGTTCCCCCGAGGAGGCTGAAGAAGAGCTCCTCGGTCAATTTGGCCGACGCCACCATTCAGCCTCCTGCTGCTGGGACTAAGGTTCCCACATCTGTTCCCCCGAGCTCTGACATGAGCTCGATAAAGTCATTGACCATTCCCGAGGTGCAAGGTAATGAAGATAACCTTACTCGGGATATGGTTACTTCTTTGGCTGCTCGTCATCTTGCTTCGGTAACTACTTTTACTTTGAACTTTTTCATATTTTCCTTTGTTATTTCTCATATTTGTTTCTGACTTTGCTTTCTTTTTCTGTTTACAGTTGACGAGCTGCCTCAACATAATCCTTAAGAAGGATGAAGCAATCAAAGCTTCTTGCTCCTCGTTTAGTGTGGAGGAAGCTCTGGAAGAAGCTATCAAGTCATTGGAGGAATATCGCCAAAGGTATGCTACTGATAAGGCAGCCTGGGAATAAACTTTCTTCCTCCGAGCAGGAGAGAACTCGAGTTGTTGAGGCCTCCAGAGATTTGGAGGGGAAGGTGAATGCCTTGGAGAAGGATAATAAAGAGCTTGATGCGAAGCTCAAGACGGCTGTGGAACTTGAAGATAAACTCAAGGTTGCTGAGGAGAAGTTGGTCCAACTCCAGGAAGTAACTCGGCAGAAGGAGGAGGCTGAACAAAAATTGAAAGCTGCTGATGTTTTGCTGTCCGAGAAGCTTGCCTTATAGAAGGCCAAAAGGAAAGCTACCGTGAAGAAGTCCTTCAGCTCTGGCTGGGACAAAGGTCGGGATAAGGGGTGTGCTTCCATGGTCTCTCAAGTGGACTATGGCAGTGTAAAGTATTTCAGGGACGGATGGGTTGCTGCCCTTCAGGAATTGAAGATCGACGAGTCATCCGAGCTCTTCCAGAGACACATCCCTGGTCCCCCTCCTACTCCAGAAGAATTAGAAGAGGACGAAGCTACCTCGGAGGAGTCTTCACTGGTAGTAGGAGAACATGCCCTAACCAGTCAGTATGCTGTCGAGCAAGGAGTTTCTTCTTCCGAGCAACAACTGGTGCTCTCCGAACAAGTCACAATTCCCTCCGAGCAACCTGCCTCCTCTTCCCAACCTCCCGAGAAGGTTTTGGGAGATAAGGAAAAGGTGTAGTGTTGTTCGGTTTTCTCTTTCTATTTTTCTTCCTTGTCAAATGTAACCAAGATCTTTGTAAATCTGCAATATGATCTAATAAAATTTGAGTTTTCTTCTATACGATTGTCTCTTTTCTATTTGTACTCTGTCTTGATCTTCTTTTTGATGATTGTATTTTCTTTCTTTGCTAGTTTCTGGCTAGGATGGATATGCTTTCTGCCAATGATACAAAGCTGATGCGGCAATACGATGAATATTATAAAGCTGGTCACACAGACCTGAGTGCATCAGAAGTTGCCGACATCCTTGGTCATGATGCTTCTGAACAGGCCGTCGAAGCTTATCAGTACCTGAAGTGTTTACTTGACCGATTTATGGCCAATAATGTGGCTTACTACGAAATGATCGAGGATCTTCAATGTACCCTAGAATATCTTCAGAATCAGTACAAGGAATCAACTGCCCTGTTGCATGAGGGGTATGAGAAGAGGTATCCGCAGCTTTCTGCCGAGAAGGGTTACGAAAAGCTCATTGCTGGGTACGATGTTAGGGAGAGAACCCTAAAGGGTGAAGTTGAAGCATGTAGACAGATTGCTGAGCTGCTGGAGCAAGAGAATAACAATTTACAGAAAGAGCTAGCATAGTTGAAGTCTGCAGCCTCTCCTTCAACATCTATAATCCCAATGACTGACGAGGGATTTTCATTTTTAGAAGTTGAGAATGCCAAATTGAGGCAAGAGTTGGACACATTGAGGAGGTCGGGCACTTCCACATCTCCTCGGGACGAGCAAGAGCTCCTCGGGGATGAGGAAGAACAGCTCGTGTTCTTGTGGAGGAACAGAGGACAACATCTGCCTTAGAGAACCAAGCCTTCCAATTAACGGCTAAGAACCAATCTTTGTCTGACATGTCAAAGAAAATTAGAGAACTGGAAAAACAACTCTCTGCAAAGAAATCAGTGTTGGAGACTAATGAGCTTTTTGTCAATAGTCTCCACGAGAAGCTTGAAAGGCTAACATTTCAATTCCACAAACAGCCCAGGGAGTTCTGGATGGCTGGATACAACGAAGCGCTATTCCATTTAGATGATCGTATCCAGAATGCCAATAATTAGGGCTAAAAACAAGGCTGGCTGAATGCCTTATGTGTGTTGAAGCTCGAACAGGGACATTATCTGTGGGACTACTATGATCCCGGATTGCTCGACTTGCCTGTGCCACCGTTCAATTTGGACATGGAGTGGATCCTAGTTCGTGCCATTCCTCGGAGCTTAATTGCGAAATACCTTGGTGACTACAATTTACATTCTCAGTTTGAGGTATCTCGTCCCGAGCATCTTCTAGATCGACCTTCTGTGATGAACGTCAGGATGCTGAAGGACTTAAACTTCATCAATTCTCCTCAGTCTTTAAATGATCCGCCTGCTGGCGAGGAACCTGTATCGAAAGCTGAGGGGAAAAAACCAATAGAATAGGAATTTTTGATGTAACAGTTAGTATACATATCCATGTAATTATCAATGTAACTTATAATTTATTTTGAATTTTATGAAAAACTTTCATTCTTGCTTGCAAATCTCAATTGCTATTATCTTGTAGTTATCAAATACTTTATATTCATGTATCTCTGTTAAAAAGATAATAATATTGTGCTGTTCATCGACCAACTTAGTAAAAAAGTTACAAGTATCAGTAATGTTGCTCGATCACTTAATAATAAAGTAATGAGTATAAAAATGTTTAAAATTTTTCTAACCAACCAAGGTTGTTAAATTGTGCTCGTCGAACAATTATAGTTAGTGAGAGTTTATCCCCGACTAACCATACTTGATAAAATGTGTCTGACCAACCAAAGTCAATATTTTCTCCTCGTCGACCAACTATGTTGGTACAGTTTGGAATATTTTCTCCTCGTCGACCAACTATGTTGGTACAGTTTGGAATATTTTCTCCTCGTCGACCAACTATGTTGGTACAGTTTGGAATATTTTCGTTGAGCAGTCTGCCGAGCTTTCCCGAGTAGTGCGTAGCACTAGTATTCCCCGAAAAATTTTCAATAAACGGAAAAACTTACAAAATACTCTTATTTTATTCATACTGATGGAACTGCGTTACATATACATTAATGATAATACTTGCGCAGGTGCTCTGCGTTCCATGCATTGTTAAACTCCTCGCCTTCTAGAGTTGCTATTCGATAAGTTCCTGGTCGAACAACTTCTGTAAATCAGTATGGTCCATGCTAGTTTGCCTCCAGTTTGTTATGCTTTTGAATCACTTTCTTCAGCACACAGTCTCCTTCTTTCAGGTCGCACTTCTTCACTCTTTTGTTGTAAAATAAAGCTGTTCGCTGCTGGTAAGCAGCATTTCTAATGGCTACTTCTTCTCTAACTTCCTCGAGCATGTTTAAATCCAGTCTTCTTATTAGATCACTGATTGGGGAGTTGAAATTCAATACCCTGTGTGTTGGGTGACCCAACTCAGCAGGTATGACAGCTTAACTTCCGAACGTCAGCATGTATGGTGGTTCTCCAGTTGCTACTCGGGGAGTAGTTCGGTAAGCCCAAAGCACTGATTGTAGCTCGTTAATCCAGTTTGCTTTCGCATCATCCAATCTTTTCTTCAAACCGTTCAGCAGCGTCCTGTTTGTCACTTCAGTTTGACCATTGCTTTGAGGATGGCCTGGTGCTGAGTGGACCTTCAAAATATTTGACTGATGACAATAGGCGACAAACTCCTCGTTATCAAATTGTGTCCCATGGTCTGTGATGAAGGCATGAGGGAGACCATATCGGCAAATAATTTTCTTCCAAACAAATTGGTACACCTTCTCGTATGTCATATCAATGAGTGGCTCAGCTTCTACCCACTTAGTAAAATAATCCACTGCGACGACGAGGTACTTGAACCTTCCTCGGGTCGTTGGCAGTGGTCCAACCAGGTCAATTCCCCACATGGCAAATGGCCAAGGGGAAGTTATGGGTGTCAATAATGCTTGTGGAGTTCTTCGGATGGAGGAAAAGCGCTGACACTTGTCACATTTCTTGGCATATGCTATACAATCAGCCCTCATTGTCGGCCAGTAATATCCCTGCATCATCACCCTGTGTAAAAGCGTCCGACCTGCTACATGGGCTCCACAAGACCCTTCATGGACCTCTTCAATCAAATCTTTCACCTCGGAGGGATGCACACACCTTTGCAAACCTGCCATAATTCCTCGTCTATATAAAACACCATTAGTTAATACATACCGAGAAGCTTTAAATTTCAACTTCTTGGCTGTGATCTTATTAGTTGGCAATTCTCCATCTTCGATAGATGCCCTGATGGGATCCATCCAAGATGGTCCTAAATCAAGGGTAATAAAGTTCATCGTTATGTCTTCATCTATGCTCCGATCAGCCAACACTTCAATTGGGATTGTTCGTCGTAGCTTGGTGCGAGTAGCTGATGCTAGTCGAGCTAGGGCGTCTGCTCTCACATTCTCCACTCTTGGTATTCTGAGCAGCTGAATAGCGGCAAATTCTGACACTAGCTCCTTTGCTTTTGCATGATACTTGATCATTAATTCTCCTTTAACTGCATATACTCCCATCATTTGATTCACGATCAATTGAGAATCACTGAAAACGATAACTTGCTGCGCCTCCATGATTTTTGCCAAGCTAAGTCCTGCAGTCATCGCCTCATACTCAGCCTCATTGTTGGAAGCTTTGAATTGGAAACGCAAGGCGTATTCCATGTCGACCTCGTCCGAAGTGCTCAAAATTATCCCCGCACCACATCCTGCTGCGCAAGATGATCCATCTACATATAACTTCCATATAGGTAACTCGTCTTCAAACTTCTGATCATTCAGAGTTCCTCGGTGAAATATTTTCTTCTTCCTTTCATCCTCCCCAAATTTTTCTTGCTCCTCTTCGATCATCTTTTCTTGCCCTTTTACCAACCGGGGTTGGTCTGAGCTCGAATTTAATGATCCTGTAACATCCACTTGCCCTTTTACCAACCGGAGTTGGTCTGAGCCAGTGTTTGTTGACCCTGTAACATCCACAGGTTTATCAGCGAGCAACTCTTGCTCCTCGGGGGTATCAGGATAAGTGAACTCCGCTATGAAATCTGCTACAGCCTGCCCTTTTAGTGATGATCTGGGTTCATAAATTATATCATATTCTCCGAGCTCTATGGCCCAGTACATCAATCTCCCTAATTTCTCTGGCTTATGAAGGGCTTGTCTCAATGGCACATCGGTGTATACTACTATAGTATGAGCCTAGAAGTATGGCCTCATTCTCCTACTCGCCTCGATCAACGCTAGTGCTAACTTTTCCAGCCTTGGATATCTGATTTTTGCTCCTCGGAAGGCCTTACTTGTGTAGTAGATTGGTTTTTGTACTCCATTCTCCACTCTGATCAACGCCGAGCTAGCTGCATTCTCCGATACTGCTAAATACAAGTACAATTTTTCTCCCATCACCGGCCTGGATAACAGTGGAGGTGCTCCCAAGTATTTCTTCAAGTCTTGAAAAGCCTTCTCACATTCATCATTCCACTCAAAAGTTTTCCTGAGTGTCTTGAAGAATGGGAGACATCTATCAGTTGCTCGTGATACAAATCTGTTGAGTGCTGCTACTCGTCCTGTGAGACTCTGTACTTCCTTCTTCGTTATTGGAGATCGCAGCCCTAATAGAGCTTTGATCTTTTCAGGATTTGCTTCAATGCCTCGTTGATTGACAATGTACCCGAGGAACATGCCTTCTCGTACTCCAAATATACACTTTGTCGGGTTCAGCTTCATTTGATATTTATCTAGTTGATCAAAAGTTTGGCTTAAGTCAACTAGATGATCGGAAGCTTTCTTGCTTTTCGTCAGCATATCGTCAACATAGACTTCCATGTTGTCATTGATTTGTTCAGCAAAGACCTTGTTCATCAGCTTTTGATATGTCGCACCTGCATTTTTCAAACCAAAAGGCATAATATTATAACAATAAGTTCCCCTAGGAGTAATGAAAGAAGTACTCTCCCTGTCTTCAGGTTTCATTTTGATCTGATTATAACCAGAATAAGCATCCATGAAGCTCAGCAACTCGTGTCCTGAGGTAGCATCCACCAGTTGATCAATTCGGGACAGTGGAAAGTGATCTTTTGGGCATGCTTTGTTGAGGTCGGTGAAATCTACACACATCCTCCACTTGTTGTTTTTCTTCTTTACCATCACCACATTGGCTAACCAATCTGGATATTTTACGTCTTCAATGAAACAAGCTTTCTGGAGCTTCTCGACTTCCTCTTGTATAGCTTGATTCTTCTCGGGACTGAATACTCTTCTTCTCTGCTTCACAGGCTTGATCTCTTTATTCACATTGAGTTCGTGACATAAGAAGTTTGGGTCAATCCCAGGCATATCTTCATGACTCCAGGCAAAAGTTTGTTTTCTGCTTCTAAGGAAAGTTATCAATTCTTGTTTTAATGAGGCTTCCAATGATGAACCTATTTGAGTAGTTCGCTCAGGGTGTTCGTCGTCCAGAATGATATTTTCAGTAGCTTCCACCACTTGACCCTTCACAAGTTGCGACTCATCTCGAGGATCCAAGGTTTCAATTTCCGCACCTTCATCCACTTGATAGGTAGTAGTCTTTTTCTTTGATTCTTCCAATTCATCTTGCTCGGCGGATGAATAATAGCACTCCCGAGCTACTCTCTGATCACCTTTCATAACTCCTACTCCAAAGTTTGTTGGAAATTTTAGGCATTGATGCACTGTAGATGGTACAACCTCGAACTTCTTCAATCCTACTCTTCCCATGATGATATTGTACGATGACTGGACATTCTTATCCATCACGAAAAAATGTATTCTTTCTGTCCGGCAAGCAGGCCACGTACCAATGAATATATCCAACTTGATCGTCCCAAGTGGAAATACTTTCTCGCCAGAAAAATCGATGAGGGGCCTGTGGTAAGGCTCCAGTTGAGATAGCTTCAAATTTAAACTATCGAAACACGAGTAGAACATGATGTCTGCCGAGCTACCTTTGTCGACCAGCACTCTTGAGATCATTACCTCTTTCATTCTCATTTTGATCACTAGTGGGTCGTCATGAGGATACAGAACTCCTGCAAGATCATTCTTCGAAAACCCAATGACCAATTTTTCTTTGTTCACCTTTCTCGGGCGATTTTCCTCAGCTAAATTTATTCGTTGAATGTACGAGCAAGGTTGAGCCTCTTCGAGGTAAGCTTTTCTTTCTGCAGTAAGGTCTCCTCCTCCTGAATCTCCTCCTGTAATAACATTACAATCAAATGACCCAAAGCGTATTGAAAATACCTCTCGTTCTGGCTGCCTTGGTTTCTTTGGAAGATCGGGGTCATCATCTGGATCATCATCATGGTTTCTCTTCTTTTTCTCCTCTGCTTGACGAGGAGATCTAGACCTCTCTCTAATTTGATCGTTGTTTCTTCTTTCGCATCCCCGATCAACATACTTTGCTAGTTTTCCTCGTCGGATGAGTGTTGCAATCTCGTTCTAAAGAGCTATGCAATTTTTGGTTATATGGCCATGATCCTTATGGAACTCGCAATATTTCTCCCTATTCCTCGTGTCAGGGTCTGACCTCATTTTCTTTGGCCAGTTTAACTCCTCGTTGTTCTTAATTTCTTCCAGGACGTGGTTGATATTTGCCTTCAAAGGCGTGTAATTATCGAATTTCTTCAAGACCTCCCAGGACGACCTACTTTTGGAATATTTGTCACCACCATTGTTCTTATGCTCTTTCTTCTTAACTTTGTCACCTTCCCCCTTGGTTTCTTTGGAGTCCATATTCTTCTTCGCAGACATAGCCTCCTCGGCATTCATAATCTTGGATGCTTTTCCCATCAGGTCCGACATGGTTCGAGGTGGATCTTTGGCCAAAGTGTAGTACAACTTGTTTGGCAGCAGTCCACTCATCAAAGCAGTAATCGCTGTCTTCTCCTCATAATCAATGACTTCGAGCTTCTCGTTATTAAAACGAGTTATATAATCTCTGATACTCTCACCAGCCTTTTGTTTAACACTTAACAAATGTGCCACTCGTTTAACTGGCTTTGCTCCAAAGCAGAAATTCCCAATGAACAACTCGGCCAGTTGAAGAAAAGTTGAAATCTTACCCCGAGGAAGATTATTATACCATATCTGAGCAGATCCGGTAAGAGTTCCCGAGAATGCCCTGCATCTCATCTCGTCTGGGATAGCATAGATGTCGGCAGCAGCTTGATATTGTTTTATATGAAGGACAGGGTCAGTCTTCCCATCATACTTGGGAGTCACAACAGGTGCTTTGAACTTTGATGGTGTTGGAAAATCAACAATATCCTGGACAAAAGGTGTTCCTCGAACAAAAGTTCGTTGTAGAGGGTTCTTGGCCTTAGCCATTTCCCCTAATCTATCCTCCAGCCTCTGAATAGATCCTTTCCAAGCATCATTTCCTTCCTCGGGCCTATTGGTTCGAGCAGCTGATCGCGTTGAAGTGGCTTCCTGGGATTTATCACGACGAGCAGCTGATCGGTCAGCAGATACATCTCGACGAGTAACTGGTCGTGACTGGGAAGATCCTTCCCTTAAATCTGATGGTCGTCGAAAGCTCCTCGACGCTGCATTAAGAGGACTTTTGTTCCTCCTAGGGCCTAATCGATCAAAAGGAGAGGCCCTGCTTAATCTTTCCAATGCGCTGGCCCTTTCTGGGGAGAGGGTGACACGTTGTTCAGTATCTGTGGCTCGCATTGACGAAGTTTGTCGTGGTTGATAAGAAAAATATTCAGATTCCTCATTGCGATATGAATTAACATGCCTAGTACGCGTAGAAGGCGCACGGGTATTTCTTTGGATGTTTCGTGATCCGGAATGGGCTGGCGCACCGCCATGGAGGGTTTGGATGAGTTGTCGCATCGTTTCTTGCATGACGGTCTAGCCCTGAGCCGCCATCATTCCAGTCGAATCTGGAATAATTGGGGGAGCAGATGGATTTGGAGGGGTTCCAGTGTTTCGATTACTGGATTCAGGTATATCAGCCATTGGAATTGGATTATTATTGGTGAGAAAACGATATTACCAGTCGTTTCCCACAGACGACGCCAATCTGTTGATGTAAAAAATTAGATCACTCTAATAATTCAATCACAGATAAATAAATGAGACAAAAGATTTTAAAGTGGTTCAGCCTTATAAGAATGGTCTACGTCCACTGTTGTTTTATTGCTGAGTGTTTGGGAATTCTCGATTACAAGAAATTCCGTTCTGGATCCCAAGGTTTGGATTCAGGATCCGGTCCCCTACAATGAGGATTATACAATGTATTTATAGCCTTGAGGCTGTCATGTGAAAGGGTGATACATTAAATGATATACATATGAAAGGGTAATACATTTAATGCCCTTTAAGCGTGTGCGTCTAAATGATAAGCATTTAATGGACCAGTTGAACTGTTGGTTATTCATCAATTAATGCTCTGTTCGAGATGCAGCTCGGACCTCCTGAGTAGCTCGGACCGCCTAAGCTTTCTGGTATTCAAGAGTTCATCGGTGAGGTCTGTTCCTCGGAGCGTAGGAGTTCCTCGGTGAGGTCTGTTCCTCGGAGCGTATGAGTTCCTCGGAGTAACATGGTTCCTCGGAGCGTGTGATTATCTCGGAAGTGCTTGTTGTTGCCATGTATATAGCCACGTGTCTTTGTTTTGATTGATCCAAGTCAGCAGATTAAATTTGGTATCAACAGTCAACCAATCACAACATGCCACGTATCCCTTTAATTTGAAAATAGGAACTAAACATGAAAATAAAATGTTTGTTGTCCTATGTCCATAATAAATATTATTTTAAGTCCTAAAATTACATAATCTAAAGAAAAATATATCAAATGAGAGAAATGGCTTGAATTGAGTTCCATTTGCCACGTGTAACTTTTTTTGACACGGAAGAATTAACAGAGATCAAGGTCATTTACATTTTCAGTTCCCATTATAGATTATGTACTTTTAGGATTTAAAATAATATTGATTATGGATATAGGACAACAAACATTTCTTTTCTATTTTTAATCCCTATTTTCAAAATAAAGGGACACGCGACATACTGTGATTGGTTGACGTTTTATGAAAATGGGTCCGCGCCAGCCGCTTTATTAGAAAATAGGGACTAAAACTATAAATAAAATCTACGGTGTCCTATTTCCAAAATACATATTATAATAACTCCTAAATTTACAAATCCCCTTCCCATTATACCCTTTGTGTACGTAGAGTAACAAAACTAAAAGACACTCAATAGCTACATCATCACATGCTTTACTCTACAATGGGTTTATCACTGCATGCATAAAAACACAACTATGAATGACATACGCATGACATTTTTCGATCTCTCCAAACAAGCTAGCTACTGTACAAAATAACCTTTAACTCATTATAGCATATCAACCCCCGTAAGATAAGCCATCGAAACACCAAGATAACGGAAACTAGAAATAGTTTCACTTCAATAATTGAATAGTGATTTTTAAATTTTACCTATGGGAGGGGGAGGATGACGAAAAAATCAAATAATAATCCCTTGCTGTCCTTGTATAGGCGTTTGTTCATGTTAAGCTGCAACCACATGTTCCAAACTTGCAAGGTGTCTGTCATGCACCTGAGGATGGTGACCGTGACTGCGAACCACGGTCGACGAAGAGGCACATGCACGCGTCGTTTACCGATAGCACGTAAAAGAAGAGGGGGTCGACGAAGAGACCCATGACACATACTAGGAGGAACACCTGATGGATTAATTTCTATTTTGTGAAAACTATCACACAAACAGGAACATTCATATTGAATTATCAAGAAATATAAATATTGATTTTACGAAAGTGTACCTGAATCCATGACAGAAAGTTAAAATATTTGAGTTTGAGGTCTTATGCTCTTCCAGATCAACACTTTTATTTCCTCTCTAAATTTCTCTCTGACAATGGGAATCAGAAGATTGGTGTTGTGTGATCTGGGGACCATGACCCTTATTTATAACACAATCGTGTCTTTTCATATTTCATATATTTCTATTTTAACCCATCATAAAAATAGAAATTACGCTTGTCTCTACACAATAAAACCCACACTTTAATAATACATTAGTAAGGCCCCAAAACTTAAATTAATCACTTTAATTGGCCTACTTTTATTTGATAGCCTATAATTCATATTTATTTTATATATAAGTCCATATATTAAATTTTACTTTAACAGTCTCCCACTTATGCTATATATATATGTAACTTTATAAATTTGAATTACACTTTATGAGCTCAGGAGTTTTAGCTATCAAAACTTTATGTATCTTAACAATCTTGTCCATTAATTGCACCAATATAGAATCAAAGCGATCGTCATTACACATTTCGTAAGTAGACCCATCAATGATCACATATATTAATGCAACTAATGACAAAGATCAAGTGTGGATGTGTAGCATGGAAATTTCATGCAATGTGATCTTAACATGCCTATTTCCAACTGGTCCTCCTTAAACCTTAGTGAGATCAAACCATATAAAGTCATAGTGAATATAAACTTAATACTTTACTGCAGTAAATAACCATACAATATTCATTAAATCAAATATGTCTATGAAAGCATATAAAATACAAACTCCCACTAAACTGACATATCCTGAAAAGAAATTACACCCATATGAGCAGTGCGCTCATGAAAGACCTTGGGTGGTAATCCCTTAGTCAGCGGATCCGCAATCATGGAGTTTGTTCCAATGTGCTCTATAGATATAAGTCCACCCTGAACTCTTTCTTTTACAACTAGGAACTTAATGTCAATAAACTTTGACTTCGTAGAACTCCTGTTGTTGTTGGAATACAATACTGCTGATTTATTGTCACAAAATAACTTAAGTGGTCTTTCAATGCCATCCACAATACGCAGCCCCGTGACGAAATTTCACAACCATATTCCTTGATTGGACGCCTCATAACAAGCTACAAACTCAGCTGCCATGGTAGAAGAAGCTATAATAGACTGCTTAACACTCTTCCACGATACAACCTCATAACAAGCTACAAACTCAGCTGCCAGGGTGGAAGAAGCTTTAATAGACTGCTTAACACTCTTCCACGATACAGCACCTCCAGCAAGTAAGTAGATATAACCTGAAGTAGATTTCATGCTATCTTGGCATCTAGCAAAATCGGAGTCAGAATATTCGATGATCTCTAACTGTTTTGACTTCCGATAAGTGAGCATGTAGTCTTTTGTTCTCTGTAAGTACCTCATGACTCGCTTGGCTGCTATCCAATGATCCTTTCTAGGATTACTTAAGTATCTTCCCAACATGCCAACAATGTATGCAATATCCGGACTCGTACATACTTGAGCATACATAAGACTTCCTACTGCTGACGCATAAGGAATCTTTTGCATCTCCCGAATCTCAAAATCATTCTTGGGACATTGACTGAGACTAAATTTATCTCCTTTAGCTACAGGGGTGTCACCTGGTTTACAATCATGTATGCCAAATCTTTCAAGAACTTTCTCGATATAGCTCTTTTATGATAAACTAAGTGTACTCCGAGAACGATCTCGGTGTATTTGTATACCCAACACAAAAGAAGTGTTACCAAGATCTTTCATCTAAAATTTCTTTGAAAGAAATCTCTAGGTTTCGTGCAACATATCTATATCGTTGGTGGCAAGCAAAATGTCATCAACATATAAAACCAAGTAAATATGGAGTATGATTACTCCCACTGAACTTGTGGTATATACAATCATCAACCAAATTCATCTCAAAACCAAACGAGATGACAACTTGATGAAACTTGTAATACCATTTACGAGAAGCTTACTTAAACCCATAAATGGATTTCTTTAATTTGCAAAATGTTTTCTTTGCATCTCCCGACACAAAGTTTTCTGGTTGCACCATATATATTGTTTCATCAATGTCACCATTGAGAAACGCAGTCTTAACATCCATCTGATGAAGCTCAAGGTCAAAGTGCGTCACAAGTGCCATTATTATCCTAAAAGAGTCTTTCGATGAAACCGGAGAGAAAGTCTCTTTATAATTGATGCATTTTTTCTGTGTAAAGCCTTTAGCGATAAGATGGGCTTTGTATCTCTCCACATCACCTTTCGAATCCCTCTTGGTTTTAAATATCCATTTGCAACTAATGGGTTTTTTTACCTTCAGGTAATGGGCCAAGATCCCCAATGTCATTGTCCTTCATGGACTTTATCTCCTCATTCATGTCATCAATCCACTCTTGAGATTTAGAACTTTCCATGGCTTGACGGAAGGTGATCGGATCATCTTCCATCGCACCAATGTCAAACTCATGTTCTTGGAGAAATACAATGTAATCATCTGGCACAACACTTCTTCGTTCTCTAGTGGATCTCCTTAATGGCATAGGTTCTGGAGGTGGTAGAGTTTGTTCTTCTAGAATGGGAGATTCTTGGATATTATTTTGATTAGGATTTGCTTCTTGAACAATGTCAGGAATTGGATCCTGATCAATGTTAATAACAGCTGTGGGAATATCAACATATTCCTCTTCAAAACTAAAATCCTTAACCTTATCCCCTTCGACAAACTCAACATCCTCAAAGAACCGGGCATTTCCAGTCTCAAAAATTATTTTGGTAGTAGGATCATAAAATTTGTAACCCTTAGATCTTTCAGAGTATCCAACAAAATAGCAACTAACTGTTCTGGAATCCAGTTTCTTTTCATGTGGCCTATAAGGCCTCGCTTCAGATGGACATCCCCAAATATGAAGGTGCTTCAGACTAGGTTTCTTGCCTGCCCAAAGTTCAAAAGGAGTTTTAGCAGTTGCTTTAGTTGGTACTCTGTTAAGGATATACATTGCAGTCTTTAATGTTTCACCCTAGAGTAAATCTGGTAAGTTAGAGTAACTGATCATACTCCTTACCATGTCTTTAAGCGTTCTGTTTCTCCTTTCAGCAACACCATTCATGCTTAGAGAACCTGGCATGTTGTACTGCGGGACGATACCGCACTCCTTTAGGAATTTAGCAAATGGTCCTGGGCGTTGTTCACCTGAACCGTCATACCTACCGTTGTATTCACCACCACGATCAGATCTGATGCTTTTAATCCTTTTGCTGAGTTGATTGTCAACTTCAGCCTTGAATGACTTGAACACGTCCAGATATTGGGACTTTTCATGGATGAGACAAAGGTAGCCATAACGTGAAAAATCGTCTATGAATGTGATAAAATATTGTTGATCGCTCCATTAAACCGTAGGGAATGGCCCACAAATATCTGTATGTATCAGTTCTAAGACGTCTGTAGCCCTATTAGCACCAGATCTCCTTATGTTTGTTTGTTTTCCCTTTATGCAATTTTTGCAAATTTTAAAATTTGAAAAATCAAGGGAATCTAGAATTCCATGTGACACAAGTCTTTCAATTCTCCTTTGGAAGATGTGACCTAATCTCTTATGCCATAATGATGCAGAATTCTCATTGGTTAATTTTCTTTTAATACCTCGAGCACTTAATTGCAAGGTTTCATGATATGAAGCAATAGTATCAAGTATATAAAAGTTATCTACATAAGATAAAGAACCAGTACCAACTAAATTTGAATTATGAAGAATACTAAATTTATTATTTCTAAAGGAACAAGTATAACCAAATTTGTCCAATATAGAAATGGAAACCAAATTTTGTCTAAATGACGGTACGATAAATGTCTCATTCAAATCCAAATAAGTACTAGACTTCAATAATAACCTAAATATCCCAATTGCTTCAACTTCAACCTTCTTGCCATCGCCCACAAAAATGTATCTTTCACCATCATTTGGCTTTCGGTAACTCAGGCAACCCTGCCTAGACACATTGATGTGAGTGGTTGCAGCAGAATCTATCCACCAAGTGTGTTCAGGTACCGAAGTCAAATTAACCTCAGAACAAACTAGGTTAAGAAGTGTACCTTTCTTGACACGCCAAGCATGATAGTTGGTACATTGCTTCTTCCTATGTCATGAGCTCCACAGAAGAAACAACCATCAACAATTTTTTCTTTATGTTGTTTCTTTGGATACGGAACCACTGCAGCTTCTTTATCCTTCTTTCTTTTCTTCCCCTTGTCCTTGGAAGTACTAGCCAAATGAACACTTTCTGTCTTATCTTGCTTCAGTCTTTCCTCTTCTTGCACACAATGTAGATGAGCTCATTAAGAGACCAAGTCTCCTTTTGGCAGTTGTAGCTCACCTTAAATTGACTGAATTGTGTGGGAAGAGATATCAGAACCAAATGCACAAGCAAATCCTCATATAGATCAAACTTAAGTGCTCTTAACTTTGAAACAAGATGAGATATTTCCATAATGTACTCCCTAATGTTCCCATTACCTTTATATTTCATTGAGATGAGACTTGCCAAAAGTGTACTTGTTTCAGTCTTTTCATTTTTGGCAAATCTGTTCTTAATTTCTTCTAGGAACTCTTTGGCTGTCTTTATCGTTTTCGATATTGTTTCCCTGAATGTTTCTGGAATGGCCTTCTTTATGATCATCAAACACATGCGATTTGACTTCTCCCACCTTTCAAAGTCCTTTTTGTCATCAGAGGAACTTTTATCCGTAAGAGGTGCAGGAGAAGGAACCCTTAATGCAAGGTCCAGATCCATGACACCGAGAACTATATGAAGGTTCTCTTGCCATGACTTAAAGTTTGTGCCATTAAGCATGGGAATAGAATTAATACTGGCAGTAATGTTGGAAACATAACTGATAGTTGAATCAGAGAACAATAAACAAATAAAACTAGCTCATATAAGTCTTAAATAAAAAATAAATTCAAATAAAGGACAAATCCCATTTTAAGATATCGGACACTCTATTAATATTTGATCTTTGGAAAAAATATTAACTTGTAAGTGATATCTTGCCGTAATAATCAAACACTGATAATAAGAACATATTGAATAATAATTCTTCCTTTGGGCTGATTTATTATTCATATATAAAACCAAATAATTATCACGTGCTTATTATTAAAGTGGCACATGTAATTTTGTTAAAAAATAATCTTCCTTTGGGCCGATTAATATTCAAATAAATTACATGCACGTAATTCTTTTTATATTTCGAAATAAAATTAATTTTTTTGAACAAAAGAGGTCACTTTGGTGACATATTGTTTAAATTAATTTATCTCGAAATATATATATAAATACACCAAAATTTGAATTTAAATTTGAAAGGTCATGGGTTCAAAACCTCTTGAGATCCTTCATAATTTTCATTATTTAAGAGGCTTAAATATGAAACACCAAGAGTCGAACATTTAACCTTCCACTACCATCAAATCAACCGCTAGTCCAAATTTCATGAATTTTATATCATTGGAATCGTAATGAAACGAGAATATTTCTGAATCCAAAATTTTTTCTGAAATATTAAACCTTTTTTTTTTGAAAAAATATTTACAGCCGAAAATTAATATCAATGCCTTCCTAATATATTCTCAACAATTCAACATGAAATAGCTTTGATACCACATGATGGATTAATTTTTATTTTGTGAAAACTTTCACACAAACAGGAACATTCATATTAAAATTATCAAGAAATATAAATATTGATTTTGCGGAAGCGTACCTGAATCCATGACAGAAAGTTAAAATATTTGAGTCTGAGGTCTTATGCTCTTCCAGATCAACACTTTTATTTCCTCTCTAAATTTCTCTCTGACAATGGGAATCAGAAGATTGGTATTGTGTGATCTGGGGACCATGACCCCTATTTATAACACAATCGTGTCTTTTCATATTTCATATATTTCTATTTTAACCCATCATAAAAATAGAAATTACGCTTGTCTCTACACAATAAAACCCACACTTTAATAATACATTAGTAAGGCCCCAAAACTTAAATTAATCACTTTAATTGGCCTACTTTTATTTGATAGTCTATAATTCATATTTATTTTATATATAAGCCCATATATTAAATTTTACTTTAACATATAAAACTAGTCGGAATTGTAAAGTTATCCTTATCTCCAAGACCTATGACGGAGCAATATTCCAATGTCGCATTTTTTGAGTTTTTGGAGGAATTCTAGGGGCCAGTGTTGTTTATTTTGGGTTTTGGCCTTCGCCTTTTCTTTTTGTATACTCTTTGTATACGGGATTCCGCCCCCTTAGGCGATTTTTTCTATTGAATCATTTACTTATAAAAAAAGATATAAATAACTTTCATTTGAATAATGTGAGAAGTGAAATATTTTTCTGAAATTTTTGACTTTTAACTAAAGCCCGCTAATTTTGTACATATGGAGTATATAATTTGTCCTAAACAATGCGGTCGAACTGTAATTTTATATTAAATGTCATTTTTTTACCTCCAAATTTTTAATCATTTAATTATCATTTTCCACCTTTGTTTTTGATAACTTAAAATTCACTCCCTTAGACATTCCAAACAAAATCCACCCTTAATATAAAATTCTAAGGGTCCGTTTGGTTCGGGATGAAATATGTTTCAACGCGGTGAAAAGTAATATGATGAAATACGTTTTTACCTATTTAGAGTTAAATTTTCTTATTTATTCTTGTTTAAGATTTCATAATTATAAGGTGTTCATGTAATTACAATGTCAACCCAATAAAAATTTAATTTTAAATATGTGAAAAAATATTTCACCACTTTACTTTTTACCGCGATTAAAATTATTTCACTTCGAACCAAACGGACCTTAAGAGGAAATTTAGGACTCAATATTAGGACACAATATACTTTTTATACGTGAACCACCATTAATAATATTTTTCGAACTATAGAGATTACAATAGAAATTTAATTTGTAAAGCTTACCACATTTGAGTTTGATAATGCAGATAGCCAGAGAAGGCGATCCAGTTCAAAGAATGTTATTCATAGTAAGAGGGCATCTCCAAAGCAGTCAAGTACTACGAGACGGTGTAAGAAGTTGTTGAATGTTAGGACCCAGAAACTTCAGTGGAGATGAACTGTTGTCATGGTGCATGAGGAGACCCTTTATAGAAAGGCTCCCACCATCTTCTTCAACACTTGTGACTCTCGAGACCACTGAAGCTTTTGGGCTACCCAACATTTTCTCTATACATTTGTGAACGAAAAGGTTAAGAGGAGTGCAAGTTATTACTTACCTGGGTGGAGAACCTGGGGGGCTGTGGCTATTTAATTGGCTTGGAGGAGGTATAAACACTGCCTCACGCTTACATCATTGTCGTTTATAAGGGCTAGGAGACCCTTGTCATGGTGTTCTTCACTTGGAGAGGACAAGCTTAGGCTTTATACGGCTTTGTTGACTTCTCCCAAGCCAAATCAAGACGATTGTGATTTGTTCACTTCATAATAAGATGTATGGACAACTCTCTTTAGAGTTGCAAAAAATTTTCAGAGATGGTGCTTGGATAATGAGTTCTTTTAATTCTTTTAGTTCGGGATTAAGTCTGATATCCACTCATTTCCTACTTAATCATAGTACATAGAGATGATATATTAATATGAGAAATGACATGGGCACGTTTGGGGACATATAATTCCTGTCAATAGTAGCTACTTGAGTGGAGTCTGTTCTATTTAATGTGTTCATCAATAACAGGAGAACATGCATTCCATGTTTTCAAATTTTGTGCCCCAAGCATTGCTTGAAACTATTACTGTTATTTCTTTATAAAAATGGTACTTTTTGACTCATTAGTACAAAAATTATGACTTTTAACAAGGAAAAAAAATAAATGTCAAAGATATATTTACGTTGCAAAAAACATTTTGCAATGATACTTTTTCTTTGCAACGTTTCTCGCACTAGCCATTGTGCTATAGATCTTTTGCAAGGAAATTTTGTTATCGTCTTCTTTTTTTTTGGTAGCATACCTTACTATGAGGTGTCCGGGCCATCTTACTCCCACCTCGACTAATCCCCATTCGCGGTTCGTGGCTTCCGCTAGCCAAACATTATTTTAACAGTGTCAGGGATTGAACTGGGGACCAAACTCAATCCACCTCCAAGACTGTTCCAGTAACAATCTTATACCATTGGACCAAGAGTCTTGGTTAATAATTTTGTAATGAAATTTTTCACTCGGGAAAAAAATGCTTTTTCATTGAAAAAAAATTATCATATTTCGACTAAAAGTCTTTTACAATGAATATTTCATTGCAAAAGATACTAATAAATCCTCGCAAAATATATTTTGAGAGAATTAAAATTTCTTGTCGAATGTTAATTTTTTGTTGCTAAAAATCTTTTGTAACACTCTTTTTCATTGCAGAAAAAGACATTTTTTATTGCAAATAATAATCACCTTTATAACAATGGGTTTTAGCAATATTTATTTCGTTGCCGAAAATATTTTGCAATGGATAAAATTCCTTGCTAATGTCATTATTTCTTGCTGAAATATTTTTTCAACTTATTTTTTCGTTGCAAAAGAATACTACTTTGGTTGCAAATAAAAAATACATTCATAATAATAGTGTTTCTACAATAAATATTTCCTTAAAAATTATATTAGATAATGGAATAAATAAAAAGAAATTTGAGTAAATAAACATAATTAAAATATATTATATTATATCCAAAACATAAATGTGTTACTGTTCATTTCACAATGAAGCTCAACGGGAGATAATACTTCATAATTAAGAGATGGATTTAAACTAGTTATCTCATCACAAACAGAATGATATGATCAACACTTGTCATCATGCAAATTGATTCAAAGGAACATAAGATATTTCATGGACATCTTCCTTAGAGGCATCGTCTTTCTCTGGCAGTAAGGAGACCTTCATTGCATCCATTTTTGATGAAAGATCTTGGACTAGGATTTTCAAATTTACGATCTTTGTTTTGTTCTATGATTCAAAATTTTGCATGCGTAGTGATAAGACTATTCGCGTATCCTGACCTCTTTCCAAAGACTTTTAGATAGATTGATGCTTCATCATAATCCGTCGAGCATTTTTGCAATTCAATCATCTCTTTCTATAAAGAAAAAGAAAATAATATGTTACATTATCACTTTGACTATTTTTTACACTTAAAAAAATAGAGTTTCCTTCATTTATATATAAAATCCAAGCTATTGTGACATACAAATCACTAATTCAATAACTATAGCTAAAAGTCAATCATCAATGCATCTCTTCCATCGATTTCACTTTATTTTTTTAAAAAAATGACAGAGTTTTCTTTATTTATTCATGAAATTCGACTTGTTGTGACATAAATCAATAATCCAGCAACAACTCCATTCCACCGATTTCAATACAAATCAATCCGGCCTGCGTGGCTTTAGGAATGCTTTATGCTTAAGCATGTAAAATTATTTTTTTTATATACTTATATAGTTAGACTCTGCTTCTTTATTAATCCACCCATTTTGCTTCGTCTAATGAGTATCATAAAATACTTCAATTTATCCTTTCGACTTCTCATATTCTTTACCTTCTTATTAACATACGAAAATAAAATACTTAAGTATATGTATCCACATAAATTAAAATATAAAAAAATTTATGTGCTAAAAAATATTACCGTCTTCATACAATTATTGGACAAAAGACTTTGTCCCACCGCGATGATCATACTTATCATTTAAGTGACTAATAGAGCTAGCATCATATTTTGCTACCAAAAAGTGATATGCTTCAAGTAGAAAAAGCATGCCAAAAAGTCATGTAGTACTTACATTGACATTAGAGTTCCTCACCTTGGACGAACGGTGATGCAAAGGCTCGCACAACAGAAAGCGATCATCGGCAATAGGCTTGAATGGGCCAAAAGCAGTCTTATTTCTCAATGTCAGGGGCACCCTAGCCCCCCACTCCAGGTTTGCTCAATCGTCAACGCCCAACCATGCCATATAGGTCAAATCTGCCATTTTCTAGTCTCGAATAAGGAAAGAACGCAGGTTCAGCTTACAAAAGAGAGAATCAGAAGATAGGAAAGCTACAAATTGTGAAAAATGAAGAGAATTCTCCCCTTTTTATAGGAGGCCAAGGGGCATCCCGATCGGTAGTTCCCTTACACCCACCGATCGGTAGTTCCCTTACACTCGCCGATCGGCACCTGCGTATCCCCCTTACTAAAGCATCCCAGAAGACCGTGCTACTTGTGATTGGAAATTCCTGGCACCCTCCGATCGGCAGTACTCCTAAAAATTCGTACAAAAAATTTCAAAAATGCTAAAAAAACTCCCAAAAAAATCCTAAAATTGCCAAATCAATATTGGAATATTTCTTCACCAAGAAAACCATTTTTCAAGCTCCCAAAATACCAACTGGATTTATACCAAATTTTATCCCTAGCTTAAACCCTAAAAATCAGTGCACCTCCAGCAATATCCCAAAACCTCATCCTCAGCATAAATCAAATGCTTCCCCAGTAGGGCTACGTAATATCCGGCCCATTTCCCTGGCAGGAATTCTCGAATTAAACTTTCTCCCACAAAATTCCAATTTACCCAAGCATAACTAGAATCCCAAACCGAACATCTCTCCCCAATAGAGTCTCCAAGAAACAAAATCCCTAGCGTGCATCCAAATCAAATGTAAAATCTCCGCCGAGTGTAAACCCTTCGCATTTACAATAAAAAGGTCCTCATAATTAGCCTTGACCCTCATAATTGGTCGTCCCCACTTAAGGTCCTTAGAATTGGCCTTGACCCTTAGAATTGACCTTGACCCTCAGAATTGGTGGCCCACACTTAAGGTCCTTTTGACCCCAACCCTCAAAATTGGTCACCTTCACTTAAGGTCCTAAGAATTGACTATGACCCTTAGAATTGATTGCTCCCACTAAAGGTCCTTAGAATTGGCCTCGACCCTCAGAATTCATCACGCTTATTATGGCCATATCTACGGTTTTACTCCATCTTGAGGTTCGGAGCTCACGCGTCTGTAGTTAGAGAGGGGAAGAAGGTCTCTCGGCCTTTTCTAGGAGCGCATCAGCCATCGTCGATGTGGGGTGATGTGAATAGATGCAATTGACAACCTATTTTGTACAAAACAGGCAAAAGAAAATGTAGCCGCCTCGAGAGAGCAGTATCAAAGACAAACTGATGCTTAAGAAACTAATAGTTCAGAGGTTCGAGGGCTAAGTTACGGTATGAGAAGGTGTTAGGCACCCATTCAACCCGTTCGGTCTTTTATGGCCTTATGTTACTATTTTCCTTAGTTTCTCCATGAAGTGTGTGTGCATGTATATATAAATGGAGGTCTCGACTCATATCATGGAAAAGATAAAATGAGGTCATTTAAAGGAATGTTAAATTAGAAATTATGATGTATGCGCTTATCGAGATATTGATCGTTATAATAAAATGATAATATTTGTATAATAAATAGAAAATATGAATCACAAGTATCGTATATATGAATAATATATGGATAAAATTAAAAAGAGGATGAAAATGTAAAAATAGAAAAAAAAGGACTCGAATCTCGAGTTTTAGCCTGAAACGCCTACGTAGCCTATAAAAGCATCAAAGTCCCCTTAGTTCGCATGCGACACAAGGGTGGGGTTTATCCCATATATTTGAATGGGAATTTATTGTATGTGTATGTGTAGAAAATGTATTTTTAGTTTTGTGAAAATGTGGTGAATAATCATGTTGGAATTTATAGATGTGAGCCTCTTTTTCTTTGTTTTGGTTTTTTTTATAGAAAATAAAGTATGTGCAATATAACTAATAGATGATGAGATATTAATGTGTATGCATTAAGGTAAAAGCTAAATTAAGAATTTATATAACTAATGCAAAAATAAAGAAATTTAAAGAGAAAAGGATGTTTGGACCTTCTTTGAAGACTTGAGGCTTGATCTTAATCCTTGATGGGCTTCCTTGCAAATTGGGATGAATGTTGGATGAGAGAGAAGGATATTTTTACTAAATTGGGTATGAGAATGATGGTAATGAAAGGTGCGAACAAAATTTCCCCATAAGGAAACTTCATTGATTGTAGAAAAATATTGTTGAGATCACTGATATTGTTGGATATGAGGTGTGCCTGGAAGTGATATCATGCCCTCCTTATATAGGGTAAGGGGACTACCTATTGGCATATCCCTAGTCCTGATAATCGACAGGTGACCCTAGATACACCGTCGATATCCGGGAAAATGGGCCTGCCAATCGGCAGTCTCGTGCAGTTTTTTTCTAAAAAATGATCATCGAATGCAATTCACTAATCCAAATCGTGATTGGGGTATACTGCTAGAAAGGTAATTCAGAGACCTTCAAGAGTCCTTTAGGGATATCCCATGTTCGTGAGTTGACTTTGGGTCAAATGGGGATCAACAGCGCCCGTTATTTCTTTGGATAGGAGATTTTTGGATGGTAATGGATCGTTTGTCCAAATCGTAAGTCAGAATTATGCACGAGGTAGACCGTTGGAAAGATTATGTGAGGTACTTCAACGTTACAAAGATCTTTGCTCAGTTAAGAGAATTGACTTTGGTCAAATGGGTCTCGAAAGTTCCCGATGATCTTTTGGAGTAAAACGGGTCATTCATTCGTACCGTAAGGCTGATTCATGCATGGGGTGGACCCTTGTGAAAGGTGTTTAGTGCCCTTCAAAGATTCATTCAATGTTCTGTGAATCTATTTTAGGGGGAAAATGGATTATTCGTTTGAATGGTTATATCGTTTTATGTATAGGGCAGATCGTTGGAAAGAGGTTTTAGTGCCCTTTAAAGATTAATTGAGCTTTCGTTCTGACGGTGAAGTTAACTGGGGTCAAATCAGGGATCGGGAGCACTCGATGGCCTTCGAATCATTTTTTGGTAGTGAAATGGTTCGTTCGTCTAAACTTCTATGCCTATTCACGCACGGGTAGGATAGTTGGAAAGGGGATTCAGTTTCCTTCAAATATTCATTGAGCTTTCTCTTTTATGATGGAGTTAATTGGAGTCAAACGGGGCTCGGGAGCACCCTATGGCCTCTAGATCAGTACTCGAAGTATGACCGAAGGTTTATAATGAATGGGGAGGTTCTAGGGACCTAAGGAGAGACTTAGGGGGGTCCTATAATGTGGTGTCTATAAACCCCCTCGACGGGTGAGCTTGGAACAAATAAAAGTCATCGAATAGACACCACATGATCTTTTGGGAAAGAGGTCAATTATGAGGACCAAAAAGGATGAGGATGACCATTTTAGAGGGTCTAGGTCAATTATGGGGACTAAGAAGGATGAGGATAACCAATTCAGAGGATTAAGGTCGTTTTAAGGACCTAAGGTAATGCTGGGAATGGTCGATTCTGCAGGACAAGGTTAATTCTGAGGACCTAAGATGGGAGAACCAATTCGGAGGGTCGATATCAATTCTGAGGATCTTAAGGTGGGAGCGACCAATGCTGAGGACCTTAAGCGGAGAGCAACTAATTTTAAGGGTCGAGGTCAATTCTGAGGACCTTAAGTTGGAGTGATTAATTCTGAGGGTCAATGTCAATTCTGAGGAACTTAAGTGGGAGTGACCAATTCTGAGGGTCAATGTCAATTATGAGGACCTTAAGTTAGAGCGACTAACTCTGAGGGTCGAGGTCAATTTTGAGGACCTTAAGCGGGGAGCGACCAATTCTGAGGGTCGAGACCAATTCTAAGGACCTTAAGTAAGGAGCGACCAATTCTCAGGGTCGATGTTAATTTTGAGGACCTTAAGTGTAAGTGACCAATTCTTAAGGTCGAGGTCAATTATGAGGACCTTAAGTAGGAAGAGACCAATTCTGAGGGTCGAGGTCAATTATGATGACCTTAATTAGGAGGGACCATTTCTGAGGGTCTAGGTCAATTCTGAGGATCTTAAGTTGAGGCGACCAATTTTGAGGGTCGAGGCCAATTCTGAGGATGTTAAGTCGGGAGTGACCATTTCTGAGGGTCGAGGTCAAATGTGAGAACCTTAAGTACAAAGCGACCAATTCTAAGGGTCGAGGTCAATTCTGAGGACATTAAGTGGGATAGCTCTCTTGGGGAATTTTTTGTTTGGGACTCCACTGTGGAGGAGACATCTGTCTGGGGATTATGTCTTTTAAGAAGAGCTGAAAATCTTAGTCTGGAAATTCCACTTTAGGGAAATAGTTTAATGACTTAAGGTTTGGGGATTCCGTTAGGGAATGTGTTGCTGGGGAGAGAATGTTCGGTTAAGGCTTCTAACTCTGCTTGGGCAAATTGGAATTTTTTTAGGAAAAAGATTTTATTCGGGAATTCCTGGTGGTGAAATGGGTAGCTCTGCTGAGGAAGCACTTAATTTTTTATGAAGATGAAGTTTTTAGGTTTTCGCTGGGGACTAATAATCGGCATGCTGATTTTTAGGGTTTTAAGCTGAGGATAAGATGTGGTATTAATCTGGCTGCGAATTTGGGAAATTTAAAAAAATTGATTTTCTTGGTGAAGGAATATTCCAATATTCTTTTGGTAATTTTAGGAATTTATCGGGGAAATTTTTAGAATTTTTTGAAATTTTCTAGGATTTTTTGTACTAAATTTCAAGGGGTTAATGACCGACAGGTTGTAAGAACTGCCTAGGGAGGGGAAGGGATAGTTTCGATCAATCGGGGTCAGGGGACTGTCGATCGGCATACCCCTTAGCCTCCTATAAAAAGGGGCGAATTCTCCTTATTTTTCACAACTTCTAGCTTTCTTATCTTCTGTTTCTTTCTTTTGTAATCTGCTCCTGCATCCTTCCCTCATTTGAGATTAGAAAATGGTAGACTTTTCAAGCTGTGAGATGCATATGGCGTGGCTAGGAGTTGACAATTGGGCAAATTTGGAGTGGCGGCTCTGGGTGCCCTTAGCATTGGGTAACAATAACACCTTTGATTTATTTGAGCCTCTTGCTGACGATCGTACTCTTATGCATGAGACTTCGCACCATCGATCGTCTAGGGTGAGAAACCCTTAGGGTTATATGAGTATTACGTGACTTTTGGCATTCCTTTTCGCATTTTTTCGCATCTTATTATTTCTTCGAATTTTGACAAAAGATCTTTATTTTGTTTTGACAAACTGACATTGCTGCGATGAGTCTTTGGTTCAAGGGACGATGGGATTTAGAGACATGTGGGATCACTTCCTACGATGGTGCGTTGGATGGTTTCTTTCACAGATTTTGGTAGTTTGGCGTCTGCATTAGATGAGACGTCCCGCTCGACGGTTATTCTATGTGCGCTGGGGGAGAGGTGGCGGGATGCTACCCACACCATACATTTGGGTTTTGGGGATATGACAGTGACTCTTATTGATGTACAGTAACTACTGGGGATAGACTGTGAGGGGATGCAGTTAGAGGTGGACTAGTTCTTGAGGGTGACATCGACAGCGGTGGAGGCGGCGCTGGGCGATGTTGGATGGATAATCTTAGGGGATCGATCTGTATGTCTATTTTTAGGAGGTTTTGTTGAGTCGGTATATTGACGAGACCAACCGGCTATAGGTTCTTCAGATGTCTCGTTTATTTCTTCTTTTGCTGCTGGGAGGATTTTTTGTGGCATCGAGCGGTGACGTGGTTCACTTATGGTTTTTACCATACTTGAGGGCATTTTTGAATATCCCTCTCTTTTACTGGGGGAGCATGACTTTGGCAACTCTTTATTCTTCTTTGGATGCTTTCAATCGGTGTTGTCGAAAGACTTTTATGGGAGCCACGTATCTTTTGGCGGTATTTTCCTTTATGCATTTTCCTTCATTTCCTTTTTTATTCTTAATTGTTGGATCTTATCCTCTTGCAGGCGTGGTTTTACGAGGTGATCGATATCAATGCCCGTTTGATTAGTTTGCATGATGACTCAGTGGGGGGGGGGGGTTCTATCGGATGTATCAGTGGCAAAAGTCCAACCGTCAGTCTAAGCGGTCTCCTTCCTTGGTTGCAGTGCGTCCAGTTTTGAATTCCCTGACGAGCGAGCAGGTTCTCTTTTTTCTTTTTTGAGACTTTTACTTTGAATTCTATTTATGCAAGTACTGACTTTATCCTGGAAAAATGCAGGTGACCTTTTATCCTTAGGGGACGACCATCCAGCACACAAGGGTGACCGAGATGCATGCACAGATGTGCAAACTACTGGCGCATGAGTTTGGCTACTCCTCGTATCTGGGAGATAGAGTGGTTTGGCATATCGTAGAGGATGAGCTAGCAATCCCACCGCTGATTACCTCGAGGTATATGAGGCGAGTTTGGGAGATTTGGAGGAGGCTAGGGTGGTGGCGATGATTGATGAGCCCTATTTGTTGTACACGGACATGGTGGCGACCTACGACTACCTTGATTGTGTGATGAGCTGGATGATGTCGTCCTGTATCTATGACGAGCTAAATATGCATACACCTCCAAAGACTTCAGGTAGGGGTATGAGTCGTCCAGTGGGGTCTACTCACAGCATTGGTGGTGCGTCGACGTCTGCAGCGGCGGTGATGTCAGAGGTTCCTTTTCTTCGACTTGCACCTCCCTCTTACAATATCAGACTGCCTGGGGGAGGTTTGGTGAGTATGTAGCATCGTTCTAATGCTATGGACCTGGCAGTGTTGGGGCTGATGGAGGACGTCCTTCAGCTAGAGATATATCTTTGTCTTTTATCTTTTGTTTTTCTGAGTTCTTCTTTCACTTCAGACTGACTGATTTGCTATTTTGTTTTTCTTGTAGCATGTCTGAGTATCGACTACCTAGCCGAGGGAGGTCTGAGACTAGGTGTCTTCTCCGACAGATCATATCTGGGATTCGATCCTAGTTCCTTCCTATTTTGTACCATCTGCTTCGTCTGAGGAGGGATCTGGATCGGGTAGTGGTGGCACCTTAGCTCATCGTCGGGGGAAGCGTATGCATCACATGGACGGGGAATCATAGAGAGAGAGAGAGAAAGAAAGAAAATTTTGGGGGGTATCGAGCATAGTCCCGTTGTTATTCTTCTTCTCTTTTTCTTCAAAAGAAATGGAATGATGGCAACACATATATATGAAATGAAATGAGATTTTATTTATTTATCTTTGCTTTAAATGACTTAATCTACACGCACTTTTTACTTTGTGTTGCTGAGACTCTAAAAAGGATTAGAACTACTTAAAAGAGAATTTATATTAAAAAGAGATGAGTTAAAAATATAAGGAGAGAAAAATTCCGTATCATTTTGGAATAAAAAATCGAGTTTTTTATTTTGATAAAAAAAAGGGAAATTAAAATTTTCTAAAAATCACCCCAAAGTTTTTATTGCACTTTCTTCATCTACTTTGTCCTTGGTGGGGTAGTGTTCCATTTGGATTTTGCAGGATCCTTGTCTTTAGTCAAGTCTTTCAAGTATAAACGGAGGAAAGTGGAGAGTTTTTCTTCACCCGTTCACATTTTCTCTCTTGCTTATTTCTTATCTTGTGTCTTGATAACTTCCAAAATAGCCCTTCCCGTAAGTGTGGAATTTACCTCTTATCTTGAAAACTTAGAGGTTATGTGTTAGTATAACATATACTATGACGCATTCACTTGCAACGGGTCTCTTTGTGATGCAACCGACCCATTGACTAGAATATGCTGACAGCGGCAACACAATTCTTGTATCCCGAGGATCATGTTTTTCGTTTTGGCTTGGACAAAGTCTGCTAGACTTACGAGGAGTTTTATACTATGCTGGGGGTAAATCCCAGTGTGGCAGTGGCCATGCTTTAATTCTCTCGGTCTCCTCGGGTACTATTGGTTGAATTTATCCACATCTCACCCTCGGTGGCTCGGTCATTGGTCACTAGAGGAATGATCTCCCTCCCAGTTGTGCTGTATTTCATGCGTTTGTGGGATATCAATAATGCGAGCTATGCCGGAGTCGTCTCCCTTGGCTTAACTTCGAAGCTACTATTTATGACAAGGGACCTGCTAATGGACCCTCAAATTGTTCTCGTTACTATGTGGATGTCATACCATCGCAATTATACGGCAGTGATACTGGCAGAAACCCAAACGGTCTAAATATTTGGCAGTAAGGCCGTTTTGATTTTTTGAGAGGAAGCCCTGTCAAGCTGTTCATGTGGTTGTCTGAAAGATTCTGTTTGGCGGTCCCCCCTGAATATCCTTTGGCATATGTGCTGAATTTCTTCACTCGTTATTTCATTATCTTTGACCCGAACATTAAGAACTAGGTAAACTGGTTTGTGGTGCACGGAGCTCGATGTTTGTGTTGGTCGATGCCTTGGGGGGGAGGGGTTGCAACCCATTCTGGAATTGGGGGAACACCAGTATGTTTGGTTAGCTTGTCTCTGGCAGACCTCCTTCTATTTTCCCTAGCGGTTCCTGCATCAAGTTGAATGGGAGAAGATTGTGCATTCTCGTACCTTGGACTTCTTCCCTATAGTGGATTTAATAGAAGGCATGTGCATGTAGTTGGGCTCTCTGTGGGAGAATCGTCGACCGTTGAACCGTCCTTCCCAATTTGTTGGAAGAGTTTGGCATATTTTAGGGACTATATGAAATGGTTATGGGGTAGGGTAGTAACTAAGATCTTAGCTGAGGAGACTGGGAAAAGTTGATTTGCAATGTTTGACACTATGGAGGGGATGTAGTGGTTTTTTCTAGGCTGGTTCGAGCTCACTATTCCATGGAGCAATTTCGGTATACTATCTAGATAGGAGAATTTTGGGGGCATCAAGATGTAAATGATGATGGGTCTGGTTCTTCTGGTAGCTGTGGGTAAGGCCATTTGTGAAGCTGGTGATATCCATCAAGCTTTTGTGTGTTTGGTTATGTATTTTGTCATTTTGGGTTTGTTGGGAATAAATTTTGGAAATTTTAACTTGTTTTAGAAGTAATTTGGTTTGGTTTGATTTTAGGATAGTTAGGTTGGCGGAGGTAGTTGTTTGATTGCCGACGTTGATATTTCATGTAATCGTACCAAAATTTCCCAAAATGGAATAAAAAAGGAATTTAATTATATTATTGTGCCTTTTGATGAGTTTTACATTCGAATTATCTATACCAATCGCTAAGGCATGCATAATCCTTTTGTTCATGTAAATGATAAAATGAACTGTCATTCTCGAAAGTAAGAAAAGAATAGCATTTTGTGGAAAAAGAAGGGGGCCGTTCCCATGTAAAGCGTATGAGCTACTTGCGTACCTCTGGGAGTTTAGAATTTTTTGAGTTTTATTTTTTAAAGTAAAGAGATTTTTAGAGGATTAAGCCCCACGTAGTTCTGTGTAGAGGGAAATAAAGAATTTTTTAAGAATATAAGGGAGATGAGAGGAGTCGTAGCGCGTCGAGATTTGAGACTAAGGTAGAATTTCTTGAGATGGTCCAGGTTGAATGGTCGGGCCATCTCTTCTCCATCAAGGTCAGTGAGCATAGCGGTGCCACTAGACAGGATTTTCTTTATAATGTAGGGGCCACTACAGTCGGCTTGAATTTCCCTCTGGGGTCCCTAATGGGTTCTATGATTTCTTTGAGGGCTAAATCACCCTCTTTTACACCACGTTCCTTAACTCTCCTATTGAATGATTGTGCTATCCGGCGATGGCATCTCTGTATATGATATAAAGCTTTTAGACTCCTTTCGTCCAAGAGCGACAACTCGTCAAGTCGGCTCTCTAGTCTTCATCTTTGACTTTGCTTTCAAGTATGACGCGTAGTGAAGGTATTTCTAGTTCAACGGATAGGACTGCTTCCATATCATATACCAAAGAGTAAGGGATATCCCTAATAGATGCTCGAACTGAATTACGGTAGCCCCAAAGGGTGTAAGGGATCTGATCGGCCCAGTCTCAGCGACTCTCGATCATCTTTCTGATGATTACTTTGAGGTTCTTATTAGCGGATTTAACTGCACCATTAGTTTGTGGTCAGTAGGGAGAATATTTGTGTATTCTGAATCTCATACTACACGTTGTTTGACAATAGCTCATGCCAGATCCCGTATCGATCGATGATGTTCTTCCAGATGAATTTGGATTCTTTTTTGGCATTCAGCATTGCGTATGACTCGACTTCAACCCATTTGGTGAAGTAATCAATGGCAACCAAGATGAACTCATGCCCATTAGAGGCTTTGGGCGTGAATTTCCATATGATATTAATGCCCCATGTGGATAATGGACATGGAGAGGTCATGTTGTATAATTCCCACAGAGGCGAGTGCGGGAGATTAGAAAATTATCAGCATTTAAGGCATCTCCGGACATAGGCAATACAATCTTGAACCATGGTAGTACAATAGTAACCCTGTTGGATAATCTTGTTGGTGAACATATGGCCATTTATGTGGGGTCCACATTCCCCACTGTGAATTTTCTACATCATCTCTTCAATGTTAGCCACTGCGATGTAGTGTGAGTGGGTTCCATCGAAGTTTCTCTTAAACAGTGCTATATCATAGATAATGTACTGGGCAACCAGTTATAGAGGGTTGCTCGGTCTTTATTATTGGAATCCTGGGGGTACCTGCCATGCTTGAAGAGGTGCCAAATATTATAATACCAATAATTGGTCATATTGGAATCCTTTATTGTGATGAGTTCAATGTGGTAGCAGTGGATTGGTTTTAGCTTGCTTTTAGGACTAGGAAAGGGACCATTGTTATTCCTTCGGGCATGTAATCCATAGAGGCTAAGGTAACACGGTCATCGGCTAGGTTGTTCCTTATTTGGGGTAAGTAATGGAAGGTGATATCTCAGAACTGTGAGTCCAACTCTTTTAGGTGGGCGTTGAAGGGTAGGAGTTTCTCGTCCTTGACTTTCCATCTTTTAAGGACTTGGCCGATGATGAGGGTTGAATCCACGTTGACATCTAGGCATTGGATTCCCTTTTTGAGAGTGACTTTGAGGCCTACTGTGCATGCCTCGTATTCGGTCATGCTGTTGGTGCAGGGGAAATCTATCTTGATGGCAACGGAAGTGTGAGAATCATCAGGAGCGATCAAGAGTATCCCAATGCCGTATCTTTTTTTGTTGGTTGCACCGTCAAAGAAGATTTTTCACTGGAGGTTTTCCTGAGAGGTGCAAAGGATATTTTCATCCGAGAATTCAAAAATCCAAACGTCGGCTTCTTCCATGGGGTAATCAGCAAGGTAGTCAGAAATAGGCCTCCCTTTCCCGAATTTTTATAAGACATACACAATATCGAACTCGATCAGCAACATCAACCATCAGGACATTCGACTAGACAAGGTAGGTTTTTTGAGCACGTATTTCATAGGATCCATTCAGGACACAAGTCTGATGGGAAAAGTCAGCATGTAATCTCAAAATTTTGAGTGACCTAGACAAGGGCGACACGTGCTTTCTCCAAGGCAGTGCAGTTGACTTCGTACCCGATTAATTTATGACTGGTGCAGTAAATGGCCCTTTATTTGGAGGAGTTTTCATTGTATTTATCAAGAAGGGCCCCAGCTGCGATGTCTGTTGCGGTCAAGTATAGGAGTAGTGCGAGACCAAGTTGCGGTGGCATGAAAATCGAAGGTCGGGTTAGATACTGCTTTATTCGATCAAATGCTTCTTGACAAGCTTCGTTCCAAACTTTGGTAGAATCTTTTTGGAGGATTTTGAAGATGGGTTCACAAATAGAAGTCAACTGGATGATGAACCGGCTGATATAGTGTAATTTTCCCAAGAATACCCAAAATTCCTTTTTCGTTCAGGGTGGTGACATTTCGAGTGTGGATTTTAGTTTGGCAGGGTCTGCTTCAATCCCCTTCTCACTAATCATGAATCCTAAAAGTTTTTCTTCGGTAACACCAAAGATATATTTTTGTGGGTTAAGGCGCATCTGGTATCGCCGCAATCGTTCAAAAAACATTCAAAGAGCGGGAACATGATCTTACCGAGTCTTAGACTTGATAATCATATCATCTACGTAGACCTCGACCTCTTTATGTATCAGATCATACAAGATGGATGTTGCAACCCTTTAGTAGGTAAACCCTGCATTTTTAAGACCGAATGTCATAACTGTGTACCAGAAGGTTCCCGGGGGTGATGCATGCAATTTTTTCTTGATAATCATGGTGCATCTTGATCTAATTGTATCTGTTAAACCCATAAATGAATGATTTGAGAGCGTGATTATCCGTATTATCCATGATCATGTCAATATTAGGCAATGGGTAATCATCTTTTGAAGAGGCCTTGTTCAAATCTTGGTAATCAATGCACATGCGAACCTTTCCTCCTGATTTTGGTACGGGTACAATATTGGCTAACCATGTGGGATATTTGATCACTCGGATGAAGCCTACGTTCAACTATTTAACCCCCTCATCTTGAACCTTGAGTGACTTCAGTGCAGAGCTTTTGCAGCATCTGTTTGACTGGCTTATATTCTGGGAGAGTATGAATCTCGTGCTGAGCGATCTCGAGATCAATTACAGGTATGTCGTCATAGGACCATGCGAAGACATCCACAAATTCTTTCAACGGTTCTTCAAGTTGGGCGCGCTCATGCTCGTTAAGGGTGAACCCTATCCTAATCTCGCGTAGTTGGCTACTAAAACTGAGATTAATAATAATAATTTGATCTTCATTAATTTAAACGCGGTTATATTATTTTTTATTAACCTTATTAAGATCGGTTAAGAATTGTTCATTTGGAAAAATATCATCATCAAGAGTTTGTTTTTAATCAAGACAATTAATATAAGGCACAACAAGATACTCAAAACCTTCATTTATTTTATTCTTGGAAAAAACATCATTGAGAACCTCATCTAAGGAGGTATCGATTACATCATGATCAGATTAAAGAACAACAGAAGAAAAAGAAATAGGATAAACATCTGGGTTAGGTTGCATCTCAGCAGGTGGAATTGGTATAGCATTCCAGTTTATTAGGGGTGCATCAATAGTCTTGATCAGGATAAACGGATTCGATGATGTAGTGCCTGAGTGGATTATGCAGAATGTCAGCCCTAGTGTCTACAAATTGAATGAATCCTCATAGTCACTTCCTTCGAAATCCTCGATAACAGTTGTGGTCTTCTCAACGAGTGGTTGAACATGATGCTGGAAACTTTCGACCCATAAGTAACTGTCTTGGAAGAAGATCTCCATTCCTGGCTTCATCTTCTCATCCACGTGATGATACCACAATTTGAGAAAGCCACAAAAGGGAAAATATTCACACTCCTTGATGAATCTCCCATTCAGGGAATCTTCTAAGACAATTTTGGAACTTTTTAGCCTTTTTTAAACCAAGGTTGGTAGAGCATTCTGAGTTCTTATGATAAGGGTTGATAACCCAATACACATGAAGGAAAGGCCTTCTTTAACACTATGGAATTTGTTAAAGAACGTTACGCGACTAAGAATTTGTCTCAAAAGTGAGTTTTACTCTAGGCTCAAGTGCAAGCCTGTCGCTCAAGTAATAACCCGGTAAGTCGGGATCGTATCCACAGGGATCGAGATTGCCAAATAATAATAAGAAAAATTATTAAATCTTGAAATGTTTTCTTAAAAGAAACAAAAAGATGATTAATGATTGGGAAAATTTCTACTGAAATAAAAATTTACTTAAGAAAAACAAACTGAAAATTGCAAAAAAAAACACTTAGATCTGACAAATGGGAGAAAATAGGGTAGGGTACAATCCCTCAATCCTTAATAAATTACCGTATAGAATACTAGAATTGTAAATTAAAATTATTGACTAGATCCGGTCTTTATATTTTCTAAGCATTACATATATGAGGGATCTAGCCCGCATCATATGAAATCAAAGATAGATATAAAGCGGTGAATAATAACTTATACTCGCAAAGCGTTCTTAAACATCTCAAGTACCTAGGGCATGAGAGATTAAAAGATTGACAATGTTTGTATGAGTTTCTTTCACGATTCAATCAATATTTTAATTTAACCTCTATTTTCTACATAAATAATTTGCCTTGGATTGAGTTCATGTACCCCAACCCTTGGGAATTTAGCTACTCATGATTTGGTTCAAGAATAAATTCACATATGAAATTATGAATCTACAAGACATTATAAATAATTTGCAAATAATAAAACTAGATAATGGAAAGATTGTACTTGAATTCAGCAACAAAAACGGAATTGGAATTCAGAATTTCTTACGAACTAGGGTTCATGAAAACTCTTTAAGGAATAGAAAATTTTCTCTCAAACTCTAACCCTAAAATTCAACCTCTAATTCTCTCTAGAACTCTCAACCTAGAAACTCTTAACCTAGCCTCCTTCAAATGATGTAGGGCATGGGCTTTTATAGCACAAAGTCTCGAAATTGACAGCTCAAATTGCTTCTAACACAAGTTTCACCATTTAGCACGCCAAAAATCTGCATAATTAATGCCAGGATTTCACATGACCGGACCGGTCCGGCTTACCCTCGGATCGGTCCGATATCCACCGGATCGGTTCTTTTATTTCTACCGAATCGGTTCTTTTTCCATCTCCATCGGTCTGCTATCCATCCGGGGTATACTGGACTTGGTCATTTCGGATCGGTCCGGTTTCCATCGGATCGGTCCGATTTTCTTTGACTTTTTCCTTGCAACTTTGACTAGCCATATCTTCTGATTTAGAACTCCGATTTGGGTGTCGTTTCTTCCTATGCTCTTCTGAACTCATGCTCTTCAACTTCACTTTTGGTGTCGCCTTCGATTTTTGAGTGGAACTTTACTCTTTTGCCCTTTGACTTTTCTTTTGATTTTCTTCTTTTCCTTTCTTGCATTCCATTCCTGAAAACTTCATCACAATTACACAAAAACTAGGGAAGATTGTTAAAAATAGACAATAGAGTGATATGGACTAAAAATGATTCAATTACTTTGTTCGAGATATTAAAATCACCAAATTAAGGGGCTAAATTCAGAAGAATTTACGCTTGGTCAAATCCCCCTAACTTAGGACTTTGCACGTCCCGGGCAATGTAACTGAATCAAACCAAAATTCTTCTCTTGAAAATTCCTTTATTGGGATAGAATACCTTTTTCGCGGGCAAGCGATTGCATTTAGCGTATGCAACAAGCCTTTAAATCTCTAGGTTACCCTAGTAGGACGAGTTTTGTCTCGTGAGGGTTTGCAGTGAATTTACCCACAAAATTCTTTATTGACTCAAATAAATATCAAAATATTTAAAAATTGTACAATTTAAATTTTTCGAAAAAATAATCACCATCAACTGTCTCAAACCATAGTGTGTGTGTGCAAAGCCAAAAATTAAACCTCAAATTTCCACCGATTGAGCATTACGTTACTTTCCGAAAATTCGTTTTGATTCAAATTCTTACGGATTGCACTCATAAACGAATCACTCGAATTGTGGCTATTTTATCTCGGTATGCATGATATAAAGAGTAAATATAATGGACACAAATTCATGCATACAAGATTGAAAATAAGGAAATATATGGTGAAAATACTCATCATCGGAGTACGGTTATTAGGAAACGGGAACATCACCTCTATTTCGCACCATTTAATCTCTCATTTTATCTTTTCATGTCTTAGCTCTCCACGCGGTAACTAATTTCGCAATTCGGACTCGGTTGAGACTTTTTCGGGTTAAAACTGTAAAGGGTAAAAATGGGAATGATCGGAATGTTCGGAATTGGAAAATGTCCTTATGACGTCCATTAGTGATTTTTCGGGCATTTTCTCATTTTTCTCTTTCTTTTTCTATTTTCATTTTTTTTCTTCTTCTTTTTTGCTTTTTTTTTTCCTTGCTATTTTTCTTTCTTGCTATTTTTCTTTTCTTGCCCTTTTTTTTCTTATTACACACTTTGGACTTACTTGATAAATTTCCAATTTTCACAATTCCGGGCTATTTGGGTTTTTCGGGTTATCAAACGAAAAGAAAATATTTTATTAGGCTCAAATTGGGTTATCAAAGGGATAATTTTATTTTTCACAACTTTTTATGGCTAATATTTTTGGGTAACAAAAGAGGGCCTACTTCGTTGTCCAAATTGCTAATCACATTACCATATGCATCTCGAGATTAATTAAGTTTAGAGATATATTTAGCACGAATTTCGAGACAACATTTCACACATTTCCCATAACCGATCAAAACAAAGGATTGAGATCATCAACGACTTATTAAAACGCTGAAAAGGACTTTGAGTTAATCATAAACTCGGATTGATTTAAAAACTCGTAAAAATTGATAGGCTCGAAATCTCACCGGGTTGGACTAATCTCCACACTTATTCGTTAAGTCGTCAATTTTATTTCAATTTCCATCTTCGGTCAATTTTGGCTTAGTGCATTTGAGATTGTTAACAATTTGAGACTTTAAATAGAATAAAGGTGATATTTTTGAAAAATTTAAATTTAAATTTTTATTTATTTTGATGAAAAATATTTTTTTTTGGTTTTTTTTCAAATTTTTTTATTTTTTTATTTTTAGATACACATATATATGAATACAAGCGAAGTTTTATGAATACGCACCTGTCATCCCCCCTAACTGAAGTATTTGCATTGTCCTCAATCAAATGGATAAGAGAAATAAGGAAGACAACAAGAATAGTGCGAAAAATAAAACAAGCAAATATCATACTAAAACTGTATATTACAAACAAACTGTAGAAACAACTGTGTAAGCAAAAAGAAAAAAAACAAACATAGTTATAAAAATCCTAAAGGGGAGAGGGGCATCCTAAGCGGCGGGTGGGGGATGGGTGTATTTATAGTAGGGGAGTGGGAAATTGGAGGGAATGAAAGGGTGGGAAATGGGGGACGAATTGTTTGAAGGAAGTGAATGGATTGGGGGAAGTGAAAAGGTGTGGATTGAAGAGGTGGATTGAAGAGGTGTGACCCTTGGGAAATGAACTTCTGCAGACAACCGGACCGATCCGGTTTTGGGACCGGACCGATCCGCCTTACCGGATCGGTTCTATAAATTCAGCCGGACCGATCCGCCTGACCGGATCGGTTCTTTTAATAACAGACCGGACCGATCTGGTCTTCTGATTTTTCTGAATTCTTCCTCTCTCTTCTTTTCACCATAAATGCTCCTATTCTCCATTCTAAACATGAGTTTTCAACCGCTCACACTTCAAACTATCCTCAATGCTCATCGAAAATGAAACACCCTTCACCCGTCGGATTCTCAACCCTGGGACTGACTCAAACCTACGACTCCTAATTCCTAAGACTCATATGTACAACAATCACCCCATACATGTCGGGGGTGCGACGACCTCACCTCTCTTTGTTCAGTCAATCCCCATAAATGGGGTCCGACAGCCAGATTGTGTCGGCTTCTTTGACAATTGCTTCCAAATAGGGCTTGAGACGATGCCCATTAACTTTAAATGTGTTTCCCCCTTTCTCATCTATGAGTTCAACAACTCCATGGGGAAACACCTCTTTCACAATGAATGGACCTGACCATCTTGACCGCAATTTTTCGGGAAACAAGTGCAACCTCGAGTTGTAGAGAAGTACTTTTTGTCCCGAATGAAACTCTTTTTTACGAATGATTCCGTCATGAGCTCGTTTCATTCGGTCCTTGGATATTTTAGAAATTTCATATGCATCATTGCGTATTTCTTCCAACTCATTCAACTGAAGTTTCCTTGTTTCACCGGCTTTATCCATATTGAAGTTCACCCTTTTGATAGCCCAATAAGCTTTGTGTTCGATCTCAACCGGAAGATGACAAGGTTTTCCATACACAAATCGAAATGGGGACATCCCAAGGGGATTCTTATATGCGGTTCTATAAGCCCAGAGCGCATCATTCAATCTGAGAGACCAATCTTTCCTATTAGGATCGACTGTCTTTTCCAAGATATTTTTGATTTCCCGATTAGCGAGCTCGGCTTGGCCATTCGATTGAGGGCGATAAGTTGTTCCAACTTTATGGACAATGCCATACTTCCGTATTAGTTTCTCCATAGGCCTATTGCAAAAATGAGTTCCATTATCACTGATTATGGCCTTAGGCATACCAAAACGAGAAAGTATATTTTCTTGAATGAATTTTATCACCACTTTGCTGTCATTCGTCCTTGTAGCTATCGCCTAGACCCATTTGGAGACGTAATCTACAACAACGAGGATGTATAGAAAACCAAAATAAGGTGGAAATGGGCCCATAAAATCAATACCCCAACAATCAAACAACTCCAATACTAGAATTTGGGTTAATGGCATCATGTCACGGCGAGTAATGGCTCCCATTCTTTGGCATCTATCGCATGATTTACAAAAAGCATTCACATCCCGGAAGATTGTGGGCCAATAAGGACCACTTTGAAGGATTTTTGCAGCAGTTTTATTTTTAGAAAAATGACCTCCACATGCTTCCGAATGATAGAATCGAATTACCCCTTGGATTTCTTCATTGGGTACACATCTCCGGATGATTTGATCAGCACAATACTTAAACAAATATGGATCATCAGAAAAGAACATGCGTGACCATGTAATGAACTTTCTTCTCTCTTGCGGATTCCAATTAGATGGAATAACCCCAGTGACAAGGTAATTGACTATATTCGCAAACCAAGGGAGAGAAGAAGTAGCAAATAAATTTTCATCCGGAAAATACTCATCTATGGGAATGGGATCAATAGGCACGTCGGACGAGAGGCGTGACAAATGGTCAGCGACGACGTTTTCTACTCCTTTCTTATCTTGAATCGAGAGATTAAACTCTTGTAAGAGTAGGATCCACCTGATTAGACGGGGTTTGGCATCTTTTTTTCTCAAGAGATATTTAAGTGCCGAATGATCAGTGAAGCAAATGATAGGCGACCCAACAATGTAAGAGCAAAATTTGTCGAGAGCAAAAACGACTGCTAGTAACTCTTTCTCCGTAGTAGAGTAGTTAAGCTGGGGGCCAGATAATGTTCTGCTAGCATAGTAAATTACATGAGCTTTCTTGTCTTTCCTCTGTCCAAGAACAGCCCCAATCACATAATCACTTGCATCACACATAAGCTCAAATGGTAGTGACCAATCCGGAGCTTGCATGATAGGTGCGGAAATAAGCATGATTTTAAGTTTATCAAAAGCTTCTTGACATGATTTATTCCACTCAAATGGAGTGTCTTTCATAAGAATATTACTCAAAGGTCTAGCGATGGCACTAAAGTCTTTGATAAACCTCCTATAAAATCCAGCATGGCATAGAAAGGACCTCACATCTTTAAGTTATTTTGGCGGGGGTAACTCAGCTATTACTTCAATTTTTGCTCGATCAACTTCAATTCCTCTAGATGAGACTATGTGTCCTAAAACTACGCCCTCGGTAACCATAAAATGGCATTTTTCCCAATTGAGGACCAAGTCTTTTTCCACACATCGGAATAGAACTCTTTCAAGATTAGCTAAACATTGGTCAAAAGATGGATCGAAAACGCTGAAATCGTCCATGAACACCTCAAGACCTTTTTCAATCATGTCGCTAAAGAGACTTAACATGCACCTTTGAAAAGTTGTTGGCGCATTACATAACCCAAATGGCATACGTTTATAGGCAAACGTACCAAACGGACATGTAAAAGTCGTCTTTTCTTGATCAAGTACATCCACTTCAATCTGATTATATCCGGAATACCCATCTAGGAAACAATAGTAAGGATGGCCCGCCACTCGTTCAATCACTTGATCGATGAACGGTAAGGGAAAATGATCTTTTCGAGTTCCGGCATTGAGCTTTCGATAGTCAATGCAAACACGCCACCCGGTGGTGGTGCGTTGAGGTATTAATTCTCCCTTAGCATTTTCAACCACGGTCATTCCTGACTTTTTTGGAACGACTATCCGAAATGGGATAGATAATCCCAGCATCTAGCAATTTGATGATTTTCGCTCTTACTACATCTTTCATGGTTGGGTTTAATCGCCTTTGCATCTCACGCGAGGGCTTCATTTCTTCCTCAAGATGGATTTTATGGGTACAAATCAATGGACTTATACCTTTCAAATCTGCTATAGTCCAACCAAAAGCACTTCTATGCTTTCGCAACACATCCAACAACATACCCTCTTGCCCTTTTTCTAAACGGGAAGACACAACAACAGGAAATGTATCATTCTCTCCTAGAAAGGCATATTTGACATGGGAGGGTAGTTTCTTCAACTCAAGACTAGGAAATATATTTTCAGAGGGAATCATGGTTGTCTCCCTCGGAGGCAATTCTTCATACCTAGAAATCCAGTCAACATCTCTTAAATTCTCAAAACTCTCTTCCTCTTGTAACCAAGTTTCCAACTCCTCCACCTCACACTCAAACTCAGTATAAGAACTCTTTTTCTCACCACTTTCCACTAAACACACTTCCAATGCATCTCCTCCTATAATTTTCTCAATGTTCTCATCCACCACTTCTTCCATAAGATCAACCTCAAGAATCTCATCGGTTAGCGACATTGAAAATATTGGTCTCGAGAGTCATGTTTCCAAAAGTGAGTTGCATTTGGCCATTCCGTGTATTGATCAAAGCATTAGCAGTAGCTAAGAATGGACGGCCCAAGATTATTGGAACATGATTTCTCGTATGGGGAACAGGCTCAGTGTCCCAAATGACAAAATCAACAGGAAAGTAGAACGTGTCCACTTGAACTATCACGTCTTCTACAACCCCACGAGGCACTTTCACTGTTCGATCAGCTAACTGTAGAGTGATTCGGGTAGGTTTTAAATCACCTAAATCAAGATGCTTATAGATGGAGTATGGAAGGATGTTTACACTCGCACCTAAATCAAGCAATGCTTTTTCCACTCTTTTTTCTCCTATGACGCATGAAATTATAGGTGCACCTGGATCCTTGAATTTTGGTGGAAGATCATTGAGAAGGACCGAGCTCACATTTTGTGCCAAGAAAACATTCTTCTTCACCTTGAGCTGTCATTTGACAGTCAAAAGATCTTTGATAACCTTAGCATATGCTGGAATTTGTTGAATAGCATCAAGAAACGACAAGCTCAATTTTACTTGCTTCAACACATCCAACACCTCGGTACGCGAAGCCCCTTTTTTGGGTGGCTCTAAGCGTTGAGGAAATGGAGCAGTAGTAGGCAACTTGACTTCAATTTCAGGTTCAACTTCATCATCTTTCAATTCCTTTTCTAAGGGAGGTTCTGCAGACTCGGAAGTTTCAAATTCCTTAGAAATTTCGGGTTCAACTCCATCATCGTTCACCTTTGAAAGTTTTGGTGATAGATCAATTACGCGGCCACTACGAAGAGTAGTAACAGCTTGACATTGTTCTTGCAAATCCGATGATGTGGAGCCAACCATGGGTTGACCTTGAAAAGGAGGTATTTGGCCTTGGGCTGGAAGTTTACCCTTCTCTTGAGTATTCACTGCAGACTGCAACCTAGAGATGCTAGTATGCATTTCAGCGAACATTCGATCATATTTATCATTGCTCTCTTTTTGAGATTGGATGAATTGATTGAAATTATCTTCAAGATATCTCCTAGGTGGAGCTACATATGGACCAGGAGGTGGTACCTGCATAGGATTTTGCATTGGAGGAGCCACTTGCTGAAATTGAGGAGGTGGTGGTAGAGTCATATGTGGGTTAGGAACCATCCCACCTTGGGGTTGTCCATAATTGAACCCAGGATTCCTCCACGATTGATTATATGCATTCCCTTGATGTGCATTATAATTTCCTCGAAAACCCCCTATTGCCTCAACCTGTTCAGTGTACATTGCCTTGTATGCAGGAATGGTAGGACATCCTTTGGTAGAATGACCCGCATTACAAATGGCACACACTTTCTCCTATCTGGCTTGTACGGGTCCAGACACATCTCTCAATCGCACTTCAAGCATATCTCTGAAATTCTTCTCCAATTGGTCAAATTTTCGATCCAACAAAGTGTCCTTATCCAAGTGATAAATACCGGACGCAGCAGGCAAGTTGGACACTTGTCGATTTCGATTTTGACTATTGGGATCAGAAATATCCCATGCTTGGGTAGTCTCTGCCACATATTTCAAATGAGCCTCGGCATCGCTCGAATTTAACTCCCAAAAAGGTCTTTCACACATGGTTTGAACAAGTTGTTTAGACGCTAAAGTAAGGCCTTGATGGAAAAATGAAATCAGATGATGCTTTTCAAAACCATGATGTGGACATGCATTAACTAACTCCTGAAATCTCTCCCAACATTTATCAAAAGCCTCATTCTCATTTTGACGAAAAGCTTGAATTTGGGCTTTAACAGAATTGGTTTTGTGTTGTGGAAATTTTTTTGATATAAACTTGGATTGCATATCTCTCCAGGATAACACAGAATTTGGGGGTAGGGACTATAACTAAGTTTTAGCTTTATCCTTTAAGGAAAAAGGGAAGAGCTTCAACCGGATTACATCTTGTGGCCAAGCTTGGTCACCAAACGTCTCACATGTATCTTTGAATTCTCGAATATGGAGATATGGTTTTTCAGAATCCATCCCATGAAATGTAGGAAGAATTTGGATCATACCATTTCGAAAGTGGAACTGACCGGCATTATACGGGAGTAAAATGAAACCAGGGGTAACAGTTCGCTCCGGAAATAACAAATCTTTCATGGGAAGATATGGTATCTCATCCTCTCCAGCACCAACACCGACACTACCGTGATCCGACATATCGCTACCGAAAGGTTCAGAATCCTCACTCTGGGTTTGACTCAATGAACGACTTGTGATGGAATTATTAGGCGAAGGAGGTGGAACCCAAAAATGAGGAGACTCAGAATTTTTAGAACTTGCTTCGGTAATAGGATTTCGTAAACTTGGGTGGGAGAGGAATTCTGCATATAAGCACATAACAGATGAGAATTTTTTTTTTTTTTCGAAATCACTTGCAGATAAAAATAACTTTCTTGAAAATTTAACAATTTCGGATCCCCGGCAACGGCGCCAAAAACTTGACGCGACTAAGAATTTGTCTCAAAAGTGCGTTTTACTCTAGGCTCAAGTGCAAGCCTGTCGCTCAAGTAATAACCCGGTAAGTCGGGATCGTATCCACAGGGATCGAGATTGCCAAATAATAATAAGAAAAATGATTAAATCTTGAAATGATTTCTTAAAAGAAACAAAAAGATGATTAATGATTGGGAAAATTTCTAGTGAAATAAAAATTTACTTAAGAAAAACAAACTGAAAATTGCAAAAAAAAAACTTAGATCTGACAAATGGGAGAAAATAGGGTAGGGTACAATCCCTCAATCCTTAACAAATTACCGTATAGAATACTAGAATTGTAAATTAAAATTATTGACTAGATCCGGTCTTTATAAATTCTAAGCATTACATATATGAGTGATCTAGCCCGCATCATATGAAATCAAAGATAGATATAAAGCGGTGAATGATAACTTATACTCGCAAAGCGTTCTTAAACATCTCAAGTACCTAGGGCAAGAGAGATTAAAAGATTGACAATGTTTGTATGAGTTTCTTTCACGATTCAATCAATATTTTAATTTAACCTCTATTTTCTACATAAATAATTTGCCTTGGATTGAGTTCATGTACCCCAACCCTTGGGAATTTAGCTACTCATGATTTGGTTCAAGAATAAATTCACATATGAAATTATGGATCTACAAGACATTGTAAGTAATTTGCAAATAATAAAACTAGAGAATGGAAAGATTGTACTTGAATTCAGCAACAAAAACGGAATTGGAATTCGGAATTTCTTACAAACTAGGGTTCATGAAAACTCTTGAAGGAATAGAAAATTTTCTCTCAAACTCTAACCCTAAAATTCAACCTCTAATTCTCTCTAGAACTCTCAACCTAGCAACTCTTAACCTAGCCTCCTTCAAATGATGTAGGGCATGGGCTTTTATAGCACAAAGTATCGAAATTGACAGCTCAAATTGCTTGTGACACAAGTTTCACCATTTAGCACGCCAAAATCTGCATAATTAATGCCAGGATTTCACATGACCGAACCGGTCCGGCTTACCCTCGGATCGGTTTGATATCCACCGGATCGGTTCTTTTATTTCAACCGAATCGGTTCTTTTTCCATCTCCATCGGTTTGCTATCCATCCGGGGTATACTGGACTTGGTCATTTCGGATCGGTCCGGTTTCCATCGGATCGGTCCGATTTTCTTTGACTTTTTCCTTGCAACTTTGACTAGCCATATCTTCTGATTTAGAACTCCGATTTGGGTGCCGTTTCTTCCTATGCTCTTGTGAACTCATGCTCTTCAACTTCACTTTTGGTGTCGCCTTCGATTTTTGAGTGGAACTTTACTCTTTTGCCCTTTGACTTTTCTTCTGATTTTCTTCTTTTCCTTTCTTGCTTTCCATTCCTGAAAACTTCATCACAATTACACAAAAACTAGGGAATATTGTTAAAAACAGAAAATAGAGTGATATGGACTAAAAATGATTCAATTACCTTGTTCGAGATATTAAAATCACCAAATTAAGTTGCTAAATTCAGAAGAATTTACGCTTGGTCACAGAGCATTCTGAGTTCTTATGATAAGGGTTGATAACCCAATACACATGAAGGAAAGGCCTTCTTTAACACTATGGGTTCTACTATTCCCTGTTTTCATCATCCCAGCCCCAGTTCAGGCATAAGGTGCATATTCTTGAACATTTGTATCATGTTGACATTGTCGTTAGGTTTGTGTTTTGGACAGACTCTTTCTTCGAAATTATCCCCCACTGGAAAGGGAAGTGATTCAACTCGAAAACCAGATAAAAGCATATCATTCATCGTATGTTGTATCTATAGTAATGGGTTGCTGGTGCTCGCATTATCGGTATTATCATCATCGCCGAAGACGGTGATAACCAGCCCATTGGTGAAGAACTTCAGTTTCTAATGGAGAGAGGAAGATACCCCCTTGATGCCATGAAGCCAAGGTCGATCGAGCAACATGTTAAAATAAGTCGGTATGTCAATGATTTATAATTCAATAACAGGGTTTATAGGGCAAGCTCCTATTGTAATCTTTAAGGAACCCATCACCTCTCAATGAATATTATCATAAGCACACACCACAACGAAAGTTGGAGCAAGGTCGCTTACTTTCAAGCCCAGACAGTTGAGGGTTCTTAATGGGCAAACATTAAGTGTTGATCCATTGTTGGTGAGCAAAAGTGACACTGTCTTCCCCATGACCTCAACGGAGATATTGAGAGCATAGTTGTGATTTGGACCAAACTTAGGATTTTTTTCCATAGAGAAGGAGAACATTCTAGTAGAGGTCAGAGACTCGACCAAGTTCACGAATTTTTTTGGAGTTGTGGAAGGAGGGACTGTGGGTCCGGTAAGAAATTTAATCAAAGCATTTCGGTACAATTAGGAAGACATGAAAAGTCCCCACAAAGTGATATTGACCTGAGTTTTCTTGAACTGGCCGAGGATCTTACTCTCCTCGAGGGTCATTTTCAACATGGGGAGTTTCTCGATAAGACTTTTTCCTTTATCCATCATTGTTGATTGAGGCTTCAAACTCTGGTAGTGCCTCCCAGATCTAGTCATATGGTTCACAAAAGAGGGGAAAGACAGAAACCCAATTTCTTCTTTTATCTTGGGTTTTTCGGAAACTTTGTTGATCTTGCCTTGAAGATCTTCGAATAATATCATCCCATATACACTCATTACTGGTCTATCCTTTTCCTGGCTTGGCTCTTCATCTAAACTGTCAAATTCGTCCCCCCCCCCCCATCCGGTGGCAATAATTTCATCCTTCCACGAGAACTCAATGCATTACACAACCTCAACGGCCTCTTCGTATAAATCCTCTAACTCAACGGGGAGATGCAGAAGTGAAGAAACCAACCACCCTTATATTTTCAAAGCATCGAGTAGCTCAGACATACTGCAAATTTCACCGGTCTGTCAGAACAAGTCTGCCATAATCTAAATTGTATTGTCCAAACTTACTTCATCACACTACCCAATTATCAGATACTCGACCCTACTTTCGGGCTTCCATGAACAGTGTGCTGAACTTCTGGTTTCCAATGGTCATTTCTGAGGGAAATTTCAGCCCAATCTCTAGGAGTTACTTTAGTACCGCTGGTAATTCCATATTTTTCCTTCCATACCTGGTACGAATAAAAATACATTCTCTTGTAAGAAGCGACATGGACTGGTCGGTAAAATAGGTAGGGTGTAGGAGAAAATATGGGCAAACTTAAAGAGGTTTAGGTGAACATACGAGTATAATGGGTGATTTACTAGGTACAATCTGGGTAGATGGGTCGAATTCTGGGTCATTTTCTGAAAGATAGCATTCGCGTGATTTGGAAATGGATTGTGAGTGATGTTTGTCTTAGGATTAGCCAGTGGGGCGATGACACTCCGGTCAATTAAATTTTGTATTACATTCTAAAGATGGAAACATTGATCAGTGGTATGGCTGGCATTTTAATGAAGATCACAATGGGCATCGAGTTTCAAATTTTTGTTAAGTGGGTTTGGTAATGAATGATGGTCCAACGGCTTGATGAGATTTCGGGTCAAAAGGGCTTGGTAGACTTTGGATAGGCGAGCATGAAGCTCGGTGTATTTCTTTCTGACTGGGTAAGGTGGATTTCTGGTTCCCATGAAGTGGTAGGCTTAGACATGTTATTGATGGTTGAAACCGTGGTATTGGCAGGCTTCTCATACTTTCTGGGGGTGAATTGTCCAGATACTTTCTTTGGCTCAACTTCTATCTTGGAAAGACTTTCTTCAATCTCCATTCATGCTTCTCGAAGGGCTAAAAAATGGGGGTAATACATCCCTCCCATCATTGCTCGAACACGGGGTAAGAAGTTTTTCTTCACAATATTGACTTGCTCTTCTTCGGAAGGCCGGTTGGTCATGGTGGTCGCTTTCTCTTTCCACCTTGATATGAAATTACTGATAGTTTCCCTAGCATTATGTTTGATAAGTTCTCAATCATGTAACCTCTAATTCCTTATTGTACTTATACTACGACACGAATTCATGGGAAACATCCTCCCAATTGTGAATTCGGGATTCCTCAAGGGATAGGAAGGGCATTGTCCTTTAAATTCTATTGGAACATCTGGGCCATTATTTCCTCGGAGGCACCTAGGAGAGTTATATCTCAATGGTAACTTCAAAGATGGACAATTAGGGGCCTATTACCCCCAAACTTCTCAATATTGGGAATCTTGATTTTTTTTCGGCAGCATTGCTTTAGGTTAGGGTGACATATGGGTGTAATCCATGTATTCTAGGAGATTCGAACTTGGTCAAACTTCTTATTCAACAACGTAAGGTCCTCCTTGACCTTGTTCAACTCTTCTTCCTTCGAATCGACTGTCATTAGCAGGTTATCCTCTAGCTGGGTAAGATTCGGCATAGGGAGCTAAGCTGGCGATGGCCCATCGACAGGAGGGGAACGTAGAGTGTGTGGATATTCTTTTAGGACCCAAGTAGGCTCAGGTGTGGGTGGACCCATAACACGGGGGAAGAGGACCTCGGGCTCTTCAAGAATAAGGACCCAATTTCGCTGCATCTCATGAACTTCAGTTTGAAGGTTGTCAATCTTGACGGTAAGTTGAACTAGAACTGTCTTCAAATTAGGCTGCACATTCGGCATTTGGTCTGTGTTCTCCATTGAAAGTGGGTGAAGGTGGATTTCGAACTCCGAGAAAGTAGCGGGGGAACTGACTGAGCTTCAAGGTGGTTCGACGGAGGACCGAAGCTAATAGGGAGCCAGGCCAAGGGTCAAGTATGCGGTCGACCTGAGAAGGAAAATGATTCGAATTTATTTTTGAAAAAAAAAGAATCTTTTAGAATCAAAGAGGAAAATGTTTATGATATTGTTGGAAAGGGAAGGACAAAATATTTTTGATATTTTATGATATAAGGAGGAAAAATATTTTTGGTATTTTGATAAAAGAGGAGGAAAAATATGTTTGACACTTTTGGTAAGGAATGAGGGAAAAACAAGAGAAGAAACTCAACATGATTATTGTTATTATTATTATTATTATTATTATTATTATTATTATTATTATTATTATTATTATTATTATTATTATTATTACTACTACTACTACTACCACCACCACCACCACTACTACTACTACTACTACTACTACTACTACTACTATTATTATGTTTTCACTTGTTTTAGGTTTACCTAAATGCAAAAGAAATTCCGGATGGGACTCGAGCCTGGGAAAATTAGGTTTGAAAAATATGTAAAACACGGTTTGACTTGTTGTCAGGCTCCTAGATAGGGTCCCATTTTGAAAAGATAAAATCGAGCGAAAATTTGGGCGGCATTCCAACCTTTCATTTCGTCAGACTTTCGAATAGTAACCGACAAACTAAATACGAGTGCCCTAGGTTTAATGCTTATATGAGGGTATCCAGTTGTTGGGTTAGTGTAAGGGTTCCTCCCTTTGGAATGACTTAAACGATATACGTCTTGATTTTGAGGGCAATCTACATTTGTGGACAAGCCATTTGATATACCATAATGTACGTGAATTGCTTCACTATATACGTCGTGGGGACAGTATGTGTGAGAGTGAATTCGATATACTCGATTTACATGAACGAGTTCCCTGTTATATACCTCCCGTCATGACTTTGATCAAGCAGTATGATGCAGGGGGAACCATTCGATAACTTTGGCTAAATGTGACCTACCGGACCAATGCCCCTCACATGGTGACCCCCCAGTTACAAGACAAAATTTGGTCAATAACCATGCTCTTTGGTGATGTCCTGTGAAAAAATCATGATTCTTGATTAGTATATTATAGAGAGAGTATTTTTATTTGGCATGATGATCACTATACTAATAGGGAAGAACGTACAAGTAACTTGATAAGTAAATCTAGCATAGAGAATGAAGATTACACTAAGCATGGATATGTGAGACTAAGTGATGTGTGAGCATCTATAAGTGAGTGTGTGGTAGTGAACCTAAGCATGGATCATCTACAAGTGGTGTGTGATTGGTGTGAGTGAGAATGGATATATATGAGTGTGATAAGTGGAGGTGTGTGTTAGTGACACCTGAGCATGGATATTCTAAGTGGTGTGTGAAGCATGTGGATATAAGTGATCCTACATGTAAGTAGTGTGAAGTGAACATGGAGATTATTTACAAGTGTGTGAAGTTAAGAGTGAGATGTGATGTAAACATGAAGTAGATATATACAAGAAATAAAAAAGAAGAAGAAAGGTGAACATACATGTAGGTGCATATGCACACAAGTAGAAAATGATAACACCCATGCAAATAGAGTCTACTCGATTTACATCGTGGGGACAGTATGTGTGAGAGCGAATTCGATATACTCGATTTACATGAACGAGTTCCCTGCTATATACCTCCCGTCATGACTTTGGTCAAGCAGTACGATGCAGGGGTAACCATTCGATAACTTTGGCTAACTGTGACCTACCGGACCAGCGCCCCTCACATGGTGACCCCCCAGTTATAGGACAAAATTTGGTCCATAGCCATGCTCTTTGGTGATGTCCTGTGAAAAAATCATGATTCTTGATTAGTATATTATGGAGCGAGTATTTTTATTTGGCATGATGATCACTATATTAATAGGGAAAAACGTACAAGTACCTTGATAAGTAAATCTAGCATAGAGCATGAAGATTACACTAAGCATGGATATGTGAGACTAAGTGATGTGTGAGCATCTATAAGTGAGTGTGTGGTAGTGAACATAAGCATGGATCATCTACAAGTGGTGTGTGATTGGTGTGAGTGAGAATGGATATATATGAGTGTGATAAGTGGAGGTGTGTGGTAGTGACACCTGAGCATGGATATTCTAAGTGGTGTGTGAAGCATATGGATATAAGTGATCCTACATGTAAGTAGTGTGAAGTGAACATGGAGATTACTTACAAGTGTGTGAAGTTAAGAGTGAGATGTGATGTAAACATGAGGTAGATATATACAAGAAATAAAAAATAAGAAAAAGAGTGAACATACATGTAGGTGCATACGCACACAAGTAGAAAATGATAACACCCATGCAAATAGAGTTTAGTCCTCTTAAGAGAAGTTTGTCCCCGTCGAAGTTGCCACTGTGACCTTCCCTTCGATTTTCCTCCATCTCGGGTTTCGTCGCTTGTGCGCGCTAGTTTGGAGGGGGAGAAAGGTATCGCGCCCTTTTCTAGGAGCTCTTTGGCCGTCATCGATGTGGGGTGATGTAAAGAGATGGAGTCGCCAGCCTATTTTGCACAAAACAAGCAAAAGAAAATGTTGACGCCTAGAGAGAGCGGTATCAAAGACAAACTGATGCTTACGAAATTAATATTTCAGAGGTTCGGGGCTAAGTTACGGAATGGGAAGGTGTTAGGCACCCATTCTGCCCTTTCGATCTGTCATGGGCTTATGTTACTATTTTCCTTAATTTCTCCGTGAAGTGTGTGCATGTGTATATATAAATGGAGATCAGAATCGCTCGACTCATATCATGGAAAAGATAAATTGAGGTCATCCAAATGAATGTTCCCAAAATAATAATTAGAAAATATGACGTATGCGATTATCGGGATATTGGTCATTATAATGAAACGATAATATTTTTCAGATAAAATACAAATAAGAATCACAAGCATGGTATATATGAATAATATATGGATAAAACAAAAAAAGGGATGAAAATGTGAAAATAGAAAAAAAAAAAAAAAAAAAAAAGAGGACTCGAGTCTCGGGTTTTAGCCTGAAATGCCTACATAGCCTACAAAGGCATCAAAGTCCCCGTAGTTCGCATACGGCACGAGGGTGGGCTTTATCCCATAGATTCAAACGGGAATTTTTGTGTATGTGTAGAAAAGGTATTTTTAGTTTTGCAAAAACGTGGTGAATAATCTCGTTGGAATTTATATATGTAACCCCCTTCTTTTTGTTTTGGTTTATTTATAGAAAATAAAATATGTGCAATATATCTAATAAAGGATGAGATATTAATGTGTATGAACTAAAGTAAAAGCTAAAATAAGAATCTATATAACTAATGCGAAAATAAAGAAATTTAAAGAGAGAATGATGTTTGGACCTTCTTTGAAGACTTGAGGCGTGATCTTGATCCTTGATGAGCTTCCTTATAAATTGGGATAAATTTTGGGTGAGAGAGAAGGAGATTTTTGCTAAATTGGTTATGAGAATGATGGGAATGAAAGGTGGGAAAGGAATTTCCCCACAAGGAAACTTCGTTGATTGCAGAAGAATGTTGCTGAGATCACTGATATTGATGGATATAAGGTGTGCCTGGAAGTGATTTCACGCCCTCCTTACATAGGATAGGGGGAATACTAATCAGAATATCCCTAACCCTGTCAATCGACAGGTGACCCTATACACACTGTCGATAGGCAGGGAAATGGACCTGCCAATCGGCAGTCTTGTACATATTTTTTTTAAATGATTGTAGAACGCAATTCGCTAATCCAAGTCGTTTATGGGGAATGCCATTAGAAATATAACTTAAATACCTTCAAGAGTCCTTTGGGTCTCTCCTCAGGTCGGGAGTTCATTTTGGGTCAAATGGGGCTCGAAAGCGCCCCTTGGTCATTTGGATAAGAGATTATCGAACGGCAATGGATCGTTTGTCCAAACTGTAAGTAAGAATTGTGTATGGGGTAGACTGTTAGAAAGGTTATGCGAGGTAATTCGACGTTCCAAAGAGCTTCGTTTGGTTCAAAGAGTTTACTTTGGTCAAACGAGGCCTAGAAGCGCCCAGTGACCTTTTGGAGTAAAACAGGTCGTTCGTCCGTACCGTACGGTTAATTCACACATAGGGCAGACCGTTGGAAAGGGTATTCAGTGCCATTAAAAGATTCAATTGTTATCATTCGCATTGAAGAGTTGAATTTGGTCAAACAGGGACTGGGAGCCCCCATTGGCCTCTGAATCAGTTTTCGAGGGAAAACAGATCATTCGTCCGAACGGTTATGCCATTTTGTTCACGGGGTGGACCATTGGAAAGAGGTTTTAGTTCCCTTAAAAGTTACATGAGCTTTAGCATTGAAGACGTAGTTGATTGGGGTTAAATCATGGCTCGGGAGCACCCGGTGGCCTCCTGATCGATTTTCGGTTATGAAATGGTCGTTCATCTAAACCGTTATGCCGATTCGCGACCTGAGTAGACCATTAGAAAGGGGATTCAATACCCTTTGAATATTTATTGAGATTTCACTTTGACGATGTAGTTAATCGAATTCAAACAGGGCTCGAATTCAGAGTATGTATGACCCTTAGAATTGGTTACCCCCACTTAAGGTCCTCGGAATTGACATCGACTCTCAGAATTGGTCTCCCCCACTTAAGGTCCTCAGAATTTGCCTCAACCCTCAGAATTGGTCACCCTCACTCAAGTCCCTTAGAATTGGTCGCCTTCACTTTAAGTCCTCATAATTAACCTCAACCCACAGAATCGGTCCCATTAACCTTAGGTCCTCAGAATCAACCTCGACCTCCTAAATCAGTCATCCCCGTCCCTTTAGGTCCGCAGAATTGACCTTTTTCTCAAAACATCCATGTGGTGTATATTCGATGACTTTCACTTGTCCCATGATCATTCGTCGAGTGGCTTTCTAGACAACACATTCAGGGGACCCTTTAAGCCTCTCCTTAGGTTCATAGAACCTCCCCAATTCACAAAAATCCCTAGGTCATACTCTGAGTACCGATTTAGATGCCATCGGGCACCCTCGAGCCTTATTTGACTCCGATCAACTTTTTCGTCAGATCAAAATCTCAATAAAACTTCAAAGGGACCTGAATTCCCTTTCCAATGGTCCACCCCCGTGCATGAATCGTCAAAACAGTTTGAACAAACGGACCATATTACTATCAAAAATTGATTTGGAGGACACGGGGTGCTTTTGAGCCCTGAATTGACCACAATCAACTCATTCGTCAAAGATAAAGCTTAATAAATCTTCATAGGGCACTGAAACCCCATTCAAACGGTCCGCTCCATGCATAAAATGGCATAACGGTTCATATGAACGATCCGTTTTCCCTCAAAAACTGGTCTAAAGGCCATCAGGCACTCTCGGGCTTCGTGTGACCAAAGTCAACTCTTAAGCTCAAATGGTACTAAATGAATCTTCAGAGGGCACTGAATCCCCTTTCCAATGGTCCATCTCATGCACGAATCAGCCTTACATTGTAGACGAATGACCCGTTTTACTCTGAAGGGTCACCGGGCACTTTTGGGCCCTATTTGACCAAAGTCAACTTGCTGAAATGAGTGAAGATCCTTGAGACATCGAAGTATTTCATACAAATTTTCTAATGATCTATCTTGTACGCGATTCGGACTTACAGTTTGGATGAATGATCCATCATCGTTCGACGATCTTCTGTCCAAAGGACTGATGAGCACTTTTGAGCCCCGTTTGACCCAAAGTCAACTCTCGGACCGGGAGTGGCCCAAAGTATTATCAAAGGTCTCTGAATTATCTTTTTAACGGTATGCCCCAGGTGTTATTTAGACTTATGTATTTCATTTTACGACCATTTTTCTGAAAAATCTGCACACGACCGCCAATTGGAATGATCTAGGACCTGCCAATCGGTAGTGTGTCTAGGGTTACCTATCAATAGGTAGGACAAGGACAATGCCAATTGGTAGTCCCCCTACCCTATATAAGGAAATCATAAGCTCATTTTGAGAGACACCTAAAAAACATCAACTTTAGTGATCTCAACAACATTCCTCTTAAGTCAGCGAAGTTTCCTTGTTTGAAACCTTTCTCCACCTTTCATTCCCATCACTTTCACACACAATTTAGGAAAAATCCTCCTACATTCATCATTCACTTGTAAAGAAGCTCATCATCAATCAAGATCAAGCTCCAAGTCTCCAAAGAAGGTCCAAATATTCTTCTCTCTCTTGAAATTTCTTCATTTTTGCATTAGTTATATAAATTCTCAATTTAGCTTTTACTTTAGATCATACACATATTAATCATCAATCATTTATTAGTAACATTTCACATAAGATATTTTCTATAAAATAACCCAAAACAAGAAAAAGACGGTTACACCTATAAATTCCGACGGGATTCTTCCTCACATTTTCTCAAAACTAAATATATATTTTCTACACACGCATATAATAAACTCCTGTTTGAATCTATGGGATAAATATCATCCTCGTTCCTCATGCAAACTACATGGACTTTGATACCTTTATAGGCTACATAGGCATCTCAGGCAAAAACCCGAGACTCGATTCCTACTTTATTATTTTTCTATTTTCCTCCTTTCTTTATTTTATTCGTATATTGTTTATATATATCATACTTGTAATCCATATTTGCATCTTATCTAACACATGTTACCGTTCCATCATAACAATTAACATATCGATAAACGCACACACTACATCTCTTATTACTATTTTGGGAACACTCCTATTGATGACCTCACTCCGTCTCTTCCATGGCGCGAGCTGAACGATTCCAATCTCTACTTATATATACACGCACACACACTTCACGGAGAATTTAAGGAGAATAATGACATAAGCCCATAAGAGTCTGAAAGGGTGGGATAGGTGCCTAACACCTTCCTATTCCATAACTTTGCCCCCAAACCTCTGATCTAATTGGTTTCGCAAGCATCAATTTGTCTTTGATGTCGCTCTCTCGAGGCGAAAACATGTTCTTTTGTCTGCTTTGTGCAAAATAGGTTGGTGACTCTGTCTCTTTACATCACCCCCAAAATCGACGACGATCGAAGCACTCCCCAGAGTAGCGAGGGGCACGAGACATTTATCCTCCCTCTATCCCCCGAAGCGCGGGGAGGGAAGATCTCGGGATGGACACAGTTGTCAAGTTAATTTTTTTTATTTCCTATGATGTTTTAACCAAAATAGGAGAAGATTATATAAAAGGTGAGAGAGTATTGCGTGTGCGCTCAAATCAGAAATTATATAATTAAATTCAGTTTAACCCAAATAAACCCCAAACAAGCAACTAGGTGTGATTTAATCAAGAAGTAGATCATGAAGATTAATTAAACACACACAATTGAGAAAAAATCCCCCAAAGGGGCAAAACCATTTATTTTCATTATAATATTGTAACTGTACGATTTCGGATTACAATGAAAATACAAGTGACTAAGAATTACCCTCAGGTGTTGGATTCTGTAGTCGGCGGATGGAAATATCCCTTTCTAGGAGGGCTGTAATGAAGAAAAAGAACGGCCTTCTCCACAAGGGTTGAACAGCAACCAGTTGTGTTCTAGGGTTACAAACAGATTCACAAATGTATGAGAGGTTGTGTGAATCAACATAAACTGGAGTCTTGGGACTCAACAGGTGAAGACTTAGAGTTTTTGTACTCTGAAAATCATGTATCGAAGTCTTGGAAAACCACTTCCCATAGTGGGTTTATAAATGAAACGTTTAGACTAGAAAATCTGACCACGATCTGCTGAAGATTATCCCAGGCGGACCGGTCCGGGTCTGAGGCGGATCGGTCCGGGTAGGCGGATCGGTTCTTTTATTTCTGGCTTCTTCAGTTCGCTTGCGGTCCGGGGTGTACTGGCATTTCAGCAGGCGGATCGGTTCTTTTTCCAGGGCGGACCGGTCCGGCCTGTCAGACTTTGATTCCTCTTCTTCTTTTGATATTTGGATCCGTTGATGACTGTATGAATCTTTGAATTTCTTCAACTGTGTAACGGCGTACGACATAACAAATTGATAATGGATAAAAAATGTCCTTACAAAAGGTAACCGCACCATAGATAACATCTATAAAGCAACTAGTGCTATTTCTTGTGGATTAACTATTTATGTTGAATTTGACCTATGGCATAATAAGCTAGGTCATATTAACTTTGATACTTTAAATCGATTGTCCTCGCGAGAACTTGTTAGAGGCTTACTCAAGTTAGAGAAATGTCCAACTACTATTTTGGGTCCATGCCAAATGGAAAAAATACTAAGGGCATGTTTGGTTGTCCCTAGAATTGTAAATTAGACCATTTAAAATGGCCTCATTCATGAATTGCCTTATTAATAATGTTTAGTTGTAAGAATGCACAAATTTAAAAATAGACTAAGTCATGTTGATTCACAAAAACTCAAATTAGTCAATTTCACCAAAAGTTTGAAATTGAACATTTATAATTATAACATGAATCTTAAATGCACCACTCTCATAGAGTACTCTCACTATACTACTACTCTGTGTGTGTGTGTGTGTGTGTATAAATAAATAACTCCATTTTTCTTTTCCAAACGTACCACAAATTAGATTTAAACCCATTTAAAATGAATACGTCGACAATTTATTCATTCCAAATTGATTAATTTATAAAATTAAATAATTTACGCAACCAAATGTGACTTAAGTCTTGTCACAAGCAGGTTAAAGACATAAATACCACTGCAGCCCTAGAACTACTCCACATGGACTTAATGGTTCCTACAAGGACTATTAGTTTGAATGTAAATGCTTATATTTTAGTTGTTATGGATGATTTTACTCGATTTACGTAGGTGGCCTTCATAAAAAACAAATCAAAAACTTTTCAACATTTTTTGAAAATTATTATAAGAATTGAAAATGAGAAAGACACCCAAGTACCTTGTATAAGAAGTGATAAGGGAGTTGAATTTAAAGAAACTGGAGTCATTGAATATTATGATGCTAATCATTATTCTCATCAGTTTAGTGCTCTAAAAACTCCTCATCAAAATGGGGTAGTTGAATGTAAAAATAGGACTATTCAAAAAATAGCCCGTGTTCTTATACTTGCTAAAAATGTACCTCTATATCTTTGGGAAAAAGCTTGTACTATTGCGATTCACATTATAAATCGTCTATACCTTAGGAAGAATGTCAAATTATGGTTTAATAAAAAGCCCAATTTGAAATATTTTTTAACCTTTAGTGCACCCTTTTATGTCTGCAATAATAGTAAAAATTTATCAAAATTTGAAGCCAAAGCGGATAAACCAATTTTTCTTAGCTACTCTTAAAACAGTAGGGCATATAGAGTTTATAATTTGCAAATTGAAAACATAATTGATTCCATTAATGTAGTTGTAATTGACATCACAGTAGAGGAAATTAGTAAAGACCCACCTATTGAGACTGAATTGGAAATAAACATTTTAACTGAACCAATTCTAACAATAGATGAGTACCTAACTGGGTTTATAAAGAACATCCTTCTGCAGAAGTTGTTAGTAATATCTCTAGGATTGTAAGAACTAGAAACCAGTTAGGTTATGTGACTAACATAACTGCATTTGTTTCCCTAGTGGAACTAAAAACAATTAATGAAGCACTAAGTGATTCCAATTAGATTGATGTGATACAATAGGAGCTAGCTGTAATACCCCGTAATTTTAATGACTTTTAAAATGGGTTATATTTTAAATTAATGGATTAATTCGATCTTATTATAAATTAATTCATTTGGGTTTTATCCGAATTGTGGATATTAAAATGGATGATTCTGAATATTACTTAAAGATATTTAGGTAATATATGAATGTGATGTCATTGATATGACGGTATGATATAAAATCGGTAATTTAAATTTTTAGTCAGACGCGGTATGGGACGTGTCGGGACTAATTTATTAAATTAAAAAGGAAATTTATTTTCTATCAACCTTATAGTCATTTCGACTACGCCGTTGCGTCCGGAAGGTTCGAAATAGTCAGAAAAGTCTATTTGGATGTTAATTTTGAGTCTCGGGTCATTTGGAAATGAATAGACAACCCAAAAGGGCATTTTGGTTATTTTTACAAGGGGGGTGAATAGTGATTTCGGGTTTTGTCTTATTATAAGTATTTGGAGATTAGTGTATGTAGGTTCATTTCATCTCTTCTACACAAAATTGAAAAGCCATCTTCTTAGAGAGAGTGGAAGGTTGCTTGGAAAGAAAAAGAAGTTTGCTTGGGAAGGAGGAGAACCAAAGGTCAAAGGTCACCACCACCATCACCGCTTGTGTTATTCAACTCCAAAGGATCAGATCTTCATTAGAGGCAAGTGTTTGATATTTGCAATTTAAGTTCGTATATTGTCCATGTTAGATAGTTATAAAAAGAGATGATTTTCATGCTTGGAAGATGAAAGGATATAGTTGTTAATAAATTTTTGGAATCTAAAAATATATAGGAATTAAACTCATGTTGTAGGTAGTTAGTAATCCAATAAATATTCATCAATCTGTGGAAGAAATTCTGAAAATAATTTAGTGTTCTTGAAGATAATATGTTGATAATTTCCTCGAAAAAGAGGCAAAAACGAGTGGAATGAGAAGAGCCAATTTTGAATGTTTAGATCTTCTTTTTGAGTGCATTTGGATGAGATTTAAGAAAAACTCAAAACACATACCTGACTCAATTTTTCGTGTAGAATCCAAATCTGAAGTCAGATTGATGATTTGAATAATTTTTGGATCTGATTTTTCTGAGTATTTAAAATATGAGAATTCATGATGTTGTTTCTTTTTAATGTTGGTTCTTATCCCAAAACTTTTGTAGATCTTCGGTGATTATTAATTTGATATTATGGGAATCAGAGAAGATCAGTAAGCCCTAGTTAAGATTTGAATTAATTTGATTGGGATTTAATTGATTAGAATTATGATAATTAAAGTTAAAGAGATTTCGGTTGCTAGATTCATGTGTTGGATTCTAATCTGTTTGTATGAGGATTAAGGATAGTTCAAGTAGGGGAGATTTAATATAACACCTGGGTAGCCTTAGGGTTACAATTTAAACATCAATGACTGAGTTTAAGCTCATTATTGATTTCGCAAAGGCTGAGTGTAGTACAAGAGCGTAGTGGTATGGCTCCTGGATAGAGATGGGAGTTTAGAACACATTTGGTTGAAAGAGGGGATGAGGTTATTCCGATCGCATATTTGAAGTTGACGAACCTCCTCGATCGACAAAGTTAAGTAGTAGTGTATTGGAGGGGTTCCTTGTTTGGATTTCGCTTTGCGAGACGCTCCGCACATGAACCTTAACGACGTCGGGAGTGGAGAGACGTTATAGGATGCGAGGATAATTAAATTATGAAGTAAAGATATGACATTTTAATACGTGGGATTTAAAGAGATATAATGCTACGTAAGGGAATAATCTAAGGTTAATGTGTGTACCTTGTTGTTAGTATACTATAGGTATGATAATACCTATTTTATTGATTAATGATTATGTGTATGACATACCTAGCTTACTTGTTATCGGTGGGAGGTTTGCGCGTGAGGGCAGTCATATCCTGATGAATCCATGGGATCTTTGATTTTTCGCTCGAGAACATAGGTCTATGAAAGACTTATCGGGGAGTTGATAAGTTCGCTGACTATGGGTACGTAGGTATGTGCGTGATCCATGGGTATGAGAACTATGTTCGCCTCCAATGATTGTGTTTTTGTTTGTGGTTCGAGACATCCTTACCGAACCTTTTGTCAACTATTCGCCGACCAACGATGATGGGACATGATAGCAGAGTAATGCATTGCACCGCAGCAGTGACTCGGAGTGCCGTATTATATACGAATATATATATAATGAATTAAATGATTGAATGGTTATATTGTGGTTAAGTCATCTACTGTGTGATAATTGTAGATAAAGGCGAATTGAGAAAAGAATGGAATTAAGTTAATGAATGTTTATTCTTATAGAATTGAAAAGCTTAATTCATATTAATGAGAAATGATTCATGTTAATGAGAAACGATGAGAAATGTAAATGAACAATAATGTGACGTATGGTATTGGACATACGGGGATTATGATATTGGGATGGAATTATAATATGGAGACTAGAAAAGAGGAATCATTAACTAGGAGGTTAATAGGAAACGTTAAGTGTGCACTCTAGTTGAGAGGTGAGAATAGCAAGTGAGAGTTGGGTCTAACATGTACATAATAAAAGATTTATTGCACTTGTTCAATACTTGTTGTTTTAAAAATCATTTTCACAATCGGGCTCTGACCCGTTTCCTTACATATTTTCTTTTCTATTGTATCTTCTACATCAGGTGTTCAGCAGCAAGGACGCCAACCTTAGCGGATTATGACAGGCTATGGATTTATAGAGTTTTGCTTAGACGTATATCATCATTTGATTCACAGTATTCTCTTAGTAGGGCATCGGGGTCAAATACTATTGTATTCGGCTTTTTTTTTTTTACATTTAATATTGTTGGGATTTGTGTAATGGATTAATATTATTTGGGAATGTGTATTCCAATTGCATTCAAATTCTTTTGTGTTATCTACTTGGTTATCAATGTTGTAGAATAAAATGTGTTGTGTTATTCTTAAACTAAAAATGGTTTTGTTGAAATTTAAATTTGGAAAGTTTTTAACACCAGCTTAATTGGGTATTGGGTGAGTTGTAAATGTTTTCGACAGTGATGCTAAGAATGAGCCAACTGTATATTCTGTTTTAATTTGGTATGGGACTGGCCACCCGGTATTTAATTAGGCGGGGTGTTACAGGTGGTATCAGAGCATCAGGTTCTAGTGTCCTTTAGGGTCTGTACGGCTTACTGTGTTTTCAGCTTTGCGTTCTTTGATGTAGAGCCCTATGTTTAGGATTGTTGATTTCCTTGGTGGGATTTCGTTCTCCTGCTATAACGTAGATATTAGTGAATATTATTTGCGTTTGAACGGGTTCGTACGAGAAGTATGGCAGATGAGGGCCATTGGACGGATAGCGGAGATCGTACTTAGGAGGTTATGAAGTATGTTCGAGTATGATGACCGTAGTCGAGGTCACCCCCATTATGGAAGATTGAGGAGAGACATCAGTAGAAGTTCTTGAAATGCGGAAATTGTGTGTGTTACCTAACGAAGGCAATATATTCAAAGGCTTGGGCATATAGTGGAGTGTGGTTAACTAGAACTGAAAATTTGGGGTAAAATTTTTCTTGACTTATCGGAGCAAAGTTATAATAGTGGGATTCAACAACCACCACCCACGAATGAGGGTATGTTCTCTATCTAAGGAATTATAAGGCGTATACTGATTTTTGTAGCGATTAATATTATATGGGAAAATGGGTTGCTAAACTTTGACAATAGCACTGTTATGTACGTAGACTCACCGAAGGGTGTAGGATACCTATATTTTCATGTCATCACGTGGGTTTGATTTTTATCGTGGAATTACTTACTTTGGGCATGTCCGAGCATGATATGACTATCGGCATGCATTGACTTGTGGTATAGGAGAGCGTATGTACTACTCCTATAGCTGGCATCTTGTCTTTTATAAGAGAGTAGATGAGTAGACTTTATTCGAATTAATAAAACATGTAGAGAGGTTATAAACTATTGACTAAAGACCTGAGGAGTTTCGATGACCGACTACTTTAGGTAGTAGTGTATCGGGGGGGTTCCTTGTTTGGATTTCACTTGCGAGACACCCCATGCATGAAACTAATAACCGTTGGGAGCCGAAATAAGATAGGTCTTTAGGATATGAGTTTATAACCTTTGCTATTATAATGAAAGTTGTACGATAGGGTGTATGGGCGCCCTGGATGATTGGATTGCAGTAGTTTTCAAAATTGTGAAACAGTAAGTAGTTGTGACTTCAGGATTTATTTGTTTAATAAGTGAGGATCATTTTTCCCAAACTTTGTCACGAGGATGGTATAGGGAAGATTGGGTATAATTTAAATTTGATTCAGTTGGAACTATATGGTGAGACTTAGTGTAACATCGATGGGAATTTTCGTTAATGTACTGTATGGGAGGTACTACTTAAATTTCTTGCGATGTGAGATTTACACTCGGAGTTGACCTTATCAGTATGGTTCATTTTTCTGAATTTCGGGACGAAATTCTGTTATAAGGGGGGAATTATGTAATACCCCGTAATTTTAATGACCTTTAAAATGAGTTATATTTTAAATTAATGGATTAATTGGATCTTATTATAAATTAATTCATTTGGGTTTTATCCGAATTATGGATATTAAAATGGATGATTCTGAATATTACTTAAAGATATTTAGGTAATATATGAATGTGATGTCATTGATATGACGGTATGATATAAAATCGACAATTTAAATTTTTAGTCAGACGCGGTATGGGACGTGTCGGGACTAATTTATTAAATTAAAAAGGAAATTTATTTTCTATCGACCTTATAGTCATTTCGACTGCGCCGTTGCGTCCGAAAGGTTCGAAATAGTCAGAAAAGTCTATTTGGATGTTAATTTTGAGTCTCGGGTCATTTGGAAATGAATAGACAACCCAAAAGGGCATTTTGGTTATTTTTACAAGGGAGATGAATTGTGATTTCGGGTTTTGTCTTATTATAAGTATTTGGAGATTAGTGTATGTAGGTTCATTTCATCTCTTCTACACAAAATTGAAAAGCCATCTTCTTAGAGAGAGTGGAAGGTTGCTTGGAAAGAAAAAGAAGTTTGCTTGGGAAGGAGGAGAACCAAAGGTCAAAGGTCACCACCACCATCACCACCTGTGTTATTCCACTCCAAAGGATCAGATCTTCATTAGAGGCAAGTGTTTGATATTTGCAATTGAAGTTCGTATATTGTCCATGTTAGGATAGTTATAAAAAGAGATGATTTTCATGCTTGGAAGATGAAAGGATATAGTTGTTAATGGATTTTTGGAATCTAAAAATATATAGGAATTAAACTCATGTTGTAGGTAGTTAGTAATCCAATAAATATTCATCAATCTGTGGAAGAAATTCTGAAACTAATTTTGTGTTCTTGAAGATAATATGTTGATAATTTTCTCGAAAAAGAGGCAAAAACGAGTGGAATGAGAAGAGCCAATTTTGAATGTTTAGATCTTCTTTTTGAGTGCATTTGGATGAGATTTAAGAAAAACTCAAAACACATACCTGACTCAATTTTTCGTGTAGAATCCAAATCTGAAGTCGGATTGATGATTTGAATAATTTTTGGATCTGATTTTTCTGAGTATTTAAAATATGAGAATTCATGATGTTGTTTCTTTTTAATGTCGGTTCTTATCCCAAAACTTTTGTAGATCTTCGGTGATTATTAATTTGATATTATGGGACTTAGAGAAGATCAGTAAGCCCTAGTTAAGATTTGAATTAATTTGATTGGAATTTAATTGATTAGAATTATGATAATTAAAGTTAAAGAGATTTCGGTTGCTAGATTCATGTGTTGGATTCTAATCTGTTTGTATGAGGATTAAGGATAGTTCAAGTAGGGGAGATTTAATATAACACCTGGGTAGCCTTAGGGTTACAATTTAAACATCAATGACTGATTTTAAGCTCATTATTGATTTCGCAAGGGCTGAGTGTAGTACAAGAGCGTAGTGGTATGGCTCCTGGATAGAGATGGGAGTTTAGAACACATTTGGTTGAAAGAGGGGATGAGGTTATTCCGATCGCATATTTGAAGTTGACGAACCTCCTCGATCGACAAAGTTAAGTAGTAGTGTATTGGAGGGGTTCCTTATTTGGATTTCGCTTTGCGAGACTCTCCGCGCATGAACCTTAACGACGTCGGGAGTGGAGAGACGTTATAGGATGCGAGGATAATTAAATTATGAAGTAAAGATATGACATTTTAATACGTGGGATTTAAAGAGATATAATGCTACGTAAGGGAATAATCTAAGGTTAATGTGAGTACCTTTTTGTTAGTATACTATAGGTATGATAATACCTATTTTATTGATTAATGATTATGTGTATGACATACCTCGCTTACTTGCTATCGGTGGGAGGTTTGCGCGTGAGGGCTGTCATATCCTGATGAATCCATGGGATCTTTGATTTATCGCTCGAGAACATAGGTCTATGAAAGACTTATCGGGGAGTTGATAAGTCCGTTGACTATGGGTACGTAGGTATGTGTATGACCCATGGGTATGAGAACTATGTTCGCCTCCAATGATTGTGTTTTTGTTTGTGGTTCGAGAAATCCTTACCGAACCTTTTGTCAACTATTCGGCGACCAGCGATGATGGGACATGATAGCAGAGTAATGCATTGCACCGCAGCTGTGACTCGGGGTACCGTATTATATATGAATATATATATATAATGAATTAAATGATTGAATGGTTATATTGTGGTTAAGTCATCTACTTTGTGATAATTGTAGATAAAGGCGAATTGAGAAAAGAATGGAATTAAGTTAATGAATGTTTATTCTTATAGAATTGAAAAGCTAATTCATATTAATGAGAAATGATTCATGTTAATGAGAAACGATGAGAAATGTAAATGAACAATAATGTGACGTATGGTATGGGACATACGGGGATTATGATATTGGGATGGAATTATAATATGGAGACTAGAAAAGAGGAATCATTAACTAGGAGGTTAATAGGAAATGTTAAGTGTGCACTCTAGTTGAGAGGCGAGAATATCAGGTGAGAGTTGGGTCTAACATGTACATAATAAAAGATTTATTGCACTTGTTAAATACTTGTTGTTTTAAAAATCATTTTCACAATCGGTCTTTAACCCGTTTCCTTGCATATTTTCTTTTCTATTGTATCTTCTACATCAGGTGTTCAGCAGCAGGGACGCCAACCTTAGAGGATTATGACAGGCTATGGATTTATGGAGTTTTGCTTAGACGCATATCATCATTTGATTCACAGTATTCTCTTAGTAGGGCATGTCGCCCAAAGGATTCAGTTATCTTCTTCTATCGGGGTCAAATACTATTGTATTCGTCTTTTTTTTTTACATTTAATATTGTTGGGATTACTGTAATGGATTAATATTATTTGGGAATGTTTATTCCAATTGCATTCAAATTCTTTTGTGTTATCTACTTGGTTATCAATGTTGTAGAATAAAATGTGTTGTGTTATTCTTAAACTAAAAATGGTTTTGTTGAAATTTAAATTTGGAAAGTTTTTAACACCGGCTTAATTGGGTATTGGGTGAGTTGTAAATGTTTTCGACAGTGATGCTAAGAATGAGCCAACTGTATATTCTGTTTTAATTTGGTATGGGACTGGCCACCCGGTATTTAATTGGGTGGGGTGTTACACTAGCTCAATTCAACCGTCACGATGTTTAGTATCTAGTCCCGAGGCCTAAAGATATTTAAGTCATCAACATAAAATGGATTTTTAGAAATAGGTTTGATGAGAATGGGATAGTCATTAGAAATAAAGACAGGCTTATGGCCCAAAGGTACTTTTAAATATAAGGAATAGATTGTGATGAGACTTTGGGTTTGGTAACTCGTTTTGAAATAATGAAATTACTTCTAGTCGTTGCGTGTCATTTACAGTTCTGACTGAAGAGGTATACCCTCATAATCTCAATCATGTCCATAGGCAGAAAAAGGCACTTTATGGATTAAAACATGCCCCTCGTGTATGGTATGATCGTTTAACAACCTCTTTATCACACAATGGTTCTGTTAGAGGGGGAGCCGATAAAACATTATTTGTTAAAAAATATAAAAACAAGTACTTTTTAATAGCTCAAATTTATGTTGGCGATATTGTCTTTGGATCAACTTCTCAAAATGAGGTTGAAAATTTTTCAAAAGCCATGAGTAGTGAATTTAAAATGTCTTTTATGGGGGAGTTGTGTAGAGTCGCTACAGTGGAAATATAGAGACTTCTCAAATAAAATCCAATTTTATTTAATCCCAAATTTTAGTTAAACCCTAAAACATGCATCTAGATGATCTATCAAATAACATAAATCATACAGGAGAAAATAAACAATTTCAAGAAAAATCCCCCAAAGGGGCAAAACCTTTTTATTTTCACTATAATTTGTAAAGAACAGTTACACGGATTTCAATGAAAATAAGAACTACATACGAAATACCCTCAGGTGTCGGTTTCTATGTCTCGACGGGAATCCACCGCAAGAACTCTAGATGGGTAGCAATGAAGAAGAGAAACGGCTTCTCCACAAATTCGTCGGCTGGAACTTTCCCTTTCCAGGAGGGCAGCAATGAAGAAGAGATACGGCTTCTCCACAAGTACGAACAAAAGCAAAACAGTGTTCTTGGGTTTCAAAAGGATTCACAAAGGTATGGGAATGATGTGTAAATCAAAACATGAGTTTGGGGACTCAAAAATATGAAGACTTGAGCTAATAGAACTCTCAAAATCGTCTCTCCAAGTATTGCAAAACAACTCCCCCAAAGTTGGCTTTTATAGGAAAATCAAAAGGAATTTTAAGATTTTGGAACTCCTGCCAGCATCAGGTACCCCGAACCGGTTCACCCCCCGAACCGGTTTGGCCTTCTGTTCGCTATAGTTCGATGGTTTTGGGGCTAAAAAATACACACAACATTCTTCCAAGGCTTTTCTCTGAATTTTCTCCATTTTCAAAGGGCCATAACTTCTTCACCGTAGCTCGGATTGATGTGTCGTTTCTTCTAGTATCTTTGTGGTATCGATCTCTTCAACTTTCCAGTTGATAGAACCTCCAGCCGGTGGCTGTAAAATTACCAAAATGCCTTTGAACTTAGTTATCTTGCCTTTCCTTCATTTCTTAGACTTCTCTTGCGCACCACTTGCATAAAGTCCCTAAAAATGTGGAACGTGAAGTCGTTGAGGCAAATGTGGGGCACATGATGGAGATGTTGAATGCTTAATTCTCGAAATTCGGATAGAGTTCATTATGTGAGATCGTGAAGTGACGTGCCTTTTGTAGCGGCGTACGACATATACAAATATAAGATAACGAACATGAGAAATGTGTCCTTACAAATCTCCCCCTATGTCTATGCCGGTACAAAATAAAAAATCTGAATTATCAAATACCAAATTGCCTATAAAAATCTACCCTCCCATGAACCCAAAACTAGAAAGGTACAAACGAATAAGTCTTCGTCGTTTGTTCTTCAGATCTTCAAAAATCACAAAGATTTTATCATCAGGGTGTGCAACATATGATCATCACTTTTGTACCTACACACATGCGATAAAGCAAATACCAAGTGACGTATCGAGTTTGAAATGAGATAAACATATATACCAGCTTAAAATAAATCTCAACATCTCAAAACTCCCCCATAATATGATAATTATATCTCCCCTTTTTATTATGTCCCCAAATAGACAGATATGAGAAGAAATAATTAAAACATGGAGTGTCACGATAAAATACATATAAAACATGGATCAAATTACGTGCATGCAAAGGAGTATCTCAAAAATTTCACAAACTATTTTTGGATTTTTCAATTTTTCATACAAAAATAAGATACCAAAAAAAATCACACCATGGATTTAAACTCAAATAACCAAGTCATGGAAATCGAATGAATGGGTGTGAATACATTCGATAGGTAAATCAACTCAATCAATCATATGTGCATGATGCATACGTATACTCCTAACGAATGAACATCAAAAGTATCCTTAGGTATAAAAATTATTGAATTTGGATGACATCGTCTTATACAAATCAACAAATCAAAGTAAAATGATTTCCACACCAATAACGTCCAAAACTATTTAGCGCTTTTTCAAGATTTTCAGGGACGTACAAACCTGTTATAAAATCTCCAACCAAACTCCCTCATATATATTTTCTTTTAGAGGTGTTAAACTAAATTCTCAAACATTGGAGAATTGGTGCAAAAACCTAAATGGCCCATTTTTGGCATGAATTTCCTTTTGTTGCCTTTAAATTTTTTCGGGCTCTTTTAAACCTCTTTGGACCCCGAATAATAAAATTCCTCAATTTTTTAGGTCCAATTTAAATGGCGGCTTAATCGTAAAGGATAAATGATAACCTTTCGTAGCCCTTCACCATTTTCATACAAAGCACACAAAACCTCACAAACATGGTTCAAAGGTGCACACTTTTTATCAAGTTTTATCGCGCTTGGTTCGTTTTAAGGACATGATTGAAGTGAAAACACCCAACCAACATGTGATAAGACAAGCACAATAATCAAACAAATCCGTGCATGTGTGAAATAAAGGATATCATGAGTCAAACATATAGGAAATAACAACTAATTACATCTCAATAACTCCAAACATTGTAAAGCACATGAATGAATTGACCTATTATCTCAAAACACTATCAAATAGTCACATGGATAAATGGAATGAAATTGTGACTTGGTCATCCTAAGTGTCAATCCATAAACGGTGTAAACAAAATACAAAAATCTTTTTGGATTTTCAAAAAATTTATCAAAATAAAATATTTTTGTATTTTTCAAAAAAATTCAAAAGCAAAAATTTATACAAAAAGTACATGTCAACACACTAGCAAATATATATCATGAAACCACAACTAGTGTATGACAAACATCCAACACAATCAACCAAAAGATTTCACATGGGGTGAATCACGTGCAAGCAAACGAAAATCGTGGACAAATAAACCATAAGCCTCTAAATCCAATTTTCTAACCCAAATTGATGTGTAACGGAGCGTGGGGGTTCGGGAAATCGAATTTATTCTTTAATTAACCTTCCTAGGTCCATTTAAAAGCTTGTAACAAAAGCGCCTAAGATGACATTGCTTACCGCAATGTGTGTAAGTGTAAATCGGGCGGTGTGTGTTACCTAAAGGTGGCCCTCTCCTGAAATTTCTCCGTTGCTCTCTCCGAATTTACCTAGGTGGCTTTCTCCTAATGATCGTAGGAGGTTCTCTCATGATGTTCCTAGGGGTTCTCCTAACAAACTTAGGTGCCTCTTTCTTAACAATCCTAAGAGGCTCTCTCACACGTGTGGGAATGGGTGCAACATATTTTTCAAGACCAATCCCACCTCTATCCTTTTTGATCTCGACAGTACCTAAAATATTATCAAGTTTTTCAGACCTAGACTCCAAATCAAATTTCACTTTACTTGAATCTTTCAATTTCACCTCAAGTTCACCTATCCTAGATTCAAGTACATGTTTAGAATCCTCAAACTCTAAAAGCTCCTTTTTCATAGTCTCCATCAACCCTCTAAGAATATCTCTCTCACCCTCGACGTACTCAAGCTTCTATTTCAAAATTTTCTCATGTGCCCTAAGTTCTTCAACTAAAAAATCATTATTTTTTAAGGCACACTCTTTCAATTTAACTTTCAATTTCAAATTTTCTTTCTTCGTTTTCAAGGATTCAGCATAAAGTTCATTGAAAGCAGTTTGCAAGTCACGCTCATCTACACTTTCATCCTCACTCCCATCACCCTCACTATCATGGGATTCACTCTCAGTGGCTGTGGAAGAAATATCATCGTCATTCGCATGAGTAGACACACAGTTGGGAAGGACACGCTTACTTGCATAAAAAATTTATTCACTCGGGTTACTCTCACTAAGGGTGGCAAAACAAACAATTGGTTTGTTAAAATTGTCCCTAATTTTAGTGGGGCACTCATCTATGTTATGGCCAATCCCCTCACAATAAAGACATCTCTCAGATTCATTCCTTTTAACAAGAGATTTAAAAACAAATTTCACACGAGATTTCCAAATAGGGTTTTCAAACACTTGATTCCTAATATCATCAAAACCACCGAAAGCCATTTTTGCGAAAAAAATAGGATCAAATGCAATAACTTAGTGCAACAGGCTCTGATACCAATTTGTAGAGTCGCTACAGCGGAAATATTGCGACTTCTCAAATAAAATCCCATTTTAATTAATCTCAAGTTTTAGTTAAACCCTAAAACATGCGTCTAGATGATCTATCAAATAAAATAAAGCATGCAAGATAAAACAAACAATTTTAGTAAAAATTCCCCAAAGGGGCAAAACCTTTTTATTTTCACTATAATTTGTAAAGAACAGTTACATGAATTATAATGAAAATAAGAACGACATACGAAATACCCTCAGGCGTCGATTTCGTTGTCTCGACTGGAATCTCCCGTAAGAACTCCAGATGGGCAACAATAAAGAAGAGAAATGGCTTCTCCACAAATTCGTCGGCTGGAACTTTCCCTTTCCAGGAGGGCAGCAATGAAGAAGAGAGACGGCTTCTCCACAAGTACGAACAAATGCATAGCAGTGTTTTTGGGTTTCAAAAGGATTCACAAAGGTATGGGAATGATGAGTGAATCAAAAAATGAGCTTTGGGACTCAAAAATATGAAGACTTGAGCTAATAGAACTCTCAAAATCGTCTCTCCAAGTCTTGCAAAATAACTCCCCCGAAGTTGGCTTTTATAGGAAACCAAAAGGAGTTTTAAGATTTTAGAACTCTTGCGAGTTGTTGATGTAAAAAATTTGATCACTTTAATAATTCAATCCACTGTTTTGGTATTGCTGTTTATATGGGAATTCTCGATTACAAGTTATCTCAAGAAATTCTGGTCTGGGATCCCCTCTACAATGAGGATTGTACAATGTATTTATAGCCCTGAGGCTGTAATGTGAAAGGGTACTACATTAAACGATATACATATGAAAGGGTAATACATTTAATTCCCTCTTTGCGTGCGCATCCAAATGATAAGCATTTAATGAGCATTTAAACTATTGGTATCCTGCTTCGAGGTGCAGCTCGGACCGCCTAAGCTTCTCAGTATTTAAGAGTTCCTCGGAGAGGTTTGTTCCTCGGAGCGTATGAGTTCCTCGGAGTAAGCAGTGTTCCTCGGGGAACTAGTCTTCCTCGTTGTAGTCTTGTTCCTCGGAGTGAGTGGGTTCCTCGGAAGTGTTCGTAGATGCCATGTAGATAGCCACGTGTCTTCACAGGATTGGTCCACGTCAGTAGATTAAATTTGGTATCAACAGAAGCCCCCAATGTTTCATAGTTCGAAATTTGAGGAGTATGGAACATTCTTTCTCGGAATATGATAGCTTTAAATAGTCTTCCTGATTTTTAGGAGCATTTCCATTGTATTTATTTCTCCTTCCAAATTCGTAGAATCATGCTTTTTTGGACTTTTCTGCGTGCTTCGATTCCCGCGTTACTTTTCGTCTGCTATTTCCCGCTTTGATTCCCGCGCCAATATTTAATGCCCTTTTAGCCGCCGGTAACGTGATCATCCTTTTTTGTAATCATTACTTCACCATTTCCTAAGGCAAGGCATTTAAACTTCACAGACACTCCCATCGTCTTCTACCTTTTCAAATTTTCATCTTCGATTTTTCATTGTCTTCTACTCTCTTGTGTATTCATCTCTTCCATCGTTTGTCGTCATCAGCTCTACCCTTTTCCTGTAAGATCTTCTTCTTTCTTCTTCATTTCTTTTAATCACCATGGTTTACCTTGTTGAATCTCTTGACAAATTTCGATCTGATTTTTCCATTCCCTCTTGGGTTGTCTTGGAAGAGCTTTCTGAGCCTTCTAATTATTTCCATTTGGCTGAGGGACATTGGTTCCCCAGTCTCTTTTTTGCTAAGTGTGGATTTTATTTTCCACCAAATCCTCTGTGTTTGGAATTCTGTCTGTACTTTGATGTTGTTCCTGCACGAATAGCCCCAACACATGGAGAATAGTTAATGGGGTGCATAAATTAAATCAAGTGCATGGAACTCGTATAGGAATTCCAGAAATCATGTACTGCTATAGGTGGGCAGTTAATGATAATATTTATTATTTGAAAACTAGGTTTATAAATAGAGCCTTAGTAGTCAACCTCCCTGATGCCAATAGGGATTATTTTGAACATGGGGTCGTCATAAAAAATTGGCAACATCCTCCATTGACTGGTGATGAGGTTTACCAGGGACCCAGTTGCCCTCCTTATGGCAATGGGATAGGTTATTTTTATTTCATTTTATTTATTTTAAATTCATATTTCTTTTGTGTTTGATAAAATGGGCCACTGATAAGAATGTTAGTTTATTTGCAGTTGATAGCAAGAGAAAGTGCCCAAGAGAAACAGATGTCAATATAAGGCATTTGGGACTTATCTGGAGTCTGCATCAACGTGTTGCCGACGAGCATATCAGGTCGGCCTCATATCTGCTCCAATACAAGAGCTACACAACTTCCTTCACTGCTCGTCCAGTAATCAGTGAAGCAGAGCCAGTACCAGCCTCTGCAAGTTCATCGCCTGAATCTCATATTCCTTTGAGCGAAAGGATGAAGAAAAGAAGAACTCCTGCTCTGTTTGAGAAAACTTCCTCCGGTTCTGGGGAGGTAAAAAGGATTAAGATTGATGTCCCAAGGGAGGGGACAAAGAAGACTGATGCAGCTTCTCCAGCTGCTCCTGCTAAAGTCTCCGAGAAGCCCCAGTGGCTCCGAGCAGGTCTGCTGATCCTGGAGAGGTGATTGTGATATCACCGACCAAGGATTCATCCTTAGTTGAATCTGTAATTGTTCCCCCGAGGAGGCTGAAAAAAAGCTCCTCGGTCAATTTGGCTGTCACTACTACTCAGCCCCCAGCTGCTGGGACTGGAGTTCCCAATTTTGTTCCCCCGAGCTCTGACATGAGCTCGGTAAAGTCCTTGACCATTCCCGAGGTTCAAGGTACCGAAGAAAACCTTACTCGGGATATGGTTACCTCACTAGCTGCTCGTCACCTTGCTTCTGTAAGTATCTTTACTTAGATTTTTTTTTTCATATTCCCTTTGTCATTTCTGTTTCTAACTTGCTTTCTTTTTCTGTTCACAGTTGACGAGCTACTTCAACATAATCCTGAAGAAGGATGAAGCGATTAAGGCTTCTTACTCCTCGTCCAGTGTGGAGGGAGCTCTGGAAGAAGCTACCAAGTCCTTGGCAGATTCTCGCCAGAAATATGCTGATGATAAAGCTATCTAGGAGAAAAAGCTTGCCTCCTCCGAGCAGGAAAAAGCTCGAGTTGCTATTGAAAAACGTCGCTAATGCCGTGTAATACAAAATTAAACTGTATAAGCAACTCCGAAATGTTTGTTGGAGAAACCCTTTTCTTTTGAAAATAAAAATTATAAACAAGATGTGTTTACAAAGAAACTTATGTACGAGAGTAATTAAGATTGTGTAATCAGTTTTTAAAACTAAGGCAGTTTCAAAAATTCAGCACACTTATAGAATGAGATGAGTAGATGAAGATAATCAACACACGGATTTTAACGTGGTAAAACCTCTCCCAACAGAGGAAACATCCACGGTGACTTCTAAGTCGCAAAAGTAAAATCCACTAATAACAAATAATAGTTACAAACAATACAACATGCAAGCACACAAATCAACCTATTCTAAGTTTAGGAATATACCCCACTTGGTGTCCTTCTAACTTCTCATAGATCTGATTTGTTGATGATGTTCTTCCAGTTTGCTAACTTCCTTTGCTTTAGCTTCCTTACGTCGACTCAATGATCTTTGATCTTAAACACAACACTTCCAGTGTAGTAGTGTGTTAAGTGTTTGTGAAGTGATTCCTATTCACATGCATGAACTCACACACACTTAGATTTACAGACAGTCCTATAAAAATTACATATAAAGTCTATATGCAGTGATTTTAGTTTATTTCTTTCTCACAGAACTTCAACCCTTTTTGACCTTTATTCTATCCCAGATTCCACGGATATCTCGCTTATAAAATCGGTCAAGATCTTAATCAATCTCTTTTTGAAAACATTTGTGAGATTGAAAATCTCCAAGTGTGAATCCAACTAGGTCAGGGTTAAGTTTCGTAAGAATAGAAACCATAAAACATTTTCAAAACCAAATGAATAAAGATTTTCTTAAACCAAGTAAAAATATGCAGATCTAGTGAAAATGTAACATGCAGAGTATAGATCTTACGTTTCTATGAAAAAAGAAAAAAGATCTTCACTCTAAAGTTTAAGTTGTGAACAAGATCAAAGCCAAGGAGGTTACAGCTTCGATATGAACAAACCACTCTCTCTCTCAAACACTCAAGGTTGTGTTTGGGGTTGAATATACGAAGGTTTGTTACAGAGGTGAAGTATTTAGGGTTAGGGTTAGGGTTTGGCTAACAGTTTCCCTTTCTCTCTCTTCTCTCTTTTCTTTTCTCTCTTCTCTCTCACTGCTCTCTTCTCTCTTACTTCTCTCTTACTTCTCACTTATTTTTTTTCTCTCAGAAAGACGAATGCCCAAAAGTCTTCTAAGGCTGAGAAGTGGAGGGTATTTATAGGGCTGAGGGAAGGTTCTGGATGTTCGAGGGAAATCAAGGGCTGAGATCAAGTCTTGAAGATTTTGACTTGATCCAAAGGTTATAAAACAGCGGTGATAAAAATGATTGTGATTGGTTCATATGGATAGCACCGGGATTAACTAAGAACACATGCAGACCCTCGATTAGGAATGATCCAACGATCAGCAATCAACCATCCAACCTTCTCACAAAAGAAACACAAATAGGTACACCCGGAGGATGACAAGTGTTGGCTTGTGAGTGGCTCTCACACGCGCATCTAAAATAATTACAGAAGGTACCCTGAAGTCTCTAGCGCTTTGAGATTCTACCCAACCAAACATTCGAGTGAGAAATGAAGTTTACAAAATAGAATATTAACCCCACAAACTTTATAATCCCATTTTATTAATGAAAACATTTATTTAAAAAATGTTTAAAAATGTTTAAAAAATATTTAAAAATATTTAAAAATTCCCAAAAAATTATTAAAGCTCCAATTCAAGGGGAATTAAACACACACTCAATTTTAAGCAATATGAACACATGTATGCACTTCTAATTGTGTGTAGTGTGATTCAATTTTTACCTTCATGGATCATTGAAGAGAATTAGAGAGATAAGTTCTGAGGCTTTTTGGATTCTAGGATAGACAACCAATTTTGTCACTATTTCCAAACTAGATGAACACTTATACAGTATAGACTTAAGCAAGTCAAAGGTATAAGGTGCTTCAGCTGATGCCTCCAAGGAGTTGGAGAAGAAAAAGAATGCCTTGGAAAAGGTAAATAAAGAGCTTGAGGAAAAACTCAAAGCCACTATAGAGCTGGAAAATAAACTCAAAGTTGCTGAGGAGAGGTTGGACCAGCTCCAGGAAGTAGGTCGACAGAAGGAGGAGGTTGAGATCAAACTGAAGAATGCTGAGAACCTTCTGTCCGAGATGCTTTCCTCGGAGAAGCTGAAGAGGAAAGCTACTGTGAAAAAGTCCTTCAGCTCTGGCTGGGACAAGGGGTGGAACAAGGGGTGTGCTGCCATGGTATCTCAAGTGGACTATGACAGTCTAAAGTACTTTAGGGATGGATGGATCGCTGCCCTTCAGGAAATGAAGGTCGATGAGTCGTCCGAGCTCTTCCAGAGACACATCCCTGGTCCTCCTCCTACTCTAGAAGAATTAGAAGAGGACGAAGCTACTTATGAGGAGTCTTCAATGGTGATGGGAGATCACCTCCCAGTCATCCAGTCTGCTGCCGAGCAAGTCATTTCTTCTTCCGAGCAACAGCTGGTGCTCTCCGAATAGCCCACAGTTCCCTCTGAGCAACCTGCCTCCTCTTCCCAACCTCCCGAGAAGGTTTTGGGAGATAAGGAAAAGGTCTAGTGTTGTTCGGTCTTTCTTTTATATTTTTCTTTCTTTGTCAAATGTAATCCAGCACTTGTAATTCTGAATTTTATGATCTAATAAAACTTGAATTTTCTTGCATACTTTTATTCATCTTTCATTCATACTCTGCTTATTCTTCTTATTGATGATTGCTTTTCTTTCTCTGCTAGTTTCTGGCCATGATGGATCTGCTATCTTCCCATGATACAAAGTTGCTGCAACAGTGCAATGAGTACTTTAAGGCTGGTCACACAGACTTGAGTGCTGCACAAGTTGCCGACATCCTTGGCTAGGATGCTTCAGAACAGGTAGTGGAAGCATATCAGTACCTGAAGTGTCTGCTTGATCGAGCGGTAGCCAATAATGTGGCTTACTATGAAATGATTGAGGATCTCCAGTGCACCCTCGAAGACCTTCAGAATCAATATAAGGAATCAACTGCCTTGTTGCATGAGAGTTACGAGAAGAAGTATAAGCTGATCGTTGCTGACAAGGGATACGAGAAGCTTTTTGTTGGATATGATGTAAGGGAGAGAACCCTGAGGGGCGAGGTCGAGGAATGTCGACAGATTGCCGAGCTGCTGGAAAAGGAAAATAACAACTTGCAGAAAGAGCTATCACAGTTGAAGTCTGCAGCCTCTTCTTCAACAGCCCTAATCCCAGTGACTGACGAGGGATTTTCATTCCTAGAAGTGGAGAATGCCAAGTTGAGGGAAGAATTGGATACCTTGAGGAGGTCGGGCCCTTCCACGTCTCCCGGGGATGAGGAAGAGATCCTCGAGGATGAGCAAGAGCAGCTCGGGTTCTTGTCGAGGAACAGAGGACAGCATCTGCCTTAGAGAACCAGGCCTTCCAACTAATGGCGAAGAACTAAGCTTTGTCTGACATGTCAAAGAAGAATGGGGACTTGAAAAAATAGCTCTCTGCGCAGAAGTCCGTCTTGGAGAATAAGGAGATTTTCATCAAGAGTCTCCACGAGCAGCTAGAGAGGTTAACATATCAATTCCACAAACAGCCCAGGGAGTTCTGGATGGCTGGATACAACGAAGCACTATACCACCTGGACGATCGTATCCAGAATGACAACAATGAGGGCTACAAACAAGGCTGGCTGAATGCCTTAGGTGTGCTGAAGCTCGAACAAGGACACTATTTATGGGACTACCATGATCCCGGGTTGCTTGACCTGCCTGTGCCACCGTACAACCTGGAGATGGAGTGGATCCCTGCCCGGGCCATTCCACGAAGCTTAATTTCAAAATACCTCGGTGACTATAATTTACATTCTCAAATTGAGGTATCTCGTCCCAAGCATCTTCTAGATTGACCTTCTGTGATGAACGTTAGGATGCTGAAGGATTTGAACTTCATCAATTCTCCTCAATCTTTAAATGATCCGCCTGCTGGCGAGGAACCTGTATCGAAAGCTGAGGGGAAAAGACCAATAGAATAGGAATTTTTAATGTAACAGTTAGTATACATATCAATGTAATTTTCATTTTATTATCAATGTAACTTGTAATTTATTTCGAATTTAATGAAAGATTTTCATTATTGCTTGCAAATCTTAATTGCTATTGTCTTGTAAATATCAAACACTTTACATTTATGCATATCTGTTAAAAAGATAATAATAGTGTTGTTCATCGACCAACTTAGTAAAAAAGTTACAAGTACCAGTAATATTGCTCGATCACCTAATAATAAAGTAATGAGTATAAAAATGTTTAAAAATTTTCCAACCAACCAAGGTTGTTAAATTGTGCTCGTCGACCAATTATAGTTAGTGAGAGTTTATCCCCGACTAACCATACTTGGTAAATTTTTGTCTTTTTCATAAAATGTGTCTGACCAACCAAGGTCAATGAATTCTCCTCGTCGACCAACTGTAGTTAGTGGGTTTTTATCCCCGGCCAACCATACTTGGTACAGTTTGGAATATTTTCTCCTCGTCGACCAACTACGTTGGTACGGTTTGGAATATTTTCTCCTCATCGACCAACTAAGTTGGTACAGTTTGGAATATTTTTTCCTCATCGACCAACTACGTTGGTACAGTTTGGAATATTTTCTCCTCGTCGACCAACTACAGTTAGTGGGTTTTTATCCCCGACCAACCATACTTGGTATAGTTTGGAATATTTTCTCCTCGTCGACCAACTAAGTTGGTACAGTTTGGAATATTTTTTCCTCGTCGACCAACTACGTTGGTACAGTTTGGAATATTTTCTCCTCATCGACCAACTAAGTTGGTACAGTTTGGAATATTTTCTCCTCGTCGAACAACTACAGTTAGTGGATTTTTATCCCCGACCAACCATACTTGGTACTGTTTGGAATATTTTCTCCTCGTCGACCAACTAAGTTGGTACAGTTTGGAATATTTTCTCCTCGTCGACCAACTAAGTTGGTACAGTTTGGAATATTTTCTCCTCGTCGACCAACTACGTTGGTACAGTTTGGAATAATTTCTCCTCGTCGACCAACTACAGTTAGTGGGTTTTTATCCCCGACCAACCATACTTGGTACAGTTTGGAATATTTTCTCGAGCAGTCTGCACTAGTATTTCCGGAAAAAATTTCAATAAACTGGGAGACTTGCAGAATATTTTTATTTTATTCATACTGATGGAACTGCGTGACATATACATCACTGATAATACTTGCGCAGATGCTCTGCGTTCCATGCATTCTTAAACTCCTCGCCTTCTAAAGTGGCTATTCGATAAGTTCCTGGTCGAACAACTTCTGTAACTCGGTATGGTCCATGCCAGTTTGCTTCCAGCTTGTTATGCTTTTGAATTACTTTCTTCAGCACATAGTCTCTTTCTTTAAGGTCGCACTTCTCCACCCTCTTGTTGTAGAACAAAGCTGTTCGCTGCTGGTAAGCAGCATTTCTAATGGCTGCTTCTTCTCTTACTTCCTCGAGCATGTCTAAATCCAGTCTTCTCATTAAGTCACTGACAGGGGAATTGAAATTCAGTACCCTGTGTGTTGGGAGGCCCAACTCGGCAGGTATGACAGCTTCACTTCCAAACGCCAGCATGTATGGTGATTCTCCAGTTGCTACTCGGGGAGTAGTTCGGTAAGCCCAAAGTACTGATTGTAGCTCGTTGATCCAGTTTGCTTTTGCATCATCCAATCGTTTCTTCAAACCGTTCAGCAGCGTTCTGTTTGTCACTTCAGTTTGTCCATTGCTTTGAGGATGACCCGGTGCTGAATGAACCTTCAAAATGTTTGACTGGTGACAATAGGCGGTAAACTCCTCGTTATCAAATTGTGCCCCATGGTCTGTGATGAAGGCATGAGGGAGACCATATCGGCAAATGATGTTCTTCCAAACAAATTGGTACACCTTCTCGTACATCATATCAATGAGTGGCTCAGCTTCTACCCACTTAGTAAAATAATCCACTGCGATGACGAGGTACTTGAACCTTCATCGGGTCGTTGGCAGTGGTCCAACCAAATCAATTCCCCACATGACAAATGGCCAAGGGGAAGTTATGGGTGTCAACAATGCTTGTGGAGTTCTTTGGATGGAGGAGAAATGCTGGCACTTGTCACATTTCTTGGCATAAGCTATACAATCAGCCCTCATCATCGGCCAGTAGTATCCCTGCGTCATCACCCTTTGCAAAAGCGTCCGACCTGCTACATGTGCTCCACAGGATCCTTCATGGATCTCTTCAATCAAATCTTTCACCTCGGAGGGATGTACACATCTCTACAAACCTGCCATAATTCCTCGTCTATATAAAACACCATTAGTTAATACATACCGAGCAACTTTAAATTTCAATTTCTTGGCTGCGAGCTTGTCAATTGGTAATTCTCCCTCATCGATATACGCCCTGATGGGATCCATCCAAGATGGACCTAAATCAAGTGTGATAAAGTTCATCGCCAGATCTTCATCTATACTCCGACCAGTTAACACTTCAATTGGGATTGTTCGTCGTAGCTCGGTGCGAGTTGCTGATGTTAGTCGAGATAGGGCGTCTGCTCTCGCATTCTCCATTCTTGGTATTCTGACCAGCTGAATAGCGGTAAATTCTAACACCAGCTCCTTTGCCTTTGCATGATATCTGATCATTAATTCTCCTCTAACTGCATATACTCCCATCATTTGGTTTACAATCAGTTAAAAGTCACTGAAGATCATAACTTCTTGCGCCTCCATAACTTTTGCCAAATTAAGCCCTGCAATCATGGCCTCATATTCAGCCTCATTGTTGGAAGCTTTGAATTGGAAACGCAAGGCGTATTCCATGTCGACCTCGTCCGGAGTGCTCAAAACTATCCCCGCGCCACATCCTGCATTGCAAGATGATCCATCTACATATAGCCTCCATATAGGTAACTCGTCTTCAAATTTTGAATCAGTTAGAGTTCCTCGATGAAATATTTGCAGCTTCTTTTCATCCTCCCCGAATTTTTCTCGCTCCTCGTCGATCATTTTTTCTTGCCCTTTTACCAACCGGAGTTGGTCTGAGCCTAAAGTCAATGATCTTGTAACATCCACTAGCCCTTTTACCAACTGGAATTGGTCTGAGCTTGTGTTTGTTGACCCTGTAACATCCACAGGTTGATCAGCGAGCAACTTTTTCTCCTCGAGGATATCAGGATAGGTGAACTCCGCTATGAAATCTGCTACAGCCTGCCCCTTTAGTGATGATCTGGGTTCATAAATTATATCATATTCACCGAGCTCTATTGCCCAGTACATCAATCTCCCTGATTTTTATGGCTTATGAAGGGCTTGTCTTAATGGCATATCAGTATATACTACTATAGTATGAGGCTGGAAATATGGCCTCATTCTCCTACTCGCCTCAATCAGCGCCAGTGCCAATTTCTCCAGCCTTGGATATCTAATTTCTGCTCCTCGAAAGGCCTTACTTGTGTAGTAAATTGGTTTTTGTACTCCATCCTCTACTTTGATCAACGTTGAGCTAACTGCATTCTCGGACACTGCAAGGTACAAATACAATTTTTCTCCCATCACTGGCCTGGACAACAGTGGAGGTGCTCCCAAGTATTTCTTCAAGTCTTGAAAAGCCTTCTCACATTCATCATTCCACTCAAAAGTCTTTCTGAGTTTCTTGAAAAATGGGAGACATCTATCAGTTGCTCGCGACACAAATCTGTTGAGTGCCGCTACTCGTCCCGTAAGACTTTGTACTTCCTTCTTCGTCGTTGTAGATCGCAGCCCTAATAGAGCTTTAATTTTTTTAGGATTTGCTTCAATGCCTCGTTGATTGACAATGTACCCGAGAAACATGCCTTCTCGTACTCCAAAGATGCACTTCGTCGGGTTCAGCTTCATTTGATATTTATCTAGTTGATCAAAAGTCTAGCTTAAGTCAACTAGATGATCGACAGCTTTCTTGCTTTTTGTCAGCATGTCGTCAACATAGACTTCCATATTGTCACTGATTTGTTCAGCAAAGACCTTGTTCATCAGCCTCTGATATGTCGCACCTGCATTTTTCAAACCAAAAGGAATAACATTATAACAATAAGTTCCCCTAGGGGTAATGAAAGAAGTACTTTCCCTGTCTTCAGGTTTCATTTTAATCTGATTGTAACCAGAGTAAGCATCCATGAAGCTCAGCAACTCGTGTCCCGAGGTAGCATCCACCAGTTGATCAATTCGGGGTAATGGAAAATGATCCTTTGGGCATGCTTTGTTGAGGTCGGTGAAGTCCACACACATCCTCCACTTGTTGTTTTTCTTCTTTACCATCACCACATTGGCTAACTAATCTGGATATTTAACATCTTCAATGAAAAAAGCTTTCTGGAGCTTCTCGACTTCCTCCTGTATAGCTTGATTCTTCTCGGCACTGAATACTCTTCTTCTCTGCTTCACAGGCTTGATCTCCTAATTCGCATTGAGCTCGTGACATAAGAAGGTTGGGTCTATCCCGGGCATATCTTCATGACTCCACGCAAAAGTTTATCTTCTGCTTCTAAGGAAAGTTATTAATTCTTGTTTTAATGAGGCTTCCAACGATGAACCTATTTGAGTAGTTCGCTCAGGGTGCTCGTCATCTAGAATGATGTTTTCAGTAGCTTCCACCACTTGACCCTTCACGAGTTGCGACTCATCTCGAGGATCCAATGTTTCAATTTCTGCACCTTCATCCACTTGATAGGTAGTGGTCTTTTTCTTTGATTCTTCCAGTTCTTCTTGCTCGACGGATGAATAATAGCATTCCCGAGCTACTTTCTGATCACCTTTCACAACTCCTACTTCAAAGTTTGTTGGAAATTTTAAGCATTGATGCACTGTAGACGGTACAGCCTCGAACTTCTTCAATCCTACTCTTCCCATGATGATATTGTACGATTATTGGACATTCTTATCCATCACGGAGAAATGTATTCGTTATGTTCGATAAGCAGGCCACGTACCAATGAATATATCCAACTTGATCGTCCCAAGTGGAAATACTTTCTCGCCAGCAAAATCGATGAGGGGTCTGTGGTAAGGCTCCAGTTGAGATAGCTTTAGATTTAAACTATCGAAACACGAGTAGAACATGATGTCTGTCGAGCTACCATTGTCGACCAGCACTCTTGAAATCATAACCTCCTTCATCCTCATTTTAATCGCCAGTGGGTCATCATGAGGATACAGAACACCTGTAAGGTCGTTCTTTGAGAACCCAATGACCAACTTCTCCTTGTTCACCTTTCTCGGGCGATCTTCCTCAGCTAAATTTATTCGTTGAATGTACGAACAAGCTTGAGCCTCACCGAGGTAAGCTTTTCTTTCTGCAGTAAGGTCTCCTCCTCCTGCATCTCCCCCTGTAATAACATTACAATCAAATGACCCAAAGCGTATTGAAAATACCTCTCGTTATGGATGCCTTGGTTTCTTGGGAAGATCGGGGTCATCCTCTGGATCAACTTCATGGTTTCTCTTCTTGTTCTCCTCTGCTCGACGAGGAGATCCAGATCTCTCTCTAGTTCGGTTGTTGTTTCTTCTTTTGCCTCCCCGATCAACATACTTCGCTAGCTTTCCTCGTCGGATGAGTGTTTCAATCTCATTCTGAAGAGCTATGCAATTTTTAGTCATATGGCCATGATCCTTGTGGAACTCGCAATATTTTTCCCTATTCCTCATGTCAGGGTCTGCCTTCATTTTCTTTGGCCAGTTTAACTCTTCGGTGTTCTTAATTTCTTCCAGGACGTGGTTGATATTTACCTTCAAAGGTGTATAATTATCAAATTTCCTCAAGACCTCCCATGACGACCTATTTTTGGATTGTTTGTCACCACCATTGTTCTTATGTTCTTTCTTCTTAGCTTTATCACCTTCCACCTTGGTTTCTTTGGCGTACATATTCTTCTTTGCAGACATAGCCTCCTCGGCATTCATAATCTTGGACGCTTTTCCCATCAGATCCGACATGGTTCGAGGTGGATCTTTGGCCAAAGTATAGTACAACTTGTTTGGCAGCAGTCCACTCATCAAAGCGGTAATCGCTGTCTTCTCCTCATAGTCAATAACTTCGAGTTTCTCGTTATTAAAATGAGTTATATAATCTCTGATACTCTCCCCAACTTTTTGTCTAACACTTAACAAATGTGCTACTCGCTTAACTCGCTTTGCTCCAAAGCAGAAATTCCCAATGAATAACTCGGCCAGTTGAAGAAAAGTTGAAATCTTACCCCGAGGAAGATTATTATACCATATCTGAGCAGATCCGGTAAGAGTTCCCGAGAATGCCCTGCATCTCATCTCGTCTGGGACAGCATAGATGTCAGCGGCAGCTTGATATTGTTCTATATGAAGGACGGGGTCAGTCTTCCCATCATACTTGGGAGTCACAACAGGTGCTTTGAACTTTGATGGTGTAGGAAAATCAACAATGTCCTGGACAAAAGGTGTTCCTCGAACAAAGGTTCGTTGTAGAGGGTTCTTGGCCTTAGCTATTTCCCCTAATCTATCCTCTAGCCTCTGAATAGATCCTTTCCATGCATCATTTCCTTCCTCAGGCCTATTGGTTCGAGCAACTGATCGCGTTGAACTGGCTTCCTGGGATTTATCTCGATGAGCAGCTGGTCAGTCATAAGATCCATCTTGACGAGCAGCTGGTCACGACTGGGCAGATCCTTCCCTTTAATCTGATGGTCGTCGAAAGCTCCTCGACGCTGCATTAAGAGGACTTTTGTTCCTCCTAGGGCCTAAACGATCGAAAGGAGAAGCCCTACTTAACCTTTCCAATGTGCTGGTCCTTTCTGGGGAGAGGGTGACACGTTGTTCAGTATCCGTGGCTCGTACAGACGAAGTTCATCCAGGTTGATAAGAAAAATCTTCAGATTCATCATTGCGATATGAATCAGTACGCCTAGTACGCGAAGAAGGCGCACGGGTATTTCTTTGAATGCTTCGTGGTCCGGAATGGGTTGATGCACCATCATGAAGGGTTTGAATGAGTTGTCGCATTGTTTCTTTCATGACGGGTATTCCAGTCAGATCTGGAACAATTGGTGGAGCAGATGGATTTGGAGGGGTTTCAGCGTTTCGATTGCTGGATTCAGGAATATCAGCCATTGGTAATGGATTATTTTTTATGAGAAAACGATTTTACCAGTTGTTTCCCACAAACGGCGCCAATCTGTTTATGTAAAAAATTAGATCACTCTAATAATTCAATCACAAATAAATAAATAAGACAAAGAATTTTAAAGTGGTTCAGCCTTATAAGAATGGCCTATGTCCATTGTTTTGGTATTGCTGTTTGTATGGGAATTCTCGATTACAAGTTATCTCAAGAAATTCCGGTCTGGGGTCCCCTCTACAATGAGGATTGTACAATGTATTTATAGCCCTGAGGCTGTAATGTGAAAGGGTACTACATTAAATGATATACATATGAAAGGGTAATACATTTAATGCCCTCTTTGCGTGCGCGTCCAAATGATAAGCATTTAATGAGCATTTAAACTGTTGGTATCCTGCTTCGAGGTGAAGCTTGGACCGCCATGATTTTCTCGGACCGCCTAAGCTTCTCGGTATTTAAGAGTTCCTCGGAGATGTTTGTTCCTCGGAGCGTATGACTTCCTCGGAGTAAGCAGTGTTCCTCGGGGAACTAGTCTTCATCGTTGTAGTCTTGTTCCTCAGAGTGAGTGGGTTCCTCGGAAGTGTTCGTAGATGCCATGTAGATAGCCACGTGTCTTCACAGGATTGGTCCACGTCAGTAGATTAAATTTGGTATCAACACCAGCGTCAGGTACCTCGAACCGATTCGCATGTAACCCAAACCGATTTACCCCCCGAACAGGTTTGGCCTTCGGTTCACGATAGTTCGCTAGTTTTGGGGCTAAAAAGTACACACAACATTCTTCCAAGGCTTTTCTCAGAATTTTCTCCATTTTCAAAGGGCCATAACTTCTTCATCCTAGCTCAAATTGATGTACTGTTTCTTCCAGTATCTTCGTGGTGTCGAGATCTTCAACTTTCCAATTGATAGAACTTCTGAACGGTGATTGTAAAATTACCCAAAAGCCCTTGAACTTTGTTATCTTACCTTTCCTTCCTTGCATAGACTTCTCTTGCGTACCACTTGCATAAAGTCCCTAAAAACGTGGAACTTGAAGTCGTTGAGGCATTGTGGGGCACATGATGGAGATGTTGAATGCTTAATTCCCATAATTCGGATAGAGTTCGTCATGTGAGATCGTGAAGTGACGTGTCTTTTGTAGCGGTGTACGATATTTACAAATGTAAGATAGCGAACATGAGAAATATGTCCTTACAAGTTGCAATATTTTCTAGGTCTCTAAATAAAACAATGTAATAATGGATTATTTATATCTCAATCTAAGTATGTTAAGGATTTAATTACTAAATTTTGACTTGAAAATGCTAAGACATCATCCACACCTACGACAATTAAGACCAAGTTAACCAAAGATGAACATGGCACTGCTATTGACCCAACTTTATATCGCAACATAATTGGTAGTTTACTATACTTAACTGTGTCTAAACTCGATATTCAATATGTTGTCTGCATTTTTGCAGGGTTTCAATCCCATCCAAAAGAGTCTCATCTCGCTTGTGCTGAATATATTTCAAAATACGTAAAAGGTACAATTGAATATGAACTTTGGTATTCCAATGACTCCACATATGTGATAATTGGGTACTCCGATGCATATTGGAGCGGTAGCATGGATGATTATCATTGCACTTATGGTGGCTATTTTTACTTAAGACACAACTTAGTAAGTTGGTCAATTAAAAAGCAAGTTAATGTCACATTATCTAATGTTGAATCTGAATATATTATTGCTGGTGCATGTTGTGCTCAACTTGTATGGATTAAACAAATGCTACATGATTATGGTGTCTTTACGTCCAAACTGCATCTTTATTGTGATAATAAACAACTAAACACATCATTTTATTAGGGAGTTAGTTGAATCAAAAGAGCTAGTTATTGAACACATTTCAACTAATAAACAACTTGCTGATTTGTTTACTAAACCTTTAGATAAAGTTAGATTTGAAAGACTTCGACATGTGATCGGAATGATTTTACTCGATAATTAGAATATGTTTGTTATGCCTTTATTTTTATTACAATATCTCTGAGGTTTTAGGATAAAGGTATCAAGGAAATACAATATCTCTTAAAATCAGCTCAATGTAGGACATGTCTTTTACGCATTTGACTTACATTTTTCTAGTTAACTCTTAACTATTGTCTAATTTAGCCAAAATAGGGGAGAGATGAATACATAATTACAATCAAGTTATTGATCCCTTTTTAAGTTCTTTATGATATTCTACATATACTCTTGACTTTACTTGAGCATATTTTTCTCACTAATCTTCTTAGAAGATTGGTTTTATTTTGTCTTTTCTGGACTCCTGCTCACCCGTTAAGTTTGAGACTTTTTCTTTTCTAGAACTGGGTGAGTAGATAAAACTCTTTTGTATAGGAAATGTCTAGGATGTTTTTACCTTAGTATATCATTTGATGTACTCAAGGATTTTGTCAAAATTAGTCTAATGGGGGAAATTGAAGGCCCTTATATAGACACATGTAGGTTCAAGATTTTTTTATTTGAGAGTTTAGCACTACATAAGCATTCATCTAGTTGGATTAAATTTTGATAACATATTTATGTAATTAGTGTCTAGGTTAGTTATCAGATCTCTTTATTTGCATGGACCATTTTGGTTTGCTTAAAGTCAACTCTTTAAAGTCCAAGGCCTAAGAAAGGTAGTCTCTCACACTTTTACCATGCTAAAAAAGGAGCTCAAATTAGGGTCACCATTATTCACAAACACATTACACACATTAATTTGGTGCATAATACTTTTATGTGTATGTGTTGGTAGTTAAATAATTTTTTTGTGATTTAAAACAATTTAAATCTATTTAAAATTGACTTAATTTCTAATTAGTTTAATTAATTCATTATTTAATTTTAACATGTAAAACATGGAAAAAATAATTTTTATGTCCATTTTTTTATGCAAACATTTTTCTGGAATTTTTCCTCAATTTTCTATATTTTTTTAGTATTAATCTGAATTTGTTTTGAATTAAATTTGCATTTGAAAACCATCTTTAATAATGTTGGGCTTATTTAAATTCCATATACATTGTTTATACACATTTTGTATGTTGTACAAATGCAACTGTCATACGTATATATACACAGTCAAACGATCATATTTTCTAGAGAAATGTAGTGTGGTACAGCTGGCACACGTATCACCCTCTAAACCACGTGTTTTGTGTTTCTTTAACAACCGTTAAATCTGATTGTTATCTAAGGCAGAGATTATTTGAGACCAATCCATATGCTTCCCTTCTAGACCAATCGGGTCACACCTCTTCACCTATAAATAAAGGTACCCTGTTGCTCATTTTACACATAAGAGAGGAGTAAGGAAACTCTGCTAAATTGTATATTATAGAGAAAAAGAGAAAGAGAGATACACACACATTCACACACTAATATTTCGTATGTGTTGTTGTTGTTGAGATTAACTATTCTATAGTTTCTCCCATCAACACAAACACACGAACCAAATTTCGATTAATAGTTGTGTTTGTTAATTTGTTCTTGAGATATAAGTTTTATCTTGAACATTTTTTTTGTCTAAATTATCTTAATAGGGATAAACGATTATGTAATTTTTTTTCAAACCTTAAGTAATTATTTCACTGTTGTTTTACACATTTATACCTAATTTTGTGAAAGACTCTCTTTATTCTGGTTATTTGGTTGTTACAAACTCTATTTTGTAAAAACTTAATTTGGTTGTGTTTCTATCTTGAAACACAACCACATATTTATTTAGAGCCGTCTTAGATCATTTCTGATTTCGAATTCTTCTTCTATATAACTTGCACGTAACACGTTTTATTTTTAATTTAATTCGATATTAACTATAAATTGTGTTATCTTTATAAGAAATATATAAACGTTTAAAAATTTGGTTCTTGAACTAAAATTGATATTGAATACCCATTTGAGGACCATGCATGTAGATTAGGATATACAAACCTTATACCTAACCTATTTTGGACTAAGGACTAAAGACCGATTAAAACTCTTGACCAAGTGAAAACATATTTATGCTTTACATTAAAACCTTATAGTCATTTTAAAATAAAACTTGTTAGAGTTTGAATATAACAAAACATATTATTTTGCTAAAAACAATCTTGTGTATATACTATTAATAAATAGTGCTTTATTATACTCTACATTCAAGGATTGTTTTCTTGTTTTGATTGAACAAACTTTTATATAATATTGTAAATATTTTCTTTTAAAAAATACATACTATGCGTTAGAGTATTTTTATAAAAAGAACATATATTATACCTTGTTTGTTTATTCACTATACACACACATATAAATTGTTATTGTTTGTATGGTAGTATAATTCACACTATTACACTAAGCACTGAGTGATCCTGAGAGAGTGAAAGGAATCTGCAACAGTGAAGAGGAGATAGTTCAACAAAGCTAATAACAAGAGTAGAAGTGAGTCAGACCAAGAAGAGAAGCTTTGGTTAGGTAACTTGACTATATTTTACTAAGATTTTAGTTTATTGTTTGTAATCTCGCTCTTTTTATTTTAGTGGACTTAAGTAGATTATGTGATCATAGCAGGTCCGTGGTTTTTCCCAGATGAACATATCTTACCACGTTAAATAAATTGTGTATGTCACATTTATCTGTCATATCACCTCACAAGAAAAAGTAGGGTAAACATCTAACCAATATGGTATCTTTATTATTTGTTAACATTGTGTTTAACCAAGATAATAAATTGGACTAAAACTACCTAATTCAAATCAGTTAGGTTGTTAATATAGTTAGTAGTTTAAGTAAAAAGTTTAAACTAGTCCCTCTCGAATCCTTGGTTGAAACGTGCAGGGTTTTAGAGTTTAATCGACAGTAGTCACTTTCGCAAAATCTTTTCAACTGTATTTAACCTCGCTCATCAGCTTCATCTTAGCTTAGTTCGACCAATAGTAGCCTTGTATCATAATTCTTTTGGCCAATGATCTTCCTCCCACATGAATTGAGCATAAGCCTTTGTGAACACGTTTAAGGACATACCTTACGTTGGAAGGAAGCACGAACCTCAAGAGAGGAAGCAGATAACCCTTTTATATAACATTCTCCCTATTATGGAAAACTTTGCAGCACGATAACACACTTTCCTTCGTTCCACCTTACTTTCTGGGAATTTTTCATCTTTTAAGTATTGAATGATCGGGTCCATCAAGGATGGTCCTAAATCCAAGTTAAAGCACTCGGGACTTTCGGCCTCTTTGTAAGTATTCAATGTTTGGTTCTTAGAGGATTTTAATTAGTACTATTCTTCAAATTTTGGCCCTCGTAGTAGAAGAAAACCTCGCGAGGGCATCCATTCTTCCATTCTAACTTCATAGAATTTTCTTCATCTTCCCTTCTTGGAAACTTATAAGGGATGTCTTCACTCTCTGTAAGTACTCGGCCATTTTTTTATCTTTTTCTTCGTAGATTCCTAAAATTTGATTCATTACCAACTGCGAATCAGTGTGAGCGAGAAGTTGGCTGACACGCAGTGCTTTGTCAAACGTAAGTCCTGCTAACAAAGCTTCATACCCGACCTCATTGTTTGAAGCCATAAAGTTGAACCTCAGTGCATATTTAATATCGATCTCATCTGGAGCTTAAAAAAGAAGTCATGCCCCACTACTGACTGAGCATGACGAGCTATTGACAAATAAGTTCCATATGGGCATTTTTTATGAGCATGGGCCCTCGTTAAGGACATCATAATTTCGTAACAAATCTGGCTCTGAAATACCAACTGCAATGTTGTCCTTGACATTATCGATAGTTCCTCATTTTGAACTCTTTGCTAATTCTGAACTTTTCACTTAGTTTTCAACTTTGATTTCTTTTGCCAATTCCCAGGTGAATTTTACCATAAAATCAGCTAAAACTTGCCCTTGATTGCATTTCTAGGCTGAAAGATGATATCAAATTCACTCAACTCAACTGACCAAGCAATGAGTCTACTTGATTTCTCGTGTTTAGGAATGACCTGCCTGAGAGGTATATGAGTGAGCACTACCATTATCTGGGCTTAAAAGTAGGGCTTCATCTTTCGCGAGGCATGTATCAGAGCAAATGTTAGTTTCTCCATTTTTGGATATATTGTCTCGACCCCTTGGAATGTTTTGCTATTATAATACACTATTTTTTGAGTCCCATAGTCACCTTAGATGATCCGAACGCTAATAAAAGACTCTGAGACACCTAAGTAAAAGTACAATTTGCCCCTTGAGTAGGACGAGACAAGAGAAGTGGTGAGCCACGGTAAGCTTTTAATTCTTTAAATGCCCTTTCACATTTTTCATCCCAAATATAAGTTTTTTGTAAAATCTTAAAAATAGGTAAGCATTTTTCAGTCGCTCGTGAGATGAACCTATTAAGCGCTACGACCCTACCTCTCAATGTCTGAGTATCCTTCATGCTCCTTAGGGTATTCATATCAATTAGTGCCTTTATCTTTACTAGATTTGCCTAGATACCCCTCTGATTAATAATGAATCCCCTAAAAAAAATTGGCACCGACACCGAAGACACACTTTGATGGATTTATAGTGGTCCATAGTGTCAAAAGTTCTCTCTAAATTTATAATATGATTCTCGGTCTTGAGTCTCTTTGACATCATATCGTCGACATATACTTCCCTCGTCTTACCAATGTACTCCTTGAACATCATGTTGATGAGCCTCTAGTAAGTGTCACCTGCATTCTTTAGGCCAAAAGGCATTATATTATATCAGTATATCCCAATATCTGTAATGAATTATGTCTTCTTAATGTCACCTTCAAACATTGAACTCTGGTTATAACCCGAGTAGGCATCCATGAAGCTCATGAGCTCATGTCCTGCAATTGCATCCACTATTTGGTCAATTCGAGGCAAAGGGAAACTGTCTTTAGAGCAAGACTTGTTGAGGTCTATAAAATCCATGGACATTCCCCATTTACCATTCTTATTTGGCACCATGATGACATTCGATAGTCAATCTGGATATTTAACCTCCCTTATGAAATCGACTATCTGCGGCTTTTTCACTTCTTCTTGGATTACTTCGTACTTATCTCTAGTAAATGCTCATCTCTTCTGCTTTATCGGTTTTATCTTCTTGTTAAGGTCGAGCTAGTGACTGATAACATTGGGGTCAATCCCCTACATGTCACTATGACTTCATGCGAAGATGTTTTGTCTCTTCCTTAGTAACTCTACAAAATCTTTCTTGTAATTTGGTTCAAAGGAAGAGCCAATTTGAATGTTTTTTTTGCTCGTCCCCATTTAGGACTATGTATTCTACCTCTTCTGCTGGCTCCCCTAATTCAACTTTTACTTGTTTCAAGGATCAGAAGTAAAATCAATTAGTCTCATGTACTAAGTATATTATTCAATAAGTCTTACTAGGGATATTTTTTCTGAATTTTCTATTTTTTTTTTTCGATCCGACTTTTTTCGAACTTGAAATGAAATTTTAGTTTGTGATTTTTGATTTTTTCGAAAAAAAATTGGATCGAAAATCAGAAATAATTTTGAATTTATAATTTTTTGACTACTCTGATCCGATTTTTTGAAACTATACCAATCTGATTTTTTCAAATTATTTTCAATTTTTTCTTAACTATTTTTTTATTTATGAATATTTTGATTTTTTAAAACTTTCTCATGTCTCATATCGGTTGGGATAGGATGGGGATCCCATAGTAGTGCTCTATAAAAGGGGATTCTCCTCCGAACCTCTTCAGAAATTAAAAAATGTGCCAAATCCTCATGTTTACATGTTGGGTTAAATCTTTTTCCTTGTTTCTTTAAAATTAGAATTTCGAGTAATTAAAAATCCTAAATTTATTTCTTCAAAATTTGAAATTTCTAAAATTTCTCGATTTTTATTATATTTTGTGAATTTTTTATTTTTTCGATTTTTGTCAATTTTTCTATTTTCTCGAATTTGAATTTTTTTAATTTCCCTAAAAAATTGGATCGAAAATCAGAATAATTATTTTATTTTCGAAAAAATCGAATTTTTTTCGAAGAGGCACTTTCCGATCCGACCCGGCTGAAACACAAGCCTAGGTCCTACGAACTTTTTTTACTCCAACATGTCCCATGAAAAAAGATTTTTTTCTTAAATAGGTCCTATTTGTAAGCATGTTATAAATAATCACTACATGTATAAGTAAGACCTATGGAGGAAAAAAATGTTTTGATAGGACCTATTTCAAATTGTCTTATGTAAATAGGACTTATTTGTCAAGCTCCGAAATATGAGATAAATACATTTGGGCCCCTCATAGGCAATTTTATTACTCTAAAATCGGGATAAATTTTTTTTCAAACACCTAGGTTCCTCGAATACTCATTTATTCAATACTCTTTTATTTTTAAAAGTATGCATTAGAGGCACCCACTCCACTGTCGGAACTCCGGTGAGGGGCTGTCAGAGCTCCGACAGTTGGGTGGGGGTGCCACTAGTTCGAACTTTTAAAAATAAAAGAGTATCGGGTAAATGGGTGTTTGAGGGACCTATGTTTTTAAAAATATTTTATCCCGATTTGAGAGTAAAAAAATTGCTTGTGAGGGACCTAAGTGCAAGTGATGCTAAAAATATTTGTATATCTTAATGGTGATGATGATTTATTGTGACTTAGTGTAGTTGTTTTAATCTTTTGTTTACTAGTATCAATTCACCTACTAAATAACAAGATGTTTTACTATAAGGTGTAGTTGTTTTACTGTTTGGACATTAGGGTTTTTTCTTTAACATAAATAAATGTTTTACTATTTTCAGGTACTTTTATTTTAATGACATGTGAAACTATATTGGATGGATTTGTCAAAATTAAGGAAATCGCCTGTTGTTGAATCATTTGGATAACATTTTTTGTAAAGGTTGGTGACAGTATTGACGGATAGTATAATGGTATTGATAGTACAGTTTAGTTTTATATTTGTTATAGAAGGTTATTCAACTTGCGTTAGAGATGGTGTTGCATACTATGCTATAAGCTTGTTTTATCCTTTATGAAGTTAATTTAGTATGCAAGTTATATATAGTTTATGTTTTGGATCATGTGTTTACCCCTATGATTATGTAATTTCCTCGTGATGTAATAATGTATATCTAATGTTAGCTTCATTTCTCCTATGCTTTGTTGATTAAAACGCATTAGAAGTGTTAAAATTTGGGTCGATTTTCAAATACCCGAACCCATGATCTTCCCACATGAACCACGAAACCCTTTATGTGCTATTGGTTTTATATTAACATTGGTATCATAGCTACCTTGCTTGTTGATTCTCCATTTTATTATATATTCATTACTTTTCGGTAAATCATTTATGAACCCATAAATTCTATTTTTTTTAAGTTCTTGAAAAAATTATGAGATAAATATATGTTGTTCCTCATGATGCCAAGATTCCAGTGATATAGAGAATGAGACGTGAATTTTAAATTCGAAATTATAACGAATGAGACATGAATTTAAAAAGGTTTAGTTCATAATGGACACCCACGTGAAAATCATTTTTGTCAACTTTCGGCTCTATTTTAATGAATTTAAAACGAAATTAATTGAAATATTTTTTTTAAATATTATTCTATCTCGCGAGATGTTTCGAACGATATATGGTGCACATTTTTTTTTATAAATAAGCTCTCAAACTTGGCTCCTCGAATCTGAAAATTCTGGGTTTACTGTTGAAAACAATAAGCAGTAATTTTTTCAGGAATTTTACACACTATTTTCAAGGTCTTATGGTTAACAAACGTTTAATATCTTTGTACGTAATTGTCTATGTCACAAGGGCTTTAAAACAATGTATAATACATGATTTTTAGGTATGTATGTATGGAGATATGGTCTCCCAAACAAGGCCACTTAAAGTTGCATATTTGGATTTGGATTTTGGAGAACACGATGAACAGCAAAAAATCCAAATTTTTTTCTCTCGTGAGAATCCAGTACGCTAATATTTTTTTTGGTACTCTTCATTATGCAGGGTTTGTGTAGACCATTCTATATTATTACCCTATTTGGCTCACTCCCTTAGAAGATGGGTGTGGAAAATTCATTTATTTGAAGAACTAGGTTATGTGTTCGTATGCTCAAATGGATGATTTAAAATTGACAATTATATGTGCTTGTGTTTGCTTTTATTTTTATATCTTAAGGTTATTCCTATGTATATGTGCAAACGGATATATCCCACTTTGGCTTATAGTAGATGAAATGTATACGTTCTCTCTTACTCTTGATGTAATGGTGAGGATAGTGTTCAATTTTTTTTTTTTTGGAAACCATATTATAAGGGGATTAATTACCGTTTGCATAAAAAAACATAAGAATTATCTTAGCAAAAGCTCTAATTTGTCAGTTCGAAACCCACGTGGGAACCCCACACAACTATTATTATATGGCGCACTAAATATTGGTTATCATAATGCCTAATTATAGTGCTTGAGCTTCTAATAAATTGTGGTTATTGTTTATTAATTTTCTAATCAAGTAAAATTTGTTTAAAAATTAATTTTGAAATATACTTCAATTTTACATTATTGGGAGATGGTTGTGATCTTAGCGGACTTTCGATCTTGATGTGTAGAAGAGGATAATGTTTATTTTTAAACAAATTAAAGGATGTGCAATATTAATATTAATGTCAATCGCTTGCGCATAATAAATGTAGTGATAGCTTCCAATAACCTAGTCTTTGCTATGACCAAATAAGAGAAATTTACCAGTAATAACTACAACATATGGCAAACCAAAATTCGTTTCGTTCTGAATCAACATGAGGGGGATACCATCTCCACTCTTATAGACCAACCTGCAGAAGGGACCATAGTTACACATCGCCTTGAGCAAGAGGCTTACTAGGCATTTATCAAGAAAGATCTTACCGCGCACTTTACACTGCTAAGGTACATGCACGATGATCTAATTAACGAATACGACCACTTTCCCACAGAAAAGGCCATGTGGGACTAGCTTCGTTTCGACTGTGATGGCACGTCCTTCACTAGACTTAGAAGTCTTGTGTTGAAATTTGAGACCTATCGGAAGGACTCCAAGCATATGATGATCAGACATCTTAGGGTGACGTCAAGTCTAATTCGTGAGCTGAAAGAAGCAGCAAATACCCTTACTGATGAGCAATATGTATAGGTTATCATTTTATCCCTACCAGATTCATAGATACACATGAAACAGATTATGACACATATCGATAATATTAAGAACTTTTATGATATTTCTCGCCATGTTGAGCTAAAAGCGGAGTGCCAAGCGGCGAACCAAAGAGTTCTTGCCCTTCTCACTCAGAGTGGCAAGATGAACACAAATGGGTCTAGGCAAGCTGGAAAAGGGAAAAAGAACAAGCAGGTAGGTGTAATGATCCCACTTTTATATGTTTATATATAGTTTGTTTTTACAATTGTGTATTAATTATTATCTTATAAATGTTATATTATGACAAATATGATATTCTGGATTTTTAATATGACAAAACTCAATTTTAAATATGAATAGTCAATTGTAAATTGGGTCAAATTGAAGTTTTATGATATATCCTAAGGTAAATGATAAGTTTCGGGGTATAAATGTAATTTTTTTGAAACTTTAAGGACTTTTTTTTAATAAAAATGTTTCAAGACAAAAATGGAAAATAAAAAAGGACCTTTTATAAATAAAATATTTTCAAGGACCTCTAAGAAATATTAAAATATATAGTGTGAATTCACCAAAATACCCTTCGTGTGTAAAATGACCCATATACCCTTACCACCATTCCACCTCGTGCTTAACACCTCATGCTTGACACCTCGTGCCTCCCCTTACACGTTTCGTCTCTAGATAGAAATATAAAACACTTGTCGCCATTTGGTGAAATTAAGTCTGCAAGTCCACTCCAACACGCGACACCTCAACATTAACTCGCCAATATAAACGCCTAGTCACCTAGATACGTGTCTACACCATAATATCTTTGGAAACCTATAAATAGGGTCTTTAGGATCATTTGAAACTCACACCAATTCATTTATAATTATATAAAGAAATAGTGAGAAAAAGCGTGGGAAAGTTTAAGAAGAAGTTCTTAAAGTTCTTAGGGATATTCACCTCAAGGAAATCTTCCACAATGTTACAATGCATCTTTATAGTTTGAATTTATTATGTTATAGCTATACTAAGTAGAAATGTTTCTAAAAACACTAAAGATCCATTTTAGTGAACATAAAATTATAGTGTTTTATAAAGTTGAATTATTTTATGAAATCGAAACATATCACTCTTTTCATAATGAATTATTGAGTTTCAAAAAGTGATTTTCACTAATGAATTTATAGTCCTTTGGTGACGAAAATTTATATTGAATATTATTTCCAAACACATAATTAATAAATTACAATTACAATTGAATTTACTTGTTTTCCAAACTGAAACTTGATTAAAGTTGTATACAGGCTTTTGAAATGATTTTTGTTATTATATAATCAAATTAAGTAATTCCAAAATCAGGCCCAGTGGAATTATATCTAGATGAGATGGTATTTAAGTGGTGCCCCTGTGACCCTCCATCTCTACTGGGAATGAATCTGAAAATTTTATGTCTAGAGGAGTTGGTATTTAATTGGTTTCCTTGTGACCCACCATCTTAGAACCGACTGATTAGGAATAACAATTAATTGAATTCTTCAATTACGATATATGAATTTCAAAAGTTGAGAAAATGGTTTTTAGTAATCCTTTAAAACAATTTATTATAGGATTAAAATATAATATATAAACTGAACTTTTTTTAATATGTAATTAAATATGTATTGTATTTGTTAGATTAATGTGTGATCCAAGAATAAATATTTGTATTCTCGAACTTCTATTTTAGGTGAGTTCTCTATGTCATTTCTTACGCATTTCAATTATATGATATTATGCAAACTATATATATTTTGTAAACTACTTTTATTCTCAAAATGCATCTGATACCGGTGATTGATTCGTTTGTGATATGTTTATATCTCTCCATATAGACATACTGATTGAAATAGAATTGAAAATGAGATTGAATATTGGAAATATGACTCGGCCCAAGGGACCTCTCTTACTTACTAACCTTTCCAGCTGGGTTATCGCTGGTGTGTCCTAAATAAGGCGTTTCAATTGACCCTCAACTATCGAGGAATAATATGGTAGAAGAACACGGTATTAGAGTGTACTTGACCAGTAAAATGACATGATTGAAAGAAAAAGATATTGCATTTGATTTGTCGCATTCGTTCTATTCTGAGCTATTCATATCTACATACTGTCATTCACTTATAAATAAATTACTATAAGTTACTATCCATATATTTATATGCCTTATGTTCCCAATTGAATTGGTATCAATTTTTTGAAAAACCTTGGAATGTTTGGATATTAAATCTCATTAATCTTTTAGTTTATGTTGTGCAAATAACCCTTTTTCAGGTTATAGTTAGAGAGTAGGATGGATATATGAAAATTGAATTGAAGATTATATTTCAAGAATTGTTTTATGGCTAGAGGCTTGCGTAGAATGAGATGTTGGAGAATTTATATCTCTTTAAGTTACTCTAGCATGACTAGTAATAGAATTTAGTTATCTATGAGAAAAAGAAGTTATGTTTTAGAAGCTTTGATGATGTTTTCAACTAGTTATAAATCATAACCAAGTGAATGTGTTTTTCAGTGCATTTATTTTAAGAGAAAATTTTAAAGGACACTCGTTCCTTACTATTTTTAGGTCGGGGTTGTGAGAGCACATAAGTGACCATAAGGCTAAAGGTATCGCCAAGCACCGTAGAGGCAAGCGTGGTGGGAAAAAGGAATTAACCAAAGTAAAGTGCTACACCTGCAAAAAGATGGGTCACTTTACTCGTGATTGCACTGAGCCAAAGTAGGTATCCATTTCCCCCAATAATTTCTACATTTGTGTATATTCTCATTCCTTAGTTGTTCATACTTTCTCTGATTAGACTGTAGACACCAGCGTAATAAAACATGTGATGCGATATCGAGTAGGGTTAATAGATTATCTTTGCATTAAAGTTGGTAATCATAGAGTCTACGTGGGTAATAGTAATTTTGAAGAAGCTTTAGGAGTCGGTTAGTATAAGCTCAAATTGTGCATAGGGCGCACATTTCTTCATGGCGTGCTTTACGTCCCTAGAATTCAACATAATCTATTTTCTATTTTACCACTTTCTTACTATGAATATTCTTTCAATTTTAGGAGTAATGGTTTAGACATTATTTTGGATGGAATTGTTTTTGGACATGGTTTGGCTTTAAATGATTTATTTAAATTAGACTTGGATGATTTTATTTCTTAATCAACTTATATTGCTAATGCTAATACAAATATTGATTGTGTTAATTGGCATGATAAACTTGGGCATATAGGAAAGGATATGATGGCTCGATTATCTAGATAAGGTCTTTTAGGCCCACTCGCTAAGGCTGACATACCTATATCCTTGTTTAGCAGAAAAAGCCTGTAAGAAGCCTTTTAGTAAGGCTCTCTAAGCTACTTAACCGCTAGAGCTAGTTCACTCTTATATCCAAGGACCAATGAATGTTAAGGCACATTATGTCGCCTTTTATCTCCTTATTTTTATAAATAGTTACATGTAATATGGTTATATCAATTTGCTTTCTCGCCGCTATGGAGCTTTAGAGTACTTTAAATTCTTTGTTGCAGATGTTGAGAACCAAAAGGAAAAGAGCTTAAAAACTCTTACAACAAACTGAGAAAGCGAGTATTTATCTGATCAATTCAAGGAACTATATGAGAATAAGGGGATATGCAGACAATTTACTATTCATTATACTCAATAATAAAATGGTATTATAAAAAGAAGAAATAAAACACTTTTATATATGGCTAGATCTATGATGGTGTAGGCCAAACTCCCAATATCTTTTGGGGGGATGCTTTGTTGACCCCTGCCCACATATTCAATCGAGTGCCTTCACAGGCAGTTTCTTCATCTCCGTATGAACTTTATAAAGGTAAAAAGACTAATTTGGAGAATGTGCACCCGTGGGGTTCTGCGGGTTATGTTCACAGTACCTCCCATAAGAATGAAAAACTTGGCCCTAGAGCTCGAAAGAATATCTTTATAAGATATGAAGAAAGCTCAAAGGGTTATGTCTTGTACAGTGAACATCCAGATGGAGGAATATCTAAAATAGAGTCGTGTAATATCGATTTCATTGAAAATGATTTCCCTAGCATTGACGATGCAAATAAGAATCTTGACCTCTATGAGTTAGATGATAATGAAGACATCCTACCATCTTCAAGTGAGGGTAGGGAATTAATTTCTCATCATGTAATCGATGAAGATAGTGAAACTAATCTTTAGCCTAGTGGGAGTGTACCACTAGAGCCACAAGATTCTCAAGTTCGTCGGAACAAGCGAGGAAATATTCCACATTATCATTTTGAGATTGAGAGGAATATTTTCTTATACACTGCACTGGATGAGGAAGATCCCACTTCTTTTGATGAAGTGTTTTCCTCAAATGCTGACAATAAGTGGATGATTATCATGCAAGAGGAGATGATCTCAATGGCCAAGAACAAAATCTGGGAGTTAGTTGACCTTTTGTCCGGGCGCAAGATGATTGGAAACAAATGGGTCTTGAAAATTAAACGCAAGGAATATGGTTCAATTGACAAGTATAGGGCACGCCTTGTGGCAAAAGACTACCTAAAGAGAGGGTGTAGACTATGAAGAGACATTCTCCCCAGTGGTAAGATTTGCCTTATTCTAGCTGTTATCGCATATTTAGATTTAGAACCTTTTCATATGGATGTTAAGACCACATTTCTCAATGGATAACTAGATGAAGAGATCTATATGGATCAACTAGTGGGCTTCAAGTTCAAAGTACAAGAGCGCATGGTTCATCGTCTTAAATATTCAATTTATGTCCTCAAGTAATTGTCTAGGCAGTGGTACTCCCGATTTCATCATGTCATTACCACCGTCGATTTTAGTTGATTGAAGAATATCATTGCATGTATTTTAAATGATCCAAGAAAAATGTTCCTATCCTTTCATTGTACGTGGATGACATATTGCTAGTTGGGAATGATATATGTTATATTATCGCCACTAGAGAGTAGTTATCCTCTACTTTTGAGATGAAGGACATGGGGTGAAGCAAACTATGTGCTGGGAGTTCAGATTATGAGAGACAGGTCTAAAAAGCTTCTCTATTTGTCTCAGGAAACTTACTAAAGAAGATTCAAGAATGGTTTTGCATGCATAATTCCAAAACCATTGACATCCCAATGGAAAAAAGGATGTACCTTAAGCCTAGACGAACGTCCTAAAAAAAACTAATAAAGAGAAGAATTAATGTCCAATGTGTCGTATGCATTATCCATAGGAAGTCTGATATAGACTATTGTGTATGCATCTAGACATATGTAGTTGGGATGGTAAGTTGCTACCAAAGTAGTCTTGGTCATACGCATTAGAGAACATTGAAGAGGATTTTTTGAAATCTACATGCAAATTGTCGGTCATGTCTTATGTTACTGCGGTGGAGACTTGAGACTGAGAGGTTATAGCGATGTGGATTGGTCTAGAAATAGAGATTGATGTAAGTCCACTATAGGATATGTATTTATACTCAAAGGTAGAGTTATTACCTAGAGTAATAAGAAGAAAACATGTGTTTCTATATCAACAGTTGAGTCATAATATGTAGCATGTTCAATAACGATTTAAGAAGCCATTTAGCTTAGGAGAGTTCTACAGAGGTTGGGCCTTACAGATCACGCAAGAGAGGTTGTGGCAATTTATTATGATAACATGTCAACTCTCGTATATGCAAAGGATCCCAATTATTATGAGAAGTACAAACACATCGACGTTCGATACTATGTACGAGCTATTGTTACGCAAGGGAGGTTATCCTGAAATATATATCCACGGCTAGGATGGTGGTTGATCCCTTGACCAAGCCTATTGCCCGAGATGTTTTCCTTTCTCATAGTTGTAGTATAGGATTTGATATGTATTGACACTTCATTTTGTTATTGACATTATTATTATTATGACATAATATTCATTTTTTATATTTGTTTTGGAATGATTTTTATATTTGTATGCACGTCCTAGAGATATATCACCAGGCTTTAAATCGACCCTCTTACACCAGTGATTTACTTTGGCACTTAGAGAGCGAGAAAGTTGATCCATTTATATCTATGGCGCTTTGATAGCTAGATAAGACATTCATATCTTTAACGCCTAAAAGGCGAATAAGATATATACACTTGAGCATTTTATGCTATATGTCGCCATAGTTGGAACTAAGATGAGACCTTACAGAGGTAAATTATAGAGTATTTCCACAACTCTATGAGGCCTGTTTTGACTGAATTTGAGATTTTAGGCAGGCACTGAGAAAGCGACTGGGCTGAAAACTCAGTTTAGGCACTTGGTAGCAACTAGACTTAGATTCATACGGTGTTCCTTTATTTTCGTATAATGATATACCCATTTTAGGGGACAATGCCAAAACTTACATTTCATACTGTATGTGCTTTATTGACTGGTAGTGAGAGCAATGAATGAATATCTTCTTCGTTACTGTGTGAGCCACTCGGTTCATTATGATCTTATTTATGTCTTTTATTGACCCAAGTGTTAATGTCAAAAAATGGACTTGGTCCAATATTATAATCACAGATAAAATACATAATTGCAATGAAATAGTTAAAAAAGTGACACAAAATTTTAAAGTGGTTCGGCTATGTAAGAAAGCTTATGTCCACTGTTATGGTATTAATTTAAGAGATTACAGAAAGCTAGGTATTCTTGTAAATAAGAATATTCTAGGATCTATTCTATCTTGCCCTTGATAAAAGGGATGCAATGTATTTATAATGACCCGAAGAATCATGGTTGGAATATCAAGGGATGGAATGCCTTTATACATTTTAGCATTTACACCCGTACATAATGAATGTGATGATTGGTTATATGAACCACGTGTGGTAAGACCATTGGTATGGTGACGCTTCATTGGTCTTGATGGTCGGCATTCTTTATGTTGGTCGGCATGGCTGCCGAGCTACTATCTGCTGATTAGAATTTTTTCCATGTAAGAGGACAAGTGTTCACTTCTGATTGGTCCACGTAGGTGAATAATTTTTTGTATCAACAGAAGCCCCCAATGCTCTATGCTTGATGCTTGCATGAAAGTATGGAACATTCAATCATGGAAGTAGCTCAGAGTATTTTCATGGTGCTTGGTGAGTAACCGACCTCCCACACTTGTAAAATTTTGCCAGTACTATTTAAAGATGACATTTTTGTAAATAATTTGAATTTTAAAGAACCGCCTAAAGGGCAAATATGTATTTTTGTTTTTGAAATAGTCTTCCATAAGAATATCAATTATTGGTACATTTAATCATTACTTTCTCTATTTTCGAGACAAGCTATAAAAGGCGTGAGGCTTTTCCAGATTTTTCCTTACCCCAAATCTTCAAACTCTAGCAACTATTTCTGAGCTTTTATGCGATCATTTGTCATCATTCGTCCTTTCCTTTCGTAGTTCTTGCTAAATTCTTAATCTTTTGTAAAAATTCTTTATTTCTCTTTATATTTCTTCATTTCCTTTCTTTGTGAGCCATGGTTCACATAGTTGATGATGATTCTCTAAAGGAATTTAAGGAAGAAAGGAAAATCCCATCTTGGGTTGATTTAGAAATACCCTGTGACCCTATAGATGTATATTCTTTGGTTGTGGGTCATTGGATCCTAACCTTATTTGTAGCTGAGTGTGGTTTCACATTTCCATCAAATCCTTTTCTTTTTCATTTCTGCCAATATTTTAACATCGTTTCGAAAAAAGTAGCCCCCAACACCTAGAGGGTTATCAATGGTGTGAATAGATTGAATAAAATCTATGGAACCCATATTGGGATTCCAGAGATCATGTTCTGTTATAAATGTTCTATTGCAGGGGAGAGCACATATTAGTTGAAAACCAGATAAGCCAATAGGGCTTTAGTATTAAATTTGCCTGATTCCAATAAGGATTGTTGGGATCATGCTTTAATAGTTAAGGATTGGCAACATGCTGCACTTGGGAATGGAGTGGACTACTATGGTCCCAGAGGCCCTTAGTCAGGGAATGGTATAGGTTGTTATTTCAATTCTCGACTTTCTTTACTGATTTCTTTTCTGATGTATGCTAACTTCTACTCCTTATTGCTTGGTTGCATAAGAACGTAAGAGAAAGTTCCCCAAACTAGGTGAAGTAAATTTGGAAGAACTCAAATTCTTGTGGGGTCTTAATCAAAGGACAGGAGAAGATCATCCATGATTAGCTTCTGTATTGATAGAGTATAAAAGTTCCATAACCTCTTTTATAGCTCGGCCAACAACTATTGTGCCTTCAATTGTAATTAACTAAGAGAGGGATCCAATGTCTACTTCATTTGCTACTGAGTTTATTGGTGTCAATGCTAAAGTTACTATTGGTGGCACTTCTTTTTCTTTTGACTCTGATCTTCCATTAGCATGGGAAAAAGGAAAATTTCCAATCTTCTGTCGAAGGATTCCACTGTCGGTGCTAAGAAACTAGTTGATACTAATGCCCAAAAGAAGAAGGTTGAGGCTAGCAACAAGCCCCCCGCTAACAAAGGTAATGAGTCTCCTCTTAAGAGACTAAGGAGAGGTCTTATTAATAAGTAGGTTGAGGAGGTTATTGATACCGATCAACGGGGATTTTATGGTAAGGTCCCATCTGATGTTGGCTCGTCTGTAGCCTTTAGTCTTAGATTGGCTAGGAAGTTGATTAAGGCCGGTACCCTCCCAGACCATAGAGCTTTTGCTACCTCCATGTACCGATCAAAACTATGGAAGATCGCTACTCAAAGTTTAGCCTTGGTAGGTTTTCATATTCGAAGTTGGTCGGATATTATTCATGTCTTCCTTGATTTGTACTAACTTGGTTCTTTTCTTGCAGTTCCTGGTTGATTATAACCAAATGTTGGAGAAGGAAAATTATCTATGTTCTTCTTCGAGAGAAGTAGAGTAGGCCTTTAAGGGTCTTAAGAAATCTTTGGAGGAGTCCAGAAAAGATTTGGTGACAACGCAGAAGACTTGGGAGGAAAAGATAAAGGTTATCGAAGAAGCGAGGCAGAAAACTGATAAAATTATTACTGTAGCTTCGTTGGCCTCTGCTCAAGCTGAGTGCAGGGCAAAGATTACTGAAGAGAAGGTAGTCAAAATGTCTGTTGAACTTTCTATTAAGAACACCAAAACAAATAAAGACAGAGAAGCATCCTTTAACAAGGGTCGGGATAAGGCCATCTCTGCTACTTCTGCCCAAATAGCGTATGCCAAAAGAAAATTCTCCAATGACGGTTGGTCGGCAGCTTTGAGGGAAGTTAGCACTGCTGAAGATTCAGAGTTATTTTTTAGGCACGATCCAGGATCCCCCCCCCCCCCAAACCTTGATGATGAAATTTATGATGATGCAAGTTCGAGGGAATCCTCTATGGCAATTGAGTCAATTGTTCCTTCAATTGATCAAGACAATGCTCCTATTAACTCAGCTGCCACTCTTACCGTCCAGGAGATAAACCCTGAGGTAGAGACGGATAAGAAGAAGGTGCAAACTTGCTTGGCTTCTAGTATTTGTAAATTGTACCTTTCTTTTATCTTTTTTTATCTTGTTCTGATGTACCTTTTTGTAATGTTGCCATCTATCAATGAAAGAACTTTTTTTTTCAATTAACTTGTCACTTTATTATGCTTAACTGATGTCTCCTTTTATTATTGATCAATTATTGCTTTATCTTTCTAGTTTATTGCCAAGATGGAGCAAATTACTTCCACTGGTTCCAACCTACTCAAACACTGCAACAATCTGTTTAAAGCTGGTCACTTAGACTTGATAGATAAAGAATTAACAGACTTGCTCGATGCAGACGCTTCTGATCAAGAAAGGGATGCATAAGCTTATCTTAAATTCCTTCTTGATCGGGATGTGGCCAATAATGTTGCATACTTTAAGATGATTGAAGACTTACAGGTAGAACATAATGAAACCAAAGCTTTACTACATGCCAACTGTGAAGCCAAGTACAAGGCATTTAGTGAAGGCTAGGGTTTTGAGAAGAAACTGGAAAAATATGCTTCTTCATACAGTAAAAAAGAGTTCTTACTAAATCGTGAGATTGATGAATCCAAAGAGATCGCCAAGCTCTTGGAGGAGGAGAATAATAAACTGCGAAATGAGTTGAAGACTTTGAAATAGTCTTCTATTAGTGGTACCGATAAAGGTGCATCCTTTTTAGAGAATGAGAATGTTAGGCTAATGGAAGAACTTAAAACTTTGAAGAAATCAAAACTTGTGCAGTCTTCCAGACAACAAATAACAAACCAACCAACTATTGAAGAAACTAGGACCAAGAAAACCTTAGATAACCTGGTTGCCCAGCTGAAAGCAAAGAGTCAAGCTATTGTCGACCTGTCTACAAAGCTGGAAGCTAAGGATAAATCCATTGCCGACCAATACGTACAGTTGAAGGTGAAGGATAATATTTTGAAAAAACTTCATCAGCAAGTTGAAAGGTTAACCTTTTAATTTCACAAACAACTCAAATGGATGTGGATAGAAGGCTACAACCAAGCTTTAGGCCACGTAGATGATCACCTTGCTCAGATCCATCCTGAAGGCTATAAATGGGATTGGACTAATTGCTTAACTTTGCTGAAGCATGATTGTAATAGCTAGTTGTGGTATTAGAACGAGCCGGGTTTGTTAGATTGTGATGATCCCCCTTCAATTTGGATATTTCATGGATCCCTATTCATGTTATTCCCTAATGCCTGATCACTGAATACTTAGGGGACTATGGTTTACATGATGTTCATGAGATAGTCCGTCCTCCTCACCTGATCAATGTACCGAGCAATAGCAACAGAAGAATGTCAATGGATTTTAACTTTATTAATTCTCCCTATACTTTGGAAGATCCTCCTCCGAAAATGGAAAGAGTACAACCATCTCAGTCGACCTCCAAAGCTCAAGGAAAACATCATGTTAAATAATTCTTATGTATTTTGTTATTCATTTGAATGTAATGTAGTTTATATGAATGAAAATCCATATGTTTGTATTATTAACTTATGATTATTTTAATCAATCAATCAACTTGTGATTGTAATGCCATAGATTATACTGATGCACTTAGATATATTAATCCAAATTTAGCATTAGTTATCAGTGATGACCAAGTGTATGAGGAATATATGTTTGTATTCCACTATTTAAGAATGTTTACATGTCTTTTTGTATTTAACTTAGTCAGGTAAAAACTTGTTTGTAACTTTTTTAATTGTATACAAAGTTTTACAACCATTATGTTCTTGACTTGTCAATGACAAAGTCATACATGAAGTAAATTGTTCTTGAACTTAGCTAGATAATACTTATCATTCGTAACTTGTTTACACAAAGCCATATATGAAGTAATAGTTACTTCTTGTTCGTGACGTGTATATACGAAGTCATACAGGAAGTTTGCATTTTTGCGAGAAATAATTGTGCCTCAAGCTGTTGGTGCATCTGGAATTTGATAAATTCAACCTGATTAAGTATGTTTAGATGATCGATAGATAAGTTCGACCTGATTAAATATGCTTTTCTAGTGTTCGGAAAGATCTAAAGACCAAGAGACATTCTTACTTGTTGTTTCCGTGTGATGTATATCACAATACTCCGAAAAAAAATTGAAAAAACTAAAGGGACTGAAATTAATTTTTTTTTGAAACTTGAATCATAGTCGTGTAAAACATAGAGCAAAAGAAATAAAATAGTAACAATCCATTGAATCATTGATAATACTTTCGGATGTGCTCAACATTCTAGGGGTTTTTGAATTCTTCCCCTTTCAAAGTCTCAAGTCGATAGGTTCCTGGTCGGATGACGGCGGAAATGTGATATGGGCCATGCCAATTAGCCTCAATCTTATTGTTATTCTGGATGACTTTCTTAAGAACATAGTCACATTCTTTAAGGTTGGTCGACTTAACCCTTTTATTATAGAAGCGAGCAGTTTTGTGTTGGTATGCAATGTTTTTAGGGCAGCATCTTCTCACATCTCCTCTAACATATCTAGATCTAGTCACCACATCAAGTTATTAGTTAAAGAATCAAAACTCAGTACCTTGTGGGTTTGTAGGCCTATCTCTATTGGTACTAGGGGTGTTCACGGGTCGGTTCGGGTCGGTTTTGGACCCTAGTTCAAACCGAACCGATCGGTTCGGTTTTGGAAAAGGTCAGACCGAAACCGAACCGACTATGAAAAAACCCGTCGGTTTCGGTTCACGTCGGTTTCGGTTCGGTTCGGTTTCGGGTCGGTTTTCGACGGTTTCATGTTTGGACCGGTTTTTTTAAGGGCGGTTTTCGGTTTGGGTCGGTTTTTAAGGGTGGTAATGGTTTTTGGATATAAAAATATAAGTTATTTAGTTTTTTTTAATATATATATTGGTTCGGGTCGGTTCGGTTTGAGTCGGTTTTTCCCACGTATAAACCGACAACCGAACCGACATGGTCGATTTTTTATATCCGTAAACCGTAGGCCGAACCGGGCTAAAAAAAACCGGCGGTTTCGGTTCGGTTCGGGCCGGTTCGGTTCGGTTTTCGGGTCGAGCGGTTTTTTTGAACACCCCTAATTGGTACCATGACTTCGGTCCTAAATACAAGCATGTAAGGGGTATCTTTAGTTAATGTTCTCGGCATTGTTTTGTAAGCCTAAAGAACAGAATGTAACTCATTAATCCAATTGCCCTTAGCAGCATCAAGCCTCTTCTTTAGTCCGTTAAGAAAAGTCATATTTGTTACTTTTATTTTACCATTACTTTGAGGATGGCCTGGTGCAGAATGAAGTTTCTGGATTTTAGATTGAACACAATATGCTTCAAACTCATCGTTATCAAATCGAGTATCGTGATCCGTAATGAAGGCATACGGTAACCTATATTTGCATATAATATTATTTCAAATAAATTGATACACCTTCTCACAGGGCATGTCTACCCATGGTTCTGCCTCCACGTATTTGGTGAAGTAATCAACAATAATGACCAAATATTTAAACCTGCCTCTAGTGGTTGGCAGTGGTTCAACTAGATCAATTTCCCAAATAACGAATGGCCAAGGTGAAGTTATGGATGCTAGAGCAACATTGGGCATTTTTATAAAATACAGAGAATTTCTGGCATTTGTACACTTTTTTGTAAATGCTATACAATCTGCCCTCATAGTCGACTAATAGTACCCCTAAGTGTTGATTCGTTGGAGCAATGATCGACCAGCGGAATGATCTCCACAGGAACCTTCGTGCACTTCTTTGATCAAATCTTCTTCCTCCATTGGATGAACACAACGCAACAAAAGGGATTGAAAACTCCTCTGTCTAACACATATCTTGTTGCTTTATATTAGAGCTTCTTGACCTCTTTGGGATCAGATGGTAGGATGCCATCTTCAATATAGGCTTTGATTGTGTCCATCCAGGAAGGTCCCAAATCTATGGCAATGAAATTAATCATTAAGTCATCATCAATGCTCCGATTAGCTAGGATATCTATTGGGATGGTGCGCCTGACTTCAATTCTGGTTGCTGAAGCTAGCCAAGTAAGTGCATTTTCTTGGGCGTTGGCTATTTTGGGGATCCTGTTCATTTGCACGGCTGGAAACTTAGAAATGACTTTCGTGGTTTTGGAAAAGTATTTGGTCATCAAGTCTCACTTAACTCGATATAAATAAAGCTATTGGTTGACTATTAACTATGAATCGTTGTGCGCCATCACTTGCTTGAAGCCTAATAAAAGGGCTAGATCTAGTCCAACTATCAAAGATTTGTATTCTACCTCGTTATTTGATGCTTTGAATTTAAACCTAAGTGCATATTCAATATCAAAATCATCGGGATTATTGAGTATTATACATGATCCACTTCCAGTTTCACATGAAGAACCATCGACGTATAAATTTCACAACGGGATATCATTATTGAAGCTTTCTTCGGACAGAGCTCCGTGATGGAATATTTTTTTGTTCTCCTCTATATATTTCAGGGCCAGCTCCTGAGTTCTGAAGGACTCAGGTTAGTCAATAATAATTTCAGCTTGCTTTTGAGATGAGCTCTCTTCTTTAAAAGTCTGCTCGGCGATAAGTTTTGTTGATCGGGACCCTCTGGATAGGTGAATTCAGCAATAAAATCCGCCAAAGTTTGGACTTTTAATGAAGACCATGGTTTGTTAACAATGTCATATTTTTCCAGCTCTACCGCCCAGTACATCAACCTTCCTGACTTCTCAGGCTTGTGAAGTGCTTGCCGAAGAGGCAGATCTGTATACACAACTATAGTATGTGCATGGAAATAAGGTTTTATATGCCTAAAAGATTCAATAAGTGCTAAATCCAGCTTTTCCAAGCGCGGACACCTAATCTCGGCTCCCCTGAACGCTTTGCTGGTGTAATAAACTGGTCGTTGGATCCCTTTGTCCAATATAACCAAAGCTGAGCTAACCGCAGATTCGGAAACAACTAGGTGTAAGTGTAGTTTCACTCCCAAGACTGGTCGGGATAACAAAGGAGGTGATCCTAAGTACTTCTTTAATTATTGAAAAGCTTCTTCGCATTCTGCATTCCCTCCGAACGTCTTTTTCAACACCTAAAAAAAGGGTAAATACATGTCTGTTGCCCTAAACACGAATCAGTTTAAAGCTGCCACTCTTTCAATGAGCCTTTGTACATCTTTCTTGCAAGCTGGTGAATGCATTTCGACCAAAGATTTGATCTTTGTTGGATTAGCTTCAATGCCTCTTTGATTGACTATGAAGCCGAGGAACATTCCTTCCTGGACCCTAAACACACACTTGGTCGAATTCAGCTTCATTTTATGTTTTTCCCGTTGATCAAACGCTTGGCTAAGATTGCTGATAAGATTTGAATCTTTCTTATTTTCACTACACCAAATCTTCCAAATTGTCACGGTCATTGACAACTTCAGCTTGTTAAGGTCAATGACCGTGACAATTCTAGGCGAGACAGCTTTTTTGTCACGGTCATATCACAGTCATTGACCGTGATAAGTTTGTTAGAATTATCACGATCGTGTTACGGTCCTTAACCGCGAAAAGTTTTATCACGGTTAAGGACCGTGACAAAGTTAAAAAAATTATCATGGTCATTGACCGTGACAAGTTCGTGACAAACTCTTTTTGTCAATGACTGTGACAATTCTGGGCAGAATTGAAAAAAAATCTGCTGGGTTTATGGCCACTGCCACTGCCCAGCAGTATATATGTACCTATTATAGCAACGTTGTACCTGTTCAAACAGTATATATCCAAATAAAATAGAGATAGTGCAAATATACATTCAAAATAGAAACAATCTCGTACCTGTTTAAAACTTTGGCATTCTCTACAAAGTACCTCAACTATTCAACTACATTGTTCTACCCCAATCCTCCCATAATTTCGATTGTCTTTAGGTGTGATCTCAAACAATCAGGTATATACCATTCCAACCATGATGTCCCGATTTGTTCACAACAAAATGAAAAACCCTAATATAAGAAGAAACAACATTACCATCAATTATCTCAAACTTACAAACTATTTAGCTTAAAGTGATGTTATGAACCATTGACGTACCTCGAAGATAAGAACCTCTAGAAAAGGATAACTTTTGAGAAAATCCAGCACCAATTTCCAGTTCCAGTTCCACTATAAGAATCAGCCACTGCAAGACACTGCACAAGAGTATAGTGCCACCCAACAAGCAAATATTCATAAAAATCGAAATTGAAATTGAAATATTCATATAAATATAAATATAAATACATTACCTGTAGTGCCACCCAAACAGCTAACTTGAGCGCATATGGCACCTCCTTCCAACTAATGTACCCCCGGGCAATCGTGTCAAATATAATTCCCTTCAAATCTGAACACTAAGAAATGCCATAATCCTATGGAGTTATGCTCTGCAAATTCCTTCCAACCGTTGTATAGCCAAACATAACCAGTTGAAGTTATCAATTCCAATTTCCATATTTTCCTATATTTTGCTAGAGGTTCCAAGTGGTGGGGTATGGAAAGTGTAATTGACAACTTCAACTGGTGAGGTTTGGCTACACAACGGTTGGAAGGAATTTGCAGAGCATCACTCCATAGTATTATGGCATTTCTAAGTGTTCGGATACAAAGGATAGACGAAGAGATTCAGTCTCCTCTCCACAAATAGGACACCCCAAATAACTATGTACTAATCACCTATTAAAGGTACGGAGCGTATATTCATGGATTAGTATAAACAAACCTAAAATTTCAAATTCAAATTCAAATTCAAATTCAAATTCAAATTCAAATTCAAATTCAAATTAAAATTAAAATTAAAATTAAAATTCAAATTCAAATTCAAATTCAAATTCAAATTCAAATTCAAATTCAAATTCAAATTCAAATTCAAATTCAAATTCAAATTCAAATTCAAATTCAAATTCAAATTATAATATAAATTCCTCCAAAATAAACAACTTTAAGCCACTGAGAATATTATACAGAAATTATGCACTCCCAAACTGTCCAAACGCATTAGAATATTTCGGTACAAATTGGAATATTTATTACAAATTGAAAAATTATTTGAAATTTGGGTTATCATAAAAAATGGATTGATATTCGGTAAGAGTAGCCAGGTCATCGACACTACTATTTAGACGATTTGGCGCGTGTTGGACAATTGACCACGACCCGTTGTTGATATACTCCGAGTAAAATACTTGGTTAACCTTTTGAAATGAAAAAACAAATGTCTCATCGCTCACGTGGTCGTTGCTCTTCAACTTGGACAAGTCAACCATGATCAAATTGGTGACATGATCAACTTTACAAGCATTTTTATCCCCAACTCTTACCCAGTCACAGTAAAATACAACCTCTTTGAAGCTTATCTAATCCAATTCAAATATATTTTGGATTACACCATAGTAACGTTATATAACAGCCATTTTCATTATAATTACATCTTGTCAACCACAGCCTAAATTCGCTGTCTGATTGTACCATTATTTTTCGTCTTTTATTATTCTCCCAGACTTCATATTTTCTGCATATTACAAAATTAATCATGTATAAAATAATCTAAAATAATATTAAACATTATAATAATCGAAACTTACTTTTTCCATTCTTGGACATCTTCATGTGTGTCAAATAGATGACGAGCTACTTGTTCATGTTACAAACTCGTTAATTTCACTCGTTTTCCCATCACATGACCACCATCATCGACGAACTCATCAGTGTCATCAATGCAAGTCGAGTCAGTCATATATTCCCAAGTATATATTGATGACTCCACGGTTATGTATTCCTCTGCAATTGATCCTCCAATGTATCTCATATTCTTGACGTAATCTTTAAAAACTTTCATCAATCTTTCAAACGGATACATCCACCGATATCTAACTTGACCGCAAAGAAGTGCCTCTTACAAGTGAACACTTATGTCAAAGAATGCTGGGGGAAAGTACTTCTTCAACACACAAATCGCTTCGATCACCGCCAATTTTGCGGCCACGATGTGTTCTCGATTGACTACCTTCTCACACAAGAGTGAGAAGGTAATACTAATTTGCATAATAGCCCTCCGCAAATCCTTGTGCTTGGAGAAATAATGCTTAAACAATAGAGGAACCAATTGCATGATCACATGCCAATTGTGGGACTTACACTTATGTAAATCATGAGTAGCATAATTCACAATCCTTTGCAAGTTTGACGAAAAAGTAGATGGGCCCTTCAAATTATATATTGTGTCTAAAAGCACCTTCCTTTCCCCACTCGTCAAAGTAAATGCACCAGGGGGAATTATTATCCTTCCCATACTATCTTCTTTCAACCATAGTTGTGGCTTAAGTTTCAACGATTTAAGGTCTTTTCATGCATTTTCTCCATCCTTCAAATGACTCCCCCCCAAGGCAAGTGGCGCACCGGGTTATTCTTCCAATAAGGTAAGTCAAATAAAATTGACCTCCTAGACCATGCATTTCTTGTCTCAATTTCATTCCCAGTTGTGGTTTTCTTATGCTTGACGTTCTTAAATTTGGGATTCTTACCTGGCATATTAGGGCCACATTTAGAAGATTTACTTTCAATTTCTGAACCCGAAAGTTGTCTCGGCGGTAGCCTATGTTCAACCCCGCCCAATAAAAAATTAGAACCTTTCTCAGATCTGAAACTATGAGTCGGGTGTAAAAACCTCCTGTGGTAATGGTATACATTTTTTGAGCTAAAGGATAGATGAAGAGATTCAGTCTCCTTTCCATAAATAGGAAACCCCAAATAACCATGTACTACACAACCGGATAATGTCTCATAAGTTGGAAAATCATGAATTGCCCACATCAACATAGCTTTTAGCGTAAACTCTTCTTTTCTAAAAGAGTCAAATGATTGCACACCCTCTTCCCATAACTCATTTAATTCTTCTACCAAAAGAGCCAGGTAGACGTTGATGTCATCACTTGGTGCCTTTGGCCCGGGTATAAGCAAAGTCATCATTGAAAATTCAGGTCTCATACACTGTAAAGGAGGGAGGTTAAGTGGGGCTAGGATCACTGTCCATACACTCTGATTGGTGCTTAGATTTCCAAATGGATTGAAACCATCTGTTGATATAGCCAAACGAATGTTGCGTTTTTCTCAAGCAAAATCAGGATACTCGTAATTCATCCTCCTCCAGGCAGTAGAATCAATAGGATGATGCATGATATTACCCCCTACTTCTGCCCTAGCATGCCAAGTCATTGCCTCTGCTATCCATGGTACTGTAAAAAAATTCTTTAATCTAGGCCTAACGGGAAAATGTTTCAATACTTTTTGGGGCACTTTGGAGCTTGTGCCTTCCTTACTAGTAGATTGGACATATCTAGGTTCATCACATACCGGATAACGATCGAGATTTTCATACTCCTTTTGATATAGTATGCAGTCATACACACAAGCATGAATCGATTTATACTTCATTCCCAAACCTTTCAAACTGTTCTTCATAATAGGATAGCTATTTGGAAGTGTATTCTCCTTGGGTAATAAGCCCTTCACCCATTTCAAAATCCATGTCACGCTATTGCCAGACAAACCGTACTGCATCTTCAAACTGTGCAAACCAACCATGACATGTAAAGTTATTTGATCTTTCTCACAGCCAGAGTATAATGGTTGGGTCGCCTTAAATTTTAAACTTTGGTAGTCATCATCAAGTTTTATCGTGATATCTTCACGAGCACTTGAACCTTCTTCTTCATCAGTAACCTCATTCTCCTCTTCTTCATAAACTCCGTACGCATCATCAACTAAATACTCTAATATATTATGATCTATGTCATCCCCTTATACATCTATCCTACTTGTTGATGATTGTTGTAAAGGTTGGTCGGGTACAAAAGGAACTTTCACTTCACCGTGAAAACTTCAAAATCGATAACTATCTTACATACCCGATCTTAACAAATGTAGCTCAACTGTTTTCCACTCAAACACCTTACCATTCTTACACCTAGCACACGGACACGAAAACTCTTCATCATTATGACATCTCTTTGCATATTTCACAAATTCATTAGCACCTCTGCAAAATACATCCCCCGTTCTATTTGTCTCACCCATCCACTCTTTGTATTTAGGATATCTTATCACAACTACGACAACTAATCACCTATTAAAGGTACAAAGCGTATATTCATGGATTAGTATAAAAAAAACTTAGATTTATAGTATGTTTCATTTAATTATGTCTTATTTATATTCAAATTCAATTTATAATAGAAATTTCTATTTCCTCCATCTCCTCTAAGGGGTGAGTGGTCCTATCCCATTCAAGACCACATTTTTCTGTAATATACTTAACAGCTCATGCACATTGTTACAATTTGGAAAAAAATCGGCAGCATATCCCCGTAGTTCTCCAAGTACACGACGTAGATTGACAAGTGTGAGTGTTATTTCAATTGATCAATTGAAATAACAGTCACACTTGTCAATCTAGTATGTACCCAGAGAACATTAGGATACAACTGCTGAACTTCCTCCAAAAGTACTAACTTTAAGCCACTAAGAATATTATACAGAAATTATGCAGTCCCAAAATGTCCAAATGGGACAATTCGAGAGATCTCATTGCAGGGGTAATGACTCTCGAACGGGTCTAAGGGCTATTGAACGCGTACGCATAAGAACTAGAATGCTAGTATCTATGCGCACTATATGTAATTTCAAGTATGTTTCATTTAATTATCATACTATATATATATTGTTCGATATACAAAGTAATTTTTTAAAAAAAGTTGAAAAATTCCACCCCCATATGGACAATAATCCAGTGGTCATGCGACTTTTAAAATTAACCAACCCAACATTGATCCACTATAATCCAACAGTAATGTCAACAACAAATATGTATCCCGTACTCCTTCTAATTCATCTACTCCATTAATTATTTTCATCAATTAAACTAACAATTAAAGTATACAATTATTAATTTACTAATTTACAATGAGGGGAAATCATACTTTCATAATTAATCATATATTAATTTACTAATTTACAATGAGGGACAATCAATCAATTCGTTTACAAGGGACATTACGCACAAACACGCACACTACACACACAGATACACACACGCGCACATACACACATATACCCTCCTCCCCACCCCCCACCCACCACACAAACGCACACGCACGCACGCACGCACGCACACACACACACAAACAACCCCCCCGCCCCACCCCTACCCCCTACCCCCTACCCCACCCCCCACCTACCACACACACACACACACATATATATATATATATATATATATATAAATGGAAGAGAGAGAGAGAGAGAGAGAGTAACCTGAAAGTGAGAGAGAGAGAGAGAACGCAGCGTAGAGAGAGAGAGAAAAAAGGAGGGAAAAAACGGGGGGGGAAGGGAAAAGGGTTTTTTTACTGCGACATTTGTCACGGTCATTGACCGTGACAATATTATAAGGATTGTCACGGTCAATGACCGTGATAAGCTCGTGACAAATGTACTTGTCACGATCATTGACTGTGAAAAGTCCTTATCACGGTCTTGTCACGGTCAATGACTGTGATACAAAACACGTGTTTGTTATCACGGTCATTGACCGTGACAAGGCTAAGCGCTGGAAGGGTGCCAATTTACCCATTTTAGTGTAGTGTTTTTGTTAACATATCGTCCACATAAACCTCCATGTTCTTGCGTATCTGTTCTTCAAAGACCTTGTTCATTAACCTTTGATACGTCGCTCTAGCATTTTTTAGCCCAAAAGGCATTACGTTGTAGCAATAAGGTCCTCGATTGGTGATAAAAGTTATGCTTTCCATATCTTCTGGTTTCATCTTAATCTGGTTAAACCCATAATAGGCATACATGAAGCTTAAAAGTTCATGTCCCAACGTATCATCGACCAATTGATCAATTCTAGGTAAGGGAAAGTGGTCTTTTGGGCAGGCTTTATTTAAATCAGTGAAATCAACGCACATCCTCTATTTATCTGTAACACCCCGCCCGCGCCCGGGGAGTGCGGGGCGGAGCACTATGATCGATAAAAACTAAACAAATTCACAATATAACAAGGTATAGAGCATCTAAACCCCACAAAAAACCAATACCACTAATCTCAAATTTCTCCAAATTAATACAACAAATCTCTCGAATAAAAATACAACATCTAAAATAAATCTCCAATACTATATACATAAAAAATAAATACAATCTTCTCATCTTGTATTCTCGAATATTCTTCCCAAAATAATCCATGCTAAAAATCATCCCAATTGGTTCATAGTGCTTAAATTCGCGCTAACCTGCCAACTAAAAAAAAATATGGGGAAGTACACAATACGACAGCAAAGATGCTCAACAAATATCAGTGGTGAATAAAACGTAACAATACGAGTACGAATATTCAAATCAAATGCGAATCTCATAAGCAATTATATCATTATAATTTCTCAACAACACATTAACCGGGTCACCAGGCCTCACCATCGTACCGGACCTATGTATTTTTGAGCATATTCGGAAAAATGAATATTGGCGAGTGCCCAACCTCCGTGCCATATTAAAATCTCATGACAACATGCTCAACGCCAAATATAATACCACATGAATCGAAAATTAAATTCCAATAAATAATTTCCAGATTCCAATGAATTTATCAATTCAAATATGAGTTCAATAATAACATGAAATCAAAGGGAATAACACTCACGAGATTAAGAAAAATATTGTGTAAAACCCCATACCTCAAACCACGATGAGAAACCAACCATAAATCTGCCCAGAAACGCAAATAACACCATCAAAATTAGTCATCAAACATCATCAAAACTTCCTCCAAGATCAACCTCAAAACAACCCCAAGAACACCTAAAAAACCTAAGGTTGAATGCATAAATTAAAGGGTATTGTTTGTGTATAAAAGAGAGGAAAAGAAAATGTATTTTCTAGGTTTTTTTGTGCCACAAGTGTAACACCCCGTATTTTTGTATAGTTAATATTTAATTAATTCGAGAATTTTAAATTACTGGTGTGTTATAATTTTAATTGAATTAATTATGACAATATATATATTTAAATATTAATCGGGGAGTGAATGGTTAATGCTTAGAAAATTTATTTACTAAGTGAATAGTAATAATTTAATTACGTCATTTCGGGTATTAATGACGGGGTATGCACTTATCTCAACCAGGAGTCGGTAAAGAGTAAATGGGGTGTGAGATAAGAATTTTTATAAATTAATCCGGATGCCAATTCTGAGTGCGCAGTTGAGTGCGAATGGGTCGAGATAGTCAGAAAAGAGTACCCGGGGGTAGTAATTGGGTCTCGGGGTATTTTTGGGCATAGCCGGGCCCACACGGGATGAGTTGGGCCACTTTAATTAATCCCATTAGGTGAAAAACGGGATTAAGGGTTTTTAACCTAATGGGGAGATTAAGGAATGGCAGCCAGGATAACTCTAAACCTAGGGTTTGAGAGGAGATTTGGGGAAAAAGAAAATCAAGAACAAATTGGAGGTTATTGGAGCCAAATTGAGGGACTACGCCAACGGATTTGACACTACGAACACTTACAGGCAAGTGGTTAACTGTTGTGATTTCTAAAAGTTTGATAATCAATTCATATCATAGTGATGTGTGTATGAAAATTTATTTAGGGTGTGTCACCAAAAATCTAAATTGGGGTTTTGTAAATTTATATACCTTAATGAGATTTAGGGGGAGATTGATCGTGTTTATGATTCTAGAATGTGGAGAACTGAATCAGATGTTAAAATCAGTAAGAATAGAGAGTTAATTACTGATAAAATGAATGAAATTCATATTGGGGATTGAAAACCCGGATAATACCCAAATTGGGAAAAAAGTAGAAAATTGCGAAATTAAATTCCAGATTGATGTTCCATAAGGTGCATGATCCTATTCCTATGTAGATATCGGGTTGATTGGGCTTGGGTTAGTCCATGAGAAAGAATGAAAGTTGGAGGTTTTCGTTAATGGTGGAACTGCCTCTTGGAGAAGACGAAGTCAGGGACGATCAATCGATCGACCCAGGGGCTTCGATCGATCGATGATTCGGAATTCTAGGCAGTTCGCCCAGTTTGTATATAAGGGGGAAATTAGTAAGAAATTTAATTCCCATACATTAATTAGTGATAAATAATTATGAAACAAATACTCCTAGAAATTATGGGAGAAAGTAATTGGGACTAGGATGAATTTATATGGGGTATTTAACGGATGAATTTGAGAGATTTTATTCCAAAATAGTGAGGTACGGGCAAGTGAGTGAATCCGGGTATATTGGTCATGCGACCCCAAGGTAGTGAATTAAGTTTGGAGATAAACTAAATAATTTTGAGTCGGGATATAGACTCGGGGAATATTTAATTATGGACCAAGTGGGCGAGTCCGGGTACGTTGGTAATTATAGGTAAATATAATTGGAAAATTATGGAAATAAATGTGTGACACATTGTGGGCGAAAAATGTGAAAAAGAAATTATGAGATGTAAAAATGGACCGAGTGAGTGAGTCCGGGTATGTTGGTTATGTGACACCAAAGTATCGAATTTATTTTGAGAGAGAGTAATTAATTTGGAGTCGGAACATAGACTCGGGAAATATTAAGTTACAGGCCAAGTAAGTGAGTCCGGGGATAATGATTGGGTGACACCAAGTTATGAAATAAATGATTGCGCTAATTGATTGAATTAGAGTCGGATGGTAGACTCGGGTAAGGTTAAATTATTGGGTGTGAGAATTAATTTAATTTGAGTCGGATTGTAGACTCGGGTAGTATTAAATTAATAAGTGTATTAATTAATTTAATTAGAGTCGGATTGTAGACTCGGGTAGTATTAAATTAATAAGTGTATTAATTAATTTAATTAGAGTCGGATTATGGACTCGGGTAGGATTTAATTAATTAATGTGTAAATTAATTATATTAGTGTCGGACCACAGACTCGAATTTTTGTTGATTAATTAATGGGTAAATTAATTAAATTAGAGTCGAACGATAGACTCGGGGCGGCATTAAATTAATAAGTGTGTTAATTTATTTAATTAGAGTCGGACGATAGACTCGGGGAGGTATTAAATTAAAATGTGTGTCAATTAATTTAATTAGAGTCGGGTGATAGACTCGGGAAGGTATTAAATTAATAAGTGTGTCAATTAATTTAATTGGAGTCGGACCATAGACTCGGGGAAAGTATTATATAAATTAAAGAGTGAGTTAAATATATTAGAGTCGGGCCAAAGACTCAGGAAGACGATAAATTATTAAGTGAGAAAATTAACTACATTGAGTCGGGCCACAGACTCAGGAAATTTCAGGCAATGTACGGGACTTGGAGTACATGGTAGAGCCGGGGTTTATATTATATATATACGGTGTAGTGATAGTATATATATATACGTGTATATATTGTGTGTGATATTAAATTACAGGCAGTGTACTGGATTTTGAGTACACGGTAAAGCCGGGGTTTATATTATATATATACGGTGTCGTGATAGTATATATATACTTGTATTTATTGTGCGTGATACTAAACATCAGTGATTAGATATTTATTAAATTTATATACTCTAATGCTATCAAGGGAGGTTGCGCGATGTGGGTGAATCCCCTAGCTTGAGGAGTAGGGCGAGTATATCCCCAGGTCATAGCGTCCGGTATATATGGGTGAGGGATTTATCTCACTTTCAGGGAAGGAATATGACCGCCTCCACTACGTTTATATTTTGGGCCAAGTTGGTGAGCGATTCCAACTTGGGGAACTAGGTTTTGTGAGCACACCTAGTGAGATAACATTTTAGAGGGAATCATCCGACGAGGGTATACTCGGAAGGATGGATACACGTATGATATATGTGTGGATGTTAGTAAAGGTACGTATAATATGGTAGTAAATATTATATGTAGGTGAAAATACAGTGTGTGATGTATTTACCTTATATAACTCGGGTTACAGTTATATGCTGTTAATTAATGAGAAATTAATTAAGTTATTCATTTGTGGGAATAATACAGTGTGAGATGGATTTACTTTTTATAACTTGTGTTACGGTTATATGATATTCATTAAGAAGGAATTAATTAAGTGAATCGTGAAATAACTTATAATTCAGGAAATCATTATACTCGGGTTAGAGTAGTATGGCAAGGGAAGGTTATACCAGGACTAGTTGGACGGGGTAGCACAACTAGGTGGGGTTAAGGTAACCGGTAGGTGTGCACAATAGTGGAGGGGTGAGATTGTCCACAAGGGAGTGCGACACTAACTTAAATATGAAGCGCATTCATGCATTTTAAATTACTGCAGTTAATTCACTTGCTAAATATTTTCAAAATGTTTTGGGTTCTAGCACTTGCTATAAAACCATTTTCAAAACCTTTTAGGTGTCCAGCCACAGGGACGCCAGGATTGTTATTCTATTCCAGGGACACGGAGCTGCAGCATATGTGGATGCTAGCAGGAGTTTGGATTAGACGCATCGTTCATTAATTCCTAGAGTAGGAATCTTGTATCAGTCTCAGTTTTATTTAGGGCTTGTAGCCCAGACTTCTCGGTACAGTTTTCAGGTGTAATTCATTCAGGTGTTGAATATTTTTATTGGATTATTTATTTGGTGGCCGGTGATTTATTCGGCAAGTTATGTAATTATTATTCTATTTACTTTCATTCAGTTGTGTGAATGGTTTATATTTTAATTCCGCATGTACTGTTTTGTTAAATTAAAAAGTTAAAATTGGCACCAGTTTTTGGAATACTAGGTGGTTAGTAAGTTTTAAAAAGTTTTCGACGGTGTTGTTAAGGATGATCCAACTGGGATTCCTGTTTTAATTTGGTATAGGACTGATCACCCGATATTTTATTAGGCGGGGTGTCACAGATGGTATCAGAGCATCAGGTTCTAGTGTCCTTAGGATCTGTGCGGCTTTTCACGTTTCTGCTTGACAATCTTTGATAGAGAGCCCTATTATAGGATTGTTGTATTCTCATACGTATACACATATACGTTCTTCTGCGAAATTTATATTTGAGTGTGAACTCATACCAATTCAGTTCTCATTCCAGATGACGCCCAGGAGAGAGAGCAGCTAGGGCAGCAGGGGGAGATGAGACGAGGGAGGCTCGTCAGGAGCAAGAGTTACGGCAGCAACTGCCAAAGATAATTTTGGCAGCACAGGTAACTGAATTAGTAGCACAGGCAGTTGGAGCAACGGTGGTCACAACGGCAGGGTACATTCCACGGGATCAGCCACAAGTGTTAGTGGCTTCGGATGTTCAGACTCACGCAGGGTCATCGGGGTGGAAACAAGAATGAGAGGTTATTTTTAGTGGGAACCCACCAGAATTGCGAGGGGGTTCAGGTGTAGTACTAGCGTGTTAAGGAAGAGAGGTATCCAGCGTCACCTACGCATGGGAGATTGCGATGGGGTGCGGAAGTAAATGCTAACCACTTTTAGTTAGTGGGAGCGGTGCTACAGTGGTGGGAGTCGATCACCACAGTTGAGGAAAGGGACACACTAGCTACTGCAGAGTTTTGGGTGCGGTTCGACCGCAAGTATTTTTTTTCAGCGGTTGAGACCTAAATGAGGAGAAAATTTTGTGAGGTGACTCAAAGGGAGACCGTTCAGTGGCCGATTACGAGGAAGATTTCACTCGTTGGCAAAATTTTTACCGGATGATGGTAAGCGAGGAAAAGAGAAAGAAAGAAAAGTTTATGGATGGGTTAGTCTGGAGAATCAGACAACATTTAATTGATAATTCCGCATTAGTAGATTATACTGATGTCATTAACGCAACACTCCGGCACTGCCGGGAATATCGCTTCCATGCGAAAGGAAGCGGGAGGGGAGTGGGGATTAGCCAGTCGGATGAGGCAGAAAGGAACAATACCAGTGGGGTATCCCAGCAGCAGACTGGGGGAGATCTGGGGCAGGATTTTTGGCAGGGAAATCATGCCAAACGATCTAGAACTGGAGGCTATCGGCGGGATGACCAGGAATTCCAACAAAGTTGGCATGGAAGGGATCAGTGGCAGGGTGAACATATTAGAAAGTGTTTCGTTTGTGGTAGAAACGAGACACATGAAGAGATATTGCCTTAAGCGAGGCAGGGGTCAACTACAGGACGAGGTCCTGGATGTACAGCCACTAAAGCAACTCACGGGTGCATTCGGGCAGGGAGAAGCTGCTCCGAAAACCCGAGAACCAGCCGTTGTAGCTGGAGTATAGAGGTAATTATTTTTACCCTAGGGTAATGGGGTATATTTTTTAGTGACAAAGAGGATGTCACAGTATAAGACTTATTTTTCACTAGAGTTCGCAGGTGAGTCGAACTTAGTGGGTGCGTTGGCGGTAGCAGCCATAACATGTGGGAAAACTTTCCGTAGGGTAGCGGAGTTCCTTAGTGTTCTTCACAGGATAGTGGAGGCGTACACTGAATGATTGGTTGAATTATGCGAGGAATTACTACTTTCGAGAATTATGGGAGTAGGGTTAATAATATTTTCAAATATCGGCTGCATAGAGATGGACTTTAACTATTGTGGATAGTGGAGTTAAATTTTGGTGTTCGTGACACCAGGGTAGGGTTGGTTCTAGGTATCACCGGAGAGGGCGTATAGCCTGTATATATGTGGGTATATATGTTGTATTACGTGGTGCAATAGCACATAGTGAGGTTTGTGTTCTCACATTTTATCCCGGTAAGTGGGGATGTTTACCGAAGTGAATCAGGGTGGTTGAATTGATTTTCGAGCAAAGAGAGATAGCTCGGGGTTTATTTTGCTCAAGGACTAGTGGTAGTAAGGGGGCGGTATTATGTTGTCTTTGGTAGCATAAGGGTAAGCGTATATACATTTGTGTTGAGAGATAAGTATTTATGGGGAGATGTTTGGACGTAGCACATGGGTTCGAGGTTATATTACGGGTTACGACTAGCACAGTCGGGTAACTTTCGTGCGGTAGAGTGCGGGGATAGGGTGTATGGGCACCCGGGTTAATTAAGGCAAATTTTGTGCGGTTAAGCACGGGTATAGGGTGTATGGGTGGCCCTGGCAAGGTTTAAATGCATACTTGTGTAACGTATGGTTAGAAGCGGATGTGATGGATATAGCGGGCTTGGAGGCACATGACTAGTGAGTAAAATGTGAATATTGGAACACTAAGTTTATCTTAATTTCAAGGATGAAATTCCTTTGTAAGAGGGTGAGTATGTAACACCCCGTATTTTTGTATAGTTAATATTTAATTAATTCAGGAATTTTAAATTACTGGTGTGTTGTAATTTTAATTGAATTAATTATGGCAATATATATATTTAAATATTAATCGGGGAGTGAATGGTTAATGTTTAGGAAATTTATTTACTAAGTGAATAGTAATAATTTAATTACGTCATTTCGGGTATTAATGACAGGGTATGCACTTATCTCAACCGGGAGTCGGTATAGACTAAATGGGGTGTGAGATAAGGATTCTTATAAATTAATTCGGATGCCAATTCTGAGTGCGCGATTGAGTTCGTATGGGTCGAGATAGTCAAAAAAGAGTACCCAAGGTTAGTAATTGGGTCTCGGGGTATTTTTGGGCATAGCCGGGCCCACACGGGGTGAGTTGGGCCACTTTAATTAAGCCCATTAGGTGAAAAACGGGATTAAGGGTTTTTAACCTAATGGGAAGATTAAGGAATGGCAGCCAACATAACTCTAAACCTAGGGTTTGAGAGGAGATTTGGGGAAAAAGAAAATCAAGAACAAATTAGAGGTTATTGGAGCCAAATTGAGGGACTACGCCAACGGATCTGACACTACGAACACTTACAGGCAAGTGGTTAACTGTTGTGATTTCTAAAAGTTTGATAATCAATTCATATCATAGTGATGTGTGTATGAAAATTCGTTTTGGGTGTGTCACCAAAAATCTAAATTGGGTTTTTGTAAATTTATATACCTTAATGAGATTTAGGGGGAGATTGATCGTGTTTATGATTCTAAAATGTAGAGAACTGAATCAGATGTTAAAATCAGTAAGAATGGAGAGTTAATTACTGATAAAATGAATGAAATTCGTATTGGGGATTGAAAACCCGGATAATACCCAAATTGGGAAAAAAAAGTAGAAAATCGCGAGATTAAATTCCAGATTGATGTTCCATAAGGTGCATGATCCTATTCCTATGTAGATATCGGGTTGATTGGGCTTGGGTTAGTTCAGGGGAAAGAATGAAAGTTGGAAGTTTTCGTTAATGGTGGAACTGCCTCTTGGAGAAGACGAAGTCAGGGACGATCGATCGATCGACCCAGGGGGTTCTATCGATCGATGATTCGGAATTCTGGGCAGTTCGCCCAGTTTGTACATAAGGGGGAAATTAGTTAGAAATTTAATTCCCATACATTAATTAGTGATAAATAATTATGAAACAAATACTGCTAGCAATTATGGGAGAAAGTAATTGGGACTAGGATGAATTTATGTGGGGTATTTAACGGATGAATTTGAGAGATTTTATTCCAAAATAGTGAGGTACGGATCAAGTGAGTGAATCCGGGTATATTGGTCATGCGACCCCAAGGTAGTGAATTATGTTTGGAGATAAACTAAATAATTTTGAGTCGAGATATAGACTCGGGGAGTATTTAATTATGGACCAAGTGGGCGAGTCTGGGTACGTTGGTAATTATAGGTAAATATAATTCGGAAATTATGGAAATAAATGTGTGACACATTGTGGGCGAAAAATGTGGAAAAGAAATTATGAGATGTAAAAATGGACCGAGTGAGTGAGTCCGGGTATGTTGGTTATGTGACACCAAAGTATCAAATTTATTTTGAGAGAGAGTAATTAATTTGGAGTTGGAACATAGACTCGGAAAATATTAAGTTACGGGCCAAGTAAGTGAGTCCGGGGATAATGATTGGGTGACACCAAGTTATGAAATAAATGATTGCGCTAATTGATTGAGTTAGAGTCGGATGGTAGACTCGGGTAAGGTTAAATTAATGGGTGTGAGAATTAATTTAATTAGAGTCGGATTGTAGACTCGGGTAGTATTAAATTAATAAGTGTATTAATTAATTTAATTAGAGTCGGTTTGTAGACTCGGGTAGTATTAAATTAATAAGTGTATTAATTAATTTAATTAGAGTCGGATTGTGGACTCGGGTAGGATTTAATTAATTAATGTGTAAATTAATTATATTAGAGTCGGACCACAGACTCGGATTTTTGTTGATTAATTAATGGGTAAATTAATTAAATTAGAGTCGAACGATAGACTCGGGACGACATTAAATTAATAAGTGTGTTAATTAATTTAATTAGAGTCGGACGATAGATTCGGGGAGGTATTAAATTAAAATGTGTGTCAATTAATTTAATTAGAGTCGGGTGATAGACTCGGGAAGGTATTAAATTAATAAGTGTGTCAATTAATTTAATTGGAGTTGGACCATAGACTCGGGAAGACGATAAATTATTAAGTGAGAAAATTAACTACATTGAGTCGGGCCACAGACTCTGGAAATTTCAGGCAATGTACGGGGCTTGGAGTACACGGTAGAGCCGGGGTTTATATTATATATATATACGGTGTAGTTATAGTATATATATATATACGTGTATATATTGTGTGTGATATTAAATTACAGGCAGTGTACGGGATTTTGAGTACACGGTAAAGTCGGGGTTTATATTATATATATACGGTGTCGTGATAGTACATATATACGTGTATTTATTGTGCGTGATACTAAATATCAGTGATTAGATATTTATTAAATTATATACTCTAATGCTATCAAGGGAGGTTGCGCGATGTGGGTGAATCCCCTAGCTTGAGGAGTAGGGCGAGTATATCCCCAGGTCATAGCGTACGGTATATATGGGTGAGGGATTTATCTCACTTTCAGGGAAGGAATATGACCGCCTCCACTACGTTTATATTTTGGGCCAAGTTGGTGAGCGATTCCAACTCGGGGAACTAGGTTTTGTGAGCACACCTGGTGAGATAGCATTTTAGAGGGAATCATCCGACGAGGGTATACTCGGAAGGATGGATACACGTATGATATATGTGTGGATGATAGTAAAGGTACGTATAATATGGTAGTAAATATTATATGTAGGTGAAAATACAGTGTGTGATGTATTTACCTTATATAACTCGGGTTACAGTTATATGCTGTTAATTAATGAGAAATTAATTAAGTTATTCATTTGTGGGAATAATACAGTGTGAGATGGATTTACTTTTTATAACTTGTGTTACGGTTATATGATATTCATTAAGAAGGAATTAATTAAGTTAATCGCGAAATAACTTATAATTAAGGAAATCATTATACTCGGGTTAGAGTAGTATGGCAAGGGAAGGTTATACCAGGACTAGTTGGACGGGGTAGCACAACTAGGTGGGGTTAAGGTAACCGGTAGGTGTGAACAATAGTGGAGGGGTGAGATTGTCCACAAGGGAGTGCGACATTAACTTAAATATGAAGCGCATTCAAACATTTTAAATTACTGCAGTTAATTCACTTGTTAAATATTTTCAAAGTGTTTTGGGTTCTAACACTTGCTATAAAACCATTTTCAAAACCTTTTAGGTGTCCAGCCACAGGGACGCCAGGATTGTTATTCTATTCCATGGACACGGAGTTGCAGCATATGTGGATGCTAGCAGGAGTTTGGATTAGACGCATCGTTCATTAATTCCTAGAGTAGGAATCTTGTATCAGTCTCAGTTTTATTTAGGGCTTGTAGCCCAGACTTCTCGGTACAGTTTTCAGGTGTAATTCATTCTGGTATTGAATATTTGTATTGGATTATTTATTTGGTGGCCGGTGATTTATTCGGCAAGTTGTGTAATTATTATTCTATTTACTTTCATTCAGTTGTGTGAATGGTTTATATTTTAATTCCGCATGTACTGTTTTGTTAAATTAAAAAGTTAAAATTGGCACCAGTTTTTGGAATACTAGGTGGTTAGTAAGTTTTAAAAAGTTTTCGACAGTGATGCTAAGGATGATCCAACTTGGATTCTTGTTTTAATTTGGTATAGGACTGATCACCCGATATTTTATTAGGCGGGGTGTCACAACAAGGCTGTTCCAAAACAATAGACACAATCCCTTTTTATAAGGTAAAAATATAAGAGTTTGAATCAAACCAAAACTCTTCTGGGACCATCGATCGATCTATGAAAATCATCGATCGATCGATCATGCCTAAAATCTGACAGTTCCCTTAAAAATGCCATATGGCAAAATATATAAAAATTCATATAAAATCCGTTTTAACTCCGATTTCAATTCTGCTTGAAGTTTTATTTTTCTAAAATCATAACCAACATATTTGAGCAATAAAAATAATTTTATCTCAAAATTTATATTTTCCTCTTTATTTTGAAAAATACCCCAAAAATTACGCGGGGGGTTACACTTTCCCACTAACAATGAAATTTCGCCCTCGAAATTCGCCGAATGCCTAACTCTAAAAAATCAGGCCAACAATCTCCAAAAATAAACTCGTCACCAAAAATAAATTCCTCACATCTAATCTAGATGCCTAACACGAAACGATCATCTAAAGATTCTATCTCCAAAAATGCGTGCCACAAAAACGCAACAAACCCAAAACCCAAGACCCGGGGATTGTCGTATACCTAAGATCTGATACCATCTGTCACACCCCGCAAAATCCGATAGACGGGGTGGCCAACCACCACCGCCGAACTATGTCGGGTGTGATCTAAATAAATACCATTCTTAGCATGAGACATATATGAGACATAAATAATCAGTCCATAAGATAAATAATTGAATAAATCTCAAATGATCATAAACTACTAAGCGGTAAAAGATCCATCACATGCTAACTCCGAATAAATCCAATCTCCAAAAATGATTAAATAAAACCTGAATAATAAAGATCTGAATAATCCAACATAAATCCTCTAAACAACTTGGGAACCGAATGACCCAATAAAACTCCAATGAAGTCTCATAATTAAATACGACTGGAAAAGAAAGTCTAACTAAACTATGCCATAAAATGAATAACTCCAACTGTGCCTCTAAATGATACTCCGATAAACTTATGCAGCTTCTCCAAATCTAATCCTGAAAAAGATTAGTCAACGCATGGGTCAGAGCCAAAGCCCCGAGAAAGAATACACACTACTCCCCTCAAATAGGATCCTTCAACCCAGACAGTAGCATTATACGCAATAAATATCACAATAGAATATTTTAAATTAAACGGAATAATTAAACGCGATAAATATAAATCACTAACTACCCGCAGAAATCCCCATTTATAAAGGCACACCAATATGATTTAAATTCTCAAGTACCATGATTTTAATTTAATTAAATTAACCAACTTTATTATTCTCACTTTTTTTATTAAAGTGTCACACTTCCCCTTGTCAATCGTCCTCTGACCCGTTTAAACTGTCGGCTCTGACACATGACAAGGTTCCACACACGACACGACATAAATCATCCTCTGACCCGTTTAAACTGTCGGCCCCGACACATTATGTCGCCACAAATTTTAATACCCATTTTTATCTTAGGCAATAATTCTCAATTTCTTAATTTATAATCACCCCACCCTTTTAATCGATGTGAGATCCTCAAAATGCCCCTTAGTCCCATAACTAAGGGTCCCCAAGTTATTATTACATCCCACCCTATGTATAGGAAGAATTTCTAACCTAAACTTCGACCTATTCGCATGCCTAGGCTAGCGTAAAGATGAAAAAGTACCAAAAATCAACCCACCCCCAAGTTGATAAAAATACGATAATCTACCATCACTAGTCCCATACATAGAAGATGTACATCATTAAAAGGCCTACCCACTAGTCTCATATATAGAAGGCATCCTAAAGTATAGGGAGAGCAAATTACCCAACAACCCGTCGTCACAAAGGCAATATAATAATACCAAAAAATCACACAAACAAGCATAATTAATCGACGTATAAAACTACGCATGATAGTCCAATTCAATTTAATCATAATTTAATTATCACCTCGTCATAAACCTCCAATTAATTCTCATTTAATTATTTAAATTAAATATACCGCTATTTCATCTCTTAAAACATTAAACTTCTAATTTCATTGTTTCAACACAAATTACATGAGTTATACGCCCCCAAATACATTTATTTTAAAACTAGGGTTTTTCTACATGCAACCTACACCAATAAAACCCAAAGTCACTCACGAATCCTACGTAACCAAAGGGTTATGAATATTATTCAGATTAAAAGATTTTATAAAAACAGCCCCATAGTTAGTGTCCACTTTTTCTAATTAAGTTACTAATTATTTTTAAGAAAATATGTAATTAAGTGTTTAGGCGACACTTAAAATGCATAATACTAAAGGAAAAGAATAGAGTATTCATGTCTGTGAAGATTGTGTTGAAAATCTGATTAGAAATCTGGAGTCCTCTCGAAAAATTAGCAAAGAAGTGTTTTTGAATCAATCTTGATTAAGCCCTAATTAAGCCTCCCAAAACTTGTGACAAAAACTTGATTATGAAGAAGGTTGATGATTATGAGTGAGAGGAAAAATATTTGGAAGTGTTCTCTGGTGAAAAACTTGAGAAAAAGTGATTATGAGAAGTCCCCCTACGGATTAACAAGGTTATATAGTGATTAGGAGTCCTAATCCTACACAAACTCTAATTAAAAAATAACTTTCAGAGCACGTTTTTTGAAGGCATCGATCGATCTATGAAAATCATCGATCGATCGATCATGCCTAAAATCTGACAGTTTCCCTTAAAAATGCCATAAGGCAAAATATTATAAATTCTATATAAAATCCATTTTAACTCCGATTTCAATTCCGCTTGAAGTTTTATTCTTCTAAAATCATAACCAACATATTTAGCCAATAAAAATTATTAAATTCAAAAATTTATTTTTCTCGAATATTCCAATTATTTAATTAAATTAATTAATAAAAATACGGGGTGTTACATTATCATTCTTCTTCACGACCATCACAACGTTGGCCAACTAGGCTGGATATTTCACAGCTTCAATAAACTGGGCTTTTAAAGTTTCTCGACTTATTCGTGGATAGCTTTATTCTTCTACGAACTGAAAACCCTTCGTTTTCGCTTGATCGGCTTGGCATCCTTATTGATATTGGGCTCATGACAAAGGAAATTGGGATCAATCCCAGGCATATCCTCATGGCTCCAAGAAAATACCTTTTTTCGTTACCTCAGGAACATAATCAATTTCTGTTTAAGGACTGGATCCAGTGTTGAACTAATCTGTGTAGTTCTCTCTGGTTTGTCGTCGTCCAAGATATTACTTTTAGTGGCTTCCACAATCTTTCTCTTGACTAACTCTGTCTCATCTCATGGATCTAAAGTTTCAGCTTCGAATTCACTATTAGGCTCAGTGGTATCCACTTGATAAGTGGCATACTTCTTCTTCTTCTTCAATTCGATCAAATCCTCTTGATCGACTGAGGAGTAATAACACTCTTTTGACCACCTTTTGGTCGCCTTTCACGACACATACACCAAAATGAGTTGGAAACTTCAAGCATTGATGGACTATTAATGGTACAGATTTAAACTTCTTCAATCCTACCATGCCGAGGATCACGTTATAGGCAGATTGAACATTTTATCCATCACGAAGAATTGTATCTTCTCCGTACGACTTGTCGGCTAAGTGCCGAACAATACTTCAAACTTGACTGTCCTAAGGGGGTAAACTTTTTCACCAGAAAATCCTATTAATGGCATGTGTTAGGGTTCCAATTGGTTGAGTTTCAAATCTAGACTCTAAAAGCAAGGATAACACATAATATCTGTTGAGCTCCCATTGTCAATCAAAATTCTGATGATGACGGTATCCCGGATCCTGAATTTGATAACCAACGGATTCTCATGGGGATAAAGTACCCCAGAGAAATCGTTCTTCAAAAAACCAATCACCAGTTTATCTTTGTTGACCTTCCTGGCCGATCATATTCGTTCAGATTAATTCTCTGGATATGAGAGTAAGCCTAGGCCTCATTCATGTAAGCTTTTCTTTCGGCAGTGTGATTGCCTCCTCTTGCATCACCACCTGTAATTACATGACAATCAAATAAACCAAAATTGATCATAGCTACCTCACGTTCTGGTTTCTTGGGCTTCTTCGGCAGGTCGAGTTCATCCTCATAATCATCTTCATGGTTTCTATTCATGTCATCTCTGGGCTTGCTTGGAGAATTTGACCTTCCTCTTACTTTTCTGCCTTCTAGCCTATCAACAAACTTATTCAGTTTTCCTCGACGAATGAGGGATTCTACCTATTTTTCAAAGCGATGTAGTTATCTATTGTATGGCCACCATCCTTGTGGAATTAATAATATTTAGACATGTCCCTCTTATTAGGGGGTGATTTCAACCTTTTAGGCCATCGCAAATCCTTATTGTTTTTAATTTCCCCGAGGATATGGTGAATGCTAACACTCAATGGAGTGGAGGTTACATATTTTTTGAGCTTGTCCTCTTATTTCGGCTTCTGCTCCTTTTGATCTTTCTTATCGGTCTTTGTGGATGGACTCTGCTTTGCAGTCATTACTTCCTGGGCGTTCATTATTTTTCTTGCCTTAGCCATGAGCTCAGCTATGGTTTTAGGAGGATCTTTGGCCAAAGTGTAGTATAGTTTCTCGGGAAGCAATCCACTCATGATAGCACTAATGGCTATTTTTTCCTCACAATCTACCACTTCCAATTTCTCGTTATTAAAATGAGTGATGTTAATTGTTTCCCCTACTTGATGCCTTACACTCAAGAGATGGGCTACTCTCTTTACTGGCTTGTATCCTAAATAGAAACTGCTAATAAATAGCTCGGTAAGCTGGTTGAAATTAGTAATTTGTCATCGGGACAAGTTATCATACCATATCTGAGCGAAACTCGTAATAATGCTTGAGAACGCTCTACATCTCATCTCATCGGGGACCGAATAAATGTCAGCGGCAGCTTGATATTGCTCAATGTGCAGAACTGGATAAATTTTCCCATCATATCTCGGGGTAACCACAAGAGCTTTAAACTTAGATGGAGTAGGAAAATCCATGATTGCTTGAATAAAAGGGAATCCTTTAACAAAACTTCGTTGCAAAGAATTTTTTGCTTTCTCTATCTCTTTTAGCCTATCTTTAAACCGTTGGATTAATCTTTTCCACGAAGGATTGCCTGCATCAGATCTATGCGAAGTAGCTCAGTTGTCCCGACTATTTGTCTGCGTTGAACTCTCTTCCTAAGAAGTCTACTGGGCACGTACAGATCGTCAGATGCTTGATCTTGATCTGACTGAGGCTTTACACTGGTCGGTCGAATGTTAAGTGTTCGTAGATAACGCTTTAGGAGGGTTTCTATTTACTCGGGGTCCCAATCGGTCGAAAGTTTAAGCTCGACTCAATCTCTTCAAGACGCTTAGCCTTTCAGGAGAGAAAGAATGGTCATCATAAGATTCTGAGGCTCTGATTGAGGAACTGATTCCTGGTTGATAAGTCCTATCATAAGATGATCTGGAGTAGCTGCGTCAGCTATGCCTCGGAGGTGGGGGTAGTATTTCTCTATGTGGTGATAAAATTATCTGCTATCTAATAAGGCTGGAGATCTGGCTTATAGAGACTGATCCAATTATCTCATTAACTCTTGCATAGCATCTTGACCCTAGCAATGCTAGAAATGATCCCATTTAGGTCGGCTACTATAGGCGGAGCAGATGGAGCAGGCGGGTTGCCTTCATTTTTGAAACTAGGCTCTAGATCATTCATCTTTCCTTGAATAAGGATATATAAGATTGAGAACGACGATTAGACACACATTTCGACAAACGGTGCCAATTTGTTGATGTTAAAAAATGGACTTATTCCAATTTTAGAATCACAGATAAAATATAAAATTGCAATGAAATAGTTAAAAGAGTGACATAAGGTTTTAAAGTGCTTCGGCTATTTAAGAAAACCTACGTCCACTGTTATGGTATTGATTTTAGAGATTATAGAAAGCTAAGTATTCTTGTAAATAAGAACATTTTAGGATATGCTATATCTTGCCCTTGATGAAAGGGATACAATGTATTTATAGTGACCCAAATATTCATGGTTGGAATGTCAATGGATGGAATGCCTTTATACATTTAAGCATTTACACCCATACATAATGAATGTGATGATTGGTTGTAAGAATCACGTGTGGTAAGACCCTTAGTACGGTGACGCTTCATTGGTCTTGATGGTTGGCATTCTTTATATTAGTCGACATGCCTGTCGAGCTACTATATATTGATTAGAAATTTTACTACGTAAGAGGACATGTGTTCACATTTGATTGGTCCACGTAGGTGGATAATTTTTGGTATCAACATTGAGATTATGTCATGAAGAGGATAATCGATGATGCTACTTAAGCGTGTTTACCTTAGGCCATGGATGATATCGTCTAAAGGGTAAATCTAGGAAAACGACTGTATTTAATTGGATTCACATGAGGACTCGGGGAACATTAATTGATGATACACCATGTTAGTTTCATTCATATCCTGGATGATTATATCATATTTAGTATGCGATTGAAGTCACGAGTACATTACATATTTGGGGTGTACCATTGCTTCTATGAGGGATTATGAGTGTTGAATCTGGTGTACTCAAACTATTTGAGGCATATACAAGATCCTTTCAAGTGACGCATTTTCGTTAGTTAGGTGATGACTTAACGACTATGCTCCTGAGATTGTATGCTCATCTCTTGAGATCGCACGTCACATTTCTTTGTATGAGGAGATGAGTGGTTGAGATTTTGAGAGACTTTCAGATTGATCGTGTTCTATGTGGGCGAGTGGGAGATGTTAGTATTTGGGTCGGGTTTTGGATGTATGGACCCATGATCTGCCCACATGGGTGGTGGATCCTAGTCCATTTAGGATTCATAATATTATGGGATAAATATTAGTTAATTATCCTATTTATTGGAGAGAGAGATATAGATATAGTTAGTTTGGGTTACTTAACAAATGAGATATATATAAGGGACATATATCTATATTATACCTCTAATACGATAGTATTATAGGTATAATTTCCTATTAATGCTACTATAGTTAGATACCATGCTACTATAGTAAGTAAAGAGCCTCCTCTCAACAAACAAAGCTGCAAACCAACGTAAATAACTCAACCAAATATGACTATTGACTCTCCATATCCTCATAATGAGAGAAACACTTCATGTCCTATTCAATCTATATATTTTTCACCCGTTGGATGTGACAGAAGGTGCATTTTCTACATTGACTAGAGTGTGAAGATGGGAGAGCACACCTTAAGGATAACCTCCATTGCTAGCTGTTGTCCTGATTTCATTCACCGTAAGAATATATCCAACCACTATGACATTGTTGGTAAGATTCATTTATGGAGTTGTGCAAGTTAAGGTGAGAAAAATATTGGGGGTGTGTTTGAGGGAGATGAAGGCAAAGCAAAAGATGAGATGTGGTTGGAAGACGAAGATCCAAAAGCAATTTTTTTTTAGAATGCAACAACAAAGATTTCAATTTTTTTTTTATAATAAGTTTGTAAGAAATACATTGACAATATATATGCAGTAACAACGACAAATCTCCTTTATACTAGATATGCAGTAATAATGGTATAAAACACATAATCACCAATCACGAAAAGCATTAAAAACTCCTTTATGATAGGGAAAAATCATAACAGTTACCCATTTTATTGTTAAAAGGGTTGTGATATTTATTTTCTCTCTTTTTTTTCAATTTGTTACGCATGATTTGTAAATATTGGAACGAACAGTACAAATCCCAACCTTATGTTATTTTTTTAGGCTGGAAATCTCTTAGAATCCTAAAAGGGCTGTGATACTTGTTTTCTCTATTTTTCTTTTAATTTCTTACGCTTGAAAATGATTGTGGGATAGTTGTTTTGATATAAATATTTAAAGTCAGATTGCCCTTGTGGAGAGACGTTATGATTTCAGCTACTGTTCGTTCCCTTCTTTTAAGATTTTACAAGATATTCATGTTTTACACAGATAATTGCCGTGGGCTGTTAACAAGGACATTTTGGAATTTTTATAAGTTTTTTAATATAATAACTATATCAGAATTTTATGGGTCTGTTGAAAGAAGTGGTGGGTTTATTCAAAATACACCCTTTGTGTTTTGAATGTTTTGTTTCCTTATTTTGTTTTCAGATTCATGATGATGACGAGGGGTTTAGGAAGGCACACATGGATAACTATCATATTTCTGTTGTAAGTTTTAAAGCTTCAAATAATGTACATTGTGATTTTTGTTATGTTGTTTTTGTTTCCAAAGGCAGTGAAGATAAGTGAAAAAGTAATACTTTGTTGATTTTATCATATTTTTATCTATATTACCACGTTGATAATTGTATAGTGATCTTGGTGTTAACCTTAAGTTGATTTAATATCTGACACAATTACGTCTATACATATGATCGTCTTAATATTTGTATTTATTTTTCTTAATTGTTCTGGGTGTCAAAACCATAATTGAAATATAAATTGGAAATCCTATAAATCGTGAATTATGAATCAAATCGTGAATCGTATCATAAGAATCGGTATAAACATAAAATATTTAGGAAATAATATATAAATACAAAGAGAACACATTAAGAGTATGTAATAAAATATATTATGACCTAAAATCATTTATCAGACATGATTTCATGAAAATATAACTAACAAAATGAACTTCTTTTGTGATTGGTTCTTAGGGGCAGTGTGGTTTGACTGGTTGCATGGCGGACGCGTGGTTGCCTAAGGACAAAAAACATGGTTTTTTTTTTTGTACGCTATTGCTTGGTTTTGCTCCCTCAATTGTTGGTATGGGTTCTACTCATCCAAATTTACTTTTGCATATGACTACCACCTATCAAACTCAATTGTTATATCTATTGCATCCTTTCCATCCACGAATTAGTGCAGGGCATTATCATCTCCTGTCATGATAAGTATGGTAATCAAAACACATATAGAGAGGCATCTCCAGATATGCATCTCCAACCTGAATCGAGATCTCCTAATTCATTCCTCAAAATTGGCGAGGAAGGAAACAACATAAGATCCCCCAAAACGGCTCAAATCTGCTAGGTAAAGTTAAATTTATTATGTTACATACAATAGTATTCCTTTAACATTACTTTAGTTTATAAATAATCTATATATTCAAAAAATTTATGTCATTACTTTGCAGGAGAAAAGGAATAAAGATCAAGGATTAATGAAGTAAAAAGATGTCTTGAATAACGATGGCGTTTCATCATTTGAATAATCATTTCGTTAATTATTTCCATTAATAAAACACATTGAAGATCATAAACTTCAATTACTTTTTGTAATGCACTTACTATGTTACTTCATATGTCATTTCAATATAATAATTTGTTTTATTTATGCGATTACAATTAATACTTTCTAATATATTTTATTTATTTTGTTCTACACATGTTCATCCGCGCATCGCTCGGGGTACATGCTAGTTGTTATATAATAACCTACTCCCTTTTTCTTTGAAAAAAAAATCACGTCTCTCTCCCTCCCCCCCCCCCCCCCCCCCCAATAACCCACCTTCCACAAGTTGCTCTCTCTCTTTCTCTCTCCCTCTCTCTACCCATCATCTCTTTGGGTTCATCACTTCACTTCCTTGAATTTGTGTATGTGAAGATTAACAGGCAACTCTAATAGCCAACCCAACGACATTCACGAGTATTCGATACATACATGGGAGGAGTTCTTTGGACTCGAAGCATACGCGAGAACTTTCGGCTCGTAACAAGAAGCTTCCAACGATCAGTTCATTATTCCGCATTCGATAAGCATGAAATCCTTTATGTGCTATGTTAACAAGAAATATATGTTTAGATGGTGAAAAGAGTTAGAATCTCAACGCCACACGAATTTTATGACTTTTTCTAGTATACACTTATCAAAATAGAAACAAATGTATTTGAAAAACAACTAAAAATTTGTATTTTTAATAAAAAAAATATTTTTTTTTATAAAAAACTGTTTTTTTTTTACTTTTCATAATTGTTTAAAAAAACATTTCAAAACTGTTTTGGCCAATGTAATCCCTCAAATCTATTTTTTTTAATAATTATAAAACAGTTTTAATAAAATACAGCTTTAATTAAAAAAAAAACAGTTTTTTGTTAAGAAAACGGTTTTAATAAAATACAATTTTAATAAAAATAAGTTTTAATTAAAAAACAACCTTTATTAAGAAAAATGTTTTATTAAAAATGTAAAATAGTCTTAAAACTCTATTTTATTAAACATTTTTAAAACTGTTTTTATTAAAAATGTAAAACAGTTTTAAATTGTATTTTTTTAAACTGTTTAGAGTTTTGAATTGTTTTTAATAAAAATGTAAAACAGTTTTAAAATTGATTTTTTTTTTTAAAACAGTTTTAAATTGTATATTTTTTAAACTGTTTACAGTTTTAAATTATTTTTATTAAAAATGCAAAACAGTTTTAAAACTTTATTTTTTTAAACAGTTTAAACCCTTTAAAATTGTTTCGCATTTTTAATAAAAAACAGTTTTAATAAAAACAATTTTTATTACAAACAGTTTTAATAAAATACAATTTTATTAAAAAAATATTTTTTTTCTTGATAAAAAACTGTTTGATAAATAAAAATTAGATCATGTTCATGTTAGATTAAAAAATAAGATTTAACAAAAAATAAAATTTAATAGAGTGGAAGAGATTTTTTTTTTATTAATGCTTGGATCTATCTTACTTTGTTTGTGGATATTCGAAAATCCGCATCCGTCCGATATTCGAATCCGAATTTACGGATATTTATCCAAAAAAATGGAAATGGATACGAATATGGATACGATATAAAAATATCCGAAAAAACGAATACGGATACGGATAGTACTAATATCCGACACGAATAATCCATATCCGATGCGGAATATCCATTTTACCGGATATCCATTTTACCCGATATCATATTCATTACCTTACTCTCCACCTGAACGTGAGATGCACGCCAAATTTAGCATGTGAGTCTAACATTCCACTTCCACATCAGCCATCAGACCATGTCAACCTCAACCTCAACCTCAACCTCAACCAACGAACGAACGTAATAAGGCCATCGAGAGAGGTTGAAGAAGAAAGAGAGAAATAGAATGCATTCACGAATAACAACCTATGTGGGCAGAACCCTCAAATCCCATCGCCCTCAATCTTGTCTCCTCTCGCTATCCACCCTCCTTTCCCCTCGATCCTTCTCTTCCCCATCATCCTCTACCGAAACCCAAAAGCCTCAATTCCCTCGAACCCTCGAGGATCTTCGCCACCGCCTGGCCGCTGAATCCCCCACCCTTGGCGATTTCACAAAGCTCCAATCCAACGATGAGTATTCTGTGGAGGTGGGTACCAAGAAAAAGCCCCTTCCCAAACCCAAATGGATGAAGGAATCTATCCCTGGTGGTGAGAAATATACCCACATCAAGAAGAAGCTCAGGGAGTTGAAGCTGCACACGGTCTGTGAGGAGGCTCGCTGTCCTAATTTGGGGGAGTGTTGGTCTGGTGGGGAAACTGGGACTGCTACCGCTACCATTATGATTCTTGGAGATACTTGTACTAGAGGTTGCAGGTATTGTCTTTTTCCCATCGATTCTTTTATGTTATGTAAATTGCTGCTTTTTATTCTAAGCTGTCTTATTTTCAAGGAATGGATTTATTTGGGCCATTTCGATTTCAAGTTTGATTTCCTTTGCATATCAATTGTATTATGCAAAAGATACCCCCCAAAAAATCTCCTAAGGGCAGAATTTGTGGTGTCTCTTTCATACTTAGAATGGTTGAGTATGAGTTAGCCCAATGAAATCATGTTCTCTACCCTCCAAACTATGATTCTTGACCGTAGCTAGAGCGAGATACTACACTCAGTGCAATTTTTTTTGGGTTATTTCGAATTTTATACAAATTATAACTTTATAATACCCAAACAACTACTCTCGATCATTATTTATTTATTATTTGATGAATTAAGAATATATTAGAAAAGACTAAAGCCCAAAAGAATACAAAAGACACAGATCTGAGACAAACTGGCTACACAAAAGCCCAAACGACACTAAACCACACCCAACAACTCCAACACAAACAAGAGGCCAAAAGCAGACCCACAACACCCTAAACAAAAACAAAACGACACAAAAGAAAACCACAAACAAGAAAAATCAAGAAACTCACGCGTCAAACTCCAAGCAAATCCAAACCACGTGTCAATCCAAGAGCAAACCCACTAGGTAAAACCACTAGACAAAACAGGGGCAACCAGAACAGACTATACACCAAACCACTAACACAACTTCAGCCCCTTCTCCAAAATTTCAAACAGCCAAGAAAACGAACGAACACCCAATATTCATGGAGCCGTCATCAAGACCTTAATGGTATTCTACTACGTCTGCAACCTCATACTAACTCTTTTATAGACCTCAACTTCTCCCCCTCCCACAGACAATAACCCTAATTTTTTTTTCACATCTGAACTGGGGCGGCCACCCCAGCTCGTCCTAACGTGCGTCCGCCCCTGACTACATTGATCACACACTACGCTGGTAGCACTTCTCCACTTGACCCAATCTGCGTGACATCATCACTAATATTTCCATCTTTTTAAATAATAAATAATAAAAATGATCATTTCTGCGTATCTCTTAAACCTCAAGTTTCACCGCATCCCCATTTGTCCTCCTATTATTACTCAAATTGCAATTCACATATTATATTTTAATTTACTTATTATAAATCCTCTTGTTTTTTGAGTTTATCTCCACAATTTCAATCTAGCATTAATCTCTCTCTTAGTTTCATCTACTAAAACAATATCATTTAGTCACAACTGGAAAAAAAAATTACAATCTGCTTTGCAAAATAATTAATAAAAGAAGGTTTAGGAAAGTGGAGGAAGGTAAAGGGAAAGCCAGAACAGCGGGTATATATATATATATATATAATAATGAGGCGTCTGACAGCATAATGTTAAAGATTGAAGAAAAATTGATAAACCAAACTAATAAATTTCGTTATTTAGGTTCAGTGATTTAAAGTAATGCGGATATTGATGATGATGTTACGAGTAGAATATCAATTGGTTGGATGAAATGGAGACAAGCAAGTGAGGTGTTATGCAATAAGAGGATGATAACTAATAAATTAAAAGGAAAATTTTATATAACAATTATTAGGCCAACGACTCTCTATGGAGCGCAATGTTGGGCTTTAAAGAAAAAACATGAACAGAGTCTCCATGTTAGTGAGATGAGAATGACAATAATTACTAGAAATGACAAGATTAAAAACCATTATGTGGAAAAAAGTTAGGAGTAGCTCTCATTACCGATAAATTTAGAGAAAGTGATTTAGATGGTACGAACATATTTTGCGTAGACCAGTTGATACACTTATAATAAGAGGAAGATTATTGAAAATTGAGGGTAAAAGAGGAAGAGGCCGTCCTAAGCTATCACGGGAGAAAATTATTAGGAAAGATCTTAAGGATTTAAACTTGAATGAAATAATTACTTATAATAGATTAGAATGGAAAATGAGAATCCATGTGGCCAACTGCATGTGATGGGAGTAAGGTAAGGATGATGATGATATATATATAGTCAGGTATTCCAACATACCTCTTAGCATTATACCTATGAATATATCCATTTTTTTAAAATAGTAAAAAATGTATTTTTCAATCGAATTTAGCATGCACAATCTCCATAATGAGATGATCATCTACAAAAATAATCATAAAAAAATTCAACCTGGAAATTGGTGAAATGAAAAGTGGGTGTATATGAGCATTTTCGGCCTTTCAAATTTTTGCCATCATCTTATCCACTTCGGGGTGAATTTTTTGATGATTTTTTTTGTAAATGATCTCCTTACTATGTATATCATATATACCGAGTTTGGTTAAAAATTATACTTTTTACTATTTAAAAAAATGGGTATTTTATAGGTATGTTAAGTGAGATATGTTAGATAGCCTGACTGTGTATATATATATATATATATATATATATATATATATATAGAGAGAGAGAGAGAGAGAGAGAGAGAGAGAGAGAGAGAGACTTAAGCTTACACTTTTTTGGAGATTAGGCATCTACTCACAACCCAAGATCAGGCTAGCATTTTGTCAAGGGGGCTGATTTAATATTATAAAATAATAGATGCCAAATAGACCAAAATTTCAATGTTTAAACAACCGAGTATTAGTAAAAATCTTAAGAGGCTAAGCCCTACCTTGGGTTTGACCGATAGGAGGGAAGCACTTCTTTGAATGCACCTTTCTCCTAGCTGCTCTTTTAGCATCTATAGATGATATAACAACAACTGATGAGGGTTCATTATGGAATTACCGTCCCTAACACTTGTACAAAGTGGTAGGAAACTTGCAAAAAACATGAAGATAAAAATGACAAGTCCTCTTTGATAATTTTTATTCCTTTTTTTTTTTCTCGTGTGTTTGTGTTTGGTATTGATGGGTTGAGAGGAGGTTGTCCCGGGGTAAAAGGATCGATCTTTTATAGGGAAAGGTTGTCCTCGTGGAAAAGGATCGATCTTTCAAAGGGGGAGGTTGACTTTGATAAAGAGTCCGTTATCAAGTCTCCTTACTTATCATCTTTCGATCTTGCCTTTGGCCTTTACGCATCTCTGTCAGGCTTGAGAAGTTGAGGAGAGAATTTCTTTGAGAGTTAATGGGGAGAGATTCAAGTATTGATTGGTTAGGTGAGAAGAGGCATGCAAGCTAGTGAAAGAGAGAGATTGCTGGAATTAGAAATCTAGCGCTTCAATAAGGCGATATTGGGAGAGTGGTTGTGGATATTCCCATTGAAGGAGTGAGGTTTATGAAGGCAAGTGGTGCTTGCCAACTTTCGATATTGCCGTAAGGGATGGGTCTCACTACCTTCCAAATTGTCGTATGGACTAGGGCTTTAGAGTAATATAGTAGGGGTTGGGATGAGTTCTTCAACCATGTTTATTTTGAGCAATGTTACCTGGAACGTGAGTCGCTTTGGTATGTTGTACGGGTACGTGGTAAGTACACATAGTCGGTATGCGGCACCGTGGGGGTAGGCTTAGTTGGTTTGCTACTTCGGATTATGGATTTATTTTAGAACTATAAGTATATAATCATGAATATATGTATTCCACCAATTTAGAAAGCTTCACCAAAATTGTGTCATGTCTAAATTATGTAATATATTAAGAAAATTTATTAACCATTCTTCTACTTCGCTAGGAAGCCTGTTTTTCTCTATTTAAATCATCCACTAATTTAAAAGTTTCATTATTACTTATAATAGCTACAAGAGATTTATTATTAATACTTGTTACGCCCTTTTGGAGATTAGGATCGCGAACCCGCCACTTTTTTGGTCGGTGATCCTGGATCACCGTATGTAAGGGTATATAGAGAGCTCGATAACTATGATTCTGTGGAGGGGAATGGGCGGTGGGCGAGAATTTTGCGAGATAGGGGGTGTGGGGGGGTTTCTTTATAAGAGTGGTCCCAGTTGAGCTTGTGCGAGAAAAGGAGGGGTCTGTGGCAGACACTATATTGTGGATTAAGACGTATGGAGGTGTGGAACAGTAAATTCAAGAGAGCGATTCAGCATTGCGAGTTTGAGTAGGTAAATGCATTTTTTTTGAGTGGTTGGGGGATGGGGGTTATCCTGCAAGGGGAGAGGATGCCATGAGGTGGACGGGTGGTTGGTGGTCAGGGATCTTTCTGCGCAAGAGCTTTTATTTAAACTTGGTTGTGGGGCGTGGTGGTGTATTCCGCTGCAATTACTCGATTAAATAGGCTATGACTAGTCGGTGTTGGCTCTGCAAGGAAATGTTGGATCACTTTCTTTTACATTGTTGGGTGGCGACTGACGAGGAGCCTTTGGGATGTAATTTTCTCCCTTTCTGGTGTGTATTGGTTATGGAAAGCTGAGTGTTGGAGATGTTAGCAGCGTGGAGGTGTAGAAGTTTTGGCAACCACAATCATTTATGGGGGACATATCCTCTTTGTATTCTTTAAATTTTATGGAAGCAGAAAAATAGGTTGTGCTCTGATGATGTAGAGACGGGGCTAGTCAGGTTGCAGCATATAATGTTCGAGTTCTTTACATATTTGGCGAGGGAGAATTTTTCGTCGCTGACTTCTATTTTAGTGGATTTTTTGGAGTTCAGCGGCGCGAATTGATTGCTTTTGCTACTTTGTGTGGGGGTTATTTTTGTTGATTTGTTTTTTTTACTTATTCTACCTTTGTATACTTCATGATATTATGTAGTCAAATTTAAGTGATTAGTTAGTTGCCTTGCAACTTTATGTCAAAAATATTAGGTTCCCATATGTCTACATTTGAATCTTTGAACATCGTTCCTGCTATGTGCATGTTTTAAAACCATCCGTGCTACACTTCTCAAACAGCGAAGTGTTCACACTCTGATGCCTCTATACACCTTTTGCCTTTGGTTAGATTCAATCTCGGAAGATGTCTGCATGGATTTTTTTAGTGGGTTTACCCCACGGAGCTTGTGAGCATGATTCCATTCCCTGGTGACATGATGCATGTATTATATGTGGTCACTTTGCACTTTAGAGAGGTGGTGCAGTTGAATGGAGTTTTAGTTATGACAGGTATGTGAGATTCACAAGTCGTTTCTGGAGGACGAGGTGGAAACTTTTGTACTGTAGTATTTTTTTTTTTTTTTTTTACATTTTTTCATCCCCAAACTGATCTCTTAGTCTGAGATTTGTTTAGGTGCTTTGAATAGGAGAGTTTTAGTTCTTGCGAGGCCATGATTACTCATGCTAAGTTTGTATGTAACCTAGGATTCTTGTTGGTTTGGCTGAGCTTCTGCATACAGATTCTTTGAGCACATTGGCTAGTGATTTTGTTATTCCTTTTTTCATCCATTCTCAAGGATGTGCGAGATAGATTACGCCGTATGTATGCCTCCTAAAAGGGGTCAGTGACATGTTTTTTAGGTTGGTGATTTGGTCATGGTGTGCTAGGCGAAGGCTCTCAAGTTATATTTGCGACATTTACTGTCCCATCTCTGCAGTGCAACGATGGGTTGACCATACCTATGACATTGATTTTTCAAAATAATCAAATGTCCTCATTGGCTGGGGGATATTAGGACTTCCTTATATGACTTCCGAATGCATCATGCATTTGCCACAATTGTGGCAGATCTTTCGCCCTTGAGCCGAGTCACTCATGTTCCCTGAATCCTTTTCCACCCAATTCATCCTAGCATGCCCATGTGAATGTGAACTGTATGGATTCCAAAACTCTAACAAAGTCTACAGAGCCCTGCTCATTAACCCTCTGAATATTTTTTTTGACCAAAATACCCTTATGTACTTTTAAAAATACCTGGTCTCATTTCTTCTTCTTCCCTAAAGCAAAACCATAATTTTTCATGAAGCCATAATCTCTAAATTCAAATCAACCATGGCTCCCCCTTCCCACTCCAATGCGGCAGAGACTAGGGCGTATATCTCCCCTCAATATCCCAATTTCCGTATCCTATATCTCTCAACTCTCACCTCTCCAACCCTTCCATGCATTTGTTTCTCCCCAATGAGAGATGGGTTGGTAAACTTTTGTAATTGTGTAGAGGGGTATTTTGGTAAAAAAAAATATGTTTGGGTTATGTCTAATTATAGATTATGAGTTTTTTAACGGTGTTTGACTTTCGTAAGAAAACTGGGGTTATGTCAAAGAGATGAAGAAAGTTATTGCAAGTCAAATAGCGCATTAACAAGTGGGGGTCAGTAAAAAAACCCGCTAATTTTAATTATTAAGTAATTGCTTTATCTTTGTAGTTATTCTTTTCCACATGGCACCAATTGATTGCATCACTTGTACATATAAGTGACAACATTGCTTAATGTGAATTGAGAATACAAGAACCGAATTGTGATATCTTTCATTTGTATTCTTTTATTTTTCTTATCTCCATTATTATATTTTTAATTTTGGGGAATTTATAACCATATATTAATGATGCCACGACGATATCACACATGTGGTGACATCACCCATGACCTCACTATTACTAGAAAATTCCTGGATTAATTAGCATTTTGAGGGGAATATTCCACTCACAAAACACTATAAATGTACCTATCCTTCATTGAGGTAGATAATTAATACATTTTGAGAGTATGTGCCTAGTTGATTTTCTTTCTTTTTGGTGACGTTGACATGTCACGTCAGTTGGTATCAGTGCAAGGTTTGTTCCCATGATTGTGTGTGTAAATCCAAAATCGTCACACCCCAATGTCGTCAAAGAACTATCAGCAGGGACTTAGACGGCGCACCACCAAAATTAAGGGCTTCAATCGAGCAAGTGAGGGCCTCACCGTTGCCTGTCGCCCGCCTTCTGACGTCTGTCTCTATGTCACTACAAGCAATCCCATCCACCGTTGTCACCCCCTGACTTCGAGCTCATGTCACCCAACCCCACACCCACCATTCATGCCTTCCATTCCCCGAATCCAAAGTCACCGCAAACAGAATATGGAATTGTAACCCCCCGAGAGGTGCTAGTAAAATAAAGTAAAATGTATCAAATTTAAAACCTTTTTAAAACCATTTGATCATGCCAAACGCTAAATAACTATTTGCGAAAGCTTAAACAATTATAAATGAATGAAACGCTGAATTTCTCATTAATATAGTAAAGTTTTTTTGACAAGTTATAGTCGGAAAATAATTACAACCTTCTTTCAAATTAAATAAAATAAGTACAGAGCAACTAAATCGTCCCTGTATCCTGATTATCTAAATATGCTGTAACATCAAATATAAACCGCCACTCGTACAAAACTTGTAATGCATATAAATTGTGGGGGTTTGAGCGAGAAACTCAGTAAGGCTCGTATAAATGCTCCAAGTGAGGTACACGTACTCGTGCGCTCACATATATAAAAGTGTATGCATCCCTCAACTAACATCCCAAGATAAACAAATCCTAGGACCTCACTACTTGTCACTACACATACCAAAGTTCCCGCTGCACTTCCCTCAGTAAGGTGTGTAGACTCTCGTTATACCCAATGCCCCCCCCCCCCCAAATAAACAATCTCATAATACAATCACAAGGCACGATAGGGTACTCACCTCATCGTCCTACCATAATGGCTTAACAACACATAACGAAACGGCTTAATCGGCTAAGGGATCCATGGCCTAGTTCCTCTGATAAAAGACAAAATCGTAGCCCGAAAACACACCCCGTCTAGCGGGTGGTTTGGCTAAGGGATGCCTATGCATCCTCCAAGAAAATAACAATTAATCATTCTCTCAATATAACATCTTTATGAAGATTAAATTTTCACAATTTAGGTATAAATTCTCTACCCAAATTCTACGACCCAGGATATGCTGAAATTCATCTAATCACGATTTTTCAAACTACTCGGCATGAAAACAATGATCATATAAGATGTGTGCAGCAAGAATAGGATATGGATACAAGTAACACGTATAAAAATGCAACACATAACATGTAAGACATGTATAATCAAGGGTGAATGAATACATATAACACACAAAATATCCACCGGAGGACGAACACTTACCTCAAATCACTTAAAGTACAACCGTTGAATCAAAGCACTGAAATCCGTGAAAATCTTGATGTTGAATATTGATAATCTTCATCATCAATTAAAATCTCATTCTGTTTCTCTCAAAAAATCTCTCTCGAGTTCTTATTTTCTCACATTTTCTATCTTATTTTCTCCATTAATTCTCTTGAATTCTCTACCTATAAGCCCCAAACCTTAGCGCACTTTTATATATCAATAGGTAGGTTTAAAATAATCCCAAAACCTTTAAAAACATTAAGACTTGGCTCCCACTCTTCCTCACTTCATTCTGACCGTTTATATCCCCTCATAAATAATTCATTAAATGTGCCTTAACCTCATACATTGATTATTTAACAACTAATATTATTACTAATTTTATTTTTATAATTTTTAATCAAAATAAACTCATTAAATACATAGAAAATTCATTCATATCTCAACCTCCTCATCTCCTCACTTAATATCCCTCAAACTCACAATTAAAGCCATATTAGCTAGTAAAATAGACCCTATTAATTACCCTACAACCACTATTAATTTAAATATATTTTTTTCTTATTCTATATCTAACAAGGAATAAAAATATTTCCACCCCATATAATGTAGCATTACCATGCCAAAAAATATAAAAATGTTATGTGTTCTACCATATCATGTGCTGAAAAAAAAAATAGTCAAATAAAATTTCAATAAATTCAACATATATTTAATTAATTAAAATATGTCCATATAAATATATTTCACACTTGATTTATTGAATCCATATATTATTTAAATAATTCCACTAAAATATTTAAAATCCCACATAATTAGTTCGAATCCACAAATAAAGTTCTCAAATAATTATGACAATTTATCGAATAATATATTTAATTAAATTCCAGAAATACGGGGTATTACAAGAATGAGAAGAGTAGGCCGCAGTCGCATTCCCCGGCAACTTAGAAGCAAACAACGACCTGCATCCAGAACAAACATTACACATGCATATTAAGCATTTCATTAGTGACCAAAATTTGTGTGAAAACATAGCACCTTAAATATTCCATGCCGCAAATTTATGATGGATATTATGGTACATCATTACAAATTATCTCACTCGTTCATATCATTAATATAAGAAATCATACCCAAAAATATAGTCCTAAATGATTAACAAATACTATGATTGGGGTAGAATAGTGAGAGTTCTGGTTATATGCATGATAAAAATGGCAAGGGGTTCGTACAATTTTTGTTATAAACAACTAAGTATATATAGTAAAATTAATCAGATAGGGCAAACTTTTTAACGAAAACCGCCGAGATAACGATAAAAATAATCAACTACCAAGACCAAGAACAAACGGAAAAAGACCCAGACCTAGACCATAGGCCACCAAATGTCTCGGCGAATTTTAGATCACCAATTTGCCTCCGGCAGGCCACCAAATGTCTCGGCGAACTCCAACCATAGTTATTTAAGGCAGAAGGCACATCAAGTCGCCAATGTCTCCAAAGAGCCTAGGCGCGGGGCGTTAGGAGGTGCGGGCACATCCTAAAAATATGCAAAAATTGTATATTTGTAATAATAATAATAATGATATTTTATGATCTAAAATTTGAAATATATAGAAGAAATTACTATTATACACGGTTCTGAAGAGACATAAGAAGATACATATAATACACCATATTAAAAAAGTATATATTCAAATATAAAAAATTATTTTCCATTTCAAGTATCAAATAATAAACAAAAGCAAACATAATGACATATTTAAAACAACTAGTTATTGCACACGTGTGTTGCACGTGTGACATTGCGTTATCAAAGATAATATTATTTGAAAAACGTTACGAGAATAATGTAAACACTGGAAAACAGTTAATACATATCGTCTATAAACGAGTTCAGTTGCAACACTTAACTTCAGAAAATGTTTGATCGCAATAGAGACTTGATTTTTCAAAAAACAATATATCATCATACAACTACAATTTTCTTCAAACATATCGTGAATTACCAGTCTGCTGAACTAAATCTGTTCAATCAACTACTTGCTTAAACAACTGAGCAAGAACATTACTTTACATCTTAAAACATGACCTTAAACCCATATTGAGCTCTGCCTCCCATACTCTTCAAAGTGTTCTACAAAACAGAACAGGTGTACTAAAATTACAATTTTCCTTCTCTTCGTCATCCAACACCCTGCTTTTGCACAACCAAAACTAATCAAACAAAAATATTTAAATTAAAACCACCAGCAAGGTCAAATAAAAAAGTGAGTATATTTTTACTCTATTCAATGAGAATCAGCAGGTTATTTTTTTTGGCTAAAACATGAATTACCATATCTATGAAATGAAGAAACCTTGAACATCTGTTCCTCATATGCATCGATCCCCCATAAGAGCATCTGTATAAGTGGCTTGACCTTCTTTCGTATCGGTTGAAGCAAAAAAAATTGTTAAGAGATATTAAAAACATTATATCAAGTTGAATATTTTTATATCGACTCAGTGTTCAAATTAAAAAACTTTAATGCATGAAGTTGCACTAATATAATGAAATGAAAACAACTAAGCAATCATTATGGCTAAAAGATGCGGTAAAATAATACATAGTAACATAGATATAAAAAAAGCTTACATAATAACGATAATAATAAAGTCCTACTAAGGAGCCATGTCCCTTCCCCTACTCACCCCACGCTAGTCCCACTTTATATTCCTTTCTTTTCTTCATCATCCAAAACTAAATAACTATGATTACAATTTCTTTATTTTCTTTCAACCACACAAAATCGAATGAAGTAAAATCTCACCAATCTCGCAACCGTGTTTGCACCAGACCGAGTGGTTGTAGGCTCATGCGCATCCTAGAAAAAGTGAAATCCTTTGTGTCGACATTAATGAAACATAACATGTATGCATAACATAAATATCTGTAGTTCAATTTGAGCCATGATAAAATGGATCACGAAATTAACCAAACCACCTATGTTTTTTTGACAGTTTTTAATAATTTATCATGTACCTAGATTATAACGTCAACATTTAAAAGCAATCTGAAAATTTTACAATGAGAGAAACTAATATTTTTATACATTTTAGTGAGGGGGAGGGGTCGTTATTTGTCTTTCAACCAACTAGAAGAGTGGTACTCCATCTGGCTGCTTAATATAGTGGTAATATTATCTCATGCCTGTTATAAATAAGAATAGTGGTGGGCTTCATATTTCTTTCTACAACAGGTGCCAGATATAACCAAGGTTGAGAGGGGACAGATTCCGAAAACTGAAAAACCTGGCTAATAGACCCCCTTTCATGGATAAAGGGCACGTTCACAACTTCAACCTATTAGAGGGGCAAATTTGAAAGATGGAGTTGAATCTATGACTATAAGAGCCATTTAAAAAGTTATTCCCCTTACACCTATTATATAGGTTAGGGAAAACTTTGGCTAGTATAAGTTAGGAAGAAGAAAGAAAAACATTAGACTTTACACTATTAACATTCTTAGATATTGAGAAAATTATTATTGAATTCAGATATTCTGAGTATGTATAAAGAAAATATCACTCAAGATTGCATTGAAGATGTGAAATAAAATAACTTCCCAGCAAAGTATCTTCATTAATTTCTCATGTCTGTTCAATGCCAAAAATGTGTTCTATGGCTTTCGGTTCTTGCAAGGTTCCTGCCAAAAAAAGAATAGAGAATTAAGGTAAAGGTCATGTTCCTTCCTATATTTGGATTTTTAGGACAATGCTTTTCAAGTTTATAAATCTAGTCCCTGTGGTACAATAGCATTTATAAATCTAGTCCCTGTGGTACAATACCTTTATTTTTTTGGTCCGCGCCAGCAGCACTATTTTTCGCCTTTTTTCATTGTATTTTTAGTACAGGGACTAAATTTATAAAATTATATGGAGTGTCCTATTTTTATACACTTTGAGCACTATGAGAACCTTTTCCCAAAACCCCCTAAAAAGAATAAGGTAAATTACAACACAAATATCTGGGCAAAGTAGAGAGGGGATTAGTGAGGCTCCTAAAAAAATACTTAACAAATTAGTTAATTAACTTACAACATGGATTTAGCACCACTTAAATCCTACCAGATTTAGAGCTACTAAAAAACCTTCCTTAAATAAACCCCAACCAACCCAGAACTTATTTGACAAATCTAAAATGAAAAATATCATGAAAAGTTATTAAACTCTGGCATATAACTAATACTTTGACCAAACCCAACACATAATAAAAAAAGGAAAGACCAGAAATCTGTATTTCTATCACCGCTACAGTAAAGAATTCTTAAGCACCTTCTATTTCTCTCAATAATCACTAAAGTTAATATTGAAACTTAAAGAACCTTAAAACATGTTATGTAATACTAATAATCATATAATACTAATTCACGTATTGAAATGAAGACAGATATCAGCTATAGAATAACAAACGAAACCTTATCTACATACCCATTAACATACGCAAATAATAAAAGAGACGAAAAAGGCACACGATAAAACAAAAATGAAGAGATTCAAAGAATTCGACATAATATCAACCCCTAGAAACCAACATGTACCTAGAAAAAATAAAGCAACTCAGGCCACGCCACTGTGTATTTCGTTTGATTGGGGCTTCAATCTACGGTTGAATGGATTTCAGGTATGGGGAGATTACAGAACAGGTTGAAACATAATGGGATTTTAGGATAAAAGGCTCATGAAGAAATTGAATTTGCAGTGCCCCATTATTTGGTGTCCTGATAATGCAATTCTTTGTACCCATTGCAATGTTAGACAACAAAACATTACCAAGCAATAGTAGTCTATAATAATCGACTGCAGTAATCCACTACTTAATTTATGGTTTTTTAATTTTTTGTTACAAATAAAAGAAACCAGCAGAGTACCATGTGTTCCTTAATCTTCAAATTATGCTGACGTATATTCCCATCGCAAAGGCATATCAATACAAGATTGAAAACAAACTCTTTAGATAACCAGAGAATTCCATTGGCATAAGAGGATCTGATATAATAATAAAAAAAAACAATAATAGAAAATTCTGAGGATTGATACATTTCACCAACCATTATGTATATCTGACACTTGAAAGAAGGCCAAATTGATCTTGGCTAGCATTGAATTACTTAATGATGACAGGGACATGAATTTGATAAGAATAGGAGAAGCCCTAACCTTTTCTGTATCAAAACGTGTACAGATATTTCCCGTATCGTTATCAACATGGATATGGCGGTGATGGGGAGGGAAAAGTGAAGAGAGAGAGAGGCTTAATGGGTGAGAGGAAAAGGGTGAGAGGAAGAAGTATCAAGCCGGGCCACCTGACTAACCATGGATAGATGAAAAATGGCAGATGGAATTTTTGAAAAAATAAAGGGTAAAAGTGTCCAAATAGGACATATTTAGTTTAAAAGGCTTTTATGAGTAGTATAGATTATACACCAATTTATGTAAAGAAAAAATAAAAATCAACATATAAATTGTACCCAGATGCAATATTGTTGGAGTTTTTTTGGTTTCTTTTGCCGACTTGGTGACTGATAAGAAAGAAAATGATGTGAATGAGAATAGGGGTTATTTTTAGTAATTTCAGGGTTTCTTTTATTAGTTGTTTGTTTAGTATTATAGGAAGTAGCAAAAGGCTAATAGGGACATAATTGTAATTACTTCTTTAGCTTGGAGCCTAAGCTACCTCCTTCCTATAAATACCTCTTTTGTAGACTCATTTGAGTCATTCTTCATATTTTGAGATTTGATTAGAGAGAGTTTGAGAGAGAATTATCTTTTCTTCGTCCCATTGACGTCATTTACGTCAATTGGTATCAGAGCCTAGTCGCTCCACTCGTTGTTGTTGTTGTAAAAAACAAAAACTCGTAAACAACGTCACGTGGGTCCAAGAAGAGATGAACACCTCCGCATCAAACCCTTCGAGCAAATCTTGGAAGCTCTCAACCGATTGTCGGCCTCGATTGACAAACTCGATCGATGCGCGTACTCCTCCACCAACAACCACCACCGCTCACCTTCCTCCACCTTCACCGAAATTATCACCCACCACCATTAACCCTAACCTAAGCCCCCCAAACCCATCTAGCCACGCTTCCTCAACCCATTTCCCATCTTTTCCCAAAAAAGCCCTAGCCCCATTTATCTCCAAACCACCATCCAAACACCCCATACCACCCCACCACCACAAACCGCTGCCCAAACAACCCAAAACACCACTATTCCGAAGTTGATTATCCTCCCGACCACCGGAGATCATGTCCCGTCCACCGAAAACTCCCTTCGCAACCAATTGCACCAAGAAACCCATCGGAAGGGTGACTTTCACGTTGGCAGCCACCAATGCACCAACTGCCCAGAATCGACCTACCCAGCTGCCGAACAGCCCCTCCGAAGGTCGTCTGGTACCCACACTTCATTTCGGCCCCTTGCTGCTGTCCTCCTCTCCAAGAAATGGTCGAACCACCACTTCGGTGGTCGGCCGACACTTTCCAACTGTCCAGCATGGCTGGAAATTTCAGCAGCAGCCCTACAGCATCATTACAAGTCCGACTTACCCTTCGATACTCTCAAGAACCCTAAGTGAGTCAACCCAAAACCCCACCACAAATCCAAAAAATTGTCCCCACCATTAAAAAACATGTGTTTCTTTACCAAGATCCACCCAAAAGTGTTCCGGAACCCTTCTTCCATATTTTGAGATTTGATTAGAGAGTTTGAGAGAGAATTATCATTTCTTCCTCCCATTGACGTCATTTACGTCAGAAAAAGTGTAGACTTTTGTTGGTTTTGGATTGAAAAATGGTCCAATTCTCCATATTTTATTGAAAAACACGCAAGGTATAATCCATTCTTGTATTGGGGACATTTTTTTGAAAGTTTAACTAGTGTGCCTTGAGCTTGGAGCCTAGGCGCAAAGGCGCACGCCTTACATAAGTGGCCTTGCCTAAGGTGAAGCAAGGCGCCAATGTTGTGCGTTGATGAGCTTGGAGCCTAGGCGCGCCTTTAACAATAGTGACTCCGGCGATGAACAAACAAGGCGGAGAAGGCCATAAGAGGTTTGACTCAGGGCTTCGCAACTGTAAGATGACTTTCGATCTAGGAGGTCTTGAGTTGGTCACTATCGGAGAGAGATGGAGAGAAGACCGTCGATTGGTGGAGGCAACAAGTTGGACAGTCTCACTCGGTTCGTGATGAGATTGTTGCATGGAGCCCTAAGAGTTTCACTCTGTTTCGCACAGAGCTGATTGCCACGAGCAAGCTCCTAGGGGTCATGAAATGGGGCTTCACTTCTTAATTTGGGCCTGGGCCCATGGTGGATTTTTCTGGATCTTGGGTCTGAGCCCAGCAAGGAAATGAGATTAGCAAATGGGCTGATAGGGTCTTAATAACTCCAGTGGCTACCATGGTTCAATTTTTTCAAATGCTTTGGAGCATCATTTTTTTTGGTCTGAATGCTCACGAATTTAGTCGATATATTGAATTGAGGATTGTTTTTTCAGACGTCAAATTTGTGAAGAAAATCAATTTGTTAGTAAAAAAAAATCATGGTGCTCAAGAACTTTCAGCTTGTTCGCACGGCCCGAGCTCCTCTTCCCTCTTTTGAGTTCGTGGACGAACTCTTTTAAGAGTGGGAGTTTGATGTGAATTGAGAATACAAGGTCCAAATTGTAGTATCTTTCATTTGTATTATTTTATTTTCTTATCTCTGTTATTATATTTTTAGTATTTAGTACTGGGGAATCTAGTGATGTAATGGCGATGTCAACCATATGGTGACATCTCTCATGACTTTAGTAATACAAGAAGCTTCCCTAATTAGTTAGAATCTTTAGGGAATATTCCACTCACAAAGCTTTATGGATGCACCTATTTCACCATTGGGGATGATCGTTAATACATTTTGTGAGTTTGTGACTAGTTGTAAGATTTTCGTTTTGTTGCCATTGATGTGTCACGAAAATGCCACTTAGGGTGCCACTTTGTATTTCAATCTTCAAACATCATGAAAGAGATCCCTGAAATTGAAACATCGAAATCCATCTCAAACTTGAGGGTTAAAAATGTGTTTTCCGCTTAAAAACTATAGATGTCAAATAATTCAATGCTCCAAAGTTTGAACAATTGATCATTAGTTAGATATTAGAAGAGGCATGGCTAAGTGTTAACTTGGGCTTGGGTTGGCTCAAGAGGGGACACCTCTTTGAATGTAGTTTGCCTGAGTTCAGCCAATGGGCCTTTGCACATTGGTGATCCTTCAGAAACTTCTGATAATATAACAATTGAGAGTGGTCGTTTTGGAATTATTTTTTTAGACACACTGTTACCAAAGGTGTCGTGAACTTGCAAAGCATGAAGATAAAATAGATAACAAGGAGTCATTTTGGGAATGACAGTTCCAAATGAATTTATTATTTTCTTTTTTCTTTGTTGTGCATTAAGGAACGTGGCGCGGTAGAGCTTTAAGTGCAGAACAACAGTTTTTCAGATTCATAAGTTTCATTATCATTACTAAGTTCAGTTTTAGTGATTTATTTCTCAGTCTGATCAATTTTCTTTAAACATTCTTGAACTTCATGTCAAAACATTAGGGTTGCATATGAAGATGATTCATGTGATGTGCATGTGTTATTAAACTTTCACCGCGATTCACCTGATGATTTCTTATATTTCCTATATCATTTTGCAGATTTTGCAATGTAAAGACGTCACGCACTCCACCTCCTCCTGACCCAAATGAACCATCTAACGTCGCTGAGGCAATTGCTTCCTGGGGCTTAGATTATGTGGTGATTACTAGTGTTGATCGCGATGATTTACCTGATCAGGGAAGTGGTCATTTTGCCGAAACAGTGCAAAAGTTGAAGACTTTGAAACCAAATATGCTTATAGAAGCCTTGGGTATGATATTATCTGTATTAATCAATTCAACTATGAATTTTTCAAGTTATAGATGTCAATTATACTCTATGAAGCACGGACACTCTCTCGGAAGCCACGAGTCAGCTTTGACTCGAGCCGGACAAGTGACACGTTCTGACACGTTGCCGACACGCCGGGACATGTCCAGGCCACGCGGGACACGTAAAAGGACACGTGAATTTTTTTTCCTATTGTGATGGTGATTCAGCTTTATATATGATTTTTAATTTTAAAGTGTGTTTGAATTTTGTTTTGTATGGTCGATTTTCTTAATTTCATGTTAAGAATGCTCTAATAATGTATTTTATGGAAAAAATCAGTTTTATTTCGTTAATATATGTATATAGTATACGTATCCTAGCACGTCGTATCGTAGTTTTTGAAAAAATCACGTGTCGCGTGTCTTGTCGAAAAACTTATTACGTGTCGAGTTTGTGCTCCATAGGATATACTAATGGGCTTATAAAAAAGCAAATATGCACTTAATATAAAAATTACGGATTATGTTAAAATTTTGCAGTTCCTGATTTTCGAGGAGACCGTGGCTGTGTCGAGAAAGTTGCAAAATCTGGATTAGAAGTTTTCGCTCATAATATTGAAACAGTGGAAGAGCTTCAGAGTGCAGTACGAGACCACCGTGCTAATTTTAAGCAATCCATTGATGTTCTTATGATGGCTAAGGAGTGTGCTCCTGCTGGTACACTCACCAAGACTTCAGTAATGTTGGGATGTGGGGAGACCCCTGACCAAGTGGTGAGAACAATGGAGAAGGTAAGGGCAGCTGGTGTTGATGTGATCACATTCGGTCAGTACATGAGACCGTCAAAGCGTCACATGCCCGTATCTGAATACATAACTCCTGAAGCTTTTGAGAAGTATCAGGTTCTTGGCACAGAAATGGTTTGTTCCAACCCTTTTAGTTTCAGAAATTACGATTTTATAATTTTGCTTGAATTGCTCTCCACATACTCAACAACTCAACAAAGATTTTGAGTTGAGGTGGGTTTTTGCTCTCCGCATGCTGCCATTGTTATTAATTTCTTTCGAGTTTGAAACTAATCAAAATTTTGGTGTGAATTACAATTTACAATTGTATTGAAGAAACATAGTATACTAATAAACACAAAACCTAAGCACAGAAACATAGAGTGCCTGTTTAGTGTAGAAAACTATTCTTTTTCCTATTCCAGTTTTCATTTCTATTTCTAATTTTCATTTTCAATAGAAAATTTAGAAAACTAGAGAAATGCGTTCATTTGTTAGCATTATTTCTAAATGTTTTCTTTTGAAACTTTGAAAGTCAAAATACAATTCACAAAAAGTTTGAGGGCCAAAATGTAAATTGTAGAGAGTTTAGTGGCCAAAATCTAATTTACATAAAGTTTAGGGGGCAGAATGTAAATTACAAATTCTAGAGGTAATATACAGATAATGTTGGACATGTCATTTATTCTTAAAAGTTAGGTGTAAAATGTAGTTTTTTAAAAGGTAATTTCCAAAGATTCAAGGGTCTAAAATGCATTTTAAAAAATAGATGGAGTTTTGAAAATTGGTAGAAAACATGTGAATCTAGTTTTCAGTTTTCTGGATAATTGGAAAATCAGAAAAACTGTTTTTTGGTTTTCTATTTGGAAAAATATTACACTGGAGCACATTTTCCAGTTTTTCATTTCCGTGGAAATCCTTGGAAATTTTTCTTGGAAAATGGCCTTGTTTTCTACAACTAAACAGGCCCAGAGATTCTCTCGCTGTCCCTCTCTCTCGAATTGGGTCAATTAAAGGTTGTGTTAGGGTTTCCTGTTATGAAACACGAATACTTTGTTCGGGTTCTAGTACTCATATTGCATACGTATACCCGGATACATGGATACCTGCCCAATTGAGGCGTATCCAAAATTACAAAATAGATCACACGCATCCCAATTTATATTTTATTTTTCAGATAATTTGGGTACATGAGATGGTATCGTGATACAGTGCAGGCTCTTCACAATTTTAAATAAGGACATTTTGTTTATATAAAGCATTTTTGTTATAAATTAAACCCAAATTAGTCATTTGTCCCATTACAAAATAGAATAAAAAGTCAAACTTAAAAACTGGTCTGATTCAAGAACGTTGCCACTTTGCATGTACCCCAGCAATATTTGAACATTAAATTAACTCGAACACTTCTTCTAGTCATAGTGTTCATAGAGTTAAACTAGTAAATTTTATGCATATAAAATATATTATATTATTATTATTATTTTATTACTGTATCCCGGCTGTATCATGTCCTAGTTTTTTTTGGTTTAGTCGTATCCAGGTGTTTGTATTGTATCAGATACGATATGCGTTCCGTATTCGTGCTTCTCTGGTTTCCCATTCGTTTGATGCTTTAACTGCCTGCAGATGAAGGCGAGTTTTCTATGACTTGGATTGTTGTGCAACTAGTTCATTTTATTAACATCATCTTTCTCGTTTTCCGTTTGTATTTTTGTCCCGGGCTCCAAATTGACACTTAACCCATCCACAACCAATTTGCCTTGAAATAAGTTTTTCCCTTGTACCTTTTGCACCATAAATCACAAGGAGCTTTTTAACAGTTTTTTCCTTGTTTTGTTCGCTTTGTGGTAACTATATATTATTGATGTGAATAAGGCTTTTTCGTCATTTTTGTTATTTTTAATTTACTTTTTATTTTTAGTATTCATTGTATTTTCCTTTTTGTTTAGTATTTAGAGGAAGGAAGGTTAATTGGCACTTAAGGGCATAATTGTAATTAGATTCTTAGCTTAGAGGCCAAGCAACCTCCATCCTATAAATACCGTTTTGTACCCTCATTTGAGGCATTCTTCAATTTGATGATATAAAGATTTGAGAGAGTTTAGAGAGAAGTATCTTTTCTTGCTCCCATTTGACGTCATGTACGTCAATTGGTATCAGAGCCTAGTCGCTCCACCAGTTGTTGTTGTTGTAAAACAAAAACTCGTAGACAAGGCCAATGTGGGTTCAAGAGAGGATGAATAACTCCGACGAAAACCCCTTCAATCAAATCTTGGAGGCCATCACCGATTGACGGCCGAGTAGATGTGATAGACCCCCGGGACTCTTCGCCGGCAACCATCACGGAACGCCCCCACACCGCCCCGGTGACATCTCAAAACCCTAACCCTAATTCCCCCAAATCGACCCATTCTATGCCCCTACTCCAACAAAACCCTAGTTCTAAAAACTCTAACCCCAAAGGCTTCCAAGAAGGCACCACCATGAAGGGTGGCGCCCCACCATCTCAAACTACCCATCGAACAGCCCAAAACTCACCCAAATCAGGTCGTCACTGCCCTGTTATATCCCGACCAACTCCGACTTCCTATACTGACCTACAACCAGCCCAAGATCCTCCGGTGCAGACCCAAATCATTTCCCAACCCTTCGGACAACACCCTCCAACCACCGGGTACAATCTCAGAAGCCGAACACACCAAGAACTCTCAAGATCCGACCCGAACGGCACAAGAGTACCACTCGCCAGGCCTCTTGCCCAGGGCTGGCAATCAGACCACTCGAGGAGTTCCTCCGAGGTTTTTTTAGCACTCCCAACCGCATCTGACCAACCCACAACCTTGGGACGAGGGTTCCGCCATTCGACCAACCCTACCGAGGGTCGTCCCCCTCTCACAGAACATTCCAACACTTGTTCGGCTATTCCTTCTCCAATTTATGTTCAAATGGTGCCCCCCATGATCAGAACGTACTCTGCGACTATTGCCGAGATGATCCGTGACATTGGGCGTGCTAAGGGTTCAACTTCAACTCATCCTCAATCAAATGTAACAATTCCAATCACAATGAGTCCCCCATGCATTTTAACCCAAATTTTGACCACCAAACCCTAGAATTTCAACCCTCCCACATCCCCACTAATTTCACCCTCCAAAATTCACAAACACAACCCATATACCCCCCTCCACCACCAAAATCTTCATCACACCACTATATCCCCTCACCGCACCTTCCTTCACCCCGTATTCTAGTTTTCCCCTACCCTCCATCACCACACCTACACAATTACCCCACTCATTGTCAACATGACTACCCCTTACCTCCTATCTCCATTTACCCTCGTCATCATCCACAAAAACACCTTGAACCACCCCATCTACCCTCCATTCCCCCCGCTCCATCCGTTACCACACACCCTCACCCACCACATTCCGCCTTCCCCACACTTCCGCCCCCACCTATCCTACACACCTCTTCCCCACCCGGACACCCTCCCCATGTACCTCCTCCTCATCCCCCATGGGATATCCGTTCTGTTTATTTCGCACCCGTTGATTCCCACGAGCGGATATGATGGTCCCCCTTCACCCCGACCCTACTCCGCTCAAGAGTTTGAGCCACCTCCTCCTACTGAGTGGCGCGCTGATGTCTTTCCTTTTGACTCTCTAGTTCCGAAGGTTACTCCCTATGTACTTCTCTACGAGCGCCATTGCTTTTTATGTTATAAAAAAGGACACCAGATGAACCACTGCCCCTACCACCAGCCATTGGTCCCAGCTCCACCTCCTTCCCCACCACGAGAGCCCATTCCACCCCATACTCCTGCTCCATCCGCCCCATTACCACCACCAGCTCCTGACCATCCTCATCCACCACCTCGGAGACGCCCACAACGCGCCAAGTGATGATGATCTCGATGAGGATGCCCTCGCCCTATAGGATGGGGATGCCATTAAGAACGTATGTGCTTGCGTTCAAATGAGCAAATTATATATTAAACCCTTTTAACCCAAACAAACCCTAAACATGCAACAATATGTGATTGAATAAGATGATAATCTAAGCAAGAACATTCAAACACATGCAATTGAGGAAAAATCCCCCAAAGGGGCAAAACCATTTATTTTCATTATAATATTGTAGGCTATACAATTTCGGATTACAATGAAAATACAAGTGACTAAGAATTACCCTCAGGTATCGGATTCTGTAGTCGCGGCTGGAACTATCCCTTTCCAGTAGGGCTGGCGGCTGGAACTATCCCTTTCCAGTAGGGCTGCAATGGAGAAGTGAACGGCTTCTCCACAAGGGTGTGAACAGCAAGAATGCGTTCCTGGGTTGCAAAGTGATTCACAAAGGATTGGCAATTTGTGTGAATCAAATACCTAGAGTCTAGATGCTCAATAGGTGAAGACTTAGGGCTTTCTGTACTCTGAAAATCGTGTGTTTAAGTCTTAGAAAACCACTTCCCGTAGTGGGATAAAATAAGAGGTCTCGGGCCTTAAAAATCTGAACACGATCTGTTGAAGTTTATCCCAGGCGAACCGGTCCGGGTCTGAGGCGGATCGGTCCGATATACCGGATCTGTTCTTTTATTCTGAGGCGGATCGGTCCGTTGATGATCGGATCGGTTCGCTTCCAGGCTTCATCGGTACGCTTGCGGTCCGGGATATACAGGCCTTCTGACAAACAAGCGGATCGGTCCGGTTCTTTAGGCGGACCGGTCCGGTTAGCCGGATCGGTTCTTTTATTTCAGCGGATCGGCCCGGCTGTCAGACTATGATTCCTCTTCTTCTTTTGATATTTGGATCCGTTGAATCTTGAATCTTGAATTTCTTCAACGGTGTAATGGCGTGCGACATAATACATTGATAATGGACAAAAATGTCCTTACAAATCTCCCCCTATGTCTATGCCGGTACATACATAAAAACAAACATCCGAATTATCAAACAACTAAAAAAGATGCCTATACAAATCTACCATTCCATGAACCCAAAACTGAAAAGATACAATTGAATAAGACTACAGCGTTTGCTCTTCAATTCTTCAGGAATCTCAACGCTTTTCTCATCAGGGTGTGCAATCCAATGATAATCCATGTAGTACCTGCACACATGAGACAAAGCAAAATACCAAGTGACATATCGAGTTTGAAATGAGATAAACATATATACCAATTTATGAGCAAACTCAAACTTTCAAATCTCCCCCATAATAAGATAATTCATTCTCCCCCTTTTTATGATGTCCCCATAATAGACAAATGAGAGAAATAAATCAAATAAGCAAGTGCGGGGTGTCACTAGGATAAAATCACACCATGAATGAACACAAAGCAACCAAGACGATGATAGTGTAAATGAAGTGGTGTGATCAATTTCGATAGGAAAATCAATGCATACAAACATGACATATGTGCACGATGAATATTGGATATTCCTAGCGAATGAACTCAAATGCTTCCTTTGGTGTAAAATAATGACAATATAAGATATTGACTCAATCAAATCAACAAATCAAAGCTCAAAGTGATTTTCACACCAATAACGTCCAAAATGATTTTATGCTTTTTCAGGACTTTCAAGGAAGTGCAAACCCGTTTATATTCTCCTACCAAACTCCCTCAGATATAATTTTGAATAGAGGCATTCTAAATTCTCAAACTTTGGAGAATTGATGGTGAAACCTAAGTGGTGCATATTTGGCATGAAGTGCTTTTTATTGCCTTTAAATTTTTCGGGCTCTTTTAACCTCTTTGGACCTCGGATATTAAAATTCCTCCATTTTTTAGGTCCTTTTTAACGGTGGCTTTTGCGCAAAGGATAGATGATTACCTTTCGCAGCCTCTCCCCGTTATACAAAAACACACAGTCTCACCAAAACGGTTTTTACATGCATTCCAATCTTGTCAAGTTTTATCGCATGTTGTACATTATATAGACAGGATTGAGATGGAAACACCCAAGCCAATATGAGATAGACAAGTGCAATAATCAAATATAGCCGTGCATGTGTGCAATAAAGGATATAGGAGTCAAACATGTAGGAAGATATCACTAATTGCATCTCAAAAACTCCAACCAATGTAAAGCACATAAATGAAATGATGTAGCCTCTCAAATCTCTATCAAACAGTCACATGGATAAATGAAATGAAGTTGTGACTTGGCTACCTTAAATGCTCATCCATAAAAGAAGCATAAAAATAAAAATCTTTTTGGTCTTTTTCAAAAATTTTTCTTAAAGGAAAATCTTTTTGTATTTTTCAAAAGAAATATAAACAGCAAAAAGAATAAATAAAAGCTGTACAACTAAGCAATGGTACATATAAAACAGACTAGCAATAGGAAGCATATGATATGAACATGAGAAAGCATCCTATTCTAGACATAGACCAACCTCTCAGTCAACTGTGCAAATCCCCAAAGACTTCCTAAGATTCTCTAATCTAAGGGCATCTAAAGGTTTCGTGAAAATGTCTGCTAACTGACGGTCGGTAGTAACAAAACTCAGGGATACAGTGTTCTCCTCAACTAACTGACGAATAAAGTGCTCACGTATCCTGATGTGTTTTGTGCGCGAATGCTGGACGGGATTATGGGATATGTGTATCGCGTTCGTGTTATCACAAGAAATGATCATGGTGTCTTGTGAAATCCCATAATCCTCCAACATTTGCTTCATCCACAAGAGTTGTGTGCAACAACTCCTGGCGGTTATGTACTAAGCCTCCGCAGTGGACAAAGAGATGGAATTTTGCTTCTTGATCAGCCAGGAGACAAGAGCAGAACCAAAATAGAAACACCCACCAGAAGTGCTCCTACAACCATCTACATCCCCAGCCCAATCGGCATCCGAATAGGCGGACAAACGGTCATCGGTATCAAAGGAATACCAAATACCGTATGATAGAGTCCCACTCACGTATTTAATAATACGTTTTAGAGCAAGTAAATGTGATTCTTTAGGGGACGCCTGATATCGCGCACAGACTCCAACACTAAAGGCGATGTCGGGACGACTGGCAGTCAAGTAGAGAAGACTACCTATCATACTCCGATATAAGGTTTGCTCTACGTCCTTGCCTGAAGTGTCCTTACTAAGCTTGGTAGTGGTACTCATAGGTGTACGAGCATGCTTAGCGGAGTCTAAACCAAATTTCTTCACTAGGTCTCTAGCATACTTGGATTGGGAGATGAACATCCCATCCTTTAGCTGACGAACCTGGAGACCAAGGAAGAATGTAAGCTCACCAACCATGCTTATCTCAAATTCACTTTTCATTTCCTCCTCAAAGTGACGAGCATGCTGGGAGCATGTGGATCCAAAGACTATGTCGTCCACATAGACCTGGGCAACCAAAATAGCACCGTCATCTCTCCTGACGAACAACGTCATATCTACTCCTCCTCTCTTGAAGCCACGAGCTAAGAGATAGGAAGTAAGCCTCTCGTACCAAGCACGGGGTGCTTGCTTCAAACCATACAAAGCTTTTCTAAGATAGTAGACGTGCTCTGGGTGCTGAGGGTCTTCAAACCCTTTTGGTTGTTCTACATAAACCTCCTCCTGTAGAATGCCATTCAGAAAGGCACTCTTGACATCCATCTGATATACCTTGAAGCGCAGATGACATGCGATGGCGAGCAGAAGACGGACGGACTCAAGCCTCGCAACAGGAGCAAATGTCTCACCAAAGTCTACACCCTCTATCTGTGTGTAGCCTTGAGCGACCAACCTAGCCTTATTTCTGATTATGGTACCATTTTCATCCATTTTGTTCTTGAAAATCCACCGGGTACCTATCACATTAGTCTCACTAGGCCGGGGGACAAGTTCCCAGACATTATTCTTTTTAAACTGAAGCAACTCATCCTGCATAGCAGATATCCAATGTTCATCCTTGAGTGCTTCTTTATGGTTCTTGGGCTCGACTTCGGACGTGTAGCAAAGATGGCTAACAACGTTCTCTAGCTGAGCACGAGTCTTGACCCCTAGAGTGGGATCGCCAACAATGACAGACGGGTCATGACTCTTGCGAACCCAAGCAGGTGTGTCCCCTAACACAGGAGTAGGGTCCACAGAGTGAGAGAGGAACAGGTAAATCACTGTCAGAACAATCCTCATCCTCACATTGAAGGTTAGGATCAATAACCGTCGAAGGTTCGTCATCTTGCACGGTGACGTTTATTGATTCCATAACCTTAGAGCTCTTCAGGTTAAAAACCCGGTACGCTCTGCTAGTCGATGAATATCCTAGAAATATTCCCTCGTCGCTCCGGGAGTCGAACTTTCCTAATTGCTCTCTATCCCGTAGGATGTAGCATTTACTCCCCAAAACACGAAAATATGCCAGGTTGGGCTTCTTGCCAGTCCACAACTCATAAGGAGTCTGAAGTGTGTGTGGACGCAAATACACCCTATTCACCGTGTGGCATGCAGCCATGCAGTAGACACTGCCTCTGCCCAAAATCTCCTAGAAATTTTACGACCTAGAAGCATAGATCTACCCATCTCTTGGATCGTTCTATTCTTTCTCTCAACAATACCATTTTCCTGAGGAGTTCTCACAGCAGAAAACTCATGTTTGATCCCGAGGCTATCACAGTAAAGGTCTACCTTTGCTTCTGTGAATTCAGTGCCATTGTCACTACGCATCCTGTTAATAGTGACATCGTGTTGATTTTGCAGGACACGACACTTGGTCGTTAAAAATTCTACAGCATCGGATTTCTCTCTCAGAAAACCTACATTGGAGTACCTGGAGAAATCATCTACCATCACGAGGATGTACCTCTTACCACCTAGACTCTCAGTACGAGTGGGACCCATAAGATCCATGTGAATCAACTCAAGAACACGAGAGGTGGTAATGGAATGTAACTTCCTATGAGAACTACGAATTTGTTTTCCCAACTGACAGGGTCCACAAACGGTCGAAGTTGACTTTCCAACAGATGGTAAGCCACGTACTAAGTCCTTTTTAGCTAAACGATTAAGATCTCTAACGTTCACGTGACCTAGACGTTGGTGCCACAGATCCATAGGAGTGATTGTGGCGCTGTTGCAGACAAGTGAGGATGTGGGCTCAGTCCCATAGCAATTATCCTCGGTCCTCACCCCTTGCACTAATAGTTTACCGGCTTGATTATAGACTTTACAAGTATCCCGATCAAACTTTACTGCAAAGTCAGCGTCGCACAGCTGGCTAATGCTGAGAAGGTTTGCTTTCAAACCTTTGACGTACAAAACCTCTTCTAGCTTAGGAAATCCAGGTAACTCGACAGTACCTCGTCCTACAATGCTAGATTTGCTCCCATCTCCAAAGGTGACTCTGCCATCCTGATAGTCCTCAAGAGTCGTAAAAAAAGAGGCATCACCTGTCATGTGTCTGGAGCACCCACTATCAAAATACCACTGTGAGGTATTATGTGCTTTGAGAGTAATATGAACAACAAAGGCCTTTTTATCTTTCTTAGGCACCCATGCAGAGATGACCTTTTGTTTGCCTTTGTTGTTGTTGGTTTTAGCTGGAATGTGAGAAGCATTCACTAACGACAAAGACATCCGTCGGAATTCTTCCATTAAACTCTGGGACGTGGCAGCTAAGAACTCAACTCGCTCTCTCAGACTAGAAAACTCATCAGTATGACGTGGTGGAGCAATAGTACGTCGTGTCCGACCCATGCTATAGCAAGACTCCCTAAGGTGGCCTTTTCTTTTGCAATAAGTACAAAAGAGTACAGTCAAAGGCGGACCTTGGTTTGCCTTTCTTGGTCGAACTCTCCTTCGAGGTTTTTGACGATGGCCATAGGGATTCGTAGTAAACTCAGGAACTGGTCCAGGTGCAATTTGGGACGTGGAGGCACCATCATAACCAATTCCTTGCCGATCACCAAAACCTAACGCGGGGCCGAGGAGCATCTTTCCCATCTTCCCAGATCTGTCCTCGATTTGAACCTTGACTTCCCGTGCTTTCTCAAGATCATGAGTCAGCTGGGCAACAAGGGCTTCAAGTTTCTTTCGAGTCTCCACGGAGGAATGGAGCTCACTCGTAAGACTAGCCACTTGTTTAGTCAACTCCCCTCTTTCTTTCTCAGAAACACACTCTCTCTCTCTAAACACACTCTCTTTCTCGTCACAGGCAGATTCTCTCTCTCTCAGGGCGGTGAAGGTGGAGGACTCTCTTTCTCTCGCCTTTCTTAAATTTTCCTCTAAGGTGGTGATCTTAAGAACTAGCGCTTTGTTACGTTTTTTAGTTTTAAATGACTCAGAATATAACTCAGCGTAGGCGCGTTGAATATCACTCTCACTCTCACTTGAGTCATCCTCCCCCTCACTCACATCAATCTCTCACTATCGAGGTGTCCCTGTGAAGCATCATCTTCATCGTCGTGAAGAGAACTAGGAGTGCTCACTTGACTGGCCATGAATGCGGTGAAGTTACACTCATGCGGTGACTCATCTCCCGAATCCACCGTCTCGACCTCACTGTCGTCACTAAGGGTAGCATTAAGGACAACTTTCCCTTTCTCTCTATTCAGACGATTGGCACACTCAAAGGCTCTATGACCCCTACCATCGCACTCAAAGCATCTCTCACTTTCTTTCTTAGGATGATTTTTGGAGTCTTTTTCATTTTTCTTTTCAAACTTATTTTTCTCAAATTTCTTTTTATCTTTAAAATTGCCATTTTTCTTAAATTTGAGAATCCTCTTGAAATTTTTTGCAAAAAGAGCTAAATCATTTAGGTCAAAATTACACTCAGAATCTGACGTGTCAGTATCTTTCTTTCTAGACGACTCTACCCTTTTTCTAGCCGACCCCTCACTCTTTCTCTCTTGGGCTTTAAGTGCAATTCCCTTATCTTTAGATTTAGCAGTTTTAGGGAACATATCAATTTCATAAGTTTGCAAATCTCCTACAAGTTCTTCCAATTTTAGCGTATATAAATTACCCATGGAATTTAGCACAGTGACTTTAGGGATAAAACGCTTAGGTAAAGAACGCAGAATTTTTTTAACGACTCTAGCATTAGAAATGTGTTCACCAAGATTAAAGCTAGTATTCACAATGTTAGAAAGTCTAGCATAAAATTAATCAAAGCATTCAGATTCATGCATGGTGATGGTTTCAAATTGAGTTGTCAAATTTTGCAACTTAGATTCTTTCACAGCATTAGTTCCTTCATGGGTGAGTTGTAAAATATCCCATGCCTCTTTTGACGTGGTGCACGTCATTATGCGTTTGAACTCATCAGGTGTGACAGACCCAGAAATAGCACTTAGACCCTTAGAATTAAACGATGACCATTTAAATTCTTCATCAGTCCAAGAAGTGACAGGTTTCAAGTTAATTACATTATCAACAGTCACGGAGGGAGGTGTCCACCCTCTTTCAACTAAAATCCAAACCCTTTCATCTATGGCTTTTAAAGCCGACCTCATTCGGGCTTTCCAATAGGCATAATTTGTCCCGTAAAATACAGGCATTTTATTATATAACTTCTCCATTTGAACACGCACTTTTTCAAAAATCAATTTTTTCAGAAAATTGATATCTTTAGAAAAATTTTGCGGAAAATAGGAATACGCGATAGATTAGCGTAACCTGCTCTGATACCAATTTGAGAACGTATGTGCTTGCGTTCAAATGAGCAAATTATATATTAAACCCTATTAACCCAAACAAACCCTAAATATGCAACAGTATGTGATTGAATAAGATGATAATCTAAGCAAGAACATTCAAACACATGCAATTGAGGAAAAATCCCCCAAAGGGGCAAAACCATTTATTTTCATTATAATATTGTAGGCTATACAATTTCGGATTACAATGAAAATACAAGTGACTAAGAATTACCCTCAGGTATCGGATTCTGTAGTCGCGGCTGGAACTATCCCTTTCCAGTAGGGCTGGCGGCTGGAACTATCCCTTTCCAGTAGGGCTGCAATGGAGAAGAGAACGGCTTCTCCACAAGGGTGTGAACAGCAAGAATGCGTTCCTGGATTACAAAGTGATTCACAAAGGATTGGCAATTTGTGTGAATCAAATACCTAGAGTCTAGATGCTCAATAGGTGAAGACTTAGGGCTTTCTGTACTCTGAAAATCGTGTGTTTAAGTCTTAGAAAACCACTTCCCGTAGTGGGATTAAATAAGAGGTCTCGGGCCTTAAAAATCTGAACACGATCTGAACACGATCTGTTGAAGCTTATCCCAGGCGGACCGGTTCGGGTCTGAGGCGGATCGGTCCGATATACCGGATCGGTTCTTTTATTCTGAGGCGGATCGGTTCGCTTCCAGGCTTCTTCGGTTCGCTTGCGATCCGGGTTATACTGGCCTTCTGACAAACAAGCGGATCGGTCCGGTTCTTTAGGCGAACCGGTCCGGTTAGCCGGATCGGTTCTTTTATTTCAGCGGATCGGTCCGGCTGTCAGACTATGATTCCTCTTCTTCTTTTGATATTCGGATCCGTTGAATCTTGAATCTTGAATTTCTTCAACGGTGTAACGGTGTGCGACATAATACATTGATAATGGACAAAAATGTCCTTACAGCCATTACACAGTTGGCGCTTCGGTTACTCTCGAGGAGCATGCAGGGTGACATTCGGATCGATATCCCGATGTTTGACGGCCACCTACAACCCGATGCCGTTGTTGATTGGCTTGCCGCTATGGAGCGGATATTTGAGTACAAGCGACTGCAGGGTCACCGGTATGTCTTATTAGCGGCTACTAAGTTTCAGGGCTACGCGAGTGTTTGGTGGAATGACTTGGAGTAGCGCTGTGTTCTTGAGGAACAACCTCCTATCTAGGCTTGGGTCGAGCCCCGCGACCAGCTGATGACAATTTTTGTTCCCGCCACTTATGAGCGTGACCTATTCTTGCGAGTCCAGTCTCTTCAGCAGGACACCACAGTTTTGGACTACACTGAGGGCTTTCAGCTTCTTTGTACTTGTGCTCGCCTCGGTCAGAGTGAGGAACAGAGGATCAGCCGATACATTCACGGCTTTCAGAGCTATATCCAGCGCGACCTCGCTTTACGTGACGTCACCTCTTTTGCTAAGGCGGTGGAGTACGTCACTAAAGTTGAGTCTTTTCATCAGTCTGCTCCTCCTCCTCCTCCCCGTGACCATTCTACGACAGCACCTCCAGCACCAGTGACTTTTACTCCTCTTATGACTCCACCTATTGCAGCTACTCCAACTCCCACGATTCCTCCTCCTGCTCCCACTCATCTTATTACATTCAAATGCTAGAACTGTGGGGTGATTGGTCATAAAGTCTCAGATTGATCCCTTCCTCGCTGAAGCGCTCTCTTAGCTTCGGGCGATTCTGAGTTTCTTGAGGAGGCCCCGAAGGTCCCACCCCAGCCAGCTCTCATTACTATCCTCGATGGTGACACTGAAGGCCTTCCCCTATGAGTTCGAGGACGAACTCTTTCAAGTGGGGAGAATGATGTGAATAAGGCCTTTTCGTCATTTTTGTCATTTTTAGTATCTCTTTTATTTTTAGCAGTGTATAAAAAAACGCGCCTTGGCGCGGGGCTTTTTTAGATACGCCAAGTTTTGGATTAAGGCGTGGTCAACGATGAACAACGCTTTTTGGAGTAAAGCGTGAAAAAACGCTCATTTTTTGGGGTTAAGGCGTGAAAATACTGACTTTTTTTATATGGTGTTAAAAAAAGCAAGTTTTTTTTTTAGTATTTAAAAAAATAGTAATTTAATTTACAAATATTCAGGCATATTTTTAAGGTATGTACCGTTTTAGTATTTTTAATAGCCTTGTCATAGTTAAAAAAAATATTAAAATATATTTAAGAAGACCTAAACGCATTTTCACGTCTTTTTACGCCTAAGGCTCGCCTAGGCTTAAGGTTTGGGCTCCACGCCTCTGTCACTCCCCGCATTTTTTAGAACCATGATTTTTAGTATTCATTGTATTTTTCCTTTTGTTTAGTAATTAGAGGAAGGAAGGTTAATTGGCACTTAGGGGCATAATTGTAATTAGATTCTTAGGTTAGACGCCAAACAACCTCCTTCTTATAAATACCCTTTTGTAGCCTCATTTGAGGCATTCTTCCATTTGATGATATAAAGATTTGAGAGAGTTTAAAGAGAGAATTATCTTTTTTTTGCTCCCATTTGACGTCATCTACATCAATTATCCTCTACATCTAGTGTGTCATACCCATTTGACTTTCCAATTTCAATAATGAAATTCTTTTAGCCAATTCTTCACCCAAAATGGGGATGTATCAACTCATGCAAGTAATGTAAATTATTAGCGCACATACTCAGGACCCGAACATTTGACTCAGTGGTCTGATTCCTTTTCTTTCCTTTTGGTAGATATCCTCTCCTCAGCTTTCACTTGCCCACTTTGTGTGTGCGCGCACCTAGTTAGGCTGGTGAATCAACTATAGCCAGTTATGACTGTAGTTGTATCGTACCAAATCAAATATTAGTTATTATTTTCTTCATGGGTATTATATGTTGCTGAGCTTCACTGAATATGCAAGAGCCTTGGTGTCTTTTAGAGTCGCCCATTTGTTGAAGCGAGATCAAGAGAGCCGCCAACTTTTTTGCGGGATGTTGAGTTATGTCTTAATGTACTGAAGAGACCTCCATTAGCCCTTAATGACATCATTAGAGAGGATATGCAGGGACTTGTATATGTACGTTTATGATATATTATATTATGTGCTATTTTTGTCATGATGATGAAATGTAAAACGAGGAATTTCGCAGGCATGCTCATTATTGATAGACTATCTATATTCATATTTCTTATTTGGATGCTACAATGGATTGGTATGCTGTTAAATAAGTTAAAACGTGCACGGATTTTTGGTAGGGATTTCGTTATGTGGCATCTGGTCCCATGGTGAGGTCCTCGTACAAGGCGGGTGAATTTTACATTAAATCCATGATAGAATCGGATCGTGCTGCATCTTCATCATAGTGCCCCAGTTGTCTGAAAGACATTGTTGGGTAAAATCAATGTTGCTTTAGATTGGCGCAAGGGAGCTGATCTTTGGCCTTCTCTCAAAGGAGAAATCTGCGAGGGGAGAAAGAATAGATTTCATAGCCATTGCACAAGAGAGCCGATCCGGTTACATTTGTGCTTGAGCTTGATTGTTCAAAACTGTTATTGTTTAATTATAATCTGTTTTAGTTGTATATCTCGTTAATAGTAACAATAAGATTCTTGTGATACCAATCAGTTCAGTCGGCATCTTTTTATCTTATAAATCACAAGAAATGTTTTTTCCCGGTTAAGTTTATTTGTTTGTTTAATGCAATACTGTATCATACAAGTCAGAAAGTGTAGAATGATAGTGCCTTCTAAAAGACTGAAAACATACCATATACCCATTTTTGGAAAGTTAAAAAAAAGTGAGGAATTGAAGCATATTTTTTAGGGTATATTACAGTAAACCCCCTAAACTATAGATGTCTTGCAGTTCACCCAAAATGTAACAAAATAGTTGCTAAAAATGTATTATCGTGCATAAAAAGTTTCATATGTTGTGTGGATTGTAAGACATCTATAGTTTAGGGGGTTTACTGTAATTTTCTCTATTTGTTATACACTCGTTTACTATAATTTCCCCTATTTTTCATTCACTGTTCTAGTTGTTTTTTTGTGTTTAATTGAAGCGCTCGTCCAGCTGTGTTTTGGGGTTATTATTTGATGTGCATGATAAGGATGAATGTTTGTATAGTGTTGCATGACTATGTCACACAAACATATTACGGTAATATGACTGACAGCATCAATAAAATTACCAATACATAAGTGTATTACACAAATTAACATATGTGCACAGACAAGATCAATAAAATTGCCAATAAATAAGTGTATTACACAAATTAACATATGTACACAGTGGTGGCATAATCATATTCTATCAATCGTTAGATTAACACAATGATAGTCGTATGTTTACAGGATATTGATGCTTATTAAAAGACATCTCTGTTTGCAACCTAACTAATCTGAATTTTTTGAAAATCCAAAACTAAACAACTGAACCTGTTGAAGACATAAAACTAAATGACCTTTTATTTATTCAAACAAGTTTTCAGGTTTTCCATTAACTTTTGTTCACTAATTTTCTCAGTTAAATCCAAAACATCAAAATTAATAACTCTCAATGATTACAAACGTAAAAAAATATCAGACAGATTGTGGTAATCAGTGTGTTAAGTATACACAAAGGCAACCCACATCTGTGGAGAAAAAAAACATCTCTCTCAATATTGCTAAATTAGGCTATGGAATTAACAAACATTCCAATTGATTAAAAGTTGAATAACATTAACATTGTATATAAATGGAGTATATTTTCCTTCCGTTCTTTTAATAGTTAGGGTTGGTTTAGGCTTGAGGATGGTTTGGAAATCTCGTCAGGAGGGCACGGGGCAGGGGGAGGAGCAGGAGCAGGATGCGCAATGAAGGTAGGAATTACTTCTCCAGGCATCAATACCGACACTCCTCTTCCGTAAATTGTCATCTGCAAAATGTAATGAGTGAGGCCATAAGCTATTTTTTTCCCCCAGAGATTAATCGACTGCCATAAAAATGTGAAAGGAAAATATGAACTGAAGAACAAGAGAGCTGTAATTTGGATGTTTTTGTTTTTGTTGACACATCTAATCTACAAGAGAAACAATATCACACTATTTCAGGAACCATAAAATATCGCGCTATTTAGTCACCATGCTACTAAAAGAAAAAAAAAGGGAGATTTATTAAGGTAATATTTGATTCGTGGGGAAATATTTTACCCGTCTTGTGTTTGTATGATGTGGAGTAACTTTGTGGACATGACTTCATAGTACCTAATAATTTCTTCTTTTCATCAGAGAAAAAGTCAGCTTGTTTTGATCATATCTGGCCAACAACAATACGTTTGACACCAGAGGGAATCTCTTACCTACCAATACTACGATGCAAAAATGCCGGAGATATTGTTTCTCAACAGTTATTCTCAGAATTTTTTCCACCGTCTAATTTGAAGACATTGTAAGCACCAATAAAAAAAGACTTCTAATTGAGCAATGTTGGTCGTTTATTCATATGCTGATGGTTTTGAATCTTTTACCTGTTAGCCACATGGGGAGAATAATGGTTGAGTACTGTGACTTGTAGATATAAAAAGATCCTAAAAGTTGATAAAGTATGGAATTAATTATGCTTGGCTTGGTTAATTGAATTAGACAAGAACACATGCTGTTGACAATCAAGGGACCCACTATCCCCAATCCATGAAAAGCAGACAACGCCATTATACTAATGTCTCTCCTACTTGTGTTAAACAATAAAAAATATTCGTATAATGTAGTATAGATTATATATCTATATATCCAACTAAATCCAAGTTAGTTGGATGCGCATTAATAACAGAAAAATAACTACTTGTCAAATAAAAAAAAGTCCAACCAAATTGACTCCAACGAGCAAAGTTACATGAACTCTCATTTTGTACCCTTATTGTGTACCCTATAATAAGACAAGGCATTAAGAAATTGTACTCTATGTCCTGACGGGACCACAACAACGAAGTATAGCATTTTAATGTAAAGAGTATAGAAAAAGGTACAAAAAAAGGGGTACACATGATTTTATTGTTAAGTTAATGCCACTTGATTGCAAGGTTGACTCAATGGGGATATAATCTAATACTAACATTTTTTTAACGAAAAAAATAAGGGGGGCAGAGTGCTATATTAAAAGTTAACAATAGTTGTCTTATCTAATACATCAATGCTTTGGTAGAACATATGGTGGAAGGGGGAAACAAAAGCGCACTATACTTAAAGAATAAGACATCTGATATGCCAAAGTCTGATCTTTCAGTTTAATGATATAAGTAATTTTTCAAGATCCTAGTGATTATTATTCTAAGATCCGAATCAAATAAGGCCGCGTCTAGGTGATGCAGTAATATAATACGGATTACAAAAGTGCAAAATATCTTATAATGCCACCCACTAAAATGAAAAAAGAAAAACCAACCCAGCCTACTCATCCACCATGAAAATGATGGGCTTAGCTATATATGTTACAATCATCCATCAAATGTAAACATCCGAAAAACTATAATTTCCTGGAAAGAAATGAAAATGGCCATATGTCAACCCATTACTAATAATCACCCAAATCAACTCATCTGAGTACACTTTGAGTACAAAGTACCACTCAACATGTTAACATATAATTCGAACTCAAACTCAATAAAGCCTTTTTTGAGGTACATGAATCCTATTTTTTCATTTATTTTTCTTCTGCACAATTTCCTTCATTAAACCACGTTGTGCTCTGAGAGTACCTAATGTTCTGTCATTGATTTTTTTTGTGTGTGTGCAAGGGTCATGGACTAAAAATACATTGAGTTGGGATGAAAAGAATTACTTCCCCAACACAAATACCTTGTGTGTATATGAAGGGCATTGTGCGTGTGAGGTGGGATGCTTATGTGTTACACCACTCAAATTTTTAGAATAAAATAGCTTAAAGGAACCCTTTAAATTATTCCTTGAAGAAAATTGCAGTGAATGGTTTAAATGAAAACCATGTTTTAGAGTGGCAAAAACTAAAAAGTACTTGTGATGGTTGAAGTTCCATCAAATTAGAATGGAACTAAGGACATGCCAACATGGGTAATACCATAGAGGGCCTATCAAATGGATGGTCTTAACCCCATAGAATAAATGGGGCCTTGATAGTAACCCCTGTCTAATGGACAGAATCAAAAGAACATAAAGATGGAAACGTTTCAAACTTAAGGCTTCGCATTCACCAAAGCCATCCTTTACTCAAAAAAGGACCAAGAAGAAGCTCATATATTTTCAGAAAGAAAAATACCATGAAAAAACAAAACAAAATAATATCAAAATGTACAAAGGTAAACAAACTAGGAACTTGATAACATGTGAACCATCTATGGCCTATCGAGATTTATTAACTGGTTCTCAACATGTGCCCCTACATGTTAATTGTTTTGAGCTTTACTTTTCATTTTTCAAGTTTTTAGCAGAAGCCACACAGTATAAGGGTCCATGTACACACTAGAGGTGTAAAAAGGAGAGGATAAAACCCAATCCAATAAGCACATCCAAATTTTCATGACTTATGGTTTGAAGGACCCATTCAATATTAAACATAATGCGCCATAATACACACACAGAGTAAAAACTCAGTTGGTCCACTCATTGCATCTGCAAAAAGCATAAAGAAGACTGAAATTGTAGAAAGAGTAAAAGTGGTCTTCCTTGAAAAATTTCTTTATGCACTCCCGGAAAAATTAACAGAGGAAAATATGTACATTTATATACATAAATAAATATGTAAATATAGGAGAGAAAGAGAGTACTTTGGGAGATGGGTAATCGAGCTTGCCGTTGAACATCCTATGTGCCCCGAGATCCCCACGGTTAATGGTTGTGGTGGGCGTTGCTCTAGGCCTTAAAAACCTCTCAATAATAGCCATAACAAGGAACATAGATATGAGAATGGCAGTGGCCACAAAACCAAAAGACACGGCACTTACAGAGTTATCAAAGCTTCTCCAGTGCTCTTCTCTATCTAAAACTGTACTCATTACTGGAGCTACGCTAGGTGGTAATGGTAATGGTAATGGTATTGGCACTCTCCCCCATTTGTTATTATATCGTCCCATTCGCCTCCAAATATACCCCAACCTCTATATTATGATATTACCTCTCATCTCATCGCGTATTAACAATTTAACCAGGTGAAAGACTTCATATGGTCTTTGACTTGTAACTCAGTTGATGAAAATGGTGATTCCCACTTTGTTGGATTTGTAGAGGTTGAGAGATGGGTACTTTTGAGTGAGGGAAAGATGTAAAAATTCGAGAGTGAGAGAGAGATCTTGCCTGCTTTGGGATGGTTAAGTTTTAGAAGTCCAAGGTAATACCCGCTGGTGTTTGCTTTTTAACACTCTCTCAATGTTGCTTTTGCTTAAAATATAAAAAGAAACACCAAGGGAGTTTATAGTGATGACAAGCATATTGTCAAATAGGCCCTTCACCCTATATTAGTCCCCGGTCATTTGGGCTCATTTTTAATTTTAGATATGATATTCAAAAAATTATAATGTTAATCTTCATGTTTAAAGATTTGTTTAAATTTATCTCTCACCCATTTTTGTAGTAGGCTTAAGTATTTAGTCATATTTATAATTATTTATTTGTCACGACTCTCATATTTTTTATTTTTTAGTTGTTGTTTCTATATGAGACAAGTGTCATTGTCTACAAAAAGAAGAATGAGTAGTTACATGGAAGTTATAAGGGACTTTAAGTGGTTATGAGACCTTTTACAATTTTAAAAATGCATGAAAGTGGAGCTTAAATACATCTTTGTAGATTAGACTAAAGCAAAAAAACATAGGCTTAATATAGTTGATGATTGGCCATTTCATTCCCTTATTCCCCATATTAGGTTAAGTCTCCCAAGCGATTGATGACATCCTTATAAACGACCGCAACCGCGGCGTCTCCGGTGACGATATCGTCCCTTAATATTGAGGAAATGCGTATTTACGTTGATCCTGACCTCTGCTTTCAGTTCATTAATCCCGATCTATGATTCTGATAGAATAGTCCGGAGGTTTTTCTTTATGCTTTTACCCCCTAGCTTCTCTCACTCTCACCATGAGATGTTAAATATTTCAGTTATATAATTCCATCGAATCATGAAAAGTTATGAAAATAAACCGTATAAATCTTAGTTTCAGCAGCAACAACTGCTAAACGCTTTGTTATAGGGACAAAATTGATTAAATTTTGAAATAAAAATTTGGTCCAAAATTTAAAAAAAGCCAAACTTTAGGGTAAATTTTTTTTTACCCTTTTCTATTATCATTTTAATTAGCACTTCCATATTTTATTATTTTTGATAAATCCCATATACATACTTTCTAAAACAAATATTCTGACGAAATTAACAAATTCCTTAATATAATTAATGGATAGTTTAACAATTTTAACATATATTGTGACAAAAAATAGATAATTTTGATCAAAATTGATAATTTCAAATTACAAATACTTTTAAAACAACACACACACACACACACACACACACACACACACACACACACACACCTATTGATCCAATGTATATATTTAAAAAGTGTGTGTGTGCGTGCGTGTGTCTGTGGTGGGGTTGGGGGGTGGGGACATAATTTTTCTAACCTTAAATCATAACAAACCCACAAAAAAAGAATATGATGTCAAATTGGCGAGTATATTAAAGAAAATAACGATGAATCTTTCAATCCATGCATGTTAGAAATCCAACAAGCATTGATACTTGTCAGTTCATTGGGACAACATGAAAGGAGATTCGATTACATAGGAGGAGTTCAGGGTGATCATAATAACATGAGGTCATCAGATCTCTATTAGAGGTCGCTGGATGTCAGGTAACATCGTTAGAAGTGGACGAAGTTACGAGGGGTGATTTTTAGGGTTGGATTTAAGGTTTGGGTGAATTCAATTTAGAGTTTGGGAGGTTGAGAGTATTGTTTTAAGGGTAAGGGCTAAATGAAAATGAAAATAAAATGTGGGTTATTTTCATTTGTTATCTTTTATGAGGGGGACACATCCTTACTCCCTTTACAGACCATCAAAACTAACATAATATTAAAAAGTGAAAATAGAAAGGCAAGATTCTATAAATAAAATTTATGTACTCCAAACGTCTCAAACTAAGACTAATTGTTTGACTTTTAAACTTTTTAAGTAAATATGATTAATATGCAATTAATGGTTGAAATCATCATGCGAGTTTATACGTTAATGTGCAAAATGCAGTTCTTATCATCTCCAGAGCAATGGGAAAGTTTGATTGCGCAAAATACTTAGATTTAATTTTGTTTAGCCGAAACCACAGCTCCAACGCTTGGGATAACTTTCACCTTCCCGTGACATTCCAACTATCGTTCCCCTCATCTTCTCATGTCAATTAAAATATCACGGGGGTTAATAAACACTAAACAATGACTTTTTGTGTGTGTTTGGTTGTATATATATATCCCCCTTAATTTTCACATTTTCACAACCTATCTCATTATCAAATCCATTATACCTATTTGCAATTTTATTCATAAGCTCATCCTTTGAATCAGTCCTAAGACAATAAAATTCTACTCACAAACCCAAGCAGATTGAACTAAAGAAGCTTACAGGCCGAAAACTTAAACGCAAAAGGCGTATGGAGCCACCAGAAGAAAATTTCCACTGAGGATAAAGACACACCGATTTACTCTACATTAGCAGATAGGTTAAAATATCTAGTTCACAGTGCAAATCAAAAGAATTTAGGATTGTTGAAAAAAATTGTACTAAAATTTAATAGTGAGATCCAATGCAATGACACTGGAGTACATGGTCGCTCATAAATGCATTTTGGAACCTATTACAAGGGCAATGGGGAAATTTTGCGCCATTTTTGGGAGAGCTAAACGGTGATTGAGCTGGTGATCTCATAGGGTTCGAAAGACTACCCTCAAATAATGTGCATGCTTATCTACCATTCGAGAATAAATTAAAATGTCATCAATGGAAATGAGGACAAATTGATCCATCCTAGAAAACCTTGTTCATCAAGTACATGAACACTACTGGAGCATTGGTAAGGCCAAAAAGCATAACCATGAACTCATACGATCATAACATATCAGAAACATTGTCTTCGTCACATCTTGCTCGTAAATCCTCAACTGATAATACCCCAACCTCAAATCAATCTTATATATGTAAAAATAACTTCTCAATCAATGCAGGGTAAAAAATTCATGTTCCATGTGGTGACCTTGTTCAACTCCCTATAATCCACACACAAGCTCAATAATTCATCATTTTTCTAAATAAAGAGGATCGGGATTCTTCATGGTGAAATACTCCTCTGAATGAAACCCTGTCAAAGCAATTATTGAATTTTCTTCCACAACTCTCTCATCTCTAATGAAGCCATATGATACAGTGCTTGAGTTATTGACATCATGACCGACGCCAAGTAAATAAAAAAATCGATCTCCTTACTCGGTGGCAGCCTAGGGAACTCATGAAAGATGCTATGAAACTCCCAAAGAATTGGTATGGAATCTAATAACGTAGTGACTTCTTATAACATATCCTCCTCTATATAATAAATATGCCTACTCAACCATCCCTGGGTTATGACATCGCAACCAAGTACATATCCTACCCCAGAATGGTAATCACTATCGACTTCACAAAACAATCCACACTATTATTGTGCTGGGACAACCAATTAATCCCCAAGATACCATCGTAATAAGACATGTCCAAAATAAAAAGGTTGGTCACAAACTATAGTCTCTGAATATCCACCTCTATGCCGCGACACACATTATGCATATGTGTACCCCATTCTAACGATGATTTTACATGCAATAAAATATCTAACACTAAGCCTACCATCTCCACTGACTGAGCCAAAAATCTCTTAATAAATGAATGCAAAGCACCCGTATCAAATAAAACATGCCCCAAACACCTATTAATAGGAAATTTACCCCATCTTCTTATCATAGTTCTTATTTATCCCTTATAGTGACGTGATACACACTTCCAAATTGTAACTTTAAATGGCCCTACTGTTGGTCCAGTGGTGATGCTAGTAGGACTAGAATGGACACAACTAATGGGGGCAGTAGCGGATGACGTTGGCCTTATGGTTCATAGTATCCCTTTTGTACTTTCTAACCTTGGTCACCTTGATTGCTCTTAGGGAACCTCTTACATGTGTGCCCCACCTAATTATAAGGTAAGAAAGATCCAAGCAAAGTTCCATGTTAATGCCTACCTTGACATTGGACATGCTGAGTTCTGCCCTACTAACCCTGGCCTTTGTGAGTCTGTTGTCCTTAGCCCTGATGGCCCGAACAATATTGATCATTTATAACCTCGGTGTTTCTTAATGGGTAGGTTCCCATGTAGTGGACCTTTAGGCTCTTGGGCCTCATGTGTATGTGAAGACTCCCTCAAACTACTTTCTGTTTAGTTTGCCTGGATAACGTGTCCCTACTGAATCTTTTCTCTCCCTTCACATTTTGAAACTCGCGGTGATCCCAATAATGCATCAGGGTGGCATTCATCACCTGAGTGTATGCGGTGTAACCCAAGTTATCCATTATCACATGTTTGATCCTAAAAGTTAGTTACCTAATGAACCATCCCATGCTCTTAGCCTCCGTGTCAACCTCTTTGGGTGCAAACAAAGAGGGGCTAGTAAACTCCCACTCAAACTTGGTAACTAGACGGGCACCAGGCTCTAACTTTAAAAAACCCATATTCTTCATTCCTCTCACTTTCGAAGGAAAATACTTTGTCCAAAACTTGGTCTGAACTTTAACATGGGCATAATATTCCTCTCATTAATCTTGGTAGTCAACTCCCACCACTATAATGCATTCGCCACCAGCTTAAAGTTGGCTATCTCCGTCTTTGGCTATCTGTGAAGTCAACCATCCTCAAGTTCCTCTTAATGTACTTCCTGTACTAATGTCACAAGAGAATGTTAGTAGCGAGATCTGATGGGTTACCTTTAGCAAATGCTCCCATGCGCTTTTCCCCAAGATGAAGTCTCTAGTGAATCTAGTATACCAATTACGCCTATAACCACTGAAGGTGTTGAAGGGAGGTGATCACATCAGTTATGACTGCCTAAAAAATAATGGCAGCTATATTGATAGGTGCTTTTGATGGTGCATACTGTTGTGGTTACTTAATCGAATTAGTCTCTCGACTGGCAATCCTTATTGCAACGGTCTGAACTCTCACATATTTGGTGTTTTTTATCTGTAAGAGAACAAATAAATTTATATGAGATAATGACCACGTAAAATGAGTATAAATAAATGTAGCATTAAGGCTTTAATATTAAAGAATGCAATGCATAACGTAATGGGAATCCCAAGGAATCTAAGATACTTGAACTTGGGATGATCCAATACCAATTGTAGCATATCCTATTTTTCATGTATTGGGAAGACAAACCTCAATGCCTAGGATAGGGAACGTCAAAAAATTTATAGCATTCTCAGCATTAACAATAACAATAAATAAAAAGATAAGCATCCGTACAATAATATAAAAACTATGCAAATAAATATAATGAGATAATAACCACGAGTTCAAATAATGAGTTATATAATTATTTAAAACTCCACAATACTGGATAGTCTCAAAATCGAATTAATAAACAACTCTGAAATCCACTATGGACCATTAACACTATCTCTGAATAAATTAAAATAACTGGGATTCTGATACAAATGGAAATACTGAAATAAAATAACAAGTCCTACTCTCTATATGGATAGATCTCTAATCAATTGAAATGTAAGTCTGAATGCTCATGCTTGTTGCTTTGAAATACGAACACCAACGGGTTAGACTCCACTATTTGCAACTGCAAGAGAGTAGTCGATTTTGGGAAGATACCATACTTTTTGTGTGTTTTGCTTGTTCTTAGGATTTGATATCTGCTAACTGCCTACATATCCATTGGAAATAAATCATAGTTAATGTAGTTCATTTGAGTGGTAGGTTACTGATGATGCTGGGATTTAGCACCACCGGGTAAGTGATAGTGAGCTCAAACAGTAGTAGCCATGGCAGTCATAGAGATGTATAAGTGTATAAGCATGTGTGTAGAAGGGGATGAGTATAAGAAGAAATAAGACAATGATGTATAGTGGTTCAGCCAATTTGGCCTACATCCACTGTGAGTGTATGATCCACTAAGTATGGGCACTAATGGCCTTGGATACAATGCACTTAAGCTCTCTCTCTCTCTACTGTGTGTGTACAAGAAGAGTTTTAGCTAGGGCTACTGTTCATGGATCGATCCCCTGTAGGGTTGTAGGTGACAAGTATATATAGGTCTTGGGGGGTGTAGTGTACCCCCCAAGTAAGCATGGTGCATGTGAATGATGATCTAACCAATCCCCTGTTGACACCTGTAGATGCCAAATGATGACATAATATTCCCTCATGTGAGGGTGTGATTCGGTTATAACGGTCTGCCACGTGTCATATGAGCCTGACGCGCACTATTCCATGCGTGTCCCAAACCACGCGCTGTCATGATGTCACCCTCGACCTATGAGCCGAGGCCGAGGCCGAGGGCAAAGTTTCTTCTGGTAGGGAGTCTGGCTTGATTCTGGCCTCGTACTGTCGTACCCTCGTAGGGTCGGCCGGAGCCTGGGGAAGGGTTGTACCTTCGTAGGGTCGTCCGGAGCTTGGGGAAGGGTCGGCCCCTCGTAGGGTCGTCTAGAGCCTGGTGGAGGGTCGGCCCCTCGTAGGGTCGTCTGGACCTGGTGGTGGCCAGCTGGGGCCTGGTGAAGGGTCGGCCCCTCGTAGGATCGTCCGTATAGGAGGTAATCCTCATCCAGGCTGAGGGTATAAACGGGTATATCAATCACCCCCCAGCCCTTAGCCATAGGTGCTGCTGATATGGCTGAGGGATAGTATTTTAAATGAGATGCATGTATGATCAGTTAGATGAGTGACACCTGGGTAGATACTCATTGCTGTGTCAGTTTCCAAGGCATGGCGGCTGCGCAGTGCACTTGGGGCCTTGTGCCCTACTTATACCTTTCTTGGTAAATGGGTCCACTCATTACCAAAGTATTTAAGAGATTTTCAAACTCTCTCTCTCCTTCTTCTTCTTCTTCGCGCCTATGCATTCTCTCTCTAGAACCAGTCGCCATTTGCAGCCTTCAACCCTTCAGGCCTAGTAGCGTTCTTGTTCTCTTCTCATCAGGTAACCTCTTTCACCCAGTGCTTTCTTGTCTTCATTTCTGATTTTTTTTAGGGTCGTAGGTCGGCACTTTCTTTGAGTTCCCTCATAGCTTTTTCCGGTGTCTTCTCCGGTTACTAGTTCTTGAACGTTCTTGACAAAAACCTTTGAGTTTTTTTATTTAATCCAAAAGTCAAACCTGGTCAATTCCCCACTTGTTTGTATCTAAATTAGTCAAGTCTAGTGTAATTTCTCCAAGTGTAGAGCCTTCTCTTTAATTCTTAGGAGGCTTTACAACTTAGTGTCTGAATTCCCATCTTTGAGAGAGAAACTATTTACCGAGATCAGACGAATAGAGGAAGAGGAAGAGAGGAGACGAGGGGCCGACCCCAATTGGGTATGACCCATCTTTCCCATTCCTCTTGCCACCATAAGACCATCTGAACCCTCTGAGTCTTGTGGGTCGTCATCTCGTCCGGCCGATACTCCCAAACCAAGTGAAATGGACGAGAGAGCCTCCTCGCCAACTGGTGCTGGAACGTCGGGTAGAAGGGACACGTCTGACCTTAGCCCTCCCCGAGAGGCCGAGGGTATGATCCCCTCTGAGGCTGTCCCTGTGACAACCCTATCCCCCAATGCCTTCCAAATGGCTTTCCCTCAGGGTCCTCCTGCAGGTGATGAGAGGGAGGGGGATGAGGACGAGGACGATGATACAGATGACGAGGTTGACACCTCCCATGCCTCGTCCTTTATCTCCTCCGTTAGGGATAGGGACCTTCTGATATGGAGGCATATTTACGGAGTGCCCTCTGGGGTAACTATGAGGGCTCCCTCTGATACCGAGAGGGTTTTTGAGGGTAAAGAGGGAGAGGTTGCAGTCTACGAGCAAATGTTCAAGGTAGGTGTCAGACTTCCCTTCCATCCTGCCATTGTAGATATTCTGTCGGCTTTGGGCGTCTCCCCCTCTCAACTTCCACCCAACTCTTGGAGGACGATTGTGGGTTACATTTCCTTGTGGAAAAATGCTTTCACTGATGAGCCCTCGTCCGACGTATTCTTGGCTTGCTACAACATCACCTCTTCATCTAAACAGCCCGGATACTATCATCTAGGGGCGAGAAGGTCTGAGAAGAAACTTCTCCACGTGGCTCAAACTTCCAATCATGATTGGAAAAAGAGATTCTTCTTCATATCTGGGGCGTGGGAGTGCTCCGCCGAGGCGTCCCCTTCTGCCGATGGTCCGAGGGTCCCTAACAAATGGTCTAATCCCTCAATGAAAGATAGGTCAGACCCCGGACTTAGCCTGGAGGAAAGGGATATTGTTGAGTATCTGAGGGGACGAGGGAGAGGGGGTGAGATCCCAAAGTTCGAAGATTTGATGACCCCTCGGTACCTCAAAGAAGCTGGTCTGAGGGTCGGCCCTCTGACAGAACTATGTGAGTTATACAGCACGTTTTCCATTCTTTACTTTTTTGCAGTGTTTCCTGTTTATCTCTGTATTTTTCTATGCATCGTACCCTTTTCAGGTCGTCCTGTAGGTGTGTCAGATTACCTCTGGGAAATGACTGCTCCAAGCCTACTCGCTGGTTTGACAAAGAAGAAGGGGAAGGAGCCTCAGCAAGCTCCAAAGAAGACGAGGGCCTCCGGGCCGACGGTTGTTGAGCCGACAGCCGATAGTCACAAAAGGAAGGAGCCTGAGGCTCCTGTGGACCCTCGGCCGGATGCTCGGACGAGGGCCCGAGTGGAGGCCTCCGAAGGGGCTGCTTCCTCGTCCAGCATGGGGGCCTTCTGGTCCCAGAACCTGGCTCATCTGAGGGCTGAGCCCTCTTCACTGATTGCAAACCTGAGGGCAACCAAGGCCTCCATGTTTGCAGCTCCTTCGGCTGCTGACTATGCCTTTCTGTCGAAAATGCCTCCTGCCAAAGTGTATGACTATGGTCTGCATGCCCTAGCTCAGGTATTGCTTTTGGTTTATTTCTTTTAATTGCATTCTTTTACAAACTGTTTCCTCAACCTCTTGACATCTGTGTATTTTTCTGTGCAGTCTGTGTGCGCCTTTACCTCTGCGACAAAATGGATGGCTGAGAATCAAGAGAAATTCCATGAAGCCGAGAGGGCCATCCAGCACGGGGCCGACCTGCAAGCTGACTTGGCGACTGCAAAGGCTGAGTTAGAGAGTGCTAGGGCTGAGCACACAAGGCTTTTGGACCAACTGACGAAGCAGCACGACGAGGACATCAAGGATAAGGACTTGTTGATCAAGGACAAGGACGAGGCCTTAACCAATATGGAGGCCAAGCACAAGACTAACCTTGAAGCAGCTGTCCGGAAAGCCGAGGCTGATGCTGTTGAGGCTTACAAGGTCTCTGATGAATTCCAAGGCTTCGGCCTTGAATATCTTGAGAGGGGAATTAGGACGGCCTGTCGGTGGGTCGTCCTAAAGTTTGCCGACACAGTATCATCCATCCGCCTTTCTCTTGAGGTGGTTCAGCTGGATGATCCCTTGATTGCTGAAGCCCTATCGCAAGTGGAGTCCCAAGTTCATGTTGAGGGTACCGGCACATCTGAGGATCAGCCAGTGGTGGTAATTGAGGAGGCCTCTCCAGTTGATATTGAGGCTCGGACCTCTGATGTTGTCCCATAGGGTGGCTGTCTGTAGCCCATACCCTCTTATTGTAACGAATAGTTTTGTTCTATGTATTGTAAAACACTTCTGCCCTTTATATTAATACTATCGTCTCTTCCTTCCACAATTGCTGTCTTCCTTATTTCATTCTTTTATGGTTTGTTCCTTGATGATGATGCTACTAACCCCTCCCTCGTCTATAATGAGGACCAATTGTGGGGTCGTCCCCTCAGGTGGTCTCATTATAGCCGAGGGTTCAAGTAACCAACTAATGGTTTTAACAAAGTGTACCCTCGTCTTTTTTGAGAACAGTGGTGGGGTCGTCCCCTCCACTGGTCCTCATTATAGCCGAGGGTTTAAATAACCAAACTAATGGTTTTAACAGTGTACCCTCGTCTTTTTTGAGAACAGTAGTGGGGTCGTCCCCTCCACTGGTCCTCATTATAGCCGAGGGTTTAAATAACCAAATTAATGATTTTAACAAAGTGTACTCTCGGCTTTTTTGAGAACAGGGGTGGGGTCGTCCCCTCCACTGATCCTCATTATAGCCGAGGGTTTAAATAACCAAACTAATGGTTTTAACAAAGTCTACCCTCGTCTTTTTTGAGAACAGGGGTGGGGTCGTCCCCTCCACTGATCCTCATTATAGCCGAGGGTTTAAATAACCAAATTAATGATTTTAACAAAGTGTACCCTCGTCTTTTTTGAGAACAGGGGTGGGGTCGTCCCCTCCACTGATCCTCATTATAGCCGAGGGTTTAAATAACCAAACTAATGGTTTTAACAAAGTCTACCCTCGTCTTTTTTGAGAACAGGGGTGGGGTCGTCCCCTCCACTGATCCTCATTATAGTCGAGGGTTTAAATAACCAAATTAATGATTTTAACAAAGTCTACCCTCGGCTTTTTTGAGAACAGGGGTGGGGTTGTCCCCTCCACTGATCCTCATTATAACCGAGGGTTTAAATAACCAAACTAATGGTTTTAACAAAGTCTACCCTCGTCTTTTTTGAGAACAGGGGTGGGGTCGTCCCCTCCACTGATCCTCATTATAGCCGAGGGTTTAAATAACCAAACTAATGGTTTTAACAAAGTCTACCCTCGTCTTTTTTGAGAACAGGGGTGGGGTCGTCCCCTCCACTGATCCTCATTATAGCCGAGGGTTTAAATAACCAAACTAATGGTTTTTACTAAGTCTACCCTCATCTTTTTTGAGGACAGTGGTGGGGTTGTCCCCTCCGCTGGTTCTCATTATAGCCGAGGGATCAATCCACCAAATCAATGGTTTTCTGTAGATGTTTCCACGCATATTGGAACTGACAACTATAGGGTGAGGGAAATCATATTTCTCATTAATTTTCCAAAGTGTCCTGTTGGAGCAACTCCTATTACAACTATGGTCTATCAAGACCTTACAACACTACTGGTAGTATTTCTTCAAATGATCTGCGTTCCAGGGGTTGGAAAAAGGTTCCTCTTCTAGGTTTTCTAGTCTACAGGTCCCAGGGACAACTTCATCGATGACCCTGTAGGGGCCGTGCCAATTAGGATGGAGTTTGTTGGGCTTTTGCCAAGTCTTCTCGAGAACCAAGTCTCCTACTGCGATAGGTCTCTGTTTCACCCTCTGGTTGTAAAACCTTGCGGTCCTCTGCTGGTAGGAAGCCTGCCTTATCTCAGCATCCTCCCTTCTTTCCTCAATCAGGTCCAGGTCAAGTCTCCCCTCTTCCGTATTTCCCTGGGGGTCGTACATTTGGACCCTATGAGTGGGAAACTCGACTTCGGTGGGGATGACTGCTTCTGATCCATAAGCTAACATGAATGGGGTCTCCCCAGTAGAGGTCCTTACTATCGTCCTGTATGCCCACAACACTGCATATAACTCTTCGACCCATCTTCCTTTTGCCTCCTCAAGCCTCTTCTTAATCCCATCTAGGATTGTCCTGTTCGTAACTTCGGTTTGCCCATTGGCCTGAGGTCGGCCTGGGGTGGAGAAAAATTATTTGATACTTACCCTCTCGCAGTACTTCTACAGAGAGGCATTCTTGAACTGGGTCCCGTTATCCGAGATGAGGGTGTTTGGTAGACCATATCTGCATATCACATTCTTCCAGATGAACTGGAAGGTCTTCTGCTCCGTAATCGTGACCATTAGTTCGGCCTCTACCCACTTTGAAAAGTAGTCAATTGCCACGATGAGGAATCGATAGTTATTGACTGCCCTCGGTAAGGGTCCTACCAGGTCAATCCCCCATACTGCAAACGGCCATGGGGATGTAATGGAGGTAAGAGGCTAATGAGGTTGGTGAGGGATGGTAGAAAATATTTGGCATTTATCACACTTTTTAACATATGCGGCAGCATCTTTCCCCAAGGTCGGCCACCAGTAGCCTTGGGTGATCACCCTCTTTGCCAGGGATCTACCCCCAATGTGGCTTGAGCACGACCCTTCATGCACATCTTGCAGAATAGAAGGGACTTCTGAGGGATGCACACACCTAAGTAAGGGGAGCAAAAACCCTTTCTTATACAGCGTGTCTCCGATGACAGTGAATTTTGCAGCCCTGTATCTCAGCTTCTTCCTTTCTTGCCTTGCTTCTGGAATCTCTCCCTCTTTAATGTATCTGATCAAAGGATCCATCCATGAAGCTTCTTGAGAAACATTCATGCAAATGACAAGTGTTCCCTCGACGTATTCAATAGTTGGTCGAAGCAAGATTTCTACCGGGACTGTCCTCCTTATGTCTATCCTAGTAGCTGAGGCCAACCTTGCAAGGGCGTCAGCACGGCCATTGTCGAGCCTAGGTATCCTCTTGAATTTCACTTCTTTAAAGTCCTTCAGCAATGACCTCACCTTCTCAAGATACCTAGCCATCCTCTCGTCTTTGGCCTCATAGGCTCCTAGTATCTGATTCACCACCAGCCTCGAATCACTGTGAACCAAAATTTGGCCGACACTAAGAGATTTGGCCAAGGAAAGGCCAGCTATCAAGGCCTCATACTCAGCCTCGTTGTTGGAGGCTTTGAAATTGAACCTCAGGGCGTACTCGATGTCTGTGCCGTCGGGTGCTGATACTATCAATCCAGCTCCGCTCCCGCTTTCGCAAGAGGACTAGTCGACGAAGAGACTCCACATGGTCTGTTTTTCTGAGAAGCTTCCCTCGGAGAGGGACCCCTGTCTGAAGATGTATCTTTCCTCTTCGTTTTCGGTTGCTTTCCTCTTAGCGGTGCTTGTTTCAGCCCTGGCTGCAGGCGTGTCGGTGATCGTGTCTCGTATACCTGTCTCCCCGAGGGTCTCACCCTCGGCTTCATCGCTCTCCCATGTAAACTCAACCAAGAAGTCTGCCAGCGCCTGCCCCTTAATGGCTGTCTTAGGCTGATACACAATATCGAACTCCCCCAGCTCTATAGCCCAGGTCATTAGCCTTCCTAATTTTTCAGGCTTGTGTAGGACCTGCCTAAGAGGAGAGTCAGTAAGGATGACCATAGTATGAGACTGGAAGTACGGTTTCATCTTCCTTGATGCATGAATCAAGGCGTAGGCCAACTTCTCCATCCTCGGGTATCTTTGCTCTGCCCCCTGGAGTGCCTTGCTGTTAAAATACACAGGCTTCTGTATACCATCCTCGTCTCTCACAACGGCTGTGCTGATGGCGGACTCTGAGACGGCGAGGTACACGTAAAGTCGTTCACCCTGCACGGGTCGTGACAGCAGCAAGGGAGACCCTAGGTATGATTTTAGCTCCTTGAAAGCCTCATCACACTCTTTACTCCATTCAAAGGCCTTCCTGAGGATCTTGAAGAATGGCAGACACCTGTCTGTGGCCCTTGACACAAATTTGTTCAAGGCAGCCACTCTCCCTGTGAGCCTCTGAACGTCTTTAACGAACTTGGGAGTCTTCATCTCAATGAGGGCCTTTATCTTTTCAGGATTGGCCTCGATGCCTCTTTGATTGACAATGAACCCCAAAAATTTCCCTGCTCCGACCCCGAAGACACACTTGGCCGGATTAAGCTTCATCTGGTATTTGTCCATCGTATTAAAGGTCCTCTCCAGGTCTGCCACATGATCCTCTGCTTTTAAACTCTTGGTCAGCATGTCATCCACGTAGACCTCCATAGACTTCCCAATTTGGTCTTCGAACATTTTATTTACGAGGCGCTGGTACGTTGCCCCCGCGTTTTTTAGACCAAAGGGCATGACCCTATAGCAGTATGTCCCCTTGTCAGTGATGAAGGCAGTCCTCTCTGAGTCTTCAGAGTTCATGAAGATCTGGTTGTACCCTGAGTAGGCATCCATAAAACTCATGAGCTCGTGGCCTGCAGTAGCGTCTACCATCTGGTCAATGCGGGGGAGAGGGAAGCTGTCTTTGGGGCAGTGCTTGTTGAGGTCTGTGAAGTCCACACACATCCGCCACTTCCCGTTGGCCTTTGGGACAATGACTGCGTTGGACAGCCATTCAGGGTAGATGACCTCTCTGATAAATTCAGCGTCCTCTAACTTTTTGACCTCATCCCTGATGACCTCGTACTTTTCTCTAGAGTAAATCCTCTTCTTCTGCTTTACCGGCTTCACTCCTTCTACCACATTGAGCTTGTGGCACATGATTTCAGGGTCGATCCCCGGCATATCTACATGACTCCACGCGAAGACGCTTCGTCTTCTCCTCAACAGTTTGATGAGGTCTTCCTTGATACTGGGCTTCAGAGACTTGCCAACCTGGATGGTTTTTCCCGGGTCATCCTCATCGAGGATGATGGGTTCTACCTCCTCAGCGGCCTCTCCTTTTTTGAGTTTTGTCTCGTCCCTGGGGTCTAGGGTATCAATGTTGTAAGTGGCTGTAGCCCTCTTGTGTGCCTCCCTTTCTTCAGCGGAGTTGTAGTAGCACTCTCTCGCTGTTGTCTGGTCTCCCTGAAATTCCCCCACCCCGTAAGGGGTAGGGAACTTAACCATCTGGTGGACTGTGGACGACACAGCTTCAAACCCCTTGAGGGCCACACATCCCAGTATGATGTTGTATGCCGAAAACACATGCTCATCCAGCACAAAGAAACTGACCTTCTTGGTGAGCCATCTCGGCCATTCATCCCCCATCCTGACATCGGCCTCATACACTCCAAGGGGGTGAACTTTTTCCCCACTGAATCCAATCAACGGATTATGGTACAGGACGAGTCTATCACGGCTGAGACCTAAGGCCTTGAAGCATGGCCAAAACATTACATCCGCAGATGAGCCCCCATCCACGAGGATCCTCGGCACCTCACACCCATGCACCCTGGTCGTGATGACGAGAGGGTCATCATGCTGGGCCAAGAGGCCTTTGAAGTCCATTCTTGAGAACCCTACTATCAGTGTGTCTATGTCCACCTTCTTCCTCTTTTCTGGCTTGGCCTCCAGAGAGGTCGAATGTACAGTCATCGTCACTGCCCTGGCTTCTGCCACGTGGGCCTTCCTATCTGCGACTTCCGACCCTCCTCCTGCCAGACCCCCAGAGATCATTCCCACTCCGAGCGAGATCATATTAAGCCTCTTGACGGGGCCCTGGTCGTCTCTCGGCGGGAGGTCAGGGTCGTCCTCATCATCAGAAGGGTCGTCCCCTCTTTTTTGAGGACCCTCTCTACATGCATCGACTCGCTTCTTTCTGGGGTCATCCCCTCGGCCCCTCTTGAAGGCGCCTCTGTCGACGTACTTTCTGAGCTTCCCTTCTTTCAGCATCTTCTCAATCTCATCTTTCAGAGCAAAGCATTTGTCTGTCACGTGACCGTGGTCTTGATGAAATTCACACCACAGGTTCTTATTTCTCTTGCCAGGTGCTGCCCTTAGCTTCTCAGGCCACTTCAGGGATCGGTCACTCTTTATCTCATTGAGAATTTGCTCACAGCTGAACGTCAGAGGGGTGTAACCAGCGAACTTGTCGTCCGTGGACCTCTTCTTCCCCTCTTTGTTCTTCTTAGGGTACTTACCCCCACCAGTACCTCCCTTATCGTCTTCATATTTTGCGGCCATCGCCTCTTCGACGTTCATCACCTTTCCTGCTATCGACAGCAATTCGGCCATCGTCCTCGGAGGGTCTTCAGCAAGCTTCCATAATAGCTTCCCCTTTTGGAGTCCTCCAATCAGGGCTGTCATAACTATGCTTTCCTCGTAGTCTTCTACCTCCAGCTTCTCTTTATTGAATCTGGCTATGTAGTCCCTCAGACTCTCATTCTTCCCCTGCTTGACATAGAGCAGGTGGGTGGTCTTCTTCTATGGCCTTACTCCAAAGCAAAAGTTGTGGATGAACCGGTCTGCCAACTGCTTAAAGTTTTCAATGGAATTTTTTGGAAGAGACGTGTACCAAACGTGTGCAACCCCCGTCAGGGTTCTGGAGAAGGCACGACATCTCATCTCATCTAAGATAGAGTATATGTCTGCTGCCGATTGATACATCTCAACATGGTGGACAGGGTTGGTGCTCCCATCGTATCTTGGGGTAACCACAGGTGGCTTGAACCTTGATGGCGTAGGGAAGTCGACTATCTTCGCCACAAAGGGTGAGCCTATGGTATATCCCTTCTGAAGGGGATCTCGGCTCTTCAATATATCACCTATCTTATCCTCTAGCCGCTGGATTGAGTCATTCCAGGGCCTCACAGGGTCAACGCGACCGATGTTATCCCCAGCCGCCTCTTGAAGGTGGACGGAGGGTTCTGCTGCAGCAGGCCTGTGTCGGCTGTTCACTTCCCTTTGGCCGTCATCCCGCCCCTGGGGTCGGCCATCTGCTGCCTCCTGCCTGGACCTTGCAGCACTTATTGACCTGGACAACTTATCCCGCAGGTCATTTACTGGGCCTAGCCTCTCAAAGTCCGACCCTCTGCTCAAGCGATCAAAAGCAGAGCCTCTCGGGCGATCATTAGGGTTTGGTCTCACGCCCTTTCCTCTACTATCCTGGAGAGGTCGCACAGTGTTGTTGGAGACCTCATACGGTTCCCAGCATTCAATTGGGGCCTCCTCTCCCTACAGATCGTCATACCTGTCTTCAGGGCAAGGGTTTCCTTGCCTCCCCAGGCGTAAACGCCTGGGGTCAGCAACATCCCTACGCCGCCGAGGGGGTGGCAGGTCTTTGCGTGGTGCCTGGGGTGGTCCCCTGGCCTCATGCTGTCCCGGGGATGCTGTCGGAGTAATCATCTCAGGTGAGACCCTTGGTGGTCTCAGTATGTTCTGGCTCAGAGCTGTGAACTGCTCCTGCATCATCCGTTGGCTTGCTGCCAGAGACTTTAGGGCTGCCGCCACATCAGCCATCTCAAACTGAGGCGGCGGCTGACTGGAACTGGGTCTCCCCCCCTCATTCGGTGGGGGAAGTGGTGGTGGTGGCATCTCAGGTGCCATGTGTTTGAGCTAGAACAGCTGAAGAATGGTGAGCTTGGGAACCTTAGTGGGTCTCTTTCAATGGTGAAACACCTCCTCTCAGGGGGAGGGTTGGTTCACCACCAGAGTGCCCAGTGAGGTCAAGCTGTGCAAAGGAAGAGATGTATTCTCTTTCCCACAGACGGCGCCAAACTGATGATGCTGGGATTTAGCACCACCAGGTAAGTGATAGTGAGCTCAAACAGTAGTAGCCATGGCAGTCATAGAGATGTATAAGTGTATAAGCATGTGTGTAGAAGGGGATGAGTATAAGAAGAAATAAGACAATGATGTATAGTGGTTCAGGCAATTTGGCCTACATCCACTGTGAGTGTGTGATCCACTAAGTATGGGCACTAATGGCCTTGGATACAATTCACTTAAGCTCTCTCTCTCTCTACTGTGTGTGTACAAGAAGAGTTTTAGCTAGGGCTACTGTTCATGGATCGATCCCCTGTAGGGTTGTAGGTGACAAGTATATATAGGTCTTGGGGGGTGTAGTGTACCCCCCAAGTAAGCATGGTGCATGTGAATGATGATCTAACCAATCCCTTGTTGACACCTGTAGATGCCAAATGATGACATAATATTCCCTCACGTGAGGGTGTGATTCGGTTATAACGGTCTGCCACGTGTCATATGAGCCTGACGCGCACTGTTCCACGCGTGTCCCAAACCACGCGCTGTCATGATGTCACCCTCGGCCTATGAGCCGAGGCCGAGGGCAAAGTTTCTTCCGGTAGGGAGTCTGGCTTGATTCTGGCCTCGTACTGTCGTACCCTCGTAGGGTCGGCCGGAGCCTGGGGAAGGGTCGTACCCTCGTAGGGTCGTCCGGAGCCTGGGGAAGGGTCGGCCCCTCGTAGGGTCGTTTAGAGCCTGGTGGAGGGTCGGCCCCTTGTAGGGTCGTCTGGACCTGGTGGTGGCCAGCTGGGGCCTGGTGAAGGGTCGACCCCTCGTAGGATCGTCCGTATAGGAGGTAATCCTCATCCAGGCTGAGGGTATAAACGGGTATATCAGTTACTACTATTCATGAAAGAAAACATATTGAGAGAGGTGGATAAGAGAGGCGGGGAGGCGAAGCCCTCTAACCACTTATTATTCAATTCTCGAGAGAGAGGGCGTGAGCTTATTAAACTTGATTTTATTAGCCAAATGTTAACTTACTTGTTCATGAGGAGAGATGGATCATTTATAACCAAATGAGCCCATGTGGGCATGCCACAAGTCCAAAAAGTGATGGAGAAACATGTCCTAATTTGGATGGAATCTGCACCATAACATATGTTGCACCCTCCATACTAGAATAATTATCTAGTTGATGCATAAATAATAAAAAAACACACGTTGCGTGTCGGATATGCACAATAATATATGAGTAGCATAAACACATGCGGTGCAATGGACTTTAAACAAAACCATTGATTTTTTTAATATGAATTAATCTTAATTAGGGTTAACCGAGAAAACCCCTTTTACAATAAGAAATAACTTACTTTATCTAAATAATATTAAATGCCACTCATTTACGTATCATGTTGTCCTGCAGGGACTCACATCTAAAATACCTCACCCCACCCATCCTAAGTTATAAGCTAGCTGTAGGTTTCATTCATCTCGATGATAATGTTTTCAACATTTTTATTAGCAGCCTTGACTGCTCCATTGGTTTGGGGTCTATATGGGTTGACTTATGCCTAGTGATCCCATACACATTTAATAGGTTGGATACCTCCTTTTTGAAATGAGATCCACTGTCTGATACCAACTCGTGAGGTACGCCGAACAGGCAGATGATGTTTCACTATATGAATTTGGCCACTTTTTTAGTATTAAAAACTGTATTGGATTCGGCCTCGACCCATTTGGTGAAGTAGTCGATGACAACTAAGACGAACTCATGCCCTGTGGAGGCCTTAGGAGTGACCTTTCCTATGATGTCGATCCCCCAAGTGAAGAACGACCAGGGTGAGGTCATATATATAGCTCTCAAGGAGGTAGATATTGTCGGGGTGAATATGACATTTAAGGGATATCTTGAGGTACTTAGAGTAGTCTTTTTTCATGGTGGTCCAGTAGTATAACTGTTAGAGTATTTTTATGGAAAGGTTGTTCCCACTAATATGAGGGCCACATTCATCGCTACGGATTTTTCCATAATTTTGAGGGTTTCATCCCCTGTGACATATCATAAGTGTATACTGTCGAACCATATTTTGTAAATTTAGTACCCATAGATGATGAATTGGGTTGCCAATCGTCGTAGGGTAATTCAATCATTGGAGGAGGCATACAATGGGTGTCGATTTTCTTTGATCAATTTCCATATGTCCTAGTACTAGACTACAGGTCATATGGTTGTTTCTTCAATGATATCAACTTCAAAGCAATATAAAGGGGTGCTATGGATAGTTATGGTGAACGTAATCTCCGTAGTGCACTTCGGCATGTCAATCATGGAGGCTAGGGTTACAAGTGAATTTGTGAAGTTATTTTCAGCACTTGGGAAGAAATCGAATTCGAGATGTTTGAATCATGAAGCTAATTCTTCTAGGTAGGTGTGGTATGGTTGTATTTTTTGATCTTGGATCTTCCATTTTCCCAATATTTGACTGATGACTAGGATGGAATCCACATAGGCCTTCAGGTCGGTGATTCCCATTTCCAAGGTGATTTTGAGACCCGTGATGCAAGCCTCATACTTGTCCACGTTGTTCGTGCATTCATATGTGATCTTGATAGCAATGGGGAGTCATCTCGAGTCCAGGGATATAAGTAGTATCCTATATCGAATCCTCTTATATTGTCACCCCGTCGAAGTGGAGTTCCTAAGTTTCTCTATCTTTTAGGGCGAAGACATTCTTATCGAGGAATTCCGCCTCATTTTGGTCTTCCTCTTCTGACAGGGGTTGTCCAGTAAGGAGGTCGGAGATGGCTCGCCCTTTAGTGGCTTTTTGCATAACATATGTAATTTTAATTTCGAATAGCATTAGAAGCCACTACCCGACTAGAGATAGAAGGTTTCTCAAAGAGGTAGTTCAGGGGATCCATCCTAGAGATGGGCCATATACTGAAGGACATTAGGTAGTGCCATAGTGTACGAGTGATCCATACGAGGGATACAGAAGCCTTCTCCAAGGTAGTGTATTTGAGCTCATAGGAGACTAGATTTTTGTTAACGTAGTAGGTGGAACATTCCATTCGGGAACTCTCCATGTATTGAGCCAACATAGCTCCAATAACTGTGTCAATTATGATCATGTAAATATGGAGTGGTTGTCCTTACTGAGGAGGAACTATAACCGGTGAATGAGTGAGTTACTCTTGTATTTTCTCAAATGCATATTAGCATTGAGCATTCCATTCTTTGGCTGAGTCTTTCTTGAGTATTCGAAAAATGGGTTCACAAATGGTAGTGAGTTAGTTGATGAATCAACTCATGAACTGTACTTATCTTAGGAACCATCTGACTTCCTTTTTTATTTTGGGTGGTGGAATTTTCCATATAGATTTGAACTTGGTGGGGACCACCTCGATTCCTTCTTTCTTAGAGATGAAGTTGAGCACCTTCCCTTTAGTGACTTTTAAGATACACTTATAAATTTTAACCTCATTTTGAAGAGGCATCTTTCAAAGAAGTTTTTGAATGATGAGATGTGTCCTTTTCGATCTTTGGATTTGACGATCATGTCATCCACATAGACCTCCACTTCCTTGTGTAATAGGTCATAGAGGATGACTGTGGCCGCTCTATGGTACGTTACACTAGAATTTTTTAGATTGAAGGGCATAATTGTATAAAAGTATGCCTCTTAGGAAGTAATGAACACTATTTTATCTTTATGGCCAGGTTAATTTTAATCTGGTATAGCCTACAAATCCATCGACGAAGGACTTAAGCTCGTTACTAGATGTGTTGTCTACCAATAAGTCGATGTGTGGTAGGGGGAAATCATCTTTAAGGCAAGCCCAATTGAGATCCCTATAGTCTATGCACATTCGAACTTTGTCGTTGGTTTTGGGTACTGATACAATATTGGCTAGCCAAGTAGGATATTCGATCTTCTGGATGAATTTGACACTGAGCTTCTTTCCTACATCTTCCTTTACCTTCAAGGATCATTCTGGTATTTGTTTACAGAGCCTTTGCTTTATGGGTTTTGCATCGAGGAGGGTGGATATCTCCTTCATGACAATAGTCTGGTCAATATCGGGCATGTCATCATAGGACCAAGCGAAATATATACGAAACTATCAAGGAGGTTCGTGAGTTCTTTTCATTCATTGTTATCTAGGGGAGGACCCTATTCATAACTATTTGGGATTTTAGGGAGTGTGACACCCCGCCTAATAAAATACCGGGTGATCAATCTTATACCAAATTAAAACAGGAGTCTCACATGGTTCATTCTCAGCATCACTGTCGAAAACCAAATTAATTACTAATAACTTATTAGGCTGGCGTCAAAATTTTATATTAACTAATCTATTTATCCAAACCAACTAAATAAAAAATTCACACAGTTTATATACACGAAACTGAAATAAAATAAAATAACCGAACACTCAATACAACATAATACAACCAAATCGAATGCCGCACTAAAAGGTGGTAAAAGAATAAATGAATACAGTTGGGCTATCAGCTCGAGTGTTTTTACAGTACCTCCTATCTAGATTACAAGGGTAGAAGCGTATACAGTAAACCTGCATGCATCCACAGCTGCTGCAGTAAATATTTGACTCGAAGGAATCGTCATCCAGGCATCCCTGTATCTGAACACCTAATATATATACATATATAGCAAGAGAGGGGAAAATAGAGAAACGGGTCAGAGCCCGAGTTTTGAAAAATATTTTGCAAGTTCTTAAAACACTACACCAAAAACAGGAATCTAGCACGGTTTAAAACTGTGCAAGATCAAATCTGGCACGGTTTTGAACTGTGCTAGAATCAGGTGTTCCAAAATGGCCATTTTTTTCTGGCACGGCTCAAAAGTGTGCCAGATTTGACCAAACAGGAACACTTCTGGCACACTTTTAAAACGTGCCAGAATTTGATATTTCTGGCACACTTTTGGCATAGTTTTGAACTGTGCCAGATTGAGCACAGTTTGAAAAACTTTTGGCACAATTCAAAACCGTGCCAAATTTTGATACACTTTTGGCACGGTTTTGAACTGTGCCAAATTTTTTATAAAAAGAAAAAAAAATTAATTATTTGAAAACAAGAAAATTCACAAATTGTAAATCTTGCACGTTGTTGATAAACTAATTTTCATACAAACTTCAAAATATTACAAGTCTTTAGTAGTTAACAGACCAAAAAAAAATTGGGCAGAATTTCCTCTATTTTCTGGACATTCTAAAACCTGCTAATATAAAACCTGGATAACATAAAGCTCGCACGGCCAGAAAATATAAAAAATAAAATTACAAAAGCCCGCACGGCTATAAAAGTTTACAATAAAACTACAAAATCCCGCACGGTCATAACACAAAAAAATTGAATCATGAATAAACCCCTTGTCGTAAACCATTGAGTTCTCCATGTGTTCTCCATGAATAAAGGCTAACGATAAAATGTTATCATGCATAAAAGAAGGATACAAAAAAATACGATATTAGTAACCAAGTAATATATAAAAAAAGCTAACTCAAACTAAAAAATTCCATATATGAGTAGAAATTATCGACATATTCTCAAACTGGGAGACCCGAGACTATGCGGTCAGTTCGTACGAGTTACATTGGTCCCGTACGAGGTGTCTGTGCCTCTTACGGGGTCGTTTGGGATTGGTTTGGGTTTTCACCCTTTAACGGCTTGTTTTTAAGTCTAAGTATTGATTTTTGTAAATTATCATCATATTCTCAAACCAGGAGACCCGGGACTACGCGGTCAGTTCCTATAAGTTACGTTGGTCCCGAGCTAGGTGTTCGTGCCTCTTACGGGGCCATTTTGGGGCTGGTTTAAGTTATCACCCTTTAACGGCTTATTTTCAAGCCAAATCGACATATTTTGAAATTATCATCATATTCTCAAACCGAGAGACCGACGACTACGCGATCAGTTCATACAAGTTACATTGGTCCCGTGCGAGGTGTTCGTGCCTCTTATGGGGCTGTTTGGGGACCGGTTTGGGTTTGAACCCTTTAACGGCTTGTTTCCAAGCCAAATCGACATATTCTGAAATTATCGTCATATTCTCAAACTAGGAGACTCGTGACTACGCGATCAGTTTGTACAAGTTACATTGGTCCCATGCGAGGTGTTTGTGCCTCTTACGGGATCGTTTGGGGGTTGGTTTGGGTTTTCACCCTTTAACGGCTTATTTTTAAGTCTAAGTGTTGATTTTTGTAAATTATCGTCATATTCTCAAACCGAGAGACCCGGGACTACGCGGTCAGTTCCTACAAGTTACTTTGGTCCCGAGCTAGGTGTTCGTGCCTCTTACGGGGCCGTTTGGGGACTGGTTTAGGTTATCACCCTTTAACGGCTTGTTTTCAAGCGAAATCAACATATTTTGAAATTATCGTCATTCTCAAATTGGGAGACCCATGACTATGCGGTCAGTTCGTACAAGTTACATTGGTCCCGTTCGAGGTGTTCGTGCCTTTTACGAGATCGTTCGGGGCCTGGTTTGGGTTTTCACCCTTCAACGACTTATTTTCAAGCCTAATCTACATGTTCTGAAATTATCGTCATCATCTCAAATTGAAAGGCCCGTGACTATGCGTTCAGTTCATACAAGTTACATTGGTCTCATGCGAGGTGTTCATGCCTCTTACGGGGCCATTTGGGGGCTGGTTTGGGTTTTCACCCTTCAACGGCTTATTTTCAAGCCAAATCGACATATTTTAAAATTATTGTCATATTCTCAAATTGAGAGACCCGCGACTATGCGGTCAGTTTGTACAAGTTACATTATTCCCGTGCGAGGTGTTCGTGCCTCTTATGGGGCTGTTGGGGGCTGGTTTGGGTTTTCACCCTTCAAAGGCTTGGTTTCAAGCCAAATCGACATATTTTGAAATTATCCTCATATTCTCAAACTGGGAGACCCGCGAATACGCGGTCAGTTCGTACAAGTTATATTGATCCCGTGCGAGGTGTTTGTACCTCTTACGGGATCGTTTGGAGGCTGGTTTGGATTTTCATCCTTTAACGGCTTATTTTTAAGTCTAAGTGTTGATTTTTGCAAATTATCATCATATTCTCAAATCGGGAGACCCGGGACTACGCGGTCAGTTCCTACAAGTTACATTGGTCCTGAGCTAGGTGTCCGTGCCTCTTACGGGACCGTTTAGGGCCTGGTTTAGGTTATCACCGTTTAATGGCTTATTTTCAAGCCAAATTGACATATTTTGAAATTATCGTCATATTCTCAAATCGGGAGACCCGCGACTACGCGGTCAGTTCATACAAGTTACATTGGTCCCGCTCGAGGTGCTCATGCCTCTTACGGGGTCGTTTGGGGACTGGTTTGGGTTTTTACCCTTTACACGCTTGTTTTCAAGCCTAATCTACATATTTTAAAATTATCATCATATTCTCAAATCGGGAGTCCCGCGACTACGCGATCAGTTCGTACAAGTTACATTGGTCCCGTGTGAGGTGTTCGTGCCTCTTACGGGGCCGTTTGGTTGCAGGTTTGGGTTTTCACCCTTCAACAGCTTGTTTTTAAGCCTATTCTTTCTAGCTACTTGACAACTATAACCACAAAATGACTCGATCGAACATGAACATAAAAAATTTACAAACCTGGGGAACCGGTGTGTCGATTTCAAGAAAGCCTACAGATTCCATCATCTTGCGTATCTCTGATACAATCTACATAAGGAAAACATATATCAACATTATGTAAAGATCATTTATATTAGCAGATGATGTTGTGGAGGATATACAGTAGTCATTTGGCCAATATGGTACCAAAAACACCCATAGTAGTAGACAGTTCACTTGTTGCCACTGTATTCAGTCTAGATTCATTTGGGGATGTCCAATTTTGTAAAATTCTTTAATTTGGTATTGCATTGATAAATTCGCTAACTGATATTAGCTAACACTTTGCAATAAACTTACAGAGATACTCTTAACGAACCAATCCCATAAACATACAAAGATACTCTTAACGAACCAATCACAACCAAATCCTGTTTCCAATAAAAGTATATAATATGCTTTAGACTAATTTCATGAGAAATAACTTACCAAGGTATCCCCCATCTACTTGTAAAGTTTCGGTTACAGTTCTATATACACACACAAATTCCCCAAAAAAACATGCCAATACACTAACACGAAGAAGATTAGTTAATGGTATAAACTAAAATTCAATTAACTTGTAAAGCAAACCTTTAAATCAAACTAAAATAAAATTCTCCAATATGAAAAGAAAAGATAGAGTAAATCTAAAAAGCAATAGATACCTTAGACCGTATCTCTAATGTGCACCCTCATAAGGGCTGAGGTGAGGGGTACGTGGTAGTAAGCCGAAGTGCTGCATAGCTGCGAGCTGAAGTGCTGCGTTGCAGTGAGCTGAACCACTGTGTGGCAGTGAGCTGAACCCGAAGGTGTCTCTCATCTACCCGAAGCATAAAAATATCAAAAAAACATAGATATAGTACCAAAACAAACTTTGGTATAATGTATTAAATTCAGTTACAACAGCATATTGTAAGGTATTGAATTCAGTTATAATGAATTCAGTTAAAACATGTACAACTTTGCTTCTATATAATGAATTCAGTTGCAATATTCAATACCAATCGAGACTTCATTATAAACATTCAATATGAATTTCCATATATAGTTAACATTTACAATACATAGAAAATTCAATATGAATTCACATAGTTACAATATATAGAACATTCAATAAGGTATAAGGTATTGAATGTTGTTAACTATTCATATTGAATGTATAAGGTATTGAATATTCAATATACAGTATGAACATTCATATTGAATATATAAGGTATTGAATATTGTTAACTATTCATATAAGGTATATTGAAACTGTTAGTTGACAATATACCTTAAGAATATTCAATATTCAATACCAAAGTTATAATGAATTCACATAGATATAGTACCTACAGTAGTTGTACATTTACAAAAGAATATTGAATTCGCATTGAAATCATATTGAATTTATAACTGTTAGAAATTCATATTGAATGCATATAGGTACTAACAATTATAAAGTTACAAAAACAGTTATAAATTCATATTGAATTTATAAAGTTTATAACTGTTATAAAGTTATGACTGTTACAAAAGCTAACTTTTATACAATTTCAAGATGAAAACTGTTATACAATGCAATTCCATCCTATATTTCAAACCAAACAATTATCAACTTGGTGAACCCTCCAATCCAAATGCAATATATCAAGAGCTTCTTGCCAATTGCACAACAAAAAGTGAGCGAGATAAAAAAGTAAGCAAATGAAGAGATATGTTCGATAGCCGAGAAAAAACAGGTGGACTTTTTACTACTTGGTGGTGATCTTTTTCATAAGAATAAACCATCAAGGTCAACATTAGTGAAGGCCATTGAGATTCTTCACCGTTACTGTCTGAATGATCAACCACTACAATTTCAAGTTGTCAGCGACCATAATATGAACTTTGCAAATGTATTTGGCAAGGTAAATTATGAAGATCCTCATTTCAATGTTGGCCTGCCAGTGTTCAGTATTCATGGCAATCATGATGATCCCGCTGGAGTGGATAACCTTTTCACAGTTGATATCCTTTCAGCATGCAATCTTGTGAACTATTTTGGGAAAATGGTTCTCGACGGTTCTGGCGTTGGGGAGATCACTCTCTACCCCATTCTTATTAGGAAGGGTGCAACTTCTATAGCACTGTATGGCCTCGAAAACATTAGAGATGAATGTCTGAATAGAATATTTCAGACACCATATGTTGTACAATGGATGTGACCTGAAGCTAAAGAAGGGTGCCAAGCGTCAGACTGGTTCAACATTCTGGTGCTTCATCAAAACAGAGTGAAGATAAATCCTAAAAATGTCATAAATGAACATTTTTTACCGTGCTTCTTGGACTTCATAGTTTGGAGGCATGATCATGAATGTCTTGTTTACCCTCAAGAAGTTCCAGGTATGGGTTTCCACATTACTCAATCAGATTCTTCGGTGGCAACATCATTAATTGATGGAGAATCAAAGCCGAAACACATGCTTCTCATAGAGATTAACGGAAATCAATATCAAATGACCAAATTACCTCTAAACTCAGTGAGGTCAATTAAATATACTGATATAGTATTAAAAGACAAACCTGACATCGATCCGAACGATCAGAATTCAATTCTTGAACATTTAGACAAAGTGGTAAGCAATTTAATAGACAGGTCCAACCAAAAGGCTGTTGAAAAATCAGAAGTGAAGCTTCCATTGGTCCGAGTAAAGGTAGATTACTTTGGATTCATGATATTAAATCCTCGGTTTAGGCAGAAGTATGTGGGGAAGGTTGCAAATCCTCAAAACATTCTCATATTTTCAAAGTCTTCAGCAAAACTTCGCAGCGGGGTTAAAATTAATGATTATGAACGGCTTCAATCGGAAGAACTGAATCAATAAAATATTGAAGCTTTAGTTTTTGAGAACAATCGGCAAATGGAGATCCTTCCGGTCAATGATTTGGATGTTGCTTTACACAATTTTTTTAACAAGGATGGCAAGATGGCTTTCTACTCCTGTGTGCAATACAACCTTGAAGAAACTCGTAAGAAAATCGCCCAGGATTCAGATGCACTCAAGTTCGAAAATGAAGATATAATTCTCAAAGTTGGAGAGTGCTTAGAGGAACGTCTTAAGGAAAGGTCACACACTACAGAAGTCCGATAGTTCATATCTAGTCACATTCCATACCGGATATCAGAAGTAAAAGTACTGGAGGAGTTGGAAGTGCAGCTTCCTTCAGTAATGATGAAGACACCACTAAACTCATCGGTTCAAAGTCCGCCAGTAGAGGAAGTAAAGGGTCATTGAAACCTTTTAGATCCTCACACAATTCTCAAGTTGGTAAGACTTCTTCACGTGGAAGGGTTATAGGTAGAGGTAGGGTCTTTAATAAATTAAAGCAGATAACGCTTGATGCATCTATGGTATCCCGACATTCAGAGAGATCTGCATCTCTTGTGACAGCAGCCTCCATCCGAAGCATTGTTGCTGACGAAGAGTACAAAATAAAAGAAGCCAGTCCCAGTGAATAGAAATTTGAAGTTGAAATGATATTCCGATATAAATCAAAACATTATTTGCTTCTTCTTTTTACTGTGTGATAGAACTAGAGAGGTTGTGTTGTGAAGGAAAAGGAGAAGGACAGAGGATTTTGGTATCCATTATTTTCAGAAAAGGACGAACACTTTGCCAATTCATTTAGTCAAGTGAGAAAGAAAATCATACTTAATTTTCTAGTGCAAATTTTCATCAAGTCGGAGAAGGCTATTTGAGATCTCAATATGGTATCGAAATCATGAGATGTTGCCTCCGACCTGTCAGCTTTCTCCACACCATCTATAACCATTTCTATATAAACTTGAAAGGTCTATGTGTCAGTGTTTGTATCAGACATTAAAATAATGGAATCTAGTTTAGCATATGAAGTTTTGATATCAGTTTCTTTTCCTTTCGATGTCTTAAATCCATTCTCTTGTTGAAGTTTATGCTTAATTATAGTTTTAATATCATTTTCTTTTATGCTTAATATATTTCACCCTTTTCCAAATACAATCAAAATAATCAACTCTGACAAGGGAGAAAGTAAAGATCTTAAAACACAATCAAAAATAATAATAGACTATAGACTTTAAGCTGCTATAATATGACATTAACAGTCAATAATTGACTCTCAATGTGCCTTGTCGAATGTGGAAATGAGTTCCTAAATAAACTGACAAAATAATAAATAGTTTTGTGATAAAATTCAGTGTTTCTCAGTAATTATAGGGCCATTACAAAAATCTAAATTTGGACGATATTAAGCACTTCTGAGTTATTCAATTTACTTCATTCGGGACCTACCCAAATTTGGCATCACATCTGCTACACATTTACTTTCATTTGAGCATTATTTAAAAGCATCTTTATTGTGAACTGATATGACAAAAATGAACTCAATGAGAAATGAAAGTCATATGTCCACACCTACAGCACACTAATAATAAGTCTATCCACACTAATAAGTTTGTCCACACCTATAACACAATAATAAATCCATCCATATGCCAGTACAAAAAAGATAAAAAATATTGCTCAACCACTTTCGCTAAAATATGATGACAAGAGATTCCTTTAATAAATTTAATTCAACAAATGAAGAGGAAGAATTAATACCCTTTCGGGAAGGATGCAAACTTTGTTAGGAGTACTAACACCAATAACAATTAGATAACAAAATGCCTTACGAGAAAAATGCTTCTTGCTCTTTGTCCTACCAGGAACGACAAAAGTAACAGCAACACCATTTAGTTATCTTTTTATCTTCAGCACTGCAGCAACTGCTAATGTAGCTTCCTATAAAAGCACAAAAGCATAACCAAGTTAAATAAAAGCCAAGTTTATTTTGACTTGAAAAAAATTACTAATTTTGAATTTTCAACCAAGTAAACTACTACTGCTAATGAACCTCATTAGCTTTTTTTGAGTCTTATTCTATGGATTTTGACCACTTCAAACTAGACCTGCCAACATTTAACAACTTGGACATGCGAAGAGAGAAACCATGGGTGGACTGCGTCTAAATTGTATCTCTCTTTCTCGAGAGCAGCAATTTCCACTCTTATCATCAGTAATTTTGAGGTGGGTTCAACTTCACAAGAAAACCTTACTTTTATTTGTTACTAAAGTCCACAATTTCCATTAACATCAAATAAGCACAACTTGGAAGAATTATAAACATTCCAATCTCCTAGTATTAAATCTAGCAAGTAGTACTAAATTTGACAATTGAAAGCCCTAAAAATTTATATATAAAACATATATATATATATATATATATATATATATATATATATATATATATATATATATATATATAAAACACTACGATCAATAGACTCATAAAAGCACACCAACATGTAAATACAAACTTAGGCAAATGCGTATATAAAACCCTAAATATGCAAAAATGAGACACCAAAACATGGGAGACTCCAAAACGTGTAGTACCTGTGTAAGATCCGAAATCCAAAGTGGTGAACTCCAAAACGTGGGAGACTCCAAATTGACGAATGAGCGGGAGACTCCAGTGGGAGATGGATGAAAGAGAGGGAGACTCCAAAAAGTGAGAAAAGTGTAATTTTTTTAGGACATTTTATATTTTAGTCAAGTGTACTTAATTTTGGCACACTTAAAAACAGTGACAAATTTTGGCACTATTTTAAAGTGTGCCAGATTGTTATTAAACCGTGCAAGAATTTGGCACGGTTTAAAACTGTGCAAGATTTTTAATATCAGGGTGTGGCAAATTGCTATTTTTGGTGTAGTGAAAGCCATATTTTAAAATATAAAATCTCTCATATTTAAACTGGTATCGTACTCTCATGAGATACACCTCACCCCTCTTCTAATAGTGCACATCTATCGCATACGTTTTAAACAACCTAGTTAAGCTACCCTGCCTAACTAATCTATTTCATCCATCTTTTAAAATCCTCATAAACCCGAGTACTAAGGACTAAACTTCTCCCCATTCCCAATATTGCGCTACGTTTCATGCGTGGGGTGTCTCGCGAAGCGAAATCCAAACAAGGAACCCCACCGATACACTACTACATGACAATGTTGATAGTCGAGATCCACTAGGTCCTCAGTACATAACACATATTATAAAATCCCGTATATATATAATTCTCACTAGAACCTACGATTTACATTTGTATTACTCCAAATATAATACTACCGGAAGAAGAATAACGCCTTATTCATTTTAAACTTTACACAAGTCTACTTTATATGATATCTCATTTTCATATACAAGCACACTACACCAAAAACAACAATCTGGCACGGTTTGGAACTGTGCCAAAACTAGGTGTTCCAAAATGGCCATTTTTTTCTGGCACGGTTTAAAATCGTGCCAGATTTGGCCATACAGGCACACTTCTGGCACAGTTTATAACTGTGCTAGATTGAGTACATTTTGGTACACTTTTGGCACAGTTCAAAGTCGTGCCAAAATTTGGTACACTTTTGGCACGGTTTTGAACTATGCCAAATATTTGGATCAAAGAAAAAAAATTAATTGTTTGAAAACAAATCAGGAAAATCATCAAATTCCAAATCTGGAAGGAAAAATATTTATTATTTACAAAAAAAAATAAAAAAAAATCACAAATTGCAAATCTCGCACGTTGTTGATAAACATTACATACAAACTTCAAAATATTAGAAGTCATAATAGTTCACAGACCAAAAAAAAATTGGGCAGAGTTTCCTCTATTTTCTGGACATTCTAAAACCTGCGCAATGTAAAGCCCGCACGACCATAAAATATAACAATATAATTACAATAACCCGCATGGCCATAAAAAGTTAACAATAAAATTACAAAAATACGCACGGCCATAACACATAAAAAATAAATTCTAAACATTAATGGCATTAAATAAACAACCCCCTTTTTGTAAGCTATTGACTTCTTCGTGTGTTCTACATGGATAAAAGCTAACGATAAAATGTTATCCTGCAAAAAAATAAGATATAAAAAAGAGATGATATCAGTAAGTAATTTAAAAAAAAAGTATTCAAAATGGAAAATTGCATATACGAGTTATAATTATCGTCATATTTTCAAACCGGGAGTCCTGTGACCACGCGGTCAGTTCCTACGAGTTACATTGATCCCATGAGAGGTGTTAGTGCCTCCTACGGGACTGTTTGGGAGTTGTTTTGGGTTTTTGCCCTTTAACAACATGTTTTCAAGCCTAATCTATATATTTTCAAATTATCATCATATTCTCAAACCGAGAGTCCCGCGATAATGCGATCAATTCCTACGAGTTACATTGGTCCCGTGCGAGGTGTTAGTGCCTCCTACGGGGCCATTTGGGGGTTATTTTGGATTTTCACCCTTTGACAGCATGTTTTTAAGCTAAAGTCCTGATATTTTCAAATTATCGTCATATTCTCAAACTGGAAGTCCCATGACTATGCAGTTAGTTCCTACGAGTTACATTGATCCCATAGGAGGTGTTTGTGCCTCTTACGGGACATTTTGATGGTCGGTTTGGATTTTCACCCTCTAACGACATGTTTTTAAGCTTACTCTAGATATTTTCAAATTATCTTTATATTCTCAAATCGGAAATCTCGTGACTACGGGGTCAGTTCCTACGAGTTACATTGGTTCCGTGTGAGGTGTTAGTATCTCCTACGGGATCGTTTGGGATTTGTTTTGAGTTTTCATCCTTTAACGGCATGTTTTTGAGCTTAATCTATATATTTTCAAATTATCGTAATATTCTCAAACTGAGAGTCCAGTGACTACCCGGTCAGTTCCTATGAGTTACATTGATGCTGTACGAGGTGTTAGTACCTCCTACGGGGCCGTTTGGGGGTTGTTTTGGATTTTCACTCTTTGACAGCATGTTTTGAAGCTAAAGTCTTGATATTTTCAAATCATCATCATATTCTCAAACCGGAAGTCCCGTGACTACACGGTCAGTTCCTACGAGTTACATTGGTCCCGTGCGAGGTGTTAGTACCTCCTACGGAGCCATTTGGGTATTGTTCTGGGTTTTCACCCTTTGACAACATGTTTTTAAGCTAAAGTCGTGATATTTTTAAATTATCATCATTTTCTCAAACTGAAAGTCCCGTGACTACGCGGTCAGTTCCTAGGAGTTACATTGGTCCCGTACGAGGTTTTTAGGCCTCTTACGGGGCGATTTGAGGGTCAGTTTAAGTTTTCACTGCCTAACGACATGGGGAAATGAGGTTTTCTTGGTGATAAATTAAGATTGAGAATCATGTCATGTTCAATCTCCGCTATATGTTCTTTACGATGATCTTCTTCTGTTTCTTTAGTTTTATCTTGTTCTAAAAAGTATTCAAATGAATAGGAACTTGTAGAGTCTGCTATATCAGTTTGCAATGGCATTGTAGGGTCACATTCCTCTAATGAATTAACTTGAGTAGGATTAGCTTCTATGTTGATGTTTAAAGGGGTTACTACAATCTTATTAGTAGTGGGGGTATGTTGTATAACTGGTTCGTTTTACAAAAGGCTTTGTAAGTTCACATTCCTCCAAAGTTTTTGCTTATTTGTAAATGTTTAAAGAGGTTTCATCATTTTTAACAACTCTGGGGATTCTGTATGATTGATTATGGTTTCCTGGTACAATATTCTTTGTAGACTATTTGCCCAATGAGGCTTCTGTAGCAGCTATATTATTACTAGACTTTTTCTTCCCAAAATGTTTCTAACCCACCCCTTAGTAGTTTCTTATATGTTCTTAGAGATAGAATCAACAGGGAGAGATTAATCCAATTTACCACTCTTTCCATATCCAATCCAAACCCTAGACAGAGATCCGGAGATCCGACCTTAGGAGAAATCTACTTTTGAACACATTTGGGCATAGAAGGAAGTAGATTTCGCAAAATGTCAATATGAAACCATCAAATAAGTAAAGAATTGCAAATACAATAAATGCATAACAAACTATTAATAAATAATCAAAACTTTACCTCGATGAATGCAGTGGTTCAATTCAATCCAACATCTTAGTACTGAATTTTGGAAACCCTACATTTAAATTAGTCAAAAGGTTAATAAAATAAATAAAGATAAAAATTTATACTCAACTTCTTAATAGAGAAAATAATCAAAACCTCAATCGCAATAATTGTCCACATTTGAAATGCTCTCTTTTATCTTTAAAAACATCACCCGCTGATATCTCTCCTGCCTCTACTAGCTTCCCACCATACCAAAAATCAAGTGACCAAAATATGAATGTTTGCTTCCCACCATACCGCTGACATCTTAATTTCATTTCCTCGTGACTAGGGGAGAAAAAGGAAGAAATCATGCCACCAATGGTGAAGGCGTATATGGGCTAGGCTGGACTGGTCGAAACATTTATACCAGCGACTGTCAGCGAGTTATGTTAGGTCCACTTTTTAAGTAACCTATGTACGCTATAAGAGTCACTCTAGTTTCGATCAATCAATCGGTCCGCTGATCCATCATTCTCTATCGTGTGTGATCACTCACAGCAACAATCCTTTCTTCTTGAAGGAAATCCTATGTCAACAGCAATAAAAGCATCAATAAATGTCAGTATGGTTGATAGTGTCACTTGCACGCCCATAGAATCCATCAACAAACGCATCTTGCATATGTCGATAAAAGGGTTGCGCAGTTGTGGAACCAAAAGGGCTGCCCAGCACAGTGTTAAAAAAATGAACTAGTATTGATAGAAATATGATTTTTCTACAAGAGCATAGGCCTTTAAATAAAATAAACTCAATCCAATCCTAAGCACAACATAAGTAATAATTCCTAATGGTTTATAATGTAAGTTTATTTCTTAAATCTGAACCATTAATACTTAAATTTGAAATACAACAAATTTGAATCCACAAAATAAGAGAGAGAGAGAGAGAGAGACGTGGGTACCTTGATGTAGTCCTCGAATATGAAAACGAAAACCCTGAAACAAAATACTCCCAAATCTCGGACGTCTTGTTACAAAACAAATAAAATGGTGTCAACATTTCTTGTTTATCTTTAACCGATGAAAAAAATTAATCCATGACACGAAATTGGAATGTACAATATGTTCTGCAGGTTCAATGCCCTTTTCGAAGAACACTTTAAACACTTATATAGCAGCTATATAGTAGCTATGTAACAGTTATATAGCAGCTATCTATCTGTATAGTAGTAATATAACTATGTATATATGTAGCAACTATGTAGCTAATTCCAATAGATTTAGTATGTAGCACAATTAATTCCATAAAGCTTTCATTGCACAAGGAAAGACTCGTAAGAAAATTAGGGCCGTCTTCGCATACGCCTAACATTGGGGTTCACGAATTCAGCAGGTGAAGCCTTATCTAATGCTGTTAAATCCATCCCGATAATACTGTTGTCACCCCTCTTCCTACCCAAGGGTAGACCTATCTTTTCATCAACCGAGGCAACTTTTTAAGAATCTCAGATAATAATGAAGGACAACCCTCTTCTAAATACTTGAAAACTTCAGACTGCATAACCACTCCCAAGTTTGCTGCTGCAAATTTCAAACAAATGGCCTTGAGCTCTGAACACCGATGTTGATCCGCTAAATAAAGAGTTGTTGCCACAGTTTCGATGGTGCATCACACAATTTTGCTTCACATAATTGCTTCAGCCGATCTAGACTAAAGCGGTCAGAAGCAACCATCAGATGCTTTCAATATAATTGTCAATTTCTCATTCCCGTTCTCATTTTCTCGCTCTCATTTTAAATTTCATGTCTAAATGTTAAATTTCAAACAGATGTTGTTGGCCTTTATACAGATCCCCAATATTTCTAAATGTTAAATTTCACCATGTGGAATATAAGAGGAATTGCTAAAAAGAGTGCTGATAGAAGAGTGAAAAAAATTAAAAAGAATTCACATAAATGCTATTGCTTATGTTACCTGTTCACATTATATCATAATTTCTGAACAACCAAACACAAAATTGCATAATACTTCATTTGAGAATCATAATCAAATTTGAATGGTGGAGCCATAGAAGATAGTAGAACCGTTGAGTTTAAATCAACATCATAATCATTTACTCCAAGACCTCTTCATTTCTCACTCCAAACCTAAGCTACCTCCTAAAGCGAAGGTCGAACTCGAAGGAATAAGACGTTTGTACAAAGCAGTGTCAATAGACGATGATGATTATATCCCTCAATTCTCTAGAATATCTGATTTTGATTCTCCTTCGCTTGCTGAAATGAAGTCATCTAAGGTCCTGCTTGAAGGCTTTAAACTTTTTGGGAGAAATGATGATAATTGAGAGAATATGTCGGATAGTAATCGACTGAATTTTTCAGATTATCAAGTTCCTGTAGCAGAAAAGCCATCGAAGGTAAAAAATAATGGCGGAGTTTTACCTCGTGATCACATTAATAGTGAGAATATAGCTTCCATTGACAAATTTACAAATTCTGGAGTTAAAGATTTTAGTTCTCAACCTAAAGAGGGCAAACCTTTGAATCTTAAGATTAAAGGTAGAATCCGCCTATGTAAAGTTTCATCAAAAGATGATTATGATGGAGAGGGAAAAAACATCACTGAACATAATGAACCAAATTTCGATGTCATTGTTGATTTTGACTCACCTTCTCTGGTGAAAAATGTTACGAGAAGCAACCATGATGGTGGGAGAGAAATTAAGGATATTCTCAATGAATTAAGCTCAAAGTTTGATATTCTTTCAATCAAGAAGCTGCAGATTCCTAAAACTCATGACTTGATTGGGGGTTCTTCAGATGTCGTCTTAAATGAATGGAACACAGCGCATATATGTGGCTTTTTAACTGGGATATTTAACTCATGTTTAACTAAGACACTACTAGTCGCTGCACCCAAAACAATATTACCCCATTGGATTAAAGAACTATCAATTGTGGGGATTTTTGAGAAGATTAGAGAATATTCTGGGACTTGTGTTAAAGCTCGAGAATATGAGCTTAAAGATATACTTCAGCACGGAGGTATACTTATTACAACTTATAATATTATTCGGAACAATGTAAAATATTTACGTGGAGATCATTACTTCTTTGACGATTGATGTTAGGATGACATCCTATGGGATTACATGATTCTTGATGAGGGACATCTCATAAAGAATCCTAATACTCAGAGGGCCAAAAGTTTTCTTGAGACCTTTTGTACATCGTATTATTATAAGTGGCACACCAATACAAAACAATCTTAAGGAATTATGGGCCTTATTCAACTTCTGTTGTCCTAAGCTTCTAGGTGACAAGAAATGGTTTAAGGAGATATATGAGTCTTCCATTCTCCGTGGTAATGACAAAAACACATCTGATCGGGAAAATAGCATTGGTTCAGCTATTAAAAAGGAAGTAAGAGAACTATTCAACCTTATTTTTTGTCTCGCTTAAAAATGAAGTGTTTCGTGAAGCTGATCCTACAAACGTTGCCAAGCTTTCTAAAAATAGTGAGATTATTACGTGGTTAAGATTGAGTAGTTGCCAGTGACAACTATATGAAACCTTTTTGCAAAGTGAGCTGGTTATTTCAGCATTTGATGTCTCACCATTGGTTGCACTTAAGATTTTGAAGAAAATATGCAATCATATACTTCTCTTAATGAAGAGAGTTGCTGAAGATGCACTGGAAGGGATGGATTCAATGCTAAACCAGGAAGATCAGGGCATAGCTGAAAAATTGGTGATGCACTTAGCCGATGTCACTGAGAAAATTAACTTTGTGGAGAAGCATGAAGTCTCTTGCAAAATTTCTTTTATATTATCTTTGCTACGCAATTTAATCCCCAAGGATCACAATATTCTTATCTTTTTTCCTACACGCAAGATGCTTAATCTCATTCAGGAATGTCTTGCATCTGAAGGTTACGAGTTCTTGCGGATTGATGGTACTACTAAAGCTACTGACAGATTGAAGATTGCTTAGTATATATTTTTACTTTTAATTTCCCCCCTGAGATAATTTCATAATCAAAATTACCCCTTAGAAATTAAAAAAATAGACTCACCCCTACCCCTGGCTACAACCCTGTTCAGTAGATCTGGAGGATGACCTCCCACATCTAGCTGCTAGTGCTCGTCCTCTCTAGATGCACTAAAATAAGACACGCTACGAATTTCTAGCACAAATAATAAAGATTTAGAAATTATGTTGTTACCTTCTGGGTGGAGAGATTGATCTTGAAAGCGAACGAACGGGCTTTCAAAAGGGAGAGTGACTACATATACGATTAATGGGAGAGCGTCTAGGTGGATTTCGAGCCTGTCTTGGAGAGCTGCACGCAAACCCAATGTGCTCATAATAAAGAAAAAATATAACATGTATAAACATAAATATGATGGATAATAACTTCACATAATTAGTGACCGACCACTGTCTGGAATCACAATTTAAATATGCGTCAATAAGACATGTTACAAATAAAATAAAAGAAAAAAAATATACAAGAACCATTTGTATACATCACACAAAATCATAAATCCTTGTTCTGATCTGTTTTATTTTCTTTGGAGTGCAAAAATCATCCTCAAACTCAACAATATAATAATATCAGTAATCTCAATGCCTACCACCGTGCTTTCTTCGGTAGTCAATATAATCACACTAGTAATCCATCATAAAAATCTCTAATCATAAGAATAATCCATCATAAAAATTACCAAACATAAGTACCCATCTCAATCAAATATACTATTCACACACATTAAATAATACATATATGGAAACACCAAAACATACCCCAAAATTAAAAATCAAATGAGAAATTAAAACCCAAAACATTAAAAAGACTGAAGAAATTTACTTCAAACCCACACTCAATTTTATTACCTGCTTGAAAAGTATGGTAAGAATTTTTCCATCCAATCTCTATGCCTGTAAGCATGCCTAATAGTCCAGCCTCTAGTTTCCTGAAATCAACATAAACCAACTCAAAAAACTAATCAATTATTCTTGATAATAAACTTAAGATCAAATCCAGCACACCAAAACCCTAAAATCACACAAATTCAACCCATTAATCGTTTGAAAATCACCTTCGAAATCGCCCAAATTCATCCCACTTTGAAATCGATTGAAAAAACTAATCAAATTCATATCTTCAAACTCGAAGAAATTGAAGAAACAAGAAACCGAAAATTGTTTAAATCTTCAAAAATCAAAACTAAAATTTGTGAATTTGTGAACGTGTTCATCTTCAAAAGAAACAAGTATATACTTGTTCATACTTTGGTACAAATAAACATGAGATTTTATAAACTATTGTGATATGGGTATACTCTACAATACAATAGATTTCAGCGAAAAAAAATCTCCAGCGGAAATCCAATGAGTAAATGTCGTAGTTACCTAACAAGGAGGTGAAAGACCTTGAAAACGGGTCTCTATTGGACTTGTTAAAGAGTGAGGTAGCCAGAGAAACATTCTTGGAGAGAGAGAGAGATGATATTGGCATAGAGAGAGAGCGGGAGAGTGAGCGGGCACAAAGGTAGAATGGCTCCAAATGAAATGTCAAATATTGTTTCTCTTTCTTACTTTTTCTAAATTTGACACATTTTTGGCACATTTTGAAACCGTGCCAGATTTTAGCACGATTTTAAACTGTGCCAAATTGTAAATAAACAGTGCCAGAATCTGGCACGGTTATAAACCGTGCCAGAATCTCCTTATCTAAGCGTGCCAGAATAACATTTTTGGTGTAGTGGCAATATACTATACGCAACAAGTATAATTATACCTATTACAATCATAAGTATAATAACCATACCACCGAGCTATAACTCGAGGATGCAGACTCAAATGCCTATCCACATCCAGGTTTACTCAATCAACCACGGTACCAAGCCAGACTCACTCATGGTCATGGTTGAAAACTAAACGGTGGAGGCGGTCATATTCCCTCCTGAAAGTGTAATAGAAATATCGCACTCGTATGCGGGACGATATGACCTGAGAATATACTCTCCCTGCTCCTCAAGCCAGGGGATTCACCCACATCGTGCAACCTCCCTGGATAGCACTAGAGAAAATATATAACCTCGCTGTCCATCCCTATGCTCGGGGAAACCCGTGGAACAAACCTCTAAGTACAAATATACCAATCACACGCAGATATATTTATTTATATCGTATCATATATACACTGCAATATCTCCCGTATATTTATAAGATATATCATTCCTCAATATACTCAGGCTATAATTGCCGAACTCTTATAGCTATAGCCAATAACCCGAATGTTCCCATTCGTAATAGTATACAAGTATTCATACCCTTAACATACTGAACCCATAAGTATTATCTTACTTAAAATATAACTCGCACCTTAATCACTTTTAAGGATTTTACATAAACCCGAATATACCAATTCGTAATGATTAAATAAGTATACTATCAACTTATCTTAATTCCATAGGTATCACATCACCTATAATAATAGTCATCAATAGACGTACTTGATAATCGATAAGTTCTCTTGAGCCTGTATCCTAAATTCCATCCTAATCGCATCTGAGGATTTACTCAATTACAATCGGCCCATATTTATTCTAACCACATAAATATAACCACATAAATATATGCTTGCCGAATACTTCCCGTGAATGTTATTCATACATTCATTAAATCAATATCCTGGATTGTAAACCAAATTAACCTTAGGTTCCCTCTTTCGATCCAAGGTTTACTCACCCTCAATACCATTATCTAGGAGTCCTAATATCACTTCTAGATACCCCTAAAATAATCGCCAAACAATTTTAGCCTTAATTCTCCCAATATCAGGTTTGATTTCTAACTAACGATTTTGATCTCAAACAGCATTCCGCAGAAAAATCATTATAAATTAAAAAAAATCAGAAAAATACGCGGTTAGCGCCCACGCGACCGTATCGAAAATATCTACAAATTTTATTTTTTGACCAAGAGACGAATCTATTCGCTTCCAAGCCTAATAGATTCGGAAAGGATGCTGAGTTACTATTCATCATCTTCTCCAACTCCAAATCAAACCAACACCCAATCAATCCAAGATTTATGGTTTTGAACTTCACCAACCAACAATATAATCATCTACACATCTCTTTATAATCAACAAAACATTTATTTCATGGGATTCATCAAATAACTCAATAATTTAACCATAACTCCATTAAATTCATTTCTATACATTTCTTACCCAAAACACACCATTTTCATGGATTAAAGCTTGGATTTCATCTCGTATTATCATCACATCAATCTCTTATGAAATCATCTTTCAAAATCCCATTTTGGTTCAAAAATCCCAACCCAAAATCTTATAGTTTTACACACCAACTATGATATGAGAAATAAACACACTAAATCATTAAAGCAAGTTAAACACTTGCCTCGTGGATAAAATCCGGCGACCTCGAGTCGAATCCCGTGGAGTTTGACTCGAAATCCCCTTTTTCTTCTCCCTTTTCCTTCTTTCTTTCTTTCTTTCTTTCTTTCTTTCCTATTTTCTCTCTTTTCTTTCCTTTCCCTCACTCTCTTGTGCCTTATAAGAGAGAAATAAGGGCTTGTCCCTTATAAACTAAAAAATGACTCGTTTACTTAATTGCGAGTCCCTACTAGTCCAAAAATCCCCGGAACCCAAATGCTACTCCCGAATACTCTATTATGACTATCTCGGCCATTCCGAAACCAACCGTGCATTTGAAATCTCCATCCGAGTCACTTAAATATAATTCACTAATTAAATTACACTCATAAATTCCAAAATTATTATTCATAATAATTCCTCAAATTTACAAATTACGCCCACTTATGTAATTTAATTATCCATAAAAGTATGTGGTATTACAGGGGGTGCCCAAGTTTATGGTTATTGTGTCATCCTCATTGGGAGGCATACGATTGTTTTGACTTTAGTCAAGTTCTTGTAAGTGTTTATAAAAGTCTTGTAGGAATCTACTATAGATAGGGTAAAAACAAAAGAATTTTTTTAATTTTTTCAAATTAAATATTAAACTTAGACAATTGGCCTAAATTAATTCGTTGCACTAATTTTAATTCAACTGTTTTGATAAATAGATTAACTGATTTTATATCAACCTAAAATTGAATCTAAGTGAATGCAGGATAAAATAAGTAAATCAAACCACAATGCCCGGTATACGAGGAAAACCCAAATGGTAAAAATCTTGAACGACCCAGCCAACACAATTCATTATGATACGGAATTACACAAGACTGATTGAAGACTTGCATAATGACTTAATTCCCTTGTAAGCATCTTCAATATTCAATCGCTTTTTCACAGTGACACGTAGGAGTTCACCTACATAGTGCCACAACATGTGAGTCCACACACGCCTCGGTATCCATCGATACAGGCTCAACAACCATCTCATACGGAGTCCATTATATGTAATCAAACCAGAAACATAATCCACTGTACGAAACAGATTCTTGACAAGATGTAGAGAATAAACCAATAGTGCCCACAAACTAGATCTCAAATTATATATATGATGAAACTTGGATCCAAAATATTTTGGATGAAAATTGGGTTTGGGTTTGGAAAACTTTGATCATATAAACTCACAGAGCTTTTTGAGAGAGTTTGGGAACTCAAAACATATGTTAATGCCTTAAAGAAAACTGTTGCTTCACACTCCTATTTATAGGAGTGTGGTCATTCGGGGATTCCTCCGGCACGAGCTGTCCCCGAAAAGAGAGAAAAAATGGGGAAATCTCTTTGGGTGTATGGGGATTCAAGGATATAAGTCTTCTTTCCTCCACTCACGCGATGTTTGTGGGCGGACACGAATATAAATGGACCATTGTTAAAGGGGATAGAAATGTAAATAATGGAGTCGCCAACCTATTTTGCTTAAAATAGGCAAAAGAATGTTACCTTCCCTGAAAGAACGACATCAAAAGATAAACCGATGCATACGAAACTAAAGGAATCGAGGCTTTGGGGACTAAGTTATGCAATGGGAAGGTGTTAGGCACCCATTCTGCTTTTTTAGTCTCTCATAGGCTATAATAATGTTCTCCTATTTCTCCAAGATGTAACTCATGTGTATAATATGTGTGATGGGAAAAATAAACGAGAAAGAGAAATCATACTACTCACATCATGGGAAGGACAAAAATGAAGCTTTCTAATGAGTATGCGAAAGAAAGAAAATAATAGAAAATATCATGTTAGTGTCCACCGAATCACAATTCACTATGAGAAAGTGAACATGCATGTTGGGTGGGAACATTAATATATAGGCATGTACGTACGCGCAATAATAAATATGAGATGTGAATCAAAGATAGCACAATGAGTGAAATAGGACTCGAAGCCCGATAATGACTTGGGATGCCTACGTAGTCATAATGGGCATAAAAGTCCACGTAGTTCGACATATCACAAGGGATGGGTTTAACCCATGAACCCAAATTTAGGATTCCTCTATAATTGTTTTGGAAAAAGATTCTCTAGTGTAAAAGTTTGGAGAAAATGAGTAAATCCTACTTTTGGATTTATTAAGTAAACCTTCTTTTTGTCTTTTTTGATTTTATGAAAATATATTATGTGAATACTAGTAATAAAAAAGGATATTATTTGATGTGAGATAATGGCATAAGACTAAAAGATATGAAAATTTGAAGAGAAGTAAATAAACCACATAACCTCCTAGAATATTTTGCTACTGATTTTTGAAGGAGAGTATGCTGATTTTATAGAATTGTGGTGAAGTAGGGGCAAGGTAAGTGGAAAAAGGTAATATGAAAGTGAGGTAAAAAATGTGAAAGAAATGTTGAAAATTTGGATTTATTAGAGTGACGACGCACTGATTTCGAGGAAGGAATGTTTTGATTACTGAAAAAGGGGCCCTTGGGAACGAGGTAGTAACCTCTTTAAATAGTGAAAATTAGAGTTTCAAGGGGGTGCCAATTGAGCCAAGCCCTATCCTTCCTACTGGAACACCCCTGGCTTATTGGCGAAGTAAAGAACACCCTTGCCCATAAGCAGGGGGTTTGGGGTGCCTATAGGCAGTCCGAAACGGATTTTTTTCAAAAAATTAGCATACAATGCAAAGCGTAAGTCCAAATCATAAAAGAACGAGACCATTGGAAAGAGGATTCAAATCCTTATGAAAATCTATGGTCTAATCCCGAGTTTGAGAGTTAACTAAAGTTAAACAGGGCTTGGAAGCGCCCAATAGTCTCTAAATTGGGTTTCTCAGAGTAAAAAGGCAAGTACGTGCGAACTGTAAGGCCGATTCGTGCACATCATTGATAGTTGGAAAGATTATTCAGATCCCTATGAGAGTGCAATGAGATTTTCTCGGGTTGGATAGTTGAACAAAGTTAAATGGGGTTCGGGAGCATCCGGTGGCCACTTAATCAGGGTTTAGAGTAAAAAGATGAATACGCATAAACCGTAAGGCCAATTCATACACGATATGGGCCATTAGAAAGGGGATTTAGAGCTCTATGAAGGTACAATAAGCTTCGCTCAATTTAGAGAGTTAATTGTAGCCAAACGGTGCTCGAGAGCACCCGGTGACCTCTAGATCAGGGTTTAGATTAAAAAGGTATTACGCGCAAACCGTAAGGCCGATTCGCGCACGGTATGGATCGTGGGAATGGGGATTTAGAGACCAATGAAGGTGAAATTAGATTTACTCGAGTTGAGGAGTTGAATAAATCCAAATGAGGCTCGAGTTACCTCGACGACCTCTGTGTCAGGTTTTGATTTTTATAAAACCTAACGCCTAAATAATAAATATCCAAGGAAAAAAATATATACGCATTCATACCTGAGAGATTCTCAAAAAATGAAGACAAAAACAAGACATGAAACTTGGCACGATGTTGTGAACATGATGGCTTGGCTACTAAATCTTCAATTAAAAAGGTCATAAGCTTGGAAGTTCAAACACACTCAAGTATTAACCAATAACTCAAAGGTTTTGTCCAAATATAGAATAAGACAAAATACATACAAATTAGCTCTATCGAAAATTTATCCTTATAAATATATCCATTTGGCTATTTCGGGACAAAACACAAAAAAAAAACTGTGCATCATCAAGCTCATCTAAAAAACACAATCCCCGAACCCAAAAGGAAAAATGCACAGCTTGATTGACACATAAACTGAGTAGCTTTACTTCTTGTGTAAACCTTTGTTGCATCGTTACAAATGTGAACACTTAAACACTACTTCAAAAGCAAATCGAATATATTACAATATAAACCGCATGAGAATAAACCCTCCCCTTTGTTTAACACTCTCTACCTGAGTTAGGATGTGTCCCCCTAAAATCTCTCCGTGACTATAAAGACTGAGATACCATTTCTCCCCCCTTTTTTCAGGAATAGACAGAGAATAAGGTTCATAATAACATCATTTATCCCCAATAGAACCAATTCTCCCTTAAAATGAAACATGGGTAAGAATATAGGAAAAACAAGTTTATCATGCAATGGTGTAAAGTGAAACAATCAACAACACACAAATCGGCAACACAAGCACAAATAATCCAAACAATGATCAATTGATACCAATTTTGATGTAATAAATGATACTAACTTGAATACATATGAAAGTATAGGATAACAGTTGAAACGAAATGATAAAAAATATCAAGGAGATCATATAGCATACCAATTAAAACCACTTGAAACTAAGATGAACATATGGCATAAATGGATTAAAGTCAAGCATAAAGACTCAAAAAAAATGATACCATATATATAAATATGAAAAAGATACCAATGATGCATAGGCGCGCGCGCGCGCACACACACACACACACACACACACACACACACACACACACACATATATATATATATATATATAAACACCGCAAATAAGACACAAAACATAATAAGATTTCCACATTAGCATAGTATTGACCTGTCTAAATAAAGGTGGCATGGAGTGATGGGGAGAGAGTAAAAAATATATAAAAATAACCCAATCACTCAAAAATATCCAAGGAGTTCTACTTGACTGCATTAACTTTATCAAACAAAGATTCAGCCTCATAGTGACAAATAAAATGAACTCATAATGGATAAACAAGCACAATGCATACTAGCCTAGAAAATATAGATGATTGAAAAATCAATAGCGTTAAACATGAATTAACAAGGATTCATTGAACAAACCTACTGATCTTCAACTTATAACACCCACATAAATTAGATATATCATTTTCTTCACTCTCATTTTTTAAAGTTATCAATCTTTTGAGAAATCAATGAAATAAATTGGACTTGGAAATTATATTTTTTCTTTTACCCCTTAATTTTTTAGGATCTGGTCAATGGTGGCCTTTCATACAAGGAAGATTTCTCCCTTCGTAGCCCTTTCCCATGCACAATCATATTTTTAATAAAATAAAAAACTCACGAGCAGTGCTTCTTACATGCACAAATACCCCAATCAATATATATGTATATTACAAGATTTTTAGGAGAACACCCCACTTATCTCATGTAACATTTGAAGTTAAAATCCAAACGAGCTCATGCATGTGTGTGGAGAGGCATAACAAAGTGAATCCATTAAGCACGTCATTTTAGAATTACTCCATACAAGCATGAGAAAGAACAATCTAAGCAGTAAAAATCATAATCAAATGTCCTAGCCACGTGGATACATGGAATGGAATGGATTCAATTAAACTTATATGCCACACAAAATGTGTAAAACTAAACTACATGAAAATCATTTTTTTTAGTTTAAACATTTTTCAAAAGACACCATATGAAAACAAAACTCAGAAGACAAAAAAATATTTTTATATTTTTTCAATAAGTCCCAAAAAGAAAAATCAAAATACGAAGTACTCAAACATCATAAGACTAGAAAACACATATAATAATGAAGTACAAAATCTAGTGTACAAAAACATGCGAACAAAATCAACTATAAGATATAACAGGAGAAGAATCATGTGCAATCATGAGAGAATCAACCCGTCTTACATTCAATGCCTTTAAAACTGATTTCTTAATCCAAATAGATGAATACTTAATGCCTTACATTTTGAGAACTATGGTGACACGATATATAGACTTCCTAGGACCTCTTCTAAGATCATAGCAAAATGCTTTAAGGTGATCTTTCTTACAACAATAAGAACATATGTAAATAATATGAACATATGTAAAGACGTGCCTTCAAAACATTTTTCAATTTTTCATTATCCTCAATGGCATGTTCTTTCACCTTAGCTTCAAACATCTTAGAGTCCTCCAATTCTTTCTCCAAAACACGAATTTTATCCTCACTCTCTTTCTTGGACACTTATAAAATTTTAAAATCATGATCTATAGCGAAGAACTTCTCATAAAGGATATCTCTTTGAGTTTGAACAGTTCGTAAAAATTCAATTTTGGCTTTAAAATACAAAAAATTAATTTTCAAGAAACTTACCGCTTTTTGCAAACTTCAAATTCAAATGAATCAATTTTTTTATCATGACAATGAAGCTCATTAAACTCCACTTGAATATCAAAGTCGTCATCATCTCTAAACACATCGGGAAACCTATCACTTTAATGAACCATTGAGAGAAATAAACAAACATAAAGAGAGATAAACAACCAAAAACCCAAAACAACACAAAATATGGATCTATAAAATAACTTCGTTCCCTAGTATGATACCAATTTGAAATTCTTATAGGTTGTAGGTTTTTAATATAGATAGGGTAAAAATAAAATCCAATTTTAAAATGATGAAATTAAATATTAAACTTAAACAATTAACCCAAATTAAAACATTGCACCAATTTTAATTCAATTGTTGTGATAAACAGATTAAATAGTTTTATCTTAACGTAAATATGCATTCTGGTGAGTGAAGGATAAAATAAGTAAATCAAACCATAAAACCCGATGTACGAGAAAAACCCAAATGAAGAAACCTCGTACGACCCGGCCAACGTAATTCACCATGATACAAAATTACACAAGATTGGAAAAAAACTTACACAATGATTCGACTCCCTTGCAAGCCTTGATAAGTCTTCAATATTCAACTGGTCCTCCATAGTGACATGTAAGAGTCCACTTACGTAGTTCTATAACACATGAGTCCACACACGCCTCAGTATCCATCGATACAGGCTTAAAAACCATCACACATGGAGTCCACCGTATGTAATCAAATAAGGAACATAATCCACCACACGGAACAGATTCTCAACAGGATGTAAATCATAAACCAATGGTTCCCAAAAACTATATATCAAAGCATATATATGATTAAACTAGGATCTAAAAGTGTTTGGGTGATGATAGGTTTTAGGTCTGGAAAACTTTGATCATAAAGGATCATATAAACTCGGAGATATTTTTGAGAGAGTTTGGTAACTCTAAACATAAGTTAAAGCCTCAAAGAAAACTGTTGCTTCGCACTCCTATTTATAGGAGGTTTTTCCAAAAATGTGGTAAGGATGAAAAACAATTGAAAAATCTCGAAATAAATTTTTTGCTCGCCGGCTCATTCGAAAGAGTAAATCTCGTTTGAACAAAGCCATTTTTTTCAATTGAACACGCTTCTAACAAAACATCCAACGAGATTTCAGTGACATAAAACACTCGTACTAAGCTCACTGGAACCTGTTCTAAAGAGTTAAGTTAACTTATTCGAACGACATCAAAGTCGTTCTAACGACTACGCAAACAAGGGAGTATTTTTTATAAAATATTTTAAAAGGATAAATCATTATTATAAAGGCATAACATCCAAATAACAAATATCTTAGGATAAAAAATATATACGCATTCATACTTAAGAGATCCTCGAAACATGAAGACACAAATAAGTCACGAAACTCTGCACGATGGTGTAAACACGATAGCTTGACCACTACATCTTCAATCAAACACGTCATAGGCTTAAAAGGTGAAACTAAATCAAGTCATAAAATATTACTCAAAGGTTTTTTCCAAACACAAAATAAGATAAAATACGTACAAATTGACTCTATCAAAAATTTGTCCTTACATTTTAAGTATTTCAAAATCCGTAGATTTATCATTATTACGGGTGACTTCTAATAGAATATTGGATTCATAATCACCACATATAATACGCACATGAAAATATTGGAAATCAATGTTTATTATAACATAAAGGGGAGGAAGAACAATATTAATAGTAGCATAAAATTTTGTTCCATAGAGGGGTAAATTAGGAGAGGGGATAGGGGGGACTCTTTAGCTAATAGTATAGACTCAAAGGCCTCGGTATGACAGACAGTGGGATGCATTCACTTGAGGTTCAGTTCTTTAGTATGGTTGTTCCCTTGATGTCGGAGATGAGGTTAGTCGGGTCCCGCTGAGACACCTTTGGAGTGACCTTTGGGCATTTTACGACCCCCGTACTGATGGTAGGCTAAGGCAGGTGGAATTTCTTAGGTTGTGCCCTTTTTCCTTTAAGAGTGACTTTAGGTTCCTTAATGAAGTCAATAGCAGAGCTGGTGCGGGGAGGTGCCTCGGAGATGGATTTCAGCAAGCGCTAATGTTTTCCTCATTCTATGGATAATCCTATGGGGATTTGCTGGGTGTGTCCTGAGGTTCGATCAAAGGCAGAATTTTAAGCGGTAGGTATGTGGAGTTTGACACATATATGTAGAGATTAAATTCAGGGATGATGATCAACTGTCCTTTTTATGTATTGGCATCTCGGCTAGCTAAGGTTGTGTACCGATTATGGAAGCGTTTAGAGGGAGTTAGTGGTTCCTAACATAAATACTGTAGCAGTCTCATCAGTAAATATCATGGGTAAATTCCATTCAGGTTCTAGTTCAGGGATCTCTCTATCCTCTGCAGTAACCCAAGATACATTAAGTTTACGCCTATGGACTTTGTGTACTTTCTCGTATTCTATGTACAATCCCTCCTCATAGAGGGTTTTTAATCCTAGGTGCGGGGATTTCTTTGTTTTATCTTCTCCCTGGGGATGGAAGTGGCCATTCCACCCTTGGTGTGGGTCTTCAAGGCTTTTGGTTATGGCTTTACGAATGTAGTTATACCCAACACCAAATTTTCCCTTATGTCATTTTACAGTGACAACTTCAAGAGTTCCTTATTGATTTCTTTCGAGATTGAACACGAGCATGTATCCCTTTTTTGGATGATCTAGGTGGATGAATTGTGAATGACCGACTCCTCTTCAATCATGTGTGTGAATGGTATGACTCAAAATCCACTGAGGCAGGTATCATGATGATCACGATGGGTGTTTATGGGATAATGTTAGTATTGTCCATTATGGCCCAACCATTGTCTCCCTGAATGTTTATGGCTTAGGTGTCAAATGGGAACTTGACTTTGATGTGGAGTGATGAGGGTAATTCCCCCATGTGATATATCCAGGCTCTTTTGAGTAATAGGTTAAAGTTGATTAGGGTATCGAGTACTTGAAACTCTACACTGCACTTAATAGGCCCTATTATATGAGTAAGGATGATGGACCCCGTGGGTACGCGAATTTGCCATCATGGCCCAGACGAGTAGCTTAATAAAAACGGCCCAAAGTTCGAACCTCTCGCACCTCAACTTAATTCAGTTATGACTTAGTCCTCTCCTGAAATCTCGTAGGGAGATATTCCAGGAGAGAAATATGGACATGGGGGAGTCCAACACCCCCACTCCCCGAAAATAAACATGTATATAAAAAACCCTAAGCCTGGGGCAAAAGGCACGCACTGTATTCTTTTTAAAACGCTCCCCGGAGTATATAGAAATAATACTGACTGCACCACCGTGGACTTAGGCATTATTGCTGAACCACGTACATACTGTGTTTTGTGATTGGCATTTTATCTTCTTTATTTCCTCTGGTGATTGCACTTTTCTTATTTATTTGTGTTGAATATAATTGTCACCACATACCCAAAAATTTATCTAAGAGGGTGTTATCACAGGCCTTGATGGATGTGGAAGATGGTGTGAATTCCGAGGAAATGTATCTCATATTAGTAGCATTACAAAGGGGTCATGTGTTGATGGTGGATCCATTGTCTACTAGTACTAACATTACTATCTGTCTGCAAGTCTCAGTAGTAATGTGTAATGCAAATCAGTGGTTATAGCCTTGCATGGGAATGTATTTATTTATAAAGTTGATGTGTTGTTGTATATTGATGGAGCCGATGGTGGATAACATTTCTACCAGAGTGAGATCTGTAGGTACAAAAGCCTGAGAAAATAGGCACACGAGAGCATCCCAATTCTTTCGGGAGGTGGCTTGAAATGACCAGATAGTGATGTTGGATGATGTTCATCAAAGTTGTTCTTGGATTTTATTTTCTTCTCGAGGAGGGGGTATGGTGGTTACTGCGGTGTGGCCTCCCTATTTATTAATAAGGTTTGGTGGAGTGGAGTGTCGGCCTATCCTGGCGAGTAAATCGACCTCCTTGTCCAAAGTGAGCACATATTTTGTCCGAGTTTCCTGTTCAGTTCTTTCTAAGAGGAGCATGAGATCCATTATGGATGCAGGGCCGAAGGCAGGCGATGTTGGATTTGGATCCATGACTTTGGTCCAATCTAAGGTAGGAGTTTGTTTTTGGCTATTGGAAGCTCCATCTCAGTTTATTAAGGGGGCTCGAGATATGGGATATCTACCTATCGTATAACTATGTCTGAGTTTAGCATAAGGGTGGGGATTTTTGCCATCGTGGACAGGACTTGGTCATCTGTCGTGTTAGGTACTCTCACCGATTACCCTTGGTGAGGGTTTTGTGGACATTAAAGATCCCGACTAGATGTCGTCATCCAATTCCGTTTCTTGGTAATGTTAGAGCAATAGACTAAAATCATGCTTTATGTAATAGTTTTAATTATGGATTTATTTTAAAAATAAAATCATTTTTTTCTATTTTAATGAGAATTATATATGGACATAATGTTTGCATTATTTTGTAAATTGATGGTGTCTTTTATTCTACTTAGTAGGTGTTCTGGTGTGTAGAGTATGACTTACACTCAGAGGATCAGATCACTAGTTCTCACGAAATATATGTTTTATCATTCACATTCTTAGATAGAACATGACACACCATCAGTATGGCTGTAGAACAATATTTTAGTATGTCTATCTTGATTATAGGAAATAATATAGTTTTAACTTATTGTTCTAGTACACTTTTAGTGTATTGAACGGGACCACTTTGAGGTCACTGTCTTTATACTAATTTCATAAGATAATTTACACCTCATGATTATTAGGTTTACTTAAGGCTCTTAATTCAGATATGATTGATGGACACATGCATTAGTTATTTATTTCTTTGATATATCATGTGAGACTAATTATTGGATTAATAATCTTAATATATTGGGTAATGATGATTAATGTATGGTGAAAGTCTTTTATGGATGGAATCCACATATCGGTATAGAGACTGGTGATACCTCCTTGAGATGCTTATAAATTTTGTATGTGTCAAATCCTGTAGGTGGATTATGTTAATCCGGGACTACAGATAAGTTAAGTTGGACCGCTTAAGGTTTTAAAGAAGTTAATAAGATAAATTATCAGTAATTTACTGTTTTAACTGCTATCTATAACCTTCATATAGGGAGAATTAAGCAATTAATAATAAGGAGCTCGAAATATAATTTTGAGTTAAGGAGTGGAGTTAAAATTATAATTATGTAGTGGTATTAATTATAATTAACGAACTAAAATTAGAATTCGAGTTGAATTAGATTTTCTCAGGCCCATTAGGAGCTACATCCTTTGCTCTCCTTAGGGTGCCTACTATAACCTATATATATGCACCTAAGGCTACTTGTTTCTCAAGAAATCCACCACACTCAAAAACCCTAATTCGAATTTGTGAGAAAGAGATGCATCAGAGTGAAAAAGAGACAAGAGAAGGTGGTCACACAGGACGAGCCCACACTTTGCTCGTGACTGATCAGATCGAGAATACGATAGAAGACTGTGAGGTGCATCGAGCCTACATTTGAGATCAATCATCATATACTCTTCATGCTGAGATGAGATTAAACTAGAGATATCTTAAAGGTAAATCCTAATTCCGCCGTTTAGGGTTTTACTTATGTGCAATTTTTTGTAGTTTAATTTATATGCATAATCAACAGACCCTGAGACAGTCGCTCCAACAGGCATTCCTCATCATCTAGGGGGGGGGGGACATCCGAGGTAGCTTCTTTATGCTCTCTGTTAGAGGATGGGGGATTTGTCTGCCCTGGATCCATTTCCTTCATGATGTTGGAAGATTTACAGAAGTTGTCTCCGTAGTAGTATCAATACTCTGTATATTTTGGCCTCGATGGCGAGATTTCATAGACAAACTTAGAGAGGGTTAATGAAAATACCACATACTTAATTCTATCTAATTTCCCCTGAGCATACTAATGGGGAGTCGGATGGACGAGTTCCAATTAAGCTATATATTGGTACCTCTGTAGAGGGACCTTCAGGGGGGGGGGGGGGGGATGGCCTCAACAGGTCATCCCATCTTGTAGTTCAACAATACAGATTCTATGGACTGCGTCCAAGTATGTGTTCCTATAACTGCATCCTATATCAGTTTAGTGGTGGGATCAAGGGAATATCCATAGTACGAAGAGGTCATAGGCCAGTTGTAAAATGAGCATATCCAATTTACTATTAGGATTACGGTCTTATTTGGGCGGAAGGATCGTAAGGGGCTATTCTCTACTATTATGGGGCTGCATATGGTATCACGTACTTTCATGGGTAAGTCGTCCTATCAGTAGCTCGGATGCTTAGATAATTATTGATACGGGGATATTGGAGTTCACTTTTGTTGTTGAAGAACAAGAGAGATGAATCTCCATATGAGAGGCTAGATTGTAGACTGTCTTCCGTGTGACCTCATTTTTTTATACGGTAGATCCAATGTTCATAATACTTTGGCTAATCAAGCTCCTTTGTAGCGGTTCTGTAATCGATCCCAAATATGTAGTCTAAAATATTATGGGTTTTGAAGGATGTGGGACTTTGTTCATGTAACACAAGACCTTTTTTATGGGAGTAGTCCCACTATGTCATCATTTTCTAAACTCGAGGGTTAAAGGTGAATTCGTCTTTGGGACCTGGCGACGTGCTCTCTTCGGTGATGACGAGATAGTCGAAGCAATCGATAATCCATTATTAGGGTATGTCTGTGTAGTATATGCAGTTAATATTGGATGCTGGGGGTTCTCGAAGTATGTTCCAATCGATAGAAGGCAGTTCCCCTTTTAGGGGGATAGTATGGGTTTTGGGCCTATTAGCGGTGAGGGGTCAGTATCACTCCCGTTGTCTGTTCGCATCATGTGTATTGTGACCAAGGTTAAACCTATGCCTCAAGTTCTTGGAAATTCCTGTTTGGTCCACTTATATCATACTTCCCCTCAATGAATATTCGTTTTATATTGGTTAGCCAATCTCAATAAAAAGTTAAACAAAATTTGGGCCACTATGCCATTTGGTTTTTGCAGAGTCAGTTCCACCTTTCTTTTAAGAGATTTGGGTGTGGTGCATACGGGTTAGGTCCTGTATTGGTCCTGAGCTTGGCTTTCCAATCGATTTCTCTTTGGATGAAGTGGGCTCTTGACATTTATTACTCGTCATATAATAATTGGTGGCGAGCTTTTAACTTCCAGGTGATGTGATCATTTGCCCTGAAGTGTCGATATTTTTCACTTATTTGTATTGTGGGATATGATATCGTAGTGGATAACTAACGAGTCCTTCTGTTTAGTGACAGGATGATGTGGGTATTTTGACATTTCTCAGAGAGTTGAATGAGAATGTATTTGCATTAATGGGTGGGTATCATTGTTATCATCTGCATCTGAGAGGACGAATAGGTGCACTTCTGAGGTCGATTCCCCCCATCCAGTGGACTTAATAGGTAATGAAAATGTGATAAGTTCCCTTTCCCGGAGAGATTCATCGTACATTTCTTCTCATTCAGCTGAGCAATCAACTTCTGTTAAAAAGGGTGTAATGAGTCCCAATTATATTGAGGGCACGAAATCGGTTACTAGGAGGAAATCTAGGCTATAATGGATGTTCTACAGGAAGTGTATGGCCATTATGAAGAAGGTCATTTATTCAGTGTTGAGTTTTGACTCGGTGATGATTTTTATATTAAGCGATGGTGTGCATAGAGTGGTGGCTGCTTAGTTTTGGGGGTGTGCTCTCATACTCAATTTATGATGAATGGCTACTATCTGGGTGGAGGGGTCGGTGTTTGGAACGAGAGAATCTGTCAGGGTGTTGGTATTGGGGTTGAGGTGATATGGTAGGGGATTTTGGGTGATATTTGGTTTTGGAGGGATAAGACTCCCGACGTCGATGAGGTATTGAATGGAAAACCTTAAGGCCTAACAATTGTCGATAATGTGGTCAGGTTCCTTAGTGGAACTCGCGATGTGCATCGGCTCTCTAGTTCTTATCTGGGAAAGTAAGGGGTGGACTAGGGTTGAGAGGTCTTAGACGACCATCCATTTTTTAGGGTGGCGTATACCCGACTGAGCAGCGCTTGTAGGATAGTGAACTATCTCGGTGGAGTCCTGAACTCTTTGGAAGATGGGGATATTTTGATAGTTTTTAGGTAAGGGTCTTTGTTAAAAAGGCGTAGTGGTGGATACCATTTATTGGGAAGTATTGGTAACCGAAAATGATGTTGGGTTTGGGATGACAACGAGGGTGGTTATATGAGATGTAGAAGCTCCCGGGGAGTTCTTATGGGCGGGGAATTGATTTGTATATCGATGTGGTTTTTCAATGGACCTGGTAGTCCTAACAGACAAACTTTCCTCATTTTTCACCTGATATGGTTAAGTGATTTATAGTTATAGATCCAGATGAGCCCAAGTTCATTATGTACTTATTTTCAGAGATTTCGAATCACGATTTCTATTTGATCATTTTCAAAGGGATGGTTGGCCATCTGACCGAATTTCTCTCTCCAACGAGTGATGAAAATTCTAATTGTATCTCCTTCTTCCTATTTCAGCATCTCTAAATCTTTATGGGTGATGCCCAGCTCCTCATTATATTTATACTATTTCAGGAAATCATGACATACATCGTCTCAGGTTTTAGCTTTCCCTTCCCTATTTAGTCCCATATTACAAGTGAGGGCTCCTCTGTAGAGAGTGGATGAGAACATGCTCTCTAAAACCCTAGTCCTATGTTTCAGACCTACATCTGATGGTGATAGTTGGATAAGTGATCAATTGGGGAACCTAGTCCATTATTTGAAGGCTAGCATCTTAAATTTTTTCGGCAGTCAGGTTTCAGGATATAGGTCTATATTTTTAATGTTAGTGAGATCATCGGTTGTTTACATCTTGCTAATGGATTTCCAAAAGAGGCGTAATTTATACTCGACCTACGTGATCTCCCCAATTAGAGGTGGGCTAGAATTTCATCGATCAGTGGGGGAGCTATATGATTCGGCTCGTGGGGGGGGGGGGGGGGGGGGGAGGGGGCTTGGAAGGCAATGTGTGGGTACTTGAGGTAATGCTGGCATTTTTTTAAATATCCATGTGGGGAAAATAGTACTTGGAAGTGACGGGCACTAACATTAGTAGGGGGTGTTGGTGCTTGGACGAGTGCATATAGGTCTTATGGATTAGTTGGCTCAGTTTCGGCAACCACCACATATAGTGTTTCAGTGTTGGGGATGGGATGAGGTTATTTGTTCTCTTCTATTCAGGGTGTAGCTGTGGCCTCTTGTAGGTATACTTGTGCTACGATTAGGGCCTTAATTTCGGATTTCATGTTATTTTATGAGGCGATTATGTTTTCCGATTGCCTTAAGATTTGATCCATTGCGGATGAAGTTTGTTCTTCCTGAGAAGACATGGGGTGTACTGCAGAGCAAACTTGACAGTCTTGGGTATGGAGTTCACTGATGAAAAATAATCGGCCGCATGAAGTGCGAACTCGAGCTTCCAAGATAGGAACTTAGTCTGATCTCTTAATTGGGGCTAGCAATTGTCGAAAAAGTCGAGGAAATTGAGTTTAGGATTTCAGTAAACAGAGGAACTGAAATTAGGAAAATACACAAGGGGATAAGGACTCATATATACAATGATTTTTTTTTATGCACCTCTTTTATCAATTTTAAACCGTATGGGGACGGTGTTTTATTTTTTGTATATTTGGTTTGGTAGTATCTTATGAGGGGAAGAACTGGACTGAGTCCCATTGGATTCAGGTAAACATGGGTGAGCTCTTATCTTATTAGAATGAGAAGCGAGGAAATAATAGATAGTGGTCTAGTATTTTCTCAAAATATAATGTGATTAGGGGAATCAAATGTGAGGGAATTTTTTTTCGGTGATGACTTGCAGATTCATATTGCTGATGTTCCTTATAAAGGTAAAGACATTTAGCCCGAAATCTAAGGGGTTTTATACCATCCTCCGACCGTTTGATAATTTTTGAAACATTTCGTTAAACCTATTAACCCATAAGTATTTGTTCTTTTTGTGCAATAGGGTGTGTTCATAGAGTTTTTTCTACATGCATAGGGGGTGATCGGTGGATAATTTTTCATTGCCTTGGATCAGAATATATTGGGTTACTTGGATCGAGCAACCTTTAAGGTACGTGTGAAACAACATTACCCTGATGCTGAATAGCTCTGAAAGACTAATAAATATACACTAATACTGAACAAATCTCAAACATTCCCTATTATTGAGACTTTTGAATCAAGAGAGAAGTTGTTCGATATACTAGACAAATGGGTGAAAAAGTGAGGACACTCATTGGAGACTAGCCTTTTGGGGAAGAAACTTTTCAAAAGTATGAGCTTTATCCGAGGTAATGACTTCTCGAATGTATAAACCTCTCTTTTAGGGAGAGGTGACTTTTCTGATGTACAAACGTTCCTTTGGATAAAGTGAATTTGTAAAGTATGAACTTCTTTCGCCTAGTTGCTTTTGGGAGCCTAAAGGATATATGGATTAAACAATATGAAAATTAAGACTATAGAATGCAAGATGCAAACAGGTAATCTTTGATTTTTACATTCTTTGATGTTTATTTTATTACGAGGTCTTTCGCGCATACCTATATGTTTGGTAAATAATCCGGTATATGGGGACTTAAGAACTTATCTACATTGTGAGGGATTCTATACTAAGGTCACTAACAATTCTAAAAATTTACACAAAGTAGTCATGCAGGAGAACAATATCAAATATAGTATAAAGAAACCATATAGTTAGTTCGGTTTTGTTGATTTTTTTCCAGCGGAGGTACCGTTGCGGCGTAGCTGGAAATCGAGCTACGACACATATCGTTTTCTTATGAAAGAAAAATTATCCCCAATAGAGTCGCCACTATGGTGTTGTCGTCTCGATCAAGGGGGAAAGGACTCGTGTAACGGTGGGTGCGGTAATTCTTATCTCATGGTTCGAGGTCGTGCTTTCGATTCAAGGTTGGGCTCAATGAGTTGCCCCTGGAAGATGTTTAACTCCATGTCGAGTTTGAGTCGCACACCCCTAGTTATTAAGCATGGAACTAAGTTTATTTTGTTCAATAAGGGGTTTGATTAGTTTGTTCAGAGTCCCCAGTTTGTTTTATACAAAAACAAACAAAAGATTTGGACTAATCTTAAGGCAGATTTTCAAGTCTGCGGTTGGTTCAGAGACGCTTATAGTATGAGTTCTAGAACCAGCTTACGAATGGAGAAGGTATTATGCACCCCATTTATTCTGTATATTTCCTTAATGTTATGCTTATTAGTTTTCTTAACATTAATTGATTACTTTTTTAGTTATTTTTAGAATGTGTTTAGAGACCTTAGGTTGAGAGTCCCTTAAATGTAGATATGTTCTTAGGTAGGAAAATGGTATTAATGAGAGGTATAAAAACGTCACTTCAAGTGTTACAAGTACACTAGGGTGCTTGTGTATGACTCAATGCTTTTATAACCAGTGGAATTAATATATATATATATAGGTGTGTGAGAGATCTCAACTTTGAGATAGTTTGATATCCCTTTTTGAGGTTTAAGGAGAGATTGAAAGGTGATATGAGATATGGGTGCATCTCTGTTGTGATTACTGTATACATGTTTTCACGTTTGTATGCATTTGAGCAGTTGTATGTATATATTTATGGGATAGCGCCTTGAGATAGTTCAGTATCTCATTATAATTACTTATGAGTAATGGATGAAAGTTGAGTGATGTGTGCATCTTGGTGGAGATAATATATCAAGAGATATATTGTCAAGGCTCGAGCTCACGAGAAGGACTCGATATTGCGCCTACATACCTATTTATCCATGAGATCAAATCCATGTAGTTCGGTTAACGAGGTTGGAGAATATATAAGGGTGTTTGGATTATATATATGGAGTTTTGTATTAGAGATGGAGGCATCCCTAAGAAATAATACGACGATAGATGAATTGTGAGGCTTGCGCTTCACGAATTTAGTTTGGTATAGCGCCTATGTACCCAAGGAGACTTGTAATCAAAGCCAAGGTAGTTATAACAACAAGATTGGATATTAGATAGTGGTGTTTGAATTATATACAAGGGGTTTGTATTAAAAATAGAGGCATTGCTGAGAAATAATACGCTAAGAGACGTATTGTAAGGCTTAGGCTTCACGAGTTTAGTTTGGTATATTTCCTACGTACCCAAGGAGATTTGGGATAAAATCCAATGTATTTCCAATAGACGGGGTATATTTACAGGTGTACGCGACGGGATACTAGGTATACAACATATAATATTATAGTATTTAGGGAGACTAATCCTTAATATAGCATTTTCATTGTATTGGATTGATATATTTATATGTTAAAATAATGTTTAATAAGAGGCCAACATTTGACAAGTATTTAAATATGAAAACATATATTCGATTACCGTCACATGGATGGCTTTATTCGTTTGGAGAAGAGATAGGAGTAGTCGAACTTCAGACTTTGGCTCGATGCAAAGTTTCGAACTGACTCAACTCACGGACAATTTCCTCAGAATGATTTTAAAAAGTATATTTTTCATGTTTTGTAATTATCATTGTGGCATTTGATTATTATTGTTTTAATACATGAGTATGTCAAGTCAATTAACAGAGGTGCTAGATTAGACACTAAGCTTTTAAAATATAAATGATGCAAATTGCATACCCGGCCTCCTAAACAGGGGACGAGTTAAAAGATGTTAATATATATGTATAATTTATTTCAATATATATATATATATATATATATATATATATATATATATGAGGTATTGCGATGAATTTTGGGTAGAGGTTCTTTACCCTCGTGGAAAAAATCCGACTTTTTTACGATGGAGGAGTGTCCCTTTTTTTTGGTGTTTTTCATTCGGGCAGAGCTTCAGCTAGAAGTCTTGAATTTTTAGTCGAGCATAGCTTCATATAGAAGTGTTTAGTTTTTTAGAATTTCTATAGATGTTGGACTCTTTTTAGCACTCGTAAGCGACTTCACGAAAGTACCAGCCTTTTATTTTATAAGAAAATGGCTTTTTTGAAGTACGATCTTCCTCGGTACTTTCAGAATGAGCTCGAGTATATTGTATGATCGGGAGATAAGAAAATTATAAAACTTAGTTGTTGTCGAGTTTTGGGCTCTCGGTGGGGCATTATATTTATAGGAAAGTGGGAGGGTCCTTTTGCCATTTGGCAAAAGGATGAGGTTCATTATTTTTTAGATAAGGCTGCCATGTGTATGGATGAGATCACACATTCTAATACAGCTTCTATCAATCGATTAAAGGGGCTCAGGGCCATTTGTCTATTGATATAAGGTCGTGGCGGAAGTGTTTGGGAATTTATATGATTACTTTATTATCAATTCAGACCCTAATAGTTTTTGTACAAAGGCTTGTTGTCGTTTTTGGAATCCTTTCGATGTGATTTTTCTACGAGACTTAGGTGGGGATGGGTTTAGAGTCGGGGACTTAAGAGAGGCTAGGTTTAGGGTATATAGGCATGGTTTACCCCCAATAACTTGGGTGAGGCCGACTTAGGGAGTTTTATCGAGTAGGACAGAATAATCCACAACCTGATTGCAGATCGGGGTGTCCACAAGTACAACCACAAGTGGTGGTCGCTCTTAGAACATAACTTCCATGGTATTTGTTATACTTTAAGATATAATTGTGACACCCCACCTAATTAATCCAGGGTGATCAGTCCTAAGTCATGTTAGAAAAGGTTTATCAGTTGGTCCATTCTTAGCATCACTGTCGTCTTTTTAATTACTAACCACCTAAGTGAGAAAAGTAGACTGGTGTCAATTTTTATATCTTTAAATTAATTAAAACTCATGCGGAACATAAAATAATACACAATCACAATTAACTAAAATAAACATCCACAATTAAAATACTTAACCGAATAAACCATCGGTCCAAATAACCAATACAAGTAAAGATAAGAAGAAAAATCTTAACAAGTCTAATACATGAACTGTGAGCGACATGCTCAGATAACTGCTAGAAAATTCCTACACGAATGAAAGGAGGAGGCGTCTATCAAAACCCTGCAACATCCACATGTGCTGCAACAAAGGATACCTGGAATAGAGTCAAGCTTGGCACCCTTGTGTTTGGACACCTAAAAGGTTTTAAAAAATTTATAGCAAGGGTTAGTACCCAAAAACATTTGAAAACATTTAACAAATGATTAACTTGCAGTAATAAATAAATATGCATGCTCTTCATATTTTAGTTAGTGCAACACTCTCTTGAGGACTTCCTCACCCCTCCTCTAAAGTGCACTACTAACGCTTCCATTTAATTTACTAGGTCCTATGCTCTTGACCCAATACTTATTTTAACCCTTGAAATTTTCCTACACTAAATGAGTATGCCTTAATTCATGATTTTTAAGTTATTATAAACATCAACTTAATTAAATCATTACCCGTTTTAATTTCATATAACATTCACACTCGTTATGCACATAACACATTTTTCACTATGTATTAATTATCCCATATATAATTATCTACCTAATTATATATCTAATCATTTTATAGTATTCACAAACATACTAAAATAACATTTAATACAAACTTCTGACCGAGTAAAAATACTCACAAAAATATAAATTTTCCCAAGTGCTATCGTGTATTCACATAGCCTAGTTATTCGAGTTAGATTCGCTCACTAACTTAGTTTAACATACGAATTTGGAGGTGGTCATATTCCTTCCCTGAAAGTGAGATACCCCTCACCCATATAACGGACGCTATGACCGGGGATTGTACTCTCCCTACTCCTCAAGCTAGGGGATTCATCCACTAAGCGCAACCTCCCCCTATAGCACTAGAGTATATACTAATAATATCCAATCACTGATATTAATGCACACACACTATATATATATACTGTCACACCCCGTACATATATATAAATATAAAACCTGGCTACACCATGTACACAATCCGTAACATAAGCCTAGTTAATTTATTAAGAGTTTATGGTCCAACTCTAATCATTAATGAATTCACAAATTAATTAATTAAGTCACCTTTGGTGTCGCCCCCACCATAAAATTGGACTTACGCTCGTAGTCCTAATCAACCTCACCCGAGTCTAAATCCCCGACTCTCAAATTATTTAGCCTTTACCTAAATAAGGTTTATCTCTCGGTATTCCTCAACCATTATCCCCGTACTTGTTTTCCAACTATGTTTAATCCTTTCGAACTCTTCCCAAAAATTTAACCTTAGTGAATCACCTAATTTCTCCAAAACCCGACGAATTTGAATTATGATGTCACACTAAGTCGTCTCCAAATTCTAATTAATTTTATTCACCATTAATTAGATTTAAAACCCATGTATAAATTTCTCACCAAATTAATTCATGGAAAAAGATTAAATTAAATTTTCTTTATATAAAATAAAACTGGGCGAACTGTCAAAATCTGCCGACCTTCGATCGATCGATCGAGCAGGTCTTCGTCTTCTTCGCGAAGACAGATTCTGCCATGGACGAGTTTCATAAAACCCTAACTCCTCCTACCAGCAATCTCAAGCTTTCTTAACCATAATACAAGTTAGGAACCTTATTAGGGACCTCCAAAATGCCCTCCAACGTTATTAATTCGTCCATTAACTACAATTACTGAATTTGGAGAAATATTCATCTTTAATTCCTTACCCATTTACATCCCAAATCCCTTGACCAAATTCATTTCTAATTATCCAGATATCATCCTACCAGATATGTATCAATTTATAATATCAGATTTCTACAAGAATCCTCATTCAAATTCGTAAATCAGATTATTATTTTCAAAACCTCATGTTTATGCCATGAACACCCAAAACTAATTTTGATCAAACACATCACATGCATATGAATTGCAAAACAGATTCAATACTATTGCAAGTTATCCACTTGCCTTAGGTTTCGTAGTGTCTGATTCGGAGATGAATTTCCAAGGTTGAAGACGATCCTTGTTGGCTCTCTAGTGATCCCAAAACTGCCTTTAACTGCTATTAGGGTTCCTTAATACACTTAGCCTTTTCTAAAACTCTATCAGCCGTTTTATTATTCCTCCCAATTCCTTAATTTACCTAATCCCTTTTTTTGCCTAATGGGCCAAGCCCAAGTGACCCAAATGCCCCCGTGTGGGCCCAGCTATGTCTAAAAACACCCCGTGACCCGTTTACTACCCCCGAGTACACTTTTTCGACTATCTCAGCCCATCCGGACTCAACCGTACACTCAGAATTGGCATCCAAATTAATTTATAAAAATATTTATCCCCTCACTCCTTTAGTCTATACCGACTCCCGGTTGAAATAAGTGCATACCCTGTCATTAATACTCGAAATGACTTAAATAAATAATTACTATTCACTTAGTAAATATCTTCCCATAAATATTAACCATTTACTCCTCGATTAATATTTAAATAAAATTTTCCTAATTAATTCAATTAAATTACGACTCACAAGTAATTTTCAATTCCCGAATTAATTAAATATTTAATGCATGGAAAATGCGGGGTGTTACATACTCCCCCCCTTACAAAGGAATTTCGTCCCCGAAATTAGGTCATACCTGTGATGAAAAGTTCTGGATATTGCTCCCGCATATCCTCCTCCCGCTCCCAAGTAGACTCGTCAATGTTGTGATGACCCCACTGTACTCTAACTAATGGAACAACCTTGGATCGTAATTTTCGCTCGCTACGGTCTAGCATAGCCACCGACCTCTCCTCATATGAGATGTCTGGCTGTAAATCAATTTCTTCGAGTGGAATGTGCGAGAAGGCCCTCTCACTCCTGCGATATTTCTTCAGCGATGCTGCATGGAACACGTCGTGTATCCGCTGAAGATGCTCCGGTAATCCCAGCCTGTAGGCTACAGGCCCCACCTTCTCGATAATAGGGAAAGGTCCCATGTACCTCGATGCTAGCTTACCCTTCTTGCCGAACCTCATCACCCCTTTTATGGGGGACACCCTGACCAATACCTGATCCCCAACCTCTAACTCCACGTGTCTCCGTGAAGCATCAGCGTAACTTTTCTGCCTCTCCTGAGCTATCCGAATCCTCCCTCGGATCAGCTCTATCTTGGAAGATGTCTCTTGAATAATCTCCGGCCCCAACAGTTTGTTGTCCCCCACCTCTAACCAACAAGCGGGTGAACGACAAGGTCTCCCGTATAATGCCTCGAATGGTGCCATGCCGATCGTGAATTGGTAAGAGTTATTATACGCAAACTCTACCAGAGGAAGATATTTCTCCCAACTTCCCCTAAAGTCTAGTATACACATTCTGAGAATATCTTCCAACATCTGATTGACTCTCTCGGTCTTCCCGTCAGTCTGTGGGTGATAGGCTGTACTCAAACGTAACTCTGTGCCCATGACCTCTTGAAAAATCTGCCAAAAATGGGCCACAAAGATCTTGTCCCTATCCGACACAATATTAATCGGTACCCCATGCAGTTTAACAATCTCCGCTATGAATAGCTGTGCATAACGCATCGTCTCAAAGTCTGTGCGAACCGGTAGGAAGTGGGCCACTTTGGTCAACCGATCCACAATAACCCATATGGAATCGTGACCCTTCTGTGATTTCGGTAACCCTGTAATGAAGTCCATAGAGATGCTCTCCCACTTCCACACAGGAATTTCAAGTAGCTGTAGCATCCCTGATGGTCTCTGATGGTCAACTTTCACAACCTGACACGTGGCACATTTCGAAACAAACTCTGCTATGTACCGTTTCATACCTGCCCACCAATACTGCCTCCTCATATCTTGATACATCTTATCCCCACCGGGATGTACCGCGAATCTCGACCCATGAGACTCCGTCATAACAGCGTGCCTCAATTCCGCATCCTCTAGCACAATTAACCTCCCATTATGGCGTAAGCCTCCCTCCGAGCTGATCGAGTAGCCCTCTGCTCCCTCAGCTAGCAACTGGCTCACCCTATCCCGGCAGGTATGATCCTCTGCCTGATCCCTCACAATCCGTATAATGATCTCGGGTGTGATGGATAATTCTGACGTGCAAGCCCTGGCTACATCATCCTCTTATCGAAGTTCTCTCCACTTCGCTTTCTAGACTTCTGACATTTCCCCAGTCGGTCTCCGACTCAATGCATCTGCCACCACATTAGCCTTACCAGGATGATACTGAATATCAAACTGATAGTCTTTCACGAATTCTAGCCATAGCCTCTGTCTCATATTCAAATCCTTCCGAGTGAATAGATACTGAAGTGATTTGTGATCCGTGAATAGCGTGAACTGCTCCCCCAGGAGATAATGTCTCCATATCCTCAAAGCAAAAATGACTGCTGCTAACTCCAGGTCGTGAGTGGGGTAATTCCTCTCGTGGGGCTTTAGCTTCCTGGACGCATAAGCTATAGCCCTTTCCTCCTGCTGAAGCACACCCCCAAGTCCCTATAAGGATGCGTTAGTGTAAACCCGATACTCTAATCCTCCTTTCGGTAATCCAAGCACGGGTGCAGATGTCAACTTGTCCTTTAACTCGTCGAAGGCTAATTGACAGTGATCATTCCAAGTGAAAGGTACCCCTTTCCGGGTAAGATTCATCAAAGGGCCCGCAATCTTTGAGAATCCTTTGATGAACCGTCGGTAATAACCGGCCAACCCTAGAAAATTGCGCACTTCTGTATGTGTCGTGGGCTGTCCCCACTCCCTCACCGCCGATAATTTACTTGGATCCACCGCAATACCCCGGTCTGACACCACGTGGCCAAGGAACTGGACCTCTCGTAGCCAAAATACACACTTACCGAATTTGGCATAGAGTTGGTGATCCCGTAATATCTGTAACACTATATGTAGGTGCTCTGCATTCTCCTCCTCGGTACGCGAGTAGATCAGGATGTCATCAATGAACACGATAACAAATTGATCGAGAAACTCCCTGAATACTCTGTTTATGAGGTCCATGAACACTGCTGGTGCATTGGTGATTCCGAATGGCATCACCCTGAACTCGTAAGATCCATACTGCAACAGGAAAGCGGTCTTCGAAACATCTTCCTCTCGGATACGTAGTTGATGATATCCTGACCTTAAGTCGACCTTAGAGAAATAAGACGCCCCTCTCAACTGGTCAAATAGGTCGTCAATCCTAGGCAACGGATACTTATTCCGTATCGTGGCCTTATTCAGCTCTCTATAGTCCACGCATAACCGTAGTGAGCCATCTCGCTTTTTCACAAATAACACCGGTGCACCCCACGGCGATGTACTCCGTCGTATGAAACCCTGACCCAGAGGCTGTTGAATCTGCTCCCTCAGCTCACGCATCTCTGAAGGGGCCATACAGTATGGGGCCCGAGCAATTAGCCTCATCCCCGGTGCTAAATCGATCACAAATTCGATTTCCCTACTAGGTGGCAACCCTGGTATCTCCTGAAGCACATCCTCAAAGTCTCTCACCACTGGGATTGAATCCAACGGAATAGCCACCTCCTATGAGGTTTCCTCCTCAATGTAATACAAGTGTGTGCGTGACCCTCCCTCGGGTAGTGGCATTGCTATTAAGAACATCTCCTGCCCTGGAATGGAGAACACGATAGTCCTTTCGTAGCAATCCACCGTCGCCCGATAACCTGCCAACCAATCCATACCCAAGATGACATCATACCCCTCCATATCTAACACTAGTAGGTCCGCTGCTAAACTAAGTCTCCCGATCAAAATGTCCACACCCCGACAAATCGAGTGAATCGTAGCCCTGCTGCCAACTGGCGACTCTACACACATCCAAAAACCTCCCGCGGTCTCTATTAGTCCGGCCCGTTTAGCAAAATTAATTTAATGAATGAATGTGATGCTACCATATCAAAGAGAATACTACCCTCATAACCATGAATGAGAAACATACCCTCAAATGCTGGCGGTGCTTGCTGCGCCGGGGGATTAGGAACATCCCGGACATTATACACACGTCCGTAGTGCATCTGCCCCTGCTAAGGTGGGGCGGGTGGGGCTGGTGCTGCTGGTGGTAATTGCCCCCGTTGCCCCTGTTGGGCCTCCTGCTGTTGACCTCTGCCCCTCTGTGGGCATTCCCTCTTGAAATGTCCTGGATGGCCACACACAAAACAACGTCTCTGACCATCCCCCTGTCGTTGGCCCTGTTGGCCCTGCTGGCCTCCCCCATTATTCCCTTGGCCCTGACGGCCCTGAGGAACCTGTTGCTGCTGATTCGGGCCCGGCTTCCCCCACCTAAACCCCTGTCCTCCCTGTCAGAAATAACCAGGCTTAAATTTCTTAGCCTGATTCCCTTACTGACTACCCGCCTGCTGCTGAGCACCACTTGTGTCACTACTAGTAACAGCCTTGCCCTGTTGGCTCGGCTACCCTGTTCGCTTGCTCCCTTTCGCATGAAAGCGATGGTCCTGGCAGTGTACAAGTGCGACATTAACGACGTCTGTATACGTTACTAACGCCGGATTCCCAATTAAGTGTTGCCTGATTCGCCAGGCTAAACCGTCCATAAACCTCGATTTCTTCCGCTCCTCATCGCTCACCTCATTTGGCACAAAGTTTTCCAAACGGGTGAACTCTTCCTCGTAGTCTGCCACTGATCGGTCACCCTGAACTAAATCACTGAATTTCTTCCTCATCTCAGTCTCTACTGTTGGTGGAAAGTATTTGCGGTCGAACCGCACCCAAAACTCTGCTATCGGCATCAAGTCTCGCTCCCCGGCGGTGGTAACTGACTCCCACCACTGTAAGGCTGCCCCTGATAGACGAAAGGTAGCAAGCATTTGCTTCTGTACCTAGGTACACTCTAGCATGCGCAGATGGTACTGAATGTTCTTCTTCCAGTCACAAGCCTCTATCACATCTGTACTACCTCGGAACTCAGGTGGGTGACCCTTCTGAAAGGTCTCCCTAACTCTCTGCCAAGATGGTGGCCCCACTGGAGCCTGTACTGCTGGTGCCACTGGAGGCGGTGCCTGGGGCTGTGGAAAGTGAGCTGCCATAGCTCTCATTGCTGTTTCGACCGCCTGGGCCACTATCACTGCCACCTGAGCAGTGAAAATCAACTCGGGTGGGGGTGGTGGTAGCGGTACCTGTGGATCCTGATGAGCCTCCCTGATTTCATCCCTAGCCTCAGCCCTCTCCGCTCTTAGTCTCCTCGGTGGCATCTGAAATAGATTAAATCGCATAAGTACACAGTTTACGCAAAAATGTTCACCGCATAAAATACTATATCTCACAAGCGAAAATGAGTCAACAGTCCTAATCATAGGGCTCTACAACGAATGAGTGCTACGCTGAAACGTAGAAATCCGAACAGATCCTAAGGACACTAGAACCTGATGCTCTGATACCATCTGTGACACCCCGCTTAATTAATCCGGGTGATCAGTCCTAAATCATGTTAGAAAAGGTTTCTCAATTGGTCAATTCTTAGCATCACTGTCGTCTTTTTAAGTACTAACCACCTAAGTGAGAAAAGTAGACTGGTGTCAATTTTTATATCTTTAAATTAATTAAAACTCATGCGGAACATAAAATAATACACAATCACAATTAACTAAAATAACCACCCACAATTAAAATACTTAACCGAATAAACCATCGGTCCAAATAACCAATACAAGTAAAGATAAGAAGAAAAATCTTAACAAGTCTAATACATGAACTGTGCGCGATATGCTCAGATAACTGCTAGAAAATTCCTACACGAACGAAAGGAGGCAACTATCAAAACCCCGCAACATCCACATGTGCTGCAGCAAAGGATACCTGGAATAGAGTCAGGCTTGGCGCCCTTGTGGTTGGACACCTAAATTTATAGCAAGGGTTAGTACCCAAAAACATTTGAAAACATTTAACAAATGATTAACTTGCAGTAATAAATAAATATGCATGCTCTTCATATTTTAGTTAGTGCCGCACTCTCTTGAGGACTTACTCACCCCTCCTCTAAGGTGCACTACTAACGCTTCCATTTAATTTACTAGGTCCTACGCTCTTGACCCAATACTTATTTTAACCCTTGAAATTTTCCTACACTAAATGAGTATGCCTTAATTCATGATTTTTAAGTTATTATAAACATCAACTTAATTAAATCATTACCCGTCTTAATTTCATATAACATTCACACCCGTTATGCACATAACACATTTTTCACTATGTATTAATTATCCCATATATAATTATCTACCTAATTATATATCTAATCATTTTACAGTATTCACAAACATACTAAAATAACATTTAATACAAACTTCTGACCGAGTAAAAATACTCACAAAAATATAAATTTTCCCAAGTGCTATCCCACTAGGTGTATTCACATAGCCTAGTTATTCGAGTTAGATTCGCTCACTAACTTAGTTTAACATACGAATTTGGAGGCGGTCATATTCCTTCCCTGAAAGTGAGTTGGCCCTCACCTATATAACGGACGCTATAACCTGGGATTGTATTCTCCCTACTCCTCAAGCTAGGGGATTCATCCACTAAGCGCAACCTCCCCCTATAGCACTAGAGTATATACTAATAATATCCAATCACTTATATTAATGCACACACACTAAATATATATACTGTCACACCCCGTACATATATATAAATAAAAAATGTCCCGGCTACACCATGTACACAATCCATAACATAAGCTTAGTTAATTTATTAAGAGTTTATGGTCCAACTCTAATCATTAATGAATTCACAAATTAATTAATTAAATCACCTTTGGTGTCGCCCCCACCATAAAATTGGACTTACTCTCGTAGTCCTAATCAACCTCACCCGAGTCTAAATCCCCGACTCTCAAATTGTTTAGCCTTTACCTAAATAAGGTTTATCTCTCGGTATTCCTCAACCATTATCCCCGTACTTGTTTTCCAACTATGTTTAATCCTTTCGAACTCTTCCCAAAAATTTAACCTTAGTGAATCACTTAATTTCTCCAAAACCCGACGAATTTAAATTATGATGTCACACTAAGTCGTCTCCAAATTCTAATTAATTTTATTCACCATTAATTAGATTTAAAACCCATGTATAAATTTCTCACCAAATTAATTCATGGAAAAAGATTAAATTAAATTTTCTTTATATAAAATAAAAGTGGGCGAACTGTCAAAATCTGCCGACCTTCGATCGATCGATCGAGCAGGTCTTCGTCTTCTTCGCGAAGACAGATTCTGCCATGGACGAATTTCATAAAACCCTAACTCCTCCTACCAGCAATCTCAAGCTTTCTTAACCATAATACAAGTTAGGAACCTTATTAGGGACCTCCAAAATGCCCTCCAACATTATTAATTCGTCCATTAACTACAATTACTGAATTTGGAGAAATATTCATCTTTAATTCCTTACCCATTTACATCCCAAATCCCTTCACCAAATTCATTTCTAATTATCCAGATATCATCCTACCAGATATGTATCAATTTATAATATCAGATTTCTACAAGAATCCTCATTCAAATTCGTAAATCAGATTATTATTTTCAAAACCTCATGTTTATGCCATGAACACCCAAAACGAATTTTGATCAAACACATCACATGCATATGAATTGCAAAACAGATTCAATACTATTGCAAGTTATCCACTTGCCTTAGGTTTCGTAGTGTCTGATTCGGAGATGAATTTCCAAGGTTGAAGACGATCCTTGTTGGCTCTCTAGTGATCCCAAAACTGCCTTTAACTGCTATTAGGGTTCCTTAATACACTTAGCCTTTTCTAAAACTCTATCAGCCGTTTTATTATTCCTCCCAATTCCTTAATTTACCTAATCCCTTTTTTTGCCTAATGGGCCAAGCCCAAGTGTCCCAAATTGCCCCCGTGTGGGCCCGGCTATGTCTAAAAACACCCCCTGACCCGTTTACTACCCCCGGGTACACTTTTTCGACTATCTCGGCCTATCCGGACTCAACCGTACACTCAGAATTGGCATCCGAATTAATTTATAAAAATATTTATCTCCTCACCCCTTTAGTCTATACCGACTCCCGGTTGAGATAAGTGCATACCCTGTCATTAATACTTGAAATGACTTAAACAAATAATTACTATTCACTTAGTAAATAACTTCCCGTAAATATTAACCATTTACTCTTCGATTAATATTTAAATAAATTTTCCTAATTAATTCAATTAAATTACGACTCACAAGTAATTTTCAATTTCCGAATTAATTAAATATTTAATGCATGAAAAATGCGAGGTGTTACAATAATGGATACCATGTCTATCGAAGCAAATGCTGGTGCCTACCCCTGATGTGGCTGTGCTACTGCTGACTTGGCAATTGCGGCCTATCTAGGATGTGCAGACCTCCTTTAGGTGTTTACCATCTAAAAGATGATAAACAAAAGCGTATAAGTAATCATAAAAAAATAGGATTACAAAAGTCTAAAATAACAAGGCTATAAAATATTAAAGAACATCATGCAAAAATGCGACGGGCGCACTCAAGACCTTAGGACACTAGAACTTGGAATGCTCTGATACTAACTGTGACACCTAGTAAAATTCGTAACTAGATTGATCAAGTACATATATAAATTATATAGGGTTCTAAACAATTTGTTTCATTCTAAGTTTGGGGACCTAAATAATTAGCTAGGCCCAATTGAAAGACTGCAGACCAAGCCTAGTAAAATGTGGACACACCCGACCCAACTACTCAAAGAAATCAGTAAGCACTTCTATCATGTGGATAAATACGAACATTTATCACGTCAACCTCGATAAGCTCAAACAGTTAACAACAATCTCAAAGGAGATATTTTGGGATACCATACGAGCCAATAACAAGATGGGGGAGTTCCTTATATAACTAAACCACTTTACACTACTATAAATGTAACCCTCACCTTAGGGTCATAGGGGATGAAAAATCGATACTTGAGAGAACTTAATATAAAAATAGTGACCTCTTCGTGGACATAGTCAATTTGCCAAACTACGTATACCTTATGTTGTGTGATTGTTATATCTTTACTTTCCTTCTTTATTTTATTTATGTATCTATTTAGTTGTGATTAATTTGCACTCACAATTGAAGCCATCTATGAGAACAACTTTCCTCTCCACAAAAGAAATTCTTGTAAGGAACACCCACTATATCTCTACAACCAATTAATTCTCCTAACAGTTTGCCTCAACCTAGAGATGCGCGGGCTTATTTAGCCCCCCTAAGAGTCAGGTCTGAGGTTCTCTAAGATGGGAATCCAGGGTTCTGATCAAAACAAGAGCCGTCGGAGGAAACCCATGGGCAACCTAAATTTACTCATATCTCATGTTTGGTCAACGCCTATGAAGCTATGCTTCAACAACACGAAGAGGCATCTCGCCTCTAAGTTGACGAAAATTCTCGCCTCCAACGACGATTAGAAGAGATAGATAGGGAATACCGCCAGTCGAAAGTGCTAACCTCGAACTCCTAGCCTTAATGTGAGCAAGACCTACATCCATGGAAGGAGCACCAAGCACGACCAAGAACACTCATTGTATGGAAATTATCAAGGCACCACAGAGATGACATAAGGAGTCTGCTCGAATGGAGATGGACTAACACCTCGCTCATAGGGGAGCTAGGTCATCCAAAGAGCTAGGAAGGAGAGACCTCATCACTAAGATGTATCCCCCTTCTCAAGATATATCGAAGAGGAGGAACCCCGTAAGAAATTTATAACCCCCAGGTTCAAGGTCTACGATGGCAAGACCGATCCTATTGACCATGTTCGATAGTACATGCAGGCTATGACTTTATGAAGTCACAACGATGCGCTAATGTGCTGCATCTTTACCTCTAGCCTTTGCGATGATGCATAAAAATAGTTCAAGAAGCTCCCTTACAGGTCCATCAATAGTTTTAAGATGCTCGCCGAATCCTTTACTACTCGTTTCATCACCATCAACTTTTATCCCAAAATAATGGATTCAGTACTAATGATGAAAAATAAGCCACAAGAATCCCTGTGATAGTACACCAAACGCTATTGGAAAGTTTCAATGAGTTCAAGGATTAATCGGAGAAAGTTACCATAGCATCCTTCAAGATAGGTCTGCCCACAAGTCAATGTTTTATCAATCCCTCATCAAGAAGGAAGTTGAAACCATTGACGATCTCATGTATCGCATTAATAAATATTCCAAGGTGGAGGATGTGGTATATATTGGTCAGGATGAGACTGGTCGGGCTAAGGAAAATAAGGGGGGCGACAAGGAGAGAACCCAAAGGGGGGGGGGGGGGGGAGGGTAAGAAGAAGAATGGCACTAAGAATGGAGGACGAAATGAATCCCCTAAGGATTTTCAATCCGTCAACACAGTTTTGAAGGAGCTGACCAACATGATCCTGGAAAAAATCAAAGATCAATAATTCATCAAGTGGTCAAAGATTAAGAAGATAGGCGGTGATCCGATCAAGAGAAAAAATGCTCTCCGATGCGCATTCCACAAAGAATTCAACCATAAGATCGAAAATTGTAAGGCACTTATGGCCCATGTGGAGGAATTAGCCCAAGCTGGGCATCTTAATGAATTTATCAAGAAGAAGTCTGACCAGGATGCATCCAATAGCGTCCAGAAACTAGATAATGTCCTTGATGATAACATGAGACATAAGTTCGTCGTCATTCACGGAGCATCCGACCTTAAGCATATCTAAGGGAATGCTATTTGGATGGAACTCAAGAAAGTTACAACCGTAATGGAAGATTTTTAGATTAATCCCAAAAAGCCAAGCTGGCAAGCACCGATGACTAGAGGGCATTGATTACAATAAGCAAATCATTTTTTTAAAGGAGGATTTGGTTGGGGTATGAACCCCACACCATGATGCACTGGTTATTACTCTAAGGATCATAAATTGGGAAGTGGATAAGTTACTAATGGACCAGGGTAGGTATTCAGAGGTGACATAACTAGAGCTCTTCCACAAAATCAATCTTAAGATGTTAGACCAAAAGGAGGTGACTGTTGTCGGCTTCACTAGGAAGATGACGATGCCGTTAGGAAAGGTGGTCCTGCCAATAAGGGCAGGGAATATTTCAAAACTCGTAAAATTTCTGGTGGTAGACATTGAGTCACTTTACCACGCCATTTTAGGTAGAGGATGGCTTCATGCCATGGGGGTTGTACCTTCTACTTACCACCAAAAGATCAAGTGCATAACTGATAGGGTATAATGAAGATCAGAGGTGACCAAGTAACTTCTCAAAGTTGCTTCATCACTGCCATTAGGCCCAATAAGGAGAGGAAAATAAAGAAAAATTTATTCCAGAGGCAGCCCGGGATGGGGTCAGTCCATCCAAATAGCAAATATGGCATGGCCGACCATAAGTGGAAGAGACCAGGATCCACCCCACTGATAGGGTCGTTGAAGACCGAGAGGAGGTTAACTTTGAGAAGGCCAAACCAGAGAGAAAGTTTAACATTGGAAAAAGTATGATTGACCTCAAAAAGAAGGAGTTGATCGCCTTCCTGAAATGAAGCTTGGATGTTTTTGCATGGGAACCATACGATATGCCTGAGATTGACCCTGCAGTTGCCTACTATTAACTCCATATGGATCCAACATTCAATTCGATCGTACCGAAGGCTATTCCAACTGCCTCGAAGAAGGCAAAGGCAGTGGAGAAGGAAGTAGGGAAACTTCTGAAGGTAAGGTACATCAAAGAAGTTTAATTCCCAAAGTGGCTCTCATATCCAGTTGTAGTTCGAAAGAGCAATGGGGGCTAAAGAGCCTCAATAGATTTCACTGACCTTAACAAGTCATGTTCTAAGGATAATTTCACCCTACCAAAGATAGACCAGCTGGTCGACGCCACAACAGCTTATGAACGAATGAGTTTACTTGACGCTTATTTGGTGTATCATCATATTCCTCTGTTTGGACTCAACCAAGATAAGACTTCATTCATAATGCTAGTTGGTCTGTATTGCTACGAAATCATGCCATTTGGCCTCAAGAATGCAGGAGCCACATATCAGAGGTTAGTCACCAAGATGTTCCAACACCAAATGGGGGAGACCATAAAGGTGTACATTGGAGACATTCTCTTCAAGAGAAGGAATAAGAGAGACCATATTCAAGATCTAGTTAACACCTTTGTAATCCTCAGGCATTACCAAATGAAACTTAATGCCAATAAGTGTTCATTTGGGGTCCAGTCAGGTAAATGTCTGGGTTATCTAGTCAGCAAGAGGGAGGACTGAGGCTAACCTAGATTATATAGAAGCAAGCAGTGGGTCCAACTGCCAAAGACATTATGCGAGGTCCAGAAGCTCACCAAAATGCTCGTAGCACTCAACTGCTTCATCTCGAAGTTTTCTAAACGCTGTTGACTATTTTCTAGCTGATTAAAAAGGAAAAGGGCCTTACTTAGGATGACGAGTGCTCTAAGGCCCTATAGGAGGTCAAATCCTACCTCAACAAACCTCCGCTGTTGGTGATCCCCGATCAGAGGGATCCTTTTTATCTTTATCTCATGATATCAAGCTACGCATTTAGCTCGACCTTAGTTTAAAAGAAAGAAGCAAAGCAGTCCCCTATTTATAATGCTAATAAGATGCTCCTAGATGCCTATAAGCGCTACTTGCCTCTGAAGAAACTGGCTTACGCGTCGGTGATTACTTCATGTAAGTTGAAGCACTAGTTTGAAGCCTATTCCATCACTATGATCACGTCCTTCCCCCTTAAAGATGTCCTTCGTAAGGCTGACCTCTTTGAACAAATATCAAAGTGGTCGATAGAGCTTGGGAGATTCGCTATTCATTTTTAACCAAGGAAAATAATCAAAGGATAGGTTTTGGTCGACTTTATTGCAGAATTTACCGGAGAAGGCCCCACCGACCAGCAGCTGATCGACCAATCGAAGTTGTACGAATAGGGTCGAAGAGAGAGTTGGACGCTGTATGTTGGTGGTGTTTACAACTCTAAGGGGGAGGCATAGGAATTTTCCTTGTAACTCTTGAGAACTCCATGATCGAGTAAGGGATCAAATTGGGATTTGACGCCTCCAATAATAAGGCTGAGTATGAGGCACTCATCGTCGAACTTCGAAAAGCACATTTACTCAGAGTAAGAAGACTCATCTGTTGTTGTGACTCTAAATTAGAGTTCAATTAAGTCGGTGGGGATTTCAATACAAAAGATGATAGGATGACGGTTTATCTCGCAGTCATGTGTGAGCATGTTATGAAATTTGAGGAAGTTCACGTTTAAGAGTTTTTCGAGGGCATAATAGTTATGTCGATTCTCTAAGGCACTAAAATCAATAGTATACTTATATCTCAGGAGAACCATTGAAGTGGAGTTCCTTGCCAAGCCCAGTATTGAAAAGACATCAGACCCCGAGCACATCCTCTCTATCAACAAGGGGTCCCAGTTGGATGGACAACATCAAAGCATACTTACAGAATGAAACACTACCGATCGAAAAGAAATTATCCCATCAGTTTAGGGAGAAATCCATTCATTTTTACTTAGACAATGGGGGCAAGCTGTATAGGAGATCCTTTATAAGCCTATACCTCCAGTTTGTGCACTTGAACAATATCGAGAAAATTCTCTGAGAACTTCATGAGATATGTAGAACCCACACATGAGGAAGATATCTGGCATTTCTAGAATCAAAGAGGGCTACTGGTGGATGTACATGCAGAGACGCACAAGTGTTTGTGTTTGGAAGTGCAAAAAGTGCCAAAATTTTTCCCTCTAGGTCCATCAACCGGCTAGTGACCTGAAGTCATTGACCAACCTATGGACTTTTGCACAATAGGGATTGGATATCATGGGACCACTACCTACAACACCTGAGAATAGAAAGGATATGTTGGTCGGTACAGATTATTTCATTAAGTGGGTAGAGGAAGAACCACTCGCTAATATTAGAGACGTTGACTTCATAAGGATAATCTCGAGGAACATCGTAACGCGCTTTGGGGTACCAAGGACCATTATAATTGATAACGGCACACAGTTTGAGAGTGGACCATTTGAATTTTTTTACGATGAGAATAAAGTCAAACACCACTTCTGTTCGGTGGTATATCCCCAGAGTAGTGGTCAAGCAAAGGCCTTCAAAAAAATAATTCTCGATGGATTTAAGAAAATGATGGAAAGAGCAAAAGGCGCCTGGGTGGACGAGCTCCACCATGTTCTTTGAGAATATCATACCACACCTAGAATACCAATTAGAGATCCAACCTTCACGCTAACATATAGAATGGAAGCCATCATATCACTTGAAGTAGGCCTCTCAACTATGAGAACAAGGCTGGCCGACTAAGGACTAAACGACGATGCTCTTGACGTTGAACTTGACCTGGCCGATGAACGAAGAGAGCAAGACATAATCAAGATCACCTCATACTAGTAGTAGTTGTCAAGGCAGTAAATAAGAGGGTCAATTTGAGGAAGTTCTATGTAGGAGATTACATCCTTAGGAAAGTGCTCAACAATGCCATAAAGCCGTCCTATGGCAAGTTGGGGCCCAACTGGAAAGGACCATTTAAAGTGATGAGGGATGATCTACAAGGAGCCTACCACTTAGAAACAATGGAGGATAGAGAGATAACCAGAGCATGAAATGCGTCCAACCTCAAGAAGTTCTAATTTTAGTCTTCTTTTTACTTTTAAGCACTTAGTTTATGCAAATTTTCTTTTTAAAACTTATGTAGCTCGCAAGTTATGATTTCCATTTTCAATAAAGGCCCTTATTCCCATATCTCAAGGCTCTTAAGTTATTTGATTAATTTACATTATTTACTAAGTAACATGCTCATAATTAATTCTTAGTTTACAAAAGAGTATTGATCAGGCTTTAACTTGATTATTATGGTAGTTTTACTAAATGCAATAAAAAAAAAGCCCTCGGGTCCTTATTATAATCAACCCAGGCGACCTCATGGCTTTCCCAAGCAAGAGAAAAGCACTACGGGGGATCCCTAGGTACTAAACCAACTTGTCGTGGTTGACTAAAATCCTAAATGAGTGGATTGCCCATAGACCAGGTGCATTTTTTGTAATTGTCTTTTCTAAGCCTAAGGGAGTGTGACGACACGACCTAAAAGGTAAGAAAAATAGAACGACACATGTACGACATAATGAACTGGAAAAATGCATAAAAAAGTGGCATTAACTTGATTCATTCGGCAGAGACCAATTACAAAGAATACCAACTACATGATAATTACAAAAAACATACAAATTTATAACAGTTTATGGTCAGCGAGCCAAAAATTATTTTATTTACTTCCTCCGACCATCATTAGGGTTAAGCGTGTATTCGTCATCACTATCATGACCTTCCAGGTAGCTCTCAACAAGTTGAAGAGGAATGTCATCTAAAGGAATTGAGGTCTCATCATGCCTAAATGGGGGTTGACTATATGAACGACAATCAACCTAGTACGTATACCAGAACAAAGAGTTTCGAGGTTCCTCAACAACCTTGAGAGCGTTCGGGTATCCTAACAACCCTCATCATAGCTTGCCATCCATTTCGCTCAGGTAGCCATACTGAATAAGTAACGAAGCTTCTTGTTATCACGGTTTAGACCCATCACCATAGTGTTGCTCCGCCGAACTTGCTCTTCGAACTCAAAGAGTTTCTTCTTCAAGTCATAATTTTCTAACTCTGCCAAAGCGTCGACCATGCTCACATCCTTGGATTCTGCTAACTGTGCCTTCAAGTCATTGATCTTCCTTTTGCATGGAGGCACTCACATCTTCCAAATCCTTAAGGTTGTCCTTCATCTTGGTGTGGCGACCAAAGTGGATGATCTTCATAGGTACTGGTTCTATTTTTTAGTGATTTACACATTGTTAGAAATGCTCGGTGAGCTTTCATGCTAGCATCTCACCCAAACACATTGTCTAAGTTACTAAAAGGAGGAATTTCCCCAGTATCAATCTATAATAGAAAAATAGAACAAGAAAATAGATTGTTAGAAAAATACGTAAATTGGCACACTTAGAATATTATTTTCATTAAACAAAATAAAGGATAGGCATAGCCATTACAATTTAAGGAAAGAAAAAGAGTACATTAAGCGAGAAAAGGAAGAAAACCCCCTAAATTATAGGCTTCATTTCTCCACCTACTCCTCTATCTTAGCTTCTTTTCCCTTGGTTACCAACTTGTTCTCTTTATGCGCCACCTCCTTCGCCTGGTTAGAAGGATGGCTGGCATAAGGATCCTCATCAATAGTAGGAGGGGGAACTAACTGGCGCCTTCCATATATCCCGGATTCAGAGGGGACTCTAATTTTCACCAAGGCTTTGTCCTACCATTTCTTGAAGCTTGCCTTCTGAGCATACGCGATATGGATTTTGGCGTTGTCACACTCCTCGTTCTAGCCTTGCTCGAAGATGACATCCTTAAGAGGAGGGATCTTCTCCACCTCATTGGTCAACTTAGAGTTCTCCGCCTTTAGAAGGCTATTCTCGAACTTCAAGGATGCCATAGCTTCGTCGATGGTATTCTTCTCTAGGCCTGTCAAGGCATCGGATTTTATCCAAATCCGAATCCGAATCTAATTCGTTTACACGGATTTGGATCACGCCTGAAATTCGATTACCCGATTATCCGATTACCCATTTATTAAATGGAGCGGATTTGGATTCATATGATCCGATCCCTTAATAATCCGATCCGATTAATATATATCTATATATATATATATATATATAATATTTTTAATTAATATATATCTTGTATTTAGAAATTTATTAATATTTTAAATATATTTTTTTAATAGTTATTTATAATAGTCCTATATTAATATATATTGTATTTATTTATAATAGTAATTTATATTATAATAGTTATTTAAATATATTTTTTGAAATATATATTATAATAGTTATTTATAATATATACTGTATTTTGAAATTTATAATATTATAATCTGATCGGATTGGATTAACGAATCGGATTAACGGATACAAATTCGGAACCCTAACAGATAATCCGTCGGATAATCGGATCGAATCCGAATCCGTTTAACATAAACAGATTCGGATTTGGATTGCTTTGATTCGGTCCGAATCCGACCCGTTTACAGGCCTATTCTTATCCTTCTTATGGGCCTCTTTGGCCTTGAGCATGGCCTTCTCTAACTTCTGAAGGGCCTCAGTCAATTCGTTATTTTCCTTGGACTGGTCAGAACGGCCATCCAAAAGACTAGTAAACTCTACCACAAACTGTAAAATGAGGAAAAGATAAAGTGTTAGAAGAAATATCAAATATAAGTCAAACAAACCTAATACAATTAAAAAAAAGAACCTTACTAGGGACAGAGTTTGGGATGCTCAGAGAGAGAGCTGGTCAGGTCCTAGTATTTTCAATTGCTCCCAAAACCTGCGAGCACTGCCCCCTCAGCAGATCGACGGTAATGGTTAGATTGTGGGCCATTGACTGGGCCTTCAAGACAATGGGGAGAGAAGTGGGAATTCCACTCTTATTTGTGTAAGAAGCAAGAGTCTTTCTATTCCCCTCCTCCTTCTTTCTCTCCTCGTCCCTCCTCTTCTTCTCCTCCTCTTTCTCTTTTACGACCAGGTTTGGGTCGCCAGACCTTGAGGAATCACCTTCTACCTTCTTTTAGGACTTGTCCCTGGAAGAAAGGAGCATATCATCATCACCATCATCAGACACCAACAAAATTCTCTTCTTAGTGGGAGACATTGGGCCTTCCTCTTCCTCTAGCTGAATTGACCCAACGTCCAATGGCTCGAAAGAACAAGAACATTACTCATTCGGAAGAGGAAGATCAGGTATCTCGTCCATGGGCGAGAATTATAATTACTTGTGGTGTCGAAGTATTCAAGCAAAAGGGTCGCCAACCAAGGATGTTCACCATCAGGCAGACGATCTTTAACCCTCCAGGCCTTCTGGAGATCTTCCACTCTAATACCTTAAAGGGAGGGCTCCTTATTTTTCTTACGAGATTTTTAAATGACAAAAGAGAAGATAAATTAGTAACAATAAATAATATACAAAATAACTAGAAGAACACGTATTAACCTATGTGATCATCCCCCCAATCAGGGCATAGAAATCCTGTGTATTTTTCTCCCTAAGGGAGCGGAGGATGTTATCAATTTATAGAAATGAACCCCTGATCCCAAGAACCTTTGTTGGAATCAGGAAGGTTCACTACCAACACCCTTTCATCCTTCTTCTCCTTTAAGTAGAGAAGGCCATCAGAAGTGTGAGACTAGACATAGCAATATCTGATCTTTAGGATGCCTAGGTTGGTCTAATAAAGCTCATTTATGCGGTTAACCTCATTGACTATTCGCCAAGTATTGGGGGCACATTGATTAAGGACCACCCTAAAGAATTCAAAGAACTCTAAAAATAAAGAATTTGAGGGGAAATGTCAACCGCCCTTGAACCACAGCCAAGGTGTGGATCCAGTGCCCCCTGTCGACATCTCTAACATCTTTGGGCATGGGGGCACAGTAGATCTCCACCTAGGAGGGAATGGAATAGGTTTTTCTAAACTCCTCTACGCTCTTCCCTTGAGTGGTAGACATTATTGAAGGAATAATACTACCATTACTAAAGACAAATACTAGCGAGAAGAAGAAAACTTCAAGATAATGGAGTGAAGATGAAGACTTACAAACATGGAAGAATGCGAAGGAAGCTCTGAAGATTTTGTTAAGTAGAAGATCAAAGGCAAAGTGACAGTTTTGAGTCTATCCACTCTATTTTAATCCTCGTGCACAATAATAAGATGCGGTTCTCCAAGCGAATTTTGTCGCTTCACCTACAGCTCAGACGAGCGTACCCTTGGGACTTTAACATATTTATGAGACTACCATGCCGGTTCAACTTCATTAATAAATTTAAAAAATCATTGGGCCTACACAGTGAATAAAATCTACTGGACCAAACGGATCTCAACCTAGAGATTTTTGGAGCAATTGTAAGGACCTAAATAATTAACTAGGCCCAATTGAAATACTGTCGACCAAGCCCAATAAAATGTGGACACGCCCGACCTAACTACTTAAAGAAATCAGTAAGTAATTTTGTCACGTGGATAAATACAAACATTTATTACGTCAACCTCAATACGTTCAAATGGTTACCAACAATCTCGGAGGAGATATTCAAGGATACCACTCGAGCCAATAACAAGATGGGGTAGTTCCTTGTACAACTAAACCACTTTACACTACTATAAATGTAACCCTCACCCTAGGGTCAAAGGGAATGAAAAATCGAGACTTGACCTCTTCGTGAACGTAGGCAATTTTCCAAACCACGTATACCCTGTGTTGTATGATTTCCATTTCTTTACTTTCCTTTTTTAATTTCTTTCTGGATGTATTTAGTTATGATTAATTTGCACTCACACTAAGCATGACTGAACAATAACTATAATAATAAAGAGCTAACGGTAGTATATGAATACACCAATTACATAAAAAATGTAACTCCATCATTGGAATACCATAGATGTCTCAAAACATAATTCTCAACTCCAAGTATAATAATGATGACTCCAATATAAAGTAAATCTCAATACAGTAATCCGACTCAACAATAAAGGAAAGCGTGATAAATGGGAATGAGCATGCAGGCTCGACACCTATATCCTAAAATCTAAAAGCATGAACTGATAATGAGTGGAAATGATCAGGGTTGTGGTGATAACGGTTGCCTAGGACTTGAAAGAAAATTTCACAAATAGGATTAAACCTAGCAAGTTGACAAAGAGTAAGAATTTAACTAAATTTGGGCTACATTAGTAATAATGAATCTTTATCCCATATTTTAGTTGTTTTTAAGTTAACCCAATCCAAACAGTATATAATTTTAATTTTTTCTCATTTTTTGATAATTAAAGGATTCCATATTCAATGCTTTTGCATATACATAACCCTTGTAATCTCATTAAAGGATAGACAATTACATAAGTTCAATGTCCCACGGAGCATATCCCTATTCGGATAGAAAAAATGGGTTATGCACAAGTCGTCGCGTAAAAGTACGAAGGTCTATCTCTATTGCCTTCGGGGATCACTCGTGTGTACTTGGTATAGTTATAGGCCGTCCCGAACCTACAACCTCAAAGCTTTAACAAGGGATAATTACTATGCATTCTCTTCATATTTCACTGCCTCTATATCCAAGGTTATACGATAGAACTCCCCCATTTATTCTCCCTCAAAACTCGAGTACGTCAGTTATAGGATTGAGGTAAATGATAAAGGTAAGTATGTCTTTATCACGGGGGTACCAGTGTGGTCAATGTCGTAAGCGCCCCACCAAAATTCCTCCTCATACATCCCCCATAAACACTCACGCACCATGGTATGTTTCACGTAAAGTCCAAATACAACAATCCAATCTCCTCACAGAGTACGAAAACAACATCTCAACTATCCCATTAATTACTTCAAAATAATATTAGGTTAATTATCGAGTTTGATGAAAAGTTGTTCTAACGAGCTAACTAAATCGTTCTAACGAAGTATCCAATGTCATTCTAATGAAGTTCCAAAGTCGTTCTATAAGTAAGGTTTTTTTGACAAAAAAAACTAATTGGATAATATTATATTAAACTTAATCCCAAATCTGATCAACAATTAGACATCACAACAAAAATATACACACGTAAGTTCTTTGTCTACTCATTTTAACTTTTGCCCACTTAAGTTAAAGCCCATTGGGGGCTAAGTCTTATTGTCATCTATTATTTTTACGAAAGTTTATTTTACTTTAACAATGATGTTACCGAAATTAATTACCATGAAGAAAACTTTTAGGAGTCAAACTTTGGGATAATAGACTCTTATAGCGTATCGTTTTTTAAATGCCAATTTAATTATTAAGTAGACTTTTGGGTGACTTCAAATACATGTGCTCTTATTGTATACATGTGCTAAGGTTCATACATGAGTCAGAATTCGACTCCGATGGAAATCAAAATTAAGGACACCAAAGACATCAACACCCATATTCTTATTTTTATATATACATGATTAGAAAATGGTTATAAAAACGTTACACCCAATATGTTAACACTAATGCAAAAAATGTGTTTCAAGCCTATAAAAGCTAAAATTATAATTAATTGAAAGCACTAGTTATTTTATTATGAGAGGAGTTGAAATTCACTTTTAATATTGAAAAAACAATTTTATTGTTGGAAATTTAAATTTTCGTATTTTATAAGTTCAAAATTACTTCCAAACAATTTTATTAATTTTCAGCTAATCATGAAAACCCGTAAATCATATCGTAATGCCGCTTTGAGGAGAGTTTTGCGTTTCTGATTTTTCGGTATATATTTTTGACACACGTACAATGTGATTGGCTATCTAGACCCGCTTTGTTCAGAATATGAAATAGTAATGCGAAAACTGTGTTTTAAGAATATAGAAGCAAACAATTTAATTAATCAAAAACACTAAATAATTTAACCATCCATTTTTGAAAGAAATTATTTTAAAATTTCAAACATTGAAAAATTGAATTTTAATAATAAAATGAATATTTTAATGATAAAAAACTAACTTATTTAATTAAACACACCATAAAAATTTTATGGTGTGTTTCGAATATGTAGAAGAAAACACTTTACTTAAATAAAAACATGAATTATTTTAAATTATTTTATCATAAATAATTCATGTTTTTATTTATTAAAGTGTTTTCTTTTACATATTCGAAACACATTTTTTGCACTAATATTCTCATATTAGATTTAACTTTTTTTTATAACCAATTTGGTTCACATATGGGAATATGTGTATTAAAGCTTTAGTTTTTTTGGCTTTAGTCCCATCTCCAAGAATTTGTGAGGTTTCAGTCTTATATATTTTTAAAACTGTAATAAGTTTCGTAACTACCTAAAACCGTCCATAACTTCTTCGTAACCACCCTTCTTTCTTTTGGTAAAGAATGATACTTGTTCCATATTCGTTATAATAGGACCAATAACTAAAAAAATAAAAATATGGAAGTGAATCTTTAAAAATAGAACTAAATATTTAAGAGCCCTTAAAACTTTTGGTGTTCTGAATTTTAATTTGCACACGAGGTACTTTTTTTGGCTCATGTACATGGCCGACTCTATAGTTTTCGGGGCCCTAGGCGAAAAACCAAAATGGAGCCCTTTTGTATAAAAAAAATCAAATTGAAGAAAATGTGTTCTTTTCGCATTTTTCGATGCAAAACCAATTTTTATATAGCAAATCAATTTTAATATACTAATGTCTAATCCCATCACTAGAATTCTCATCAAAATGTTTTTCTATAAATATTACGTTTTTCACTAAATACGAGTTCAATTTTCATTTCTTTAGTAAAATCTATAGACATATTCACATAACACAACACAACAACAAGTGTAATTTGCTAGTAGACATATTCACACAAGGCAACAACAAGTGTAATTTGCTAGTAGACATATTCACACAACGTAACAACAAGTGTAATTTGTAAAAACATAAATTAATCACACAACCACAAAATTCTCAATAATATTGACAAATCATATTAAAGAAAAATGCTAAAGAGGAACAATATAACCTGATTTGAGTGCCAATTTGAGAGCAATCTCAAATTATAATTTGTAAATGCCCAAATAACAAATTGGAATCTACGGAAAAAAAAATACACAACACAAATATTAGTAATAACACAAACAAATTTATATAGTGGGATATAACAAAGCAAATGAATAATATATACTTACACAAACAAGCTCTAACCAATCTCCAATCAAACCCTAACTTGAAGAAATTGAAATGCTAGATTTTTAACCCTTATTTTGATGAGGTTAGTTCAAGAGAAAAAAAACGGGGGGGGGGGGGGGGGGTGAGGGTGCTCGTTTTTTTTTCGGAAGGGGCCCTAGGCGGCCTAACCCGCCTATGCCTAGAGCCGACCCTGCTCGTGTATACCATGAGAATACATTTATATAATACATGTGGTAGCTTCATTAAACCGTTATGTTTTGGGCACTGGTTAAAATAAAGGGTATTGGTAAGAAAATATGATTTTTTAGACTTAATTTTATGATATTGGATAAGTGTTCACTTGTTATTGAATTATATCTTTTGCGAAACACTTGCAAAATATTTTATTTTAAGTATTCTTTAGTATTATATGAACACGTATTTCATGTCATAAAATCTTGTTTTCCCATTATTTTTCTAAAATAAATCTTGTTAAATAATTTAAATATTATATTATTAGATTAAAATTTTGTGAAAAATAATGGAGTAAAATGGGAGAACACGAAAAAGTGTGACAGAGAATGAGTAAATTGATTGGTGAGGTGAAGGTGAACAATGAGGCTGAGATGTTGGTCGTGTGTCATGACTGAGGGAAACACGACCGCAACAAACCCGTGCGAGTTTGGGTCACGTGAATGTATCTTTTTCTTCTCCCTCTGTCAATTCTTTTCTTTCTACGGTTCCACAAGTATAAACTGGTTACTCATGTTCTGTTAAACAATAATATGGCTTCTTTTTTTCTACGTTGTTTAGTTTGACTTTGAAAATTGATGAATATTTTCCCATAATTGTTTTAACTTTTCTATCTTTTTTGAAGTTCCTTAATCTCAAACCAAACATTCTAAAACACACATGCATTTTTTTTATATATATCCATATAATATGGAGTAATATGGGGTATGTCAAAATATATGTATGATATTTTTGACATTTTATGTCCATGCATGAAATGTCATGCTAATATACATTTTATGTCCATGCATGAAATGTCATGCTAATATATATATATATATATATATATATATATATATATATATATATATATATATATATATTATATGCTTGTAAAATATTTTTAAAAAATATATTTTTAATTTTTTTTCTATTTTTTTTAAAGGTGTGTTTTTAAAAAAAAATGTGGGTTTTTATGGGCTGGTTTTTATCACGGGGGCAAATTTATCGCCGTGCTCTCGGCACGGGCATCCGCTAATATATATATATATATATATATATTATATTGGCATTTCATGCCTTCATACTAAAAGTTTTTTTTTTTTTGATAAAGAAGTGTTTTTTTTAAAAGGGGAGGATTAAGGATTTGGGGGGGTGGGGGGGGGGGGGGTATCGTCTTGTCATGATAAAAGTTTTTTTTTTTAAAAGGGGAAAAAGTTTTTTTTTTAAATAAAATGGGGGGTTTAAGGATTGGGTGTGGGGGGGGGGGGGCACGTGCAGGAGATGGAGGCAGCGACATGCCGTCGGTATGGGCATCCGCTATATATATATACTAGCGGATGACGATAAATTTACCCCCGTGATAAAACCCAACCCATAATAACTTATTTTTTTTAAATAATTAAAAAAAAATTAAAAATATTTAAAAAATATATTATTTTTTAAAAAAATATATTAATAAAAAAATAAAAAAATAATAATCTATGCATGTATGCATGCATACATGCATGTGTATGCATGAAACACATAAAATACCATGCATGTTTATCATACATGCTTATCGTGCATGAGTTACTATTCATAACACCATTGTCCCATATTACATATATATATATATATATATATATATATATATATATATATATATATATATCGGGATAGGATCACAAGTGGACCTAAAAAATAGACTTTTTAATGGACCTTGACAAAAACACCTAACATCCCATTAATTTTAATTCTTATAATCTAATTACTCTGCGCTAGCGACAACGGACACACGTATGACCTGAGACCCCCTTACCCCCTACCCCCACCATGTTAGACCACTAATTAAAAAAAATAAGTTGCTGGAATGTTTACTCAGGGGTAAGGGCTACTAGGGTAGTGTGGGGGGGTGGGGGGGGGGGTGGGGGGGAGGGGTTGTAAAAAAAACATTCTATCAACATGCATGTCCGTTGCCGCTGGCGCGGACCGTGACACCCCGCCTAATTAAACTCCGGGTGATAAGTCCTAAATTAAATTAGAACAGATTTCTCAATTGATTCATTCTTAGCATCACTGTCGACTTTTTAATTACTAACCACCTAAGTGAGAAATTGGACTGGTGCCAAGTTTTATCTTTCATTAGTTTAATGAAATACTCAAATGGAAACAAAATAATTTAAACAATCACAATTAACTGAAATCAACCATTCACATTTAAATAATAATCTGACCGAATAAACCATCGGCTAAAATCTAACAAAAGTAAAGATAGATAATGATAAATCTTAACAAGTCTGACATAAATACTAAATAAAGCTGTGAGCAAAATGCTCGAGTAACTGATAGGAAATTTCTATACTAGAAATGAAAAAGAATGAGGCGCCTATCAAACTCCCGCAATATCCACATATGCTGTAGCAACAGATCCCTGGAATGAGTAAAGTCTGGCGCCCCTGTGGCTGGACACCTAAAAGGTTTTTAAAAATATTTATAGCAAGGGTTAGAACCCAAAACATTTGGATAATATTTAGCAAATGATTAACTTTTAGCAATAAATATGTATGTATGCTCTTCATATTTTAGTCAGTTTCGCACTCCCTTGAGGACATCCTCACCCCTCCTCTAATGGGCTCGACTAATGCCTTAATTAATTCCCCTAGTTATTTGTCCCATAACTAGATAGTCTATGTAAGACGTTGCAACCACTCTACTCTACCCAAGTATGCAATAGTTGTGATTTATAAGTATTCATAATAACTACTTAATTAATCATTCTATTTCTTAAATTCTTATAACTTCACTCCCGTTATACCCCTAATACTATTCACATATTGTATTAAGTTTACTCGTATGTAATTAATTATTTATCCCATTATATACATACAACCATAACACAACATTCGCACATGTGTTGAAATAATAATTAATTATAACCATCCTCTCGAGTAATAACTCACCGGATGTATATTCTCTAAAGTGCCATCCCACTAGGTGCATTCACGCGACCTAGTTACCCCAAGTCAGGATCGCTCACTAACTTGATTAATAACATAAATATTGGAGGCGGTCATATTCCTTCCCTGAAAGTGAGATGCCCCTCACCCATATAATGGATGCTATGACCTAGGGATATACTTGCCCTACTCTTCAAGCTAGGGGATTCACCCTCTACGCGCAACCTCCCCTGATAGCACTAGAGTATATATTATAATAATATCTAGTCACTGATATTAATGCACACACCATATATATATATATACTATCGCACACCGTATATATATGTATATAAATATAACAATCCTGGCTTTACCGTGTACTAAACCTGTAACACTAGCCTATACGTCATAACTTGAGTTTATGGTCCAACTCAGATTATTAATTAATTTGTACATAAATTAATTTAATTACTTTTGGTGACACCCAATCAGTATACTCGGACTTGCTCTCATGGTCCGACAAGGATAAGATACCCGCGTCTAAAACCCCGACGCATAATTAAATTAGTTTTCATCATTAATTAATTTTAATACTTTGGTATCGCTCAACCACTATACCCAAACTCGCCCACTCGATCCGAAATTTAATATTTTGGAATATATTTTCCCAAAATTAACCACAATGTGTCACCCATAAATTCCCTCCGAATCAAAATTACTTTCCCTCATAATTGTTAAGAATTTATGTCCTATATTTATTTTTCACTAAATAAAGTGTGGGAAAAGAATTTTAAGTAAATTCCCCTTATATAACAAAACTAGCCGACCTGTCAAAAATCTTTGAACATCGATCGATCGATCCCAGCCATCGATCGATCGATCGAACAGGTCTTCGTCTTCTTCGAATGCCTGATTCTGCCATTGACGAAGACCTTAAATGTCTAATTTCTTCTACAGTCTAATTTGGGGAAATGGTAAATATTTGTTTAAGTTCTTACCCCTGTCAAAGTTGAGAGCCAAAAAATGTTTCAACCGTCAAAATAGTTGGTCGATTCGCATAAGATTCTTCTACCATCTTCATCTCCATCATGCCATAACCGTGTGTATCTTTTCTCTACTAATTTGTAAAGTATATGAAGCGGAACGAAAGAACAGGGGAGTCGGAGTGGGAAAGTTGACGGAAGAAATATCGGGTTTGTGAAATCATTTCACGGTGTTAGATTAAAGGTTCGGGTCATTCTCTGGTTGAGGTAAGTCATCGGACAAGAAGTTGATTGTTGTTGTAAGTTAGTTTCTTTTTCTCTTGTGATTACAAAGTATTGTTGTTGTATGTTGTAGGTTTGATATTTCTACATTTTTTTAACGTAAATGTTCATCTTCGGTTTTGATTTCAAGTTTTTTCCTCCGTTTTGTGTTATTGGTTCATGTTGCATTTTGGGTTGAAGTGCAAACAGTATATTTGATTTTATGAAGTAATGATTTTTTTTGTATAGAAGTCTTGCATGTGATTAAATCGTAGTGTAAAACCTTGAAGAAGTTGGTTTTTCGATTGTGATTGAAATGTCCATGTGCGTAAGGTATGATTAGCTTCGATTAGTATGTACACAATAAATTTTACTGATATTAGTATTCTGAATGATGTTTATCAAAACATTTCGTGACACGTAATATTGAATTTACAATTTTTTCGTTGGAATTTTTTTTGTGTTCTTTAACTGTGGTGAGAATTTGTATAAAGCAGAATTCATTTTTCCCGAATGTATACCCATGTGTTTGGTTATATAAATTTTTGGTGAATTATTTTTGAATGGAAACGTATGTGTCGATTTGTGTACAGTTGTATAACACAAACAGTAAAGTTTACTTTCTTATTAATGTAGTTTAATGTGGTTCAATAGTTTAGCGTGTTAACAATTCTTTTTTCTTGAAATGTATTCACTCGGATAACAAATAAATATTTGTCTACATTGATGAAAGATGCGATTTTGTATCAAGATGAATTATTTTTCCCGGAAGTAGAACCCGTTAATGTTTGTATAAATTTAGGGTCGAAATGTTTTTAAATGGAAACGTGTGTGTCCAATTGGGTACAATTTCATAACGGATACAGTAAATGTTACTTTGGTAGTAATGTTGTTTAATGTGGTTCAATATGTTTTATTGTTAACTATTTATACTATTAATCAATACATTCATACAGTGAACTTTGTTTTCGTTGTTGTAATAATTTTCATTTTACTTGTATATAGTTCGTCTAAATGATTCATATCTACTATTTTGTATAGTCATATAGTTTCTTAGATTTTCTTAACCATGTCAGTAGTTGATCATATCTCCGTCAGCTGGTGGGGTGCTCGTTAGTGTGGGTAGTGCTGTAGTGGGTAGGTAAGCCGCTAGCGTGGTACCTAATTATTTAAGACAATACTATAGTATTAGTGTGCGAGGTTACAAAACATTTGACGTAGTAAAGGTTATAGTACCCATTGTAATAAGCTTAAGATATACGACAGGTTATTCTTTTAAGTTTTTTTTTATTTTTCTGTCCTTAAAGACTATCAAATTTATTAATTAACTTAAATTTTTTTCTTTACTCCATCTCTTTACCAAGTAAATGGTTGATTAAAATTTAAGACAAATTTTATCATGATTGTGTATTATTGATTCATGTTCATTTTCGTGTGAAATATACATAGGAAACTTTACTTTTAGAGTTAACAAATTTAGTTACGAAGGAAGTTGTGCATGTTAAGTATATTAGAGCGTACTAATGAAAATAACAATGCTGGTGTACAGTGTTTTCTCTTGCGGTTTTGGTTCAATTTGTGTAATGATTGTGTTGTATATAGTATAGCAGACACAGTAAATTTTACTGTTCGAATGTAGATGTTGGTAGTCGTTTTAATTTATGAGTGGTGTTGGTTGATTTCTTACAATTAGGATTTGTATGTCTGTATTTTTACATGTCTTTGCTTGATGAAAGATCTATGTCAAGCGTAATTCACCCATTTTAGTTTATGAGTGGTATGCTTGGTTGAATGGTTTTTGTTTGCTATGCTAAAAACAGTCAAATTTACTGTACGAGTTATTTAACTGATATGGGCAATTCTCCTTAAAAGTAGACAAACTAAGTTTTGATAAATATTGCTTTTGTTGTTACATATTTTTTAAATTCAACCTATAAGGATAAGAAACATTGAAATGTAATGGTTTCCATATGGAAACTAAATCAGCTGCTACCTAATTGAACTTTAATAGTATTAACAAATAATTCATTAACTATTTTTTATGTAGATGACCGCATACATACTGTGAATGTTACTTTATAAATGGTGCGGAACAGTTGGTGTACATAGTAATTTTTAATGACTATAGAAGAATTGGTATTGTTGTATGTGTATATGATTTCTTTGAATACATACTGTACTTGTTCCCGTCAACATAATATGTAACTTTTACATTCTTGTCTATGATTTTGAAGGTATAAACGTAAAAGGCAGCAAGTGCAAAACCATCATCGAAACATGGGCTAAGGTTTTTAATAATACCGTTCTAACTTGGTTGTATTACGCGATTTGCTATCAGATATGGAGATACGAGATGGGATGAAAGAACGACTAAGAAAAACTCCATTCTAGGCACTGTTTAACACATTAATAACAACGAAGTTCGATCGGTCATTTATTAGTAAATACGAGAAAAATGTTGAACTGCTGATCCATGCTTACACCGGGGCGGACGGAGTTTTCAGAATTGGCGGTAAGGAATTACAATTTACCGCGAGAGACATTTCATTGATATTCGGTATACCGTTCGGGTGTAGTTCATACAAAATACCATCATACGGTAGAAAATCGGATAACCCCTTTGTACGTAAGTGGTTTCAAAATGTGGATGGGATGGTTCAAGCTTCCAACATTAGGAATGATGCGATAGAGGCGTCGATGTTAAGAACAAATGCTGGGTACATCGACGCTGCAAAGCTAGTGTGCCTTTACACGTTTTGTACATTATTTTTCCTGACTTCTGGAGTATTCGTGGAATGGAGTTTATGGATTGTATATCTAGAATGGTTGAAATTGGGAATTACAATTGGCCGGTGTTGATTTACGACTACTTGATAGCATCACTTGATAAAAATCACACCAGCCCGTACAAATGCTACGGGTGTGTCATTAGCTTGTTGCTAATAACCTCTAAACTTGTATATATATTTGATTTTTTTAATAAATACTATATTAATTGCAACAATTTGGTATTGTTTACTTGAATTCAGTACTGGTTTTGCGAGAGAATAAATGTTATTGAACCCGTTGATATCAATTTGTACCCCCGATTCATGAAGTGGGATCTTGAAAAATTGAGCTCGGTACTAGAAGATGACATCGTTCTACGTGAACATGTGGAACTACAGGTATTGTGATTGTTTACATATTACATGGAATTTCAGTTCATCATATACGCATGAAAAATTAATATATTGAATATTTTGTGGTATACAGTTTAGTTATGCTTCATATAAATATTTGTAAGATATATAGTTACTAGGTGATCATGTATGTGTAAATTGATATCAATATCCCACTTTTTTATACGATGACATGCATATTTACTGTTTAGGTATACCCAAAAGTAAAGTTTACTTCTACATTGGTGAGCATGTAATTATAAAAAGTAAAGTTTACTGCTACATTATTGTTTAGGTACACTAACATGGTGAACATAACTCTACATCGTATGACAGTTATCTTCAGATACGAAATATGTTTTTTGATGCGGAGTTAGTACAATAAAGTTAACTGTTAACAAACATTTGTTCCTTAACGCGGCTTATAATATTACATACTTTATATGGTTACGTTTATGTCTTAACATATTAACACCTTGTGCTGATAATTATATTGTATGTGAACAAATTATGCTTTGAAGGATTCACAAAACGGAGATCGAGAAAGAGGTTTTGGTAGAAGACATTGATTCTGATCTCGAGGACTATATGTTGATTGACAATTTGTACGACGCGGGTTACACATATAAAGACATCCCATCCACTAGCACTAATGCAAACGGTGTTGGTACTTCGAAAGAATCACCTAGTAAGCAAGATGATCAAGCGTTGAAGAAATTAAAAGAGATGGAAGTTGAAGTTCAACGTTTGCAAAGGTTGTGTAGTGATAAAGATGTTTTGTGCAAGAAATTATCTGATGAACTTTCGGATATAAAGAAGGATAAGGAGGAAATGGAAGTGGCTAAGCAAGAGACCTTTGAGAAATTGAAAATCAAAATTGTATTACTTGAAACTAAATTTAAGTTAATGGAAGAGAAGGAGAGCAATAAGGTAAGGAGATTGAAGGAGGAGTTGGCAAGGGAAACGAAGCAGTATATTTCTAGACTTAGGCTTAAGAACATGGCGTTAGAGGGTGAGAACTCGAAACAGTCCCCGAACGTCCCCGTGGGTGGCACCAACACCTCCCACGGGACCAATGTAACTCGTAGGAACTGACCCCGCAGCCGCGGAACTCCCGATTTGAGAATATGACGGTAATTTTCATATTTCTACTTGGTTACTGATAATTTTAACTCATATACGCAATTTTTCAGCTTGATTAATTTTTATAAACCTAGTTGGTTACTGATATTTTTTTTATGTATCCTATCATTTGTAGGTTTTTTGCACGCGGAACAAACGAAGGAGGCGATAGTTTACAGCATGAAGATTGATTATATGTTGTGGACATTCAAGATTTTGTTTTTTGTGTTACAACCGTGCGGGCTTTTATTGTTTCGTTTTATGGCCGTGCGGGCTTTTATAATTTGATTGTTGAATTTTATGGCCGTTCGGGGTTTATAATGAGCAGGTTTTACATTTAAAGGTTTTGAAATGTCAAGAAAATAGAAGATATTGTGCCCAATTTTTTTTTTGTCTGTGATTATTAGACGTGTAATATTTTAAAGTTTGTATATTTATTTGTTTATCAACAATGTTCTCAATTCGCAATGTGATTTTTTTTATTGTTTTGCCAATAATAAATATTTGTAACACCTCGTACGCGTCCAGCGTTACACGTAGCAACCGACAGTGCACTCACAGGACCCCCAATTTTAGGATTGGACAAAAAAAATATATTTTTTTAAAATTATAGTTAAATATGGTCATGGACTTTGTCCATTACCATTTTTATTTTTTTCGTCGCGCATAAAAATTGTCGCGGCCAAAGTCCGCGACCATTTTATTTTTATTTTTTTGTCACGGTTGTGGGTCGCGGACTTTGGTCGCGACCCATTCGTCACGGTTGTGGGTCACGGATAAGGGCCGCGATCAATTTTTTTTTTAGTTTTTTTGTCACGGCTGTGGGTCGCGGACTTTGGCCGCGACCAATTTGTCACGGTTGTGGGTCACGGATAAGGGCGCGATGAATTTTTTTTTATTTTTTTTGTCACAGACGTGGGTCGCGGACTTTGGCCGCGACCAATTTGTCACGGTTGTGGGTCACGGATAAGGGCCGCGACCATTTTTTTTTGTCACGGACCTGGGTCGCGGACTTTGGCCGCGACCAATTTGTCACGGTTGTGGGTCACAGATTAGGGTCGCGACCCATCACTGTATGGGTCACGGCCTAAGTTCGCGACCATCTTCCGTGACCCCTCTCGGCCGTGACCATTTTTTGGTCATGGACTTGGGTCGCGACCCACGAAAATGAACGAAAATGGTCACGCCAGAAATGGTCATGGCCCAAGTCCGCGACCCACAGTTTTGGTCAGGGATTTTGGCCGTGACCAATCGCCAGTTTTAGTGGAGTGGTTCGAGACGATAGTGTAGGACGAGATAGCTCTTGTCCATACACTCTCAAAACGATGAGAGGGGACTTGTGATATAACACCATAATTTGGTGAATTTAAATTCAAAAATCACTTTATTGTGGTTCATTTTAACACCATTAATTTGGTGGAACACACTCCCAGTCGCGACGATAGTGTATGGATGAGGTAGCTCTCGTCCATAGACTCTCAAAATGACGAGAGGGGACTTGTGATATAACACCATAATTTGGTGAATTCAAAAATAACTTAGTTGATTATATTTATCTCATCCAAGAACGGGACAATATGTGAAAAGAAAATTGTTAACTGGTGATTTCAAGATTATAAGCCATTAAAGAATGATTACTTTTGAAACATCAGCAAAAATCAGACATGCAAACAGATAAAGAAAATCTCAAATACGAGATAAAACACCATTCAGATGCCTTCATAACCACATTCGGCTCTCGATCGTGGAAAAATGTCTCGTCCTTAACGGGTACACGCATAACCACATTTGACTTACTCCATGCAGATGCCTCCATATAAGAAGTTTGTACTCTTTCACAATGGATTAAAATCTCTCGGTGTATATATAATCGATGGGTATCTAGGCCTTAGAGTCATCACCATCATCGGCCTCGTTTTTGTTCTCGTCCTCAGCCATAGTTTCGATGGATAGAGGCACCTTTTATATATCTAAAAAATGACTCTTCAAATGCCTCTCCACGTTTTACAACTAATAAAAAGGAATTATACAAGAAATTTCAAGAGTTGAAACTCTTCAGCTTCCAGAATTAATTTCAACTTTTGACTTTCTGTCTCCAACTTTAAATGGGCATAACTTCTTCACCATTGCTCGGATTGGGGTGATGTTTTTTCCAATGTTCTTTTAATTTAGAGCTATTCAACTTTCTAGTTTTCCCCACCTCCGGAATATGGCTGTAAAATTATAAAAATGCCCTTCAACTCCCCATTTCTTAGTTTCTTTCACTGTTTTGCATTCTCTTTCGCACTAATTTGCATGAAATACCTGTAAAATACATAAGAGATACACAAAATAAGAAATACTTTCCAAAAAGGGTTAGTAGAATAAATATAAGACAAATCCAATCTATTTACAATGGAGGGGATCATAAAAATACCAAAATTAAGGGGGTAAATGTGAAGAATTTATGCCTAATCAATGCTTATGAGAGCTTTGAAAGCATAAACAATAGGGTTGGGAGGGAAAAAATTACACTGAAACCAGTAATACAACTTCGTCTGATCATCTTAATTCTAAGGAGAGGGCTTTGATGGCTAACCATTCACCTTCTACCTCTCCTGTTGAGGTTCCTTTGACTTAGATGAGATGGACTTTAGAGAGGTTCCTATGACCTCTAACGATTTTTTACCTATGATGCCAGATGTTAACAAAGTGATATCCAAAAAAACAAATCACCGAACTTAGAGTTTTGTACTCAATACCAGATGATATGACCATTAGAATTCCTAACCAGAGGAGAAGAATTATGACGGTAAAGATGCCAATGAGGTTTTCTTTCATCTTTGGGCACTCTAAGTGGGAGTTCGTCTTCCCCTCCATCCCTCACTAAGATCTATCTTAAAGGGCAATGGAGTGTCCCTTACCCAGTTTTCTCCAAACACCTATATATCCATAATAGGATCCATGATTTACTGGTAAATATACAAGGGGTTTGACATTAATAGAGAAATATTTAGGTTTGTGTATGGTTTAAAGGATAACCACAAAACCCCTAGATATTACTATTTTTCTCCTTAGAAGTCCAATACCAAAATAGTTCAAGTCACCCAAAGTATCAATCACAACTGGAAAACCAAGTTTTTCTACATATTAGGTGCATGGGAGTTCTTTTCCAATGACCCAGAAAGAGGGATCAACATTCTTAGGGACTAGTGTTCCCCATATTTGATTGCCAAGAAGGTCCTATCATTAGATATAAGGTTAGTGAAGTTGATTAAGCTTGAACTTCAGAACCTAAGTATTTTGAGGATGTATATTCCACAAAGAAGCTTGGGACCACGACGAACTATCTAAGCACCAGTACCATTGATATTTACACTTATAGTCCATGAAGGCCAGTTAATGATGATGAGGATAGTTTCAAGCAAAAAGAGGACAATGAGGTGGAGGTCAGTCGAGTTAAAGGTAATTATGAAATGACCAATGAGGAGGTTAAAAAGGTGACAAATTTTTACAACACTTAGGTCATCCTTATTTTCTATGTGCTTCCATACTTCGTATTAAGCTGATTATTAACTGGTTTTTTCCATTTTTATATAGCTTAAACTTTAAATTCCAGTTCTTTTTGTCATAGCTCCATCCAACGTTTCTCATGATAAATTGAAGGAAATTTGAGTTAAAAGCCCCAAAGCACTTGCCCAGCGAGCAGCTGATAAAAAAGATGAGGAGGAAGCTCGTACTAAGAAGATAAGTTTCTACTGCAGTCATGGTAGAGAGAGGAACCGCACTTAGGGGGATAACAACGTTAACCGTTGGCTCGTCATAGTGCGATAAAATTTTCACTAAAGAGTCATCTTAGACAGATGACTCAGCTTGACCAGACGACGAAGTCCGAGCTAATCTCTCGACTGGAGAAGAGGAAGATCCATGCATCTTGTCCTTAAAAACCTCAGAGAAGAGGGTATAACTGTCTTCAAAGGAATGGGAAAGATTGGACGCAAAGGAAACTCCTCAGCTTCGGCTTCGTGCTGACAGATCTCACTGAAGAGCCTATCCCTATGTTTGGAAATTGGTCGACCAGCTCGTACAGTTTCTTTAACGTCGAGAAACCAAGCTTACACTTAAGTGAAATTAGGATAAAAGCTAAGAAGGCACAAATAATATAAAGGTTGACTATTTTTTACTAAAGAATCAAATTAGCAAATTAATTAATTTTGGTAAGAACAATAGATGATTGGCACCGGAGAAAATAATCGGCGTAACACCTGAAACCTCACAACGACTGAAGAAACCAGGAAAAGAATGGGAAAAAATAAACTTTTGATTATAACCCTCAAGCTCCCAATTACAACCTTTAAAATAGCGTAAAGATACCAGCTTGACCATCGAAAAAACTGAAAAAGCTTAAATTAACTTCACAAAGGGAGAATCTGGAAAAGGATAGATGGAAAGGTTACCTAAAAGGATTAGAAGAACGAAGGTCGAATTGATCTCTAAATCTTGCCTAAAATGCTTGAATAGGAGAGAGAAGGAAACTGGTACTAAAGAGAGAGAGCGAGAAGTGGTGGGAAAAGAAGATTAATTGGAGAGAGAAAATGAGTCTAAATCATTTAATACTTCAAATAATTTTACACAACTTCCAAGGAGGTCATAATTAGGGAACAAGGCCATACGCATCACTTGAAGCCATCATTTTTTGGGTCACACACCATTCCACACGATGGTTGCCAAGTGTCAATTCAATCTTCATCGAACTCTTCAGATCTGACATATAAAAGGATGCCTTTTTAACTCGTACCCAAAGGATGCTTTATCCCTCAGCCTTCATTTTAGATTAAAGACTAAGGGCTCGGGGTGATTAATATACCAAGTATAGTCCCATCTCAGGTTTACATCACCTCGGCCAAAGCTGACCATCACCAATCCATCTAATATGAGGAGTTATGACTCGGCCTAGAGCTCAGCCTGAGCTGACTCGACCTCGGCCGATGGTCCTTCACAAGGTGTCTTGGCCTCATCTTGGAAGACTAGTCAATGTGCCCCATATCATTACTCCTATGATCTACTACTCTCGCCCTCGTATGGGACCCGAACGATGGGGATAGGAAAGGACAGCTCGATAGGATAGGTGTTATTCCATCAATGGACTATAGATCGACAACTCGACCTCAGCCTCATCCTGGATGAACGGTCAAAAGTGGACAACTGGTAGAGCACGTGGATTAGGGAATACGTGATAGTGTGCCCGTGAGCTTTAGATCCCACATGGATAAAACCGTTATAATAACATCTCCCTCACACATGCGGGAACATTTGATCATCATGACCTACATGTGACAGTGTCATATGGCTCCTCTTCTTTAGCTAGGATCATTCCACACATGCTTATTACATGCTTGGAGGTTGCACTACACCCCCTATGCACTATAAATACTTATCTTCTACATCTTTATAAAGGATGGATTATTATAAATCGTAGTTGAAGCTCTATCAAAAACACAATAAAGAGAGAAATCTTGAGTGTTTTGTATCCCAAGGCCATTAGTGCCCTTTCTCAGTGGATTTCATAGGCCTAGATAGGCTGAACCACTTATATTCTATATTATCTTCCTCCTTGCCTCATCTCCTTCAACATACATATCTATTTATACTCCATTGATACACTTGTTGGAGCTTGCATATTCATACTGATTTGGTGATACCATTTCTGGTAAGCTAGAGAGGATGATACAAAGACAAAAACATAAAGGTTTTTACGTGGTTCAACCCAACATGGTGCATATATCCACGGCTATAATGCTATTATATTTTATGTTTTAGTACAATCCTCTCAATATCTCTCTAGTTTTTAAGTAAAGTATTTTCAGTTGCCCTTAGCTGAGAGTGGAAGCGATCTATTTATAATAGTTAGACGTTAAAGAGTTGGAATAACTTTATAACTTAGGTATTTAAATCTTTACATGATAATAAGAAGCTCAATATTATTCATGTGCATGTGCATGGTGCTTGTTGAGAGTCCATACGTGTGTCTATTCATATTACAGACTGTTCAAATTCTTGGGGATGGTCGGCTAGATAGCCGACCATCAAGATAACTAAGCTGACATCATCCATGTTCTGTTTGAGGGTCCACTGAACATGATGACAAGTGTTGCTCTTTTATGGGTCCACGTGGTCTTATTACTTTAGGCTATATTAAATGCCCTCAAGACTTCATTCTTTATTGGAGTGATATAATGAGGGAAAGGATGGATTTTTTTTATCAGGGGTTTCTTGGCGATCTTAATAAGACTAGTCGGCCACCGAGATCTAGTACTTGTATATCTCAGACTATCACATTAAGGTAATGGAAATTTTGTAAAAAGTTGGAAAAATAGCAAATCGTTTAGGGGTACGCTGGTCATTTAGATTTTGGGAGAAATGAAACGTCGTCAAAATTTAAATCGGTGGCACACTTAATCATTTCAAAATTCGTAAACAAAGAGATGTAACGAACCCTATAAAGAGTCATTTACCACGAACCCTATAAAGAGTCATTTACCTTTCAGTTTCTTCTCATCATGAATCTCAAACTTACTTCTTCACTTTCGAACTTTTACTTCGCCATTTGAGAGAGTTGTTGTTGCATCTCTATTTTCACTGAGAGAACTCTCTCTTTATTATTTTTTCCTCCCTTTTTTATCACAATGACGTTTGTCGTAGATGAGAGATATTTGGGAGAATTTAGAATAAAACAAAAGATCCCTGAGTGGGTGAAAACGGAGCTAGTGACCCGTCCTTATGACCTGTGTTCATTAGAAGATGGTTATTAGCTTCCCGCTATCTTTATTACAGAGTGTGGAGTTACTTTCCCATCCAATAATTTATTCCTTGAGTTCTGTCAATATTTTGATTTGGTCCCGGTCCAAGTGGCACCCAATACTTGGAGGGTAGTGAATGGGTTCAACTGTATTAATGAATGCTTTAGCACCCACATAGGAATAACTGAATTGATTATTGATAGTGGGGGACCACAACTGAAAATACTTGTTATTTAAAGACCGGATATTCAAATAGGGATTTGGTAGTAAATTTGTCAGATACCAATAAAGATTATTGGAATTATGGACTGATAGTAAAATATTGGCAATTTTCCCCTCTTTCTGGGGGTAAGGAATACAATGGGCCCCGCTACATTTAGGAAGGACGGAGAATAGATCGGTACCTTTTTATCTTTGTATATTTTTCTCTACTCTTTTCTTCTAACTTATTCAACTATTGATCAGTGTTTCTATTTTTGTGTTCAGCAGAGAAAAGAAAGAAATATATTTACCACTTGACCAAAGTCCATTTTGTTGACCTAAATATTATCTGGTCTATTCAACAAATAATTGGGGAAATTTACCCTCGTTTGGCATATGTTTTTTTGGATTACCAAAGTTCTATCACATCTTTTGTTACTCAGAAAACCGAAGATATTCCCTTATCCCCATCAATTTAGAGGATCCAACTTCATCATCCTCGGTCACTGATTCAGAATCTTCTCTCCAATTGGAGGGAGATTTCACTACTGGAGGTACATTCTTCCTCGTTTGATTCCTTAGACATCAACCTCGTGCCGACCACACATTTATCTCTGGATATGGTGAAGAGGAATATCATATATCTTCTTGCTGGAACCAAGTTTCCTCCTCCTCTTATCGAGAATAGGAAAACTAATGTTAGGGACGCCAAACACCCCATGGTCATAAAGCATGCTGTAATGAAAACCCAAGAGCCTCAATTTAATAGGCTGAAGAAAGGTCATGCTTCCATTTGGAGTTGTAAAGGAAGGTCCAGGCCGACCAAAGTCAGGGTGATGCCACTTTTGTGGCAGTGAACCCTAGTCTTGCTCGGGGGTTAATAGGGGCAGGAGTCCTTCCTGGTGATGAAGCTATTGTTGAAGCCCTCTGTAGCGCCTGATTATTAGAAAGGGCCAATCATAACTTAGCTTTGGTAACTACTTCTTCAATTGTTCTCTTTTGTATGCTTATAATCCTGCTATTTATTTATTGACTTCCATAATTTTTGGATTTTGTAGTTTTTGGTTGACTCTGATCAATTATTGAATAGGGGTGACTAATTGAGGGACTCCTCCATGGATGTTGATGATGAATTCCAGGTCTTGAAAGGGTCTTTGGATGCTGCTAAGAAAGCCCATGTAAACAAGAAAAGTGGAAAGATGTTGTAAAAAGATGGAATAATTTCTAAAAAACTGCCAATGATGCTATTAAGAGGGCCGAGAAAGTCGAGAAGGCAACTTAGGATTCTAAGAAGTTAGTCGATGACGCCAATGAAAAAATTCAGGAGTTGAAGGCCAAAACACATAAGCAAAAGTAAGATTCCTACACCAGCGGTTGGGATAAGGCATTCTCCACTACAGTTGTGCCGAGTACCTGAAGAAATACTCCTTCAAAGAAAAATGGAATGCCGCATCTAGGTCAACACTACCTTAGATTCTAAAATCTCCATCCAGTATAACCCTGGCACTCCTCTGATGATCGAAGAGGAGATTGATGATGAAAAATGGATGGCTGAGTCATCAGTGCCTCAAGAGATGGCCATATTTGCTGCTCGTCCTGAGGATAAAGGTACCTAAGACAAAGATAATGTATAGGTGTCTAGGGTCTTTTCTTGTGGGGCTTTGACTTGTATTTTTATTTTGTTATTTTTTACAATTTGAATAAGTTTCTTCTTGTAACTCCCCTTTTAATTTTAATAAAGTTGCATTTTTATTTTGTAACATTGACATCCATTACGAACTTATTTCTTGATCTTTCCATACTTATGCCATGTTTTATTCCTTTTGGTTTAATTCTAAGAAGGTTGTTTGGCAGCTACCAAGAGCGAACTCAATAAAAGGAGTGTTCAATTATTTAAGTCAGGTTATGACGAACTTGAAGAACTGCTTGGTGTAGGTGTGTCTGATCAAATTAGAGAAGCATACCTCCATTCACACAAGCTATTTAGTCAAACAGTGACAACTAATGCTTCATACTATGAAATGATACTCCAAATGCAGAAAGACCACAAAGAAGAAATTGTCAGTATGTCAGTAGACTATGAAAAGAAGTTTTCTTTACTCAATAATGGCAATAGATTTGATAAGAAATTATAAGATATCTCCCCGGCCTTTGCTAAAAAGGAATTCATACTGAAACCAGAGTTAACAAGTGCTCGAGAGGTAGCTAGTTTGTTACAGCAATAGAATAATATGTTATGGGATGATTGGAAAGGTTTGAAAAAGTCTGCCAATGTTGATCAAAGTGAGGGTGCCTCATTTTTAGAGCAGGAAAATGCTCAATTGAGGGAGAATATTAAAAGGTTATAGAAATCCAAGAGTGGTTAGTTTTCCAAGCAGGACATTATTACCCGTCCGTCTATTAAAGAAGAAAGGACCAAAAAAGACTCTGGTCGAAGAGGCCAATCTGATAAAGAACCAATATGCCACCATGAAGATATTGAATGAGAAGGTTGATCATCTGACTTACCATTTCCATAAGAAGACACGCACTCTTTGAATGAACGGTTATGATAAAGCCTTAGCACACCTGGGTGAAGAATTATAGCAGGCTTGGAGAGAGGGATAAAAATACACAAGGGTTCATGGGAAAGTCATATAGAAGGACAATATTTAGCCAAAAGGATCGTCACTCAGGGGTACTTTTGGCAGAATCTTATAAAAGACACAGAAAAATATGTTCAAAAGTGTGATTAATGCCAACGATTTATAAGCATTCCACATCAATCCCACTAACCACTCTCGTCTATATCAGCCCCTTGTCCCTTTGCAATATAGGGAATATACCTAGTCGACCCTTTACCTAGAGCGAAGTGGAATTATAGGTTCCTGATTGTCGTGGTTGATTACTTCTCTAAATGGGTAGAGGTCTAAGCTATGGTAAAAATCCCTAAGGATAAGTGTTTCAAATTTATTTGTTGAAACATTGTATGTCGGTATGGCTTCCCTAATACCCTAATATCGAATAATGGAAAGCAGTTCAAAAATAAATCCCCAGAAGCATACTGTGAAAATGTCGGTATCAAGTCATTTTATTCCTCACCCGGCCGACCACAAGTGAATGGGAAGACAGAGGTGACGAACATAATGATATTAGATTGGATAAAGAAAAAATTAAAAGATTCCAAGGGGAAGTGGGTTGATGAGTTATAAGGTCTCTTATGGGCATACTAAATAACAAAAAGTACTCCGACAAGGGAAACATCATTTATTCTAGCTTATGGGTTTAAAGATGTAATTCCGATAGAGATTGGGCTACCAAGCCACAGAGTCCAAACTTATGACCCAAAGGCTAACTTTTAAAAGATAAGGCCTGACTTAGATCTGATAGAAGAGAGATGAGAAGATGCCGCAGTTAGATGGTCCACTTACCAGCATAAAGCTGGCAAGGTTTAGGATAAAAGAGGAAGTATCGACCTATTGTTGGGAGAGACCTTATATTTAAGAAGGTATTACAAAAAGGCAACATATTACACCATAATTGGCGTGGGTCATCCCAGGCATGTATCGGTAGCAGAATCTTGAGGGAGAACCAATTTCGAACCCTTAGAATGAGGACCACTTGAAAAGATATTATTAGTACTTTTTTAATCTCGTATTCAGTAGAATTCAATTTTGTGCTTACTTCTTTAGCCAAAAGGCAGCATTTGTTATTATAATTAATGAAGTTTTTAATGAGAAATTTACAAGTGTTGTCTCATCTTTTATTTTTGTCTATTTAATTTGCATTTCATCTAAATGTCGAAACATCTTTTAATTATGGTGAATTGTTTAAAACTCTCTCTCTCGGAGGTACGAGAGTAACTGAGTCTCGGCTCCAAAATTTCATTCCAGAAACACTAAGAGGAAGGATTCCATCTAACATCATTTAAATGGTGAAGACCAAGAAAATCATATTAATTATGGTACACCCGAAGCATTATTTAGTTATGGTGAATTACTTAAAACCCTCTCTCAATAGTAAGAGAGTGATTGAGGATTCTCGACTCCAAAATGTCACTCCAGAAACACTGAGAGCAAGGAGATCCCCTTAACATCATTTAGGTGGTAAAGTTTAATAAAATCATTTAAGTGTGATGTAAGAAAAATATGGTTTAATTATGATGGACAATTTAAAAATTCTCACTCATTGGTACGAGAGTGACTGAAGAGTCTCGGCTCCACAAAGTCACCCCGAAAAAAACGAGATGTGGAAAGTTCCTTGAAATAATTTACTTAACATAAATACTTTGGTGATGAGCCATCAAACTTCAAACATGGAAAGTTACAATGCAAACGGTTAATTCAGACACTACGCTTGGTGTTTAAAATCGAGAATAACTGCATTATATTCATCCCAACCATAGAAAAATTAAATAAAAAAAGGAAAAATTTCTTCCATACAATGTTGAAATTATTCAGGTTATCAATTGATTCAGCTGTTCAGTTGTTCAAAGATAATTACAAAACAAAGGGCACACAAGATCACAAATGTTCGCCCATAAAAACTCTCAGCCTGGTTCTTCACAACTGTCTGTTCTGTTTCGATAGGCACAACAGGGTTATCATTTACGTGGTGGTATTCCTTTACTTATCACCGTTCTTGTCTTTGACCTCTTGCTCAGTAACAGTATTCTCAGCTCTGGTAGTACTTGTGTCAGCCTCAACTTGAACCTGTCAGAGAGCTTCAACACTGCTTGTGTATGCAAAGCTAAATTAATTAATGATCTTGAACAACTAAGGATCATTGGCCACCAGTTGATAGCGCTAGTTAGATACTCGGCGATAAACGACCTTTGTGCCTTTCTCCATATATTTTATGGCATAGTTCGAAAACTCCTTTAACTAATTAAAGTCGGTAAGGGATTTCTCGATCATTGCTATCAACTTTTCAGCCTCATCATTAGTCCGACCTTAGATCTGCTTTTCTAGTTGTTTGATCTTTGCTTGAAGTTTATTATTCATAGCCAACAATTTCTCATTATGACGAGTTTTCTATTCTTTAGACTTGGCATCAAAGTTGGCCTTCGCTGTGGTAAGTTGCTGTTTTAAATTCTTGGCCTCAAACTCTTCATTTTTTGCCTTCAACTTCTTCTCAACCTTAGTTGCTTAAAGTTGAATATTTTGAAGGGTTGTGATAAAGTGCAATACAAGAGGACGAGTTAGTATAGATGACACAAAACATAAAAAAATTGTCACATCAAGACTAAAAACTTTATCTGGGTATCTTTTTGGAGAACAAAATTAAAAATCCAAGAGGGATTCTGAGCATAAAAATAATGATTATCACATTTAGAGACAATCGCAGTAATGGCCTCTCGAGCCCTCAATTGGCTCACTAGAAGGGGGTCAGCATTCACTCCTAGCTGGGCCAGACACGCAATAGTTAAGATATCATCTCTTATGGGTAAAGGGGGCCATTGGTCTACTTCTGAGGTGCATCCCTCTTTTTCTTTTAGGGAGAAGGGTTAGTAAAGGTACCCTCAGGAACATCTTTTCTCTTTTTCTCCCCTTAGGCAGCATAAGGTCCAGTCATTGCTAATTTTGATCGAGCTTATGTTGGTGCAGTAGAATTCCCTTCCAAATGAGATAAGATGTCATTTGTCATTTGGGGGACCATCTCCCTGACTTGGTCAGTTGTTCCTTCTGGATGATCTGCAAAAAACAGATGAATTAATATTAGCCTATGCAAAATCAGATAACAATAAAATTTAATTTTTTATAGGAACTTCTAACGAAGTTCAGTTAGGGGATCCACCCCCAACCCAATGTATAAGGAGTTCATGGTCCATCAAGCCCTCAAAAACTATGAGGCCTCCCTTATTGCCTTTGTCATATAGTTAGTCTGTATTTTTCCTCATCTTGGTGCTCAGACCAAGATCCATTTTCGCCAATATTGAGACTTTGTTCCATTGCCTATGGACTTTCAACTTGTCAACAGGAGACGGTTAATACTATCAAAGTCCCAGTTCCCAAAGATAAAGAAATAACAGGACTTACAATTATGGTTGTAAGTTTGATTAATGTGTATAAGTTTTCTATCTGAGTGACGAGCCATAAAGTGGTAGTAACAAAGTGCAGCTTTCATTGTGGATCCAAAAAAACATTAATTGGGATGTCTTCCTCATAGGCAATCTTCCAAAGTTGAGCAACCCCAATAAGGGTCATCCAGATAATTGGTGCAAGCTGAGCAGGAGGTAACTCGATAGGGAAAGAATGGCCCGGATGGATGGGTGAATAGGTAGGCAAAAGTCAACCTTCAACATCCATACATTGATGGCTACCTCTCCCTAAACCTTGCTATTGAAATCACGCTCATCCTCTGAAGGAACACTAATTTTATAGTAGACTTGACACCATATAAGCGTCTCTAAATAATGAGGTCGGTCTCACGAACATTATTGCGAATGGTTAAGGCCACACTTGTGTCCAGCACATATTCATCTTCTTATTCCTCGTCATTCTCAACAAAAAGAGCCTTGTTGGGAAGAAAATGAATTCTATATTAGGCCTCGATCATAGTTAAGATGGGAATTTCCATTGGGGGTACATTAACAACCACTTCAGCCTCTGGATCATCATTAGAGATATCGTAGACCATAGCCTCAGGGTCCCCCTATTGGCGAGAAGAAGTTATGACATGGCCACGATTACTGAACTTGGTTGTATCTCCTTCGTCCAGATGATCGTTGGGAACCCTCGTGGACACTTCAAAAGAGTCAGCCCTATATTTCTCTCATTTCATGCGAGGTTTTAGAAGATGAAAAGGGTTATAGCCCTTTTAAGAGGGAGAGGATAAGAAGTCCTTGGAATATGAAATTATCATGGTATCATTTCTAATTAAAATTATAACTCGAGACTCTACTAAAGTTGGGTATGTAAGGAGTGGAGGAGGACGTACTGCAGATAGTGGAATGGGGGTAAGAGGAAGTTGATTCCCAAATTTAGCTTTTGGCCTAGCCTCGGCCTCAACCCTACGAATCTTTCGCCAATTATACTTTCGAAGATGAGGAAATTCTTTTACTAATTCAAACAATTTGCGATACATGAAAAACAAGAATGAAATTTGACTACCGTTGACTAAAGATCAAAATAGAAAACTTGAAAGGTTCTTGAAATGAACCAATCAAGATCACAAAGAATAATTCCAGTGAGCTTCAATCAGAGAACTCATTGAAAAAGTTAACCAAGGCCCAAAAACCCCTGAACTCGTTAAATCTTAACCCCGAAGTGGTTTCTAAGCTCTCATTCCTCCTAAAACCACCTTAATCCTTACCTAATACCACCTGTAATAGTGGCCGAAAAAGTTATAGGTCATTGAAAAATGAAAAACAATGTGAAAACTTTAATCAAGTTAACTGGAAATTAAAAAGTAATGGAAAAAAGTGGTACCTGAGGAGAAGAAGACAATGGAAACAATAAGCATAGGTGGGGTCATTTGCCAAAAAAGAAAAGGCGTAAAGAGGGGGAAATAAACTCTGTTTGAAGAAATGAAAAATGCTAGAATAAAGAGAGAAGAAGGCTAAAGGTTAGTTTTTAAGCCATCTAACATGCACGAAAAAACCCATGAGTTAATGATCGTGGCACGACATTTGATGCGACACGCTGTAGCGCAGCCACTTGGGTCTCATGCCCGCCCATACGCTAACTGACAGGTGTCAACCTTGGGGTATTGAAATGAAACCTCTAACAGAGCGTTATCCCACTCCAATCAATGAGATATGCTTTATTATTGAGGGGATAATTAATCGCTTAGTCCAGGATGAACTTACACCTCATCCTCCCATTGACATTGAAGATTAAGGTCTAGGGGTGACTAATATACATAATTTTGGTCTTATTTGAACGAGACCCGCTGTGATAACACGTCCCCTAATAGATCATCTTGGATTCATCAAATACTAGACTTTTCACCCAATGGACCATGCTCCATAGTCTCGGCCTCTGAGACCACATCATCCAGTGACTATCACCATCAATTATTGAGCATATTGTTGATATCGCAAATGACGAAAGTCCATTATCAGCCTCAGACGGTTACATGAGTCTAAGACCTCATCATCGATTATACTCACCAGAAATAGAGTTAGCCTTATCTCGACTCCATGCTTGAGTATTGGTACTTCAGCAATCTCGGTCAGTTGAGACTCCCCACCCCAGACATAACACACGCGTGTGGAACATAAGATAAGGTCATTATTGGCACACATGACCAAAATTTTTGTGTCATATCAACCCCTACGTGAAGGGAATATTTAGCCCTCATATATTACACACTTCATTGTACAATTTTCATACTCTCATTGGTTACTTGATCTCATTCACACAGGCTACATGCTAAGTGGTCATATTGTGCACCCCCAATGTTATAAAACGAACTCATCATATTTTTTTACAAGGATTTATCATTATATCTAAACCCTACTACATTGTATTGTGTTAGAGAGATAGAGTGAGAGAGAGAGTGCATAAAATCTTGTAATAATGTCAATGGCTTCAAGCCTCATTATTTAAGGAAAGCAACTTACTCTTTGCATAGTGGACGTAGGCCAAGGCCGAACCACTTATATATGAGCCTCTTTGTCATCTCACATCCTCTCTACTTGTTATTTTACTTATTATATTGTTGCTTTATTTTATCATTTCCATATAAACCTAGAAACTAAGTGGAATTTATCTTTAGGTGATATTATGTATCATCGGGAATCTCTGTCACTTTTCAACAGTGTGACTGAGAAATGGTTACTTATAGAAAATAAGTAGAAAATAATAATAACTTGTTGTTTCCCACAGACGGCGCCAATATGTTGGTGTCTAAAATTGGTTTACTGATTTAGAATAATCTTAGCTCAATCAAAGAAAAAAATATAACCACAGATAAATTGGTAAGCTAAAGAGAGATGAGAGAAAAACAGATACACAAAGGTTTTTACGTGGTTCATCCCAACCTGGTGTCTACATCCATGAGTAAAATGATACTATATTTTATGGTTTAATACAATCCTCTCAAGATCTCTCTAAGGTTTGAGTAAAGTATCTTCAGTCGCCCTTAGCTAAGAGAGGCGCCGATCAATTTATAATAGTTGGAAGTTAAAGAGATGGAATACCTCTATACATTAGGTATTTACGTATTTAAATTATAATAAACGGATGGATATTATTCATGTGCATGTCTTGTTGTGAGTTCCCACGTGTGTCTTTTCATATTACTGACTGTTCATATTCCGTGTGTTATTTGAGGGTCCACTGAACATGATGACAGGTGTCTCTCTTTTATTGCCCCACATGGTCTTATTAGTTTAGGCTATATCAACGACCTTAATCCATTCATGACCATATTCGAGTGAAAGTTTAATCTTTACCTTTTGAATTAAATTTCTTCATGTTTGATGTTTATAATTAATTGAATGTGCTTGGTTAATTATTTTCGAACCAAATTCCTTATTACGTGTTGTTATGTCATGGTGGAAAAATGATCATAATCTTATTTTTGTCATTTAATTTACATTACTTATTGCCTAGTGTTAATTATTTTCAACCATCATCATCTTTTATATTTCCACCTTTTCTAAGTACTAAATCAACTTAATCCTAATATCGTTCCTTGTGGATTCGATCCCTAATTGCCGCTACACTTCCATATATAATGTGATAAGTTGCGGTATCTTTTTTTAGGGCGTAAACACCCAATGATATATTTTACATACGAGTTTTATGCCTCATCATCATGTTTTATCACCTTGCGGTTGCGATTTTGCTATGGAATCCCCGTAGTCTTGGGTCTCCCCTTTGCCAGATGTCATTCCCTTTCTCTCTTCTTCTGATTTACAACTTAATTCCATACACTACAATACACAAAATTCAAACTCTACCAAACCCTAACTTGGTCAGCAAGACATTTCAAAACACCTCAATGCCCCTTATTTTTCCACCTAATTTCCATAATGTCACATAATTGTGTAAATGTCTGATTTATTCAAATAATTAGCACAAAGTTATCAAAAAATCCTATAAGTATAGATATACTCATTTACTTAAATTTACAACATTAAAATCTATTTTGATCTATATTTTCAATTGAAATGTTAATTTTTTAAATTTATTATATTATTAAATCAAAATTACGTGGTATTTTAATGTCTACTACTAAGGAAAATACAAGGCAGTGACAGAGGATATTAAAGAAGTCATTTGGAAATATGGGTTTATTAAAGACTTAGAAATCATTCAGAAAAAATGGAGGTCTTTTGAGACAGCCAGAGTCCCATCCAATTAGCAAAGAACAAGGTACATCACATGGTCAAAACACATCGATGTTTATTTTCACTTTGTTTGAGAGATTTTGGATGAATGTATTATCCTCCTTTAGAAGATTGGAACTGCAAAAATCTTGTGAATATGTTGATGAATGTGACGAGGGTCAAGTTTGAGCATTATTTTAACTTGATCATCATTCTAGGAGTATGAACACCATCGATTACATGGCGCTTTCGAGTACATTTGGAAGCATCTTAGATCGTTCACCTATATGATGTTACTTGTTTTTGGATAAAACCTTACAAGGATCTCCAAGGTGGAGATTATGATTATGGCTCACCATTAATGTTTTTACACTATCCCACTTAGTTCTTTTTGGTTTTACATTGTTAGTTTCACACAATATAGCGCACTTTGAAGATCACACCTTGGTTGGTGGGATTTTTGGACTATAAAAAGCAAATAAAAGGACGAAACAAATCACCCACTCAAGGTGTAGATAGTTTGTAAGAGATATCATTTTGACATACCAAAAATTATTATGGACTCAATTGGACATCTTTGACAAAATATTTTATAGTTTTATTTAGAGAGTTGTACTCTTGGATCAACATTGTCCTCAAGCTCAAGGCCACAAGAATTCAAGGGCAAAAAGGTAAAAGTATGTCAAGTGGTAATTCATGGCAATTTAAATTGGACGCAATTCATAATTATAGGAACACATCACTTAATCAATTTGCATAAATTAATTTGGATAAAATTAGAAATATGCTTAAAACTGGTAAAAATAATTTTCAGAATTTTTCTGGATTTATTTAAATCATTTTTTTTTTATTTTTAAAATAATTTTTCTACATTGTTTCAAATAAACAATTGGATTTTTAAAAAAATCTGAACATTTATAATCATTTTTGTAAATATCGCTTAAATCCTCGAAGGCATGTTTTATCAGTCGGTGATGAAATCCAATTAGGATTGATCTGGAGCGTTCATTTTATGATCGGTTGGTTTGTGTCTTGGAAGAAACACATCACATGGATTGTGTATTTTATATGAATCTTATTACTTGAGATTGACGTATGGTCGTTGATCCAAGCTCTTATAATGAGATCCACATGAGAGCTGACTATCTAATCAGATTAAGTTACCAGTTCCACGTATATATTTGGGATGCCTCATTTATAACTATTACATATTAACTAACTAGATTTATATCATCTCAACTGTCCATTTAGAACTAATAATCAGATTAACCTTTTTAGTATAAAGTCTTATGTTTTCTCTCATAACACAGTTTGGCATCCATTTAAGAGAAACCTTAGAGAGAGAGAGAGAGAGAGAGAGAGAGAGAGAGAGATGAATTAGAAAGAGAAGAAATATCATAAACAAAAAACTGGTAGAGCGAGTTAGAGAAAAAAATAAGAGAGTGAGGGAGATTAAAGAGAAACGAAAGAGAGATCAACACACTTTCAAAGAAGTAACGAGTATGCGTGATTATTTGGCCGTTAGAAGAGGGTTTTGTTGCATGCAATCTGATTCACACCTTTATTCTTGATCTTTTGATCGATATAGTCATCTCTAGTGCATAAAAATAAATAAGTGCAAAGGTTTTACACTTTCGTAAATCCATAAAACCTAATATGGCATTCTCACTCACATTTCACTCTAGAAATTACAATTAATTTTCACATGACCTTTGTAAGATTTCAAAAGTGATTTTGTACGATGTTATGTTTATATCTAAAGGTTTCTGTAATAAAATGTATCAAGTCTTTTAAAACATTTATATCTAAAAGGGTTATAGTCAATAACCACAACTGGGATGATTCCTCCACTGAGGTTTTACCATTTCTAATTCCTCGACTTGTCTGTTTGTTGCCTAGTTTTCATACTCTACATTATTTGAGACTAGTAACTAAACTAATAGGTTAACTGATTTTAATAAAATCTTAATTAAAGATATTCAAAGTTATAAGTGATATAGTATTATTAGAATAAGTTTTAATAGTGTTGCAACTTGTAATATTCTTCCATATCCCATTTATTCAGAAGAGATTACTCACAATAGGTGTTCGGGTACAAACTGAATTTGTATATTAAACCATAATTTAAACATTGCGTTTATAGTCTATTCCAGTTTATTCACATTTAGAGTATACAATTTGTATGTATAAAAATACCTTGTATCATTCATTTGTGAGTGTACTTGTGAGATTTCTCTTTTGAAATCCATTTGAAATAGTGAATTGACTTGTAGTTGGTTGTGGGTGTAACTAAATTAGTTAATCACCTAAATATTATTGTGTTTTTTTCATGTTTTCTACACAATAAATATTTTTATGTGTCCATATTTTTACTTCAGTTCACAATCACCATCAATATCATTTGTTGGCTTCCCTTCATACAAAAATATATGGGATCGAACACCATAAGATATAATAAATGAGTAAAAAGTATAATTATTCGTGAAAAATTTGTTAAGTCGATCAAAGACACCCTAAATAAACAAAATTAACTTTGGATCATCTATAAAAATTAATAAATTCACTTTACCGACGGTTAAAAAAGCACTCTACTCTAGAGTCGCTCTAGATTATCTTTATCCAGATCCCTCTGCAGCCAATGTTAGTGAAAAATGAAAAGAAAAAAAAAACTCCTTTTAATATTAAAAAAATTATATGGTAAAATGAACACTGAAAAGTGTGCCTTTAGGTAAACATTGCTCACGAGGGTGAGAAGCATGTCAAATAAGGCAAGATGCAACCTCTAATGCAACAATTCAACACTATGATGATATCAGAAGATGAACCTTCGATGAATTTTGCTTGAAATTGACTGGTATCATAAATAATCTTGATGCGATTGATATTGGGTTTGTTATATAGATATTGTTATGAAAATACTGAGGTTCTTGTCCTAAGGTCCTTGTCCTCTAAAAAATATGCAATAGAGAAAATGATTGACCTTAAGCTAAATCATGAATTGCTATATGGTAAAATTAGAATGGCAGAGATAGAATTAGCCTATAAGAAAACCTTGAAGTCATCCTCTCATTCTAAGAGGTAAAAAATGAGTCAAACTTGGTCCTTACCTCTAAGTTGAACACCATAGACCTGACAATATTGATATAGACTTGAGGCCTTGGATACTGAAATAGCCTTGCTTAGTAAACATTTTAAGAAAATTCTAAAACTCAGAAATGCAGTTGCTACTAAACAAGAACATTTCTTTTGATAAGATAACAAGAACATTTCAATGGACAAGATCATTCTCACTCCAAGACACATGATATTACTTATGAACATCCAAACAATAAGGAAAAATTAAAACCTCCATTGGACATGTCTAAGGTTTAATGTCACAAATGTCAAGATTTTGGACATTTTGCTAATAAATGAAAGACCACGAAAATGAACTTAATGAAGGCCGACACAACCAAAACCTGCTATGACACATCTGAGTTAGATAGTAAATGGCTTGGCCCTTTTGATACTAGTGAAACGTGTATGTCATTTTATGTTGAGATTGTTGATAATGATGTTGATCAATGTATGGTTGATATTGATTCGAATGTTGAATTGTCTTAAGTTGATGATATATATAATGTGAATGGTGTTTCCTTAAGTGTAGTTGATGGGTGTATGAGTCCAAATGACAATAGTTGTGTGAGTTCCACATTTTTTTTAAAATGAAAAGGTGTGGGTCATTAGTTCAAACACAACACCTAGTTACGACACAAAACGAGAAATTGAGTCCCCTGACTATTAAGAAATTTATGCTACTTCTTTCAAAAGTTGCTTGAATTTTGTTAAATTAATTAGTAACTTAATGAAGAAAGTAGGCGTTTTAAACAAACAAGTTATGTTGAATGTTGAGGAGTACAACACCCAATGCCATATGTTTGAGACTGAAAAAGACTGTTTTGAAAACAAAATACAAGATATGTCATATTTAAACTTGATATTAGAATAAAAGTATAAGGCCACTTTAGTTTAATTAGAACAAACTAAAGAAAAATATTCTAAAGTTTTTACAAGATATCAGGATTTTGAATCTGACACTAAACAATTCGATAAAATTTTAAGTAGTGGAAAGACTAAAAATGACAAATGTGGATTAGGGTTTAATGAAAATTAAACTTCTTTTAAAAATAAACAAACCACATTTGTCAAGGAAACACTTGAGAAAACTGGCAGTTTTGACAAACTTGTTTTACAAAATCCAATCTCAAAAGTGACAAAGAAAGTGGAGACTTCTAAGCATAGATGTGAACCAATCAAACTATAGTGGAAAATAAAGTGAAACTTATTTTTAGCCAATAGAGTAAAGCCCAATTCGGATAAAATATTGTATTTATTGTGATGTTTTTAGGCACACTAAAGAAGAATGTTCTCAAAAAATAATCAATACTCGAGTTTATAAAAATTTCAATTACTCTCAAATGAAGCGTAATTACTATGTTTTCCCGAAACTAACTTGAATCAACTAAAAATTTGGAAAACCAAGAAAAATTCCAGAACTAAACAAAAATCATAACGTAGTCTCCAAGGCCCTCTGACAATCTAAATGGGAAAATGGTTTAAAAATTAGGAATATGTTGGTAAGAAGAGGTGAACTAATACCCCAATTGAGGTGCAATATCATTGTTGGTGCTCTTAAAGCCCAAAGCACCTTAGGTGGATGGTACTTAGACTTGGGTTGCACCAAGAATGTGATCGAGGATGAATCACGTCTTTCAAACGTAACTAACTACCTTGGTGGAAATGTCATGTTCGGAGATGGTGAGTCATCCCAAATTAGAAGGAAATGAATAATTAAATAGGCAGGACTCCGATTGCGAAGTGATGTTCTTTTAGTTAAAGGCCTTAAATCCAATCTGCATAGTATAAGTCGATTATGTGATGCAAACTACACCGTTTTCTAAAACTGAATGTAAGATTCTTGATCGAAGTGGTAAATGCGTCTTAACTAGAAATAGAACTAAGGATAAGTGTTAGATAGTTAGTCCTAAATCTGAATCTCTCGCTTGTTAACTGACTAGATTAGATAATGCAGACCTATGGCATAATTTATTGGTCATATGAACATTAATAGTCTAAATAGATTACGAACGTAGGAACTTGTTCATAGTTTACCCAAAATAAAACGGATTCCAACTGTTGTATATGGACCATCACAAGTGGGAAAAATAGTTAAGGCACCTCACAAAAAATTAAAAGACAGTCTAAGTTCTAAATCCCTAGACCAAATCCACATGGGCCTCATGGGTCCCTTCAAAATTGTTAGCCTATGTGGAAAAACCTACATTCTTGTCATATTGGATGACTTTAGCTGGTTTACATGGGTATCTTTTATTAACCATAAGTCTAACACTTATAAAAAGTTTTTGAAAATTCTTTTAAAGATTAAAAAAAGATACTCAAGTAACCTGAATAAGGATTAATAGGGATGGATAATTTTACGAAATCGGAGATATTGAATATTGTGTCGGTAATGGGTATAAACATGAATTTGGTGCCCCAAAAACACTGCAGTAGAATGGGATTGTCGAATGTAAGAATAAAATAAGCCAATAGATGAAAAAGGAAATGATACGCGTTGAGAACCTCCGAAAATATTTTTAGGTTAAGGGGGTTCTAATGGCATGTCACAAAATCAATCATGTCTATCTCTATAAAAATTCCAAAAATACCCCCGTATGAGATTTGGCATAATAAAAAAACCCAACGTAAAAGACCTTGGAACCATTGGGATCATCTATTATATTTGAAAAGATAGATAACCCCTTTTAAAATTTAATGCTGAGGTGATAAGGGCATCTTCTTGAGATATTTTGAAAACAGTATAACCTATGAGGTTTCAATATTCATACCGAATCCATTCAAGAATCCATAAAAGTGGTTGTAAATGATACGACAACAACTTCTATTAGTAATGATCCATCTCCTATAGTTGAGGATGAAAATATTTTTGAAAATAACTCAACTACGGAAAATGAATCTATACCATCAAAAGATCATGTAGTAGTAACTAGGTTTTTCGAAGATTATCCTAGCAATAATATAGTTGGGAATGTTAAAGCGCCTATTAGAACTAAGTCCCAATTACTTCAATTTGAAAACTTTGCGTGTTCCGTTTCCCTAGCATAACCAAAAACAAAAACGAAGATCTTAATGACTTGTATGGGATTAATTATATGAAAAAAAGTTGTCCTAATTTAAAACTCACGACACATGGTACTTAGTTCCTAGGCCTAATCATACTAAAGTCATCAAAAAATGAATTTTTCAAAAACGAAATTCGATAAGTCCGGTGTGATCATTAAAACTAAGGCGAGAAAGGTAGCGTAAGTATACAACCAAATAAATAATATTGATGTTATATTTATTAGTCAGTCCAAATATGCTAAAGAGTTGATTAAAAATTTGGGTTTATAAAATTCTAAGATCACTCGCATTTCCATGACTACCACTGTAAATATGACAAAATATGATTATGGCACACCTATAGACCCCACCTTATATCATAGCAATATAGGTAGTCTATTTTACTAAATAACGAGTAGGCTAGACATTATGTTCTCAGTATGTGTGTGTGATAGATACCAATTGTTTTCTAAGGAGAGTCACCTTAAGTACACCAAATATATTATAAAATATATAAAATGAACTATTTAATATGGAATGTGGTACTCCAAGGATACAACTAGCGTGATAGTAGAATATAGTGACGCTAACTGGACAAGTTGTACCGATAATAGTAAGAGCACTTCGAGTGGAGGTTACTACATTAGAAACAACCTAGTTGGTTGGTCATATAATAAAAAAGAAATTATATATCACTATCGGCAGCCGAAGCAGAATATATAGTGGTTGGAAGGAATTGTGCATAAACAAAACAAATGTTACACGACTATGGAAGTTTTGAAAATCAAACTACTCTTATCTGTTATAACCAAAGTGTTATAAGCATATCAAATAATCATGTTCAGCATTCTATGACTAAACACATTAAAATCAGACATCATTTTATCCATGAACTTGTAGAGTATAAAGAATTATTGATTGAAAATGTTCATACGAAATAACAACTAGTTGACCTGTTTGCAAATCCTTTAGATAATAATAGGTTTGAGTATTTACAAAATCTATTGGAATGTGTATTGTTGACTGAAACGACATAGAATAATAGTTTGTATGTTTTAATCTTTTCTTATAATGGTCTTTTAAGGATTTAGGTAATGGATGCTTGGTAAATGACAAAAGGCTCCTCTTTCAACTATAACAAGAAATTAGACATATGACTATAGTTTACTGGTAGTTAATCTTTATATATCACTTAAAATCATGTGATAAACCCTAGTCTTTTTTAAACAAAATAGGGTAGAGTACATAATTCCAATGATTTTTCACTTAAATTATATTTTTTTTACTTTGCATATATCGTTTATATTATGTGATCTCCTACACTTGATCTTTTGAGTTAGTTTTAAGTTATTTGTAGGAAAATCACAAGAAGGTGTTAGAATGCTGAAGGTGTTAATATACTTAAGAAGTTTTGTCATAAATATCTAAAGGGGGAGAGTGAAACACCCAAATTAAGAGGACTTCTCTAGGTTAATTAGAGTCCATACTAATTTTTGGTATTTTGTATTTGGATATCTTTAACAAAATATTTTTTAGTTTTATTGAGAGAGTTGTACTCTTGGATCAACCTAAAATTTGGGGTTAAGTCAAAAAGCGCCTTATATTTGTTATTAATTACGAAACATAAGCCTTATTGTTCAGAATAAACAATTCTCAAACACTAATTTACCCCCTCTTTATAAAATTGGTTTTAACCCATTTTATCCATGTAAAATGGGAAAATGATAGTAGATTACCTTAATGTATTTGTTTGTCTAAATTTTCCTAGAATTTTTAATTGTTTACCTAAAGGAACCTTTTTCAGTGTACATTTCAATATAACATTTTTTTATTTTAAAATAAGTTTGTTTTTCTTTCCATATTTCACAAATGTTTGGTGCAAAGGGATTCATAACACCATTATGAATATGACAATCACTCACCTATTGAGTCTGGATAAAGATACTTTGAGTGACTCTAGAGTATAGTTATTTTTTAACCGTTGATAGTGTGGATTTATTAATTTTTATACAGAATCCAAAGTTTATTTTATTTTATTTAGGGTGTCTTTGATTGAATTAATATCGTTTTTATGAAAGAGGAATATCACAAGTATACTCACAATAAATATTTTTATCCATACAGATTGTACACTCCAAATGTGAATAAAATAGAACAGACTTTAAACACAATGTTTAAACTATGGTTTGATGTAAAAAATCAGTTTATATTTGAACATCTCTTTTGAGTAATCTTTTTTTAATAAAATAGATATGAAGCAATATTAAAAGTTGTAACACTCTTAAAAATTATTCTAATAATCCTATGTCACTTTTAATTTTAAAAATATTTTATTAAGATTTTATCAAAATACGTTAACCTATTAGTTTAGTCACTAAGCTCAGAGAGTATGAAAAATAAACAACAAATAGCCAATGCTAGGAGTTAGACTGGGTAAAGCCTACGCGGAGGAAACATCTCAGTTGTGGTTATTAAACCACGAAACAAAAAATCCACTAAAAATAAAGATTGGCATACAAGTACAACAAACACAAAGATCAGAAAGATTAAATGTACATAAACAAGAGTCGTACTCCATGGCATGATTTTTGTCCAGAAACTATTACTCCACTCTCTATTCCTTTCTTTACTACAACCTTCAAATTCTCGAGTATACCAAATTATGTAGTGTGTGTATGTGGTTTATGTACCAAGCGTATGGATGAAAATCTAATCACAAAACTTATGAACACTTAAATGTACAAACAATACCTACAAATTACAAAATATCAACTAAATGTATACAAGTCAAACCATTTATTCTTACATAAACTCCTTGTGTGATTTCAACACTCAATTTCATAATAATATTATCAAATAAATATCTGAAACACTTATTTTGAAAAAAAAACTCTTTAGATTTCAGATATGACTAAAATTCTTTCAAATCTAAATGTTTTAAAAGACTTAAAACAATTTATGACATAAAACTTTAGATATAAACATAACTCCGTACAAAATTAATTTTGAAACCTTACAAGGGTCATATGAAACCTAATCATAATTTTTAGAATGAAATGTGAGTGAGAATATAAGAGTAGGTTTTAAAGATTTACAAAAGTGTAAAACATTTTAACCTTATCTCTTTCTATACACTGAATATGACTATATTGATCAAGATCAACGGTGTGAATTGGACTGCATGCAGCAAAATCCTTTTCAAATGCTAAAATAATCACACTACCTTATTTCTTTTTTGAAAGTGTTTTTATCTCACTTCCTTTTCTCTCTAATCTCCCCCGCTCTCTTCTTTTTTTTTCTCTAACGCTCTCACTCTCTCAGTTTTTTCTCTGATATTTATTTTCTCTCTCTAGCTGAGCTCTCTCCCTCTATAGATCCTCATAAATGGATATCAAACTGTGTTATGAGAGATAATATTGGCATTTATACTAAGAGAGGTTAAATCGGTCATTAGGTTTCTAAATGGACGGTTGAGATTATATAAAAACCAGTTGGTTAATATCTAACAGTTATAAATGAGGCGTCCCAAATATACTAACCGATTAAAATACGTGGAACTAGTAACTTAATATGATTGGCTAGTCAACTCTCACAGACCATAAGTCAAACTCAAGTAACAAGACCCATAGAAAACATACAATCCATGTGATGTGTTTCTTCCAAAACACAAAACTAATTCATTATAAAATAAACGCTCCAAATCAATCTTAAATAATTTTATCAACGACTGATAAAAACATGCTGTTGATACCAAATTTAGTCTGCTGACGTGGATCAGTTAAGTGGAGACACGTGTCAATCTATATGGCACTTACAAACATTTCAGAACAACACCTTGATTTCGAGGAACTCAACCTGCCCGATCAACTTAGACACTCCGAGCAACAGGTGCTCTCCGAGGAACTTTACTGAACCGAGCAACTCATCAATACCAAGCTACTCAGGCGGTCCGAGCTGCATCTCGTACAGAGCATTAATGTTCGGATAATCAACAAATCGACTGCCCATTAAATGCTTACCATACAGACGTATAGGTCTATTGGACAGCTATGTATTACCCTTTCACATTTACATCCTGAGGGCTATAAATACATTGTATCATCCTCATTGTAAGGGGACTCGAAATCTCTTGGTAAAATCTGTTATCGAGAATTCCTAAACAGTCATTAATAATAAAATAGTGGACGTAGGCCCTTCTTTCAAGGCTGAACCACTTTAAAAATCTCTTGTCTTATTTATTTTTTATCTGTAATCAAATAATTAGAGATAATCTAATTTTTTACATCAACAAATTGATTGGCGCCATCTGTGGGAAACGATTGAAATTCTCATTTTTCACCAAAATAATTTATCACCAATGACTGATAATCCTGAATCCAGTAATCGAAACGCTGAAACCCCCCCGAATCCATCCGCTCCTCCAAATGTCCAAGATCTGGATGGAATTATGGCCAATTTGGCTCAAGGCCAGACGGCTATGCAAGAAACTATGCGACAACTCATGCAAATTATCCATGGTGGAGCGCCGACCCATTCAGGACAACAAAGTGTTTAAAGAAATACCCATTTAGTTTCTTCGCGTATTAGGCAAAGCGACTCATATCGCACTGAGAAATCTGATAATTTTTTTATCAACCGGGTCAAACTTCGTCAGTATGAGCCACAGATACTGAACAACACATCACTCTCTCTCCAGAAAGGACTAGTGCATTGGAGAGATTAAGTAGGATCTCTCCTTTTGATCGATTAGGCCCTAGGAAGAATAAAAGTCCTCCTAAGGTTGTGTCGAGAAACTTTTGAAGACCATCTGATCTAAGAGAGGGTTCTGCCCAATCACAACCAATTGCACGGCAAGATAGATCCCAGGAAGCGATTTCAACACGATCAATTGCTCGAACCAATAGGCCCGAGGAGGGAAAGGATGCATGGAAAGGCTCTATTCAAAGGTTGGAGTATAGAGTAGGGGAAATGGTTAAGGCCAAGAATCCTCTACAAAGAACTTTTGTCCAAGGGACGCCTTTTATACAGGCAATTGTGGATTTTCCCACACCATCAAAATTCAAAGCACATGTTGTGACCCCTAAATATGATGGAAAAACTGACCCTGTCCTTCATATAGAACAATACCAAGCTTTACGGGATGAGATGCAGAGCATTTTCAGGAACTCTTACCGGATCTGCACAAATATGGTACAATAATCTTCCTCGGGGGAAGATTTCAACTTTCTTTCAACTGGCCGAGCTCTTCATTGGAAATTTCTATTTTGGAGCAAAACCAGTTAAACGAGTGGCACATTTGTTAAGTGTCAGACAAAAAACAGGTGAGAGCACCAGGGATTACATAAATCGTTTCAATAATGAGAAGCTCGAAGTTATTGATTACGAGGAAAAGACAGAAATTACTGCTTTGATGAGTGGATTGTTGCCTAATAAATTATACTATACTTTGGCCAAAGCCCCACCCAGAACCATGTCAGAACTAATGGCAAAAGCGGCCAAGATCATGAATGTCGAGGAGGCTATGGCTGCGGAGAAGAACATGGACACCAAAGAGACCAAGGTGGAGGTTGATAAGGCTAAAAAGAAAGAACATAAGAACAATGGTGGTGACAAGCAGTCAAAAGCAAAGCCATCATGGGAAATATTGAAGAAATTTGATAATTATACTCCTTTGAAAGTAGACATAAACCATGCCCTGAAAGAGATCAAGAACAGGAACTAAACTGGCCTGAGAAAATGAAGTCAGATCCTGACAAGAGGAATAAGGCCAAATATTACGAGTTCCATAAAGACCATGGTCACACGACCAAAAATTGCATAGCTCTCAACAATGAAATCGAAACACTCATCAGATGAGGAAAGCTGGCCAAGTATGTTGATCGAAGAAATGAAAGAAAAAGCAACGACCGAGCAAGACAGAGGTCTAGATCCCCTCGTCGAGCAGAAGAAAACAAGAAAATAGATCATGAAGATGATCCAGAAGATGACCCCGATCTCCCCAAGAGACCAAGACAGCCAGAACATGAGGTATTTTCAATCCGTTTTGGATCATTTGATTGTAACGTTATTACAGGAGGAGATGTAGGAGGTGGGGACCTTACTGCGGAAAGGAAAGCTTACCTCAATGAAGCTCAAGCTTGTTCATACATTCAGTGAATAAATCTAGCTGAGGATGATCGCCCGAGGAAGGTGAACAAAGAAAAATTGGTCATTAGTTTCTCCAAGAATGACCTCGCAGGTGTACTATATCCTCATGATGATCCACTGGTGATCAAAATGAGGATGAAGGAAGTAATAATTTCAAGAGTACTGGTGGATAATGGTAGCTCGGTGGATATCATGTTCTACTCATGCTTCGATAGTTTAAATCTAAAGTTGTCTCAGTTGGAACCTTATCATAGGCCCCTCCTCGGGTTTGCTGGCGAGAAAGTATTTCCACTTGGGACGATCAAATTGGATATGTTCATCGGCACATGGCCTGCTTGTCGAACATAAAGAGTACGTTTCTTTGTGATGGATAAGAATGTCCAGTCAGCTTACAATATCATCATGGGAAGGGTAGGTTTGAAGAAGTTCGAAGCAGTACCATCTACTGTACACCAATGTCTGAAGTTTCCAACCAATTTTGGAGTAGGAGTTGTAAAGGGTGACCAAAAAGTAGCTCGGGAATGTTACTACTCATCTGCCGAGCAAGAAGAACTGGAGGAATCTAAGAAAAAGACTACGACCTACCAAGTGGATAAAGGTCTAGATATTGAAACATTGGATCCTAGAGACGAGTCGCAGCTCGTGAAAGGTCAGGTGTTGGAAGCTACTGAAAATATCATTTTGGACGACGAGCACCCGGAGCGAACAACTCAAATAGGTTCGTCGTTAGATGCCTCACTAAAACAGAAATTGATAGTTTTCCTAAAAAGCAGGAAACAAACTTTTTCTTGGAGTCATGAGGATATGCCAGTAATAGATCCAAATTTCTTATGTCACGAGCTCAATGTGAATAAGGAGATCAAGACAGTGAAGCAGAGACGGAGAGTGTTCAGCCCCGAGAAGAACCAAGCCATACAAGAGGAGGTCGAGAAGCTCCAAAAAGCTTACTTTATTGACGATGTCAAATATCCAGACTGGTTGGCAAATGTAGTAATGGTAAAGAAGAAAAACAACAAGTGGAGGATGTGTGTAGACTTTACCAACCTTAACAAGGCATGCCCAAAGGATCATTTTCCTTTGCCCCGAATTGATCAATTAGTGGATGCTACCTTGGGACACGAGTTGTTAAGCTTCATGGATGCTTATTCTGGTTACAATCAGATTAAAATGAAACCTGAAGACAGGGAGAGTACCTCTTTCATTACCCCTAGGGGAACTTATTGTTATAATGTTATGCCTTTTGGTTTGAAAAATGCAGGTGGAACATATCAACGGCTCATGAACAAGGTATCTACAGAGCAAATCAGTTGCAATATGGAAGTTTATGTTGATGATATGCTGGCGAAGAGCAAGAGAGCTGCTGACCATCTAATTAACTTAGGCCAGACCTTTGATCAACTAGATAAATATCAAATGAAGCTGAATCCCACCAAGTGCATATTCGGAGTGTGTGAAGGCATATTCCTCGGGTATATTGTCAACCAACGAGGAATCGAATCAAACCTAGAGAAGATTAAGGCTCTATTGGGACTACGATCTCCAACGACGAAGAAGGAAGTACAAAGTCTCACTGGGCGAGTTGCAGCACTTAATAGATTTGTATCACGAGCAACAGATAGATGCCTCACATTCTTCAAAACACTCTGAAAAATGTTTGAATGGAATGACAAATGTGATAAGGCTTTTCAAGAATTGAAGAAATATCTGGGAGCACCTCCGTTGTTATACAGGTCAGTGATGGGGGAAAGATTGTACTTGTATTTGGCAGTGTCAGAGAATGAAGTTAGCTCGTCATTGATAAGAATGGAGGATGGAGTGTGAAAACCAATCTATTACACTAGCAAAGCCTTTCGAGGAGCAGAGATCAGATATCCAAGACTAGAAAAGTTGGCGCTAGCTTTGATTGAAGCAAGTAGAAGGATGAGGCCATACTTCCAAGCTCATACCATAGTTGTGTATACCGATATGCCGTTGAGGCAGGCTCTTCATAAACCGGAAAAGTCAGGACGATTGATGTACTGGGCAGTAGAACTTGGTGAATATGACATAATTTTTGAGCCTAGATCGTCACTTAAAGGGCAAGCAGTAGCAGACTTTATAGCAGAGTTCACTTATATAAGTGTTATAAACACTTACAAATGAAATAATCTATTAGTTACAAAATAGGCATTATGGTGTAGTGGGGGGATGAGAAGTCTGATCTCCGATCACCATAGAGGATTCCTCGAAAGCAGCTTTGTCTTCTTCTTCTTCCCCAAGAGAAGGAGAGGGGCCATGAATGTGTCGCTGAAATAGGTCGGAGTTCTCATCGACATTCATCTCTTTAAGAGCAGCCACCCAACCATCCCTAAAATATTTAAGGCTGCCATACTCCATTTGTGAGATCATGGTAGCCAAACCCTTATTCCAACCCTTGTCCCAGTCAGTACTGAAGGACTTCTTAATGGCAAGTTTCCTCTTCGCCTTCTCTGAGGAAACCCTCTCAGTCATAAGCTCCTCGGCAGCTTTTAATTTCTTTTCTTCCTCTTCCCTCTGGTGATCCGCTTCACGGAGTTTGCCTAACTCCTCTTCAGCAGCTTTAAGCTTGGTCTCAAGCTCTCCAGCATTTTTGAGCTTTTCCTCAAGCTCAGTATTCTTCTTCTCACATTCTTTCATTTTCCTCTCCAACTCCCGAGAGGCCTCCACAGCTTTCCCTTTCTCTTGCTCAATAGCTTTTAATTGCTTTTACCAAGCAGTTTTATCTTCGTTATACTTCTGACGAGAATCCTTTAATGACTGTGTCAGACCTACAAGAGCTTCCTCCACACCTGACGAGGAGCTCGAAGCTTTAATAGCTTCAACCTTTTTCAAAATGGTGTTGAAGCAAGTTACCAACTGGAAAAAGAAAACAATTGTAAGTCAGTGCAAGTACATAATATTGAAAAGTGAAAGTTTAGATTAGTAATACTTACTGGGGAAATATGTTGAGCTTCCAAGGTGGTAACCCTATCCTGGGAAAGAGTGTCTTCAAGACCTTGGATTTCGGGGATAATCCATAACTTCACAGAGCTCATGGCAGAGCTCGGAGCAACGAAAGTGGGAACACCACTTCCAGTAGTTAGAGGCTGAGAAATGAATTCAACCACTTTATCCGAGGAGCTTTTCTTCAACTTCCTCGTGGGAGCAGGAACATTCTCGACCAAGGATGTCATCTTGGTCAGTGATATAACTATAACCTCTCTTGGAGGAGAAACAGCTGCAATCTTGCTTGGAGCTACAGGGGGCTTGTCGGCAACCTTCTTAGTAGCAGCTGGAGGAGGTGCCTCAATTTATCTTGTCCCTTCTTCTTGGACATCCTTCTTAATTTTCTTTGCCTCTCCAGCAGTAGAGGCAGACTTATCGAAGAGGGCAGGAGCTCTTATTCTCTTCATTCTGTCACTGAAAGGACTATGTGATTCAGGAGAAGAACCTTCAGAAACTGGTGCTGGTTCTATGTTACTTATCACGGGACGAGCAGTGAAAGACGTGGTGTAACTCTTGTACTGCAACAAGTATGAGGCTGATCTGATATGTTCGTCAGCGACAGTTTGATGCAAACCCCATATAAGTTTCAGATGCTTTAAATTAACTTTTGTCTCCTTTGGAGACCTTCTTTTGCTGTCAACTGCAAATAAATAAAAATCAAAATATCAGTGACGCATTTTATCGAATATAAAGAAAACATGATTTCAAAAATTAAATAAAATAAAAACAACCTATCCCATTTCCATAGGAAGGGCATCTGGGACCCTGATATACGTCATTTTCAGTTAATGGAGCATGTTGCCAATTTTTCATAACAACCCCATGCTCGAAGTAATCCCTGTTATCATCTGGGAGATTGACAACTAAAGCCCTATTTAAAAACCTAGTTTTCAAATAAAAAGTACTATCACTAACAGCCCATCTATAGCAAAACATAATCTCTGGAATTCCTAAACGGGTTCCATGAATCTGATTTAACCTATGGACTCCATTAACTATTCTCCATGTATTGGGGGCTATTTTTGCAGGTACTACATCAAAATATTGACAGAATTCCAAACACAAGGGGTTTGGAGGAATAGAAAAGACACATTCGGCTACAAAGAGACTGGGGAACCAATGTCCCTCAGCCAAACGAAAATAATCAGGAGGACCAGAAAGTTCTTCCAAAATGACCCAGGAAGGAATAGAAAAATCAGAACGAAATTTATCAAGCGACTCAATAAGGTAAACCATGATGAACAAAGAAAATAAAAGAGAAGGAAGAAGATCTTATAGAAGAAGGGTAGATCAGTTGATAACGAATGATGGAAGGAATGAACGCACAAGATGGAGAAGAAATTGAGTGATCAAAGATACAGATTTGAAAAACTAAGAGACGATAGGATTTTCTGCAACGCTTAAATACCTTACCTTGGGAAGGGGTAAAAATAATGATTACAAAGAAAGACGTTTGCGCTACCGGGGGCTAAAAGGACAAAAAGGCACAGAGATCAAAGCGGTGGGAAAAATTCAAAAAGTCTGATTCTATGAATTCGAAAGAAAAATTAAATACAAGGAAAACACTCCTAAAATTCAGGATGACTATTTAATCCCGCCATATTTTGAGAAGAATGTTCCACAATCCTCAACCTCGAACTGTGAAACATTGGGGGCTTCTGTTGATACCAAATTTAGTCTGCTGACGTGGATCAGTTAAGTGGAGACACGTGTCAATCTACATGGCACTTACAAATATTTCTGAACAACACCTTGATTTCGAGGAACTCAACCTCCCCGATCAACTTAGACACTCCGAGCAACAGATGCTCTCCAAGGAACTTTACTGAACCGAGAAACTCATCAATACCGAGCTACTCAGGAGGTCCGAGCTGCATCTCGTATAGAGCATTAATGTCCGGATAATCAACAAATCGACTGCGCATTATATGCTCAATATTACCATACAGATGTATACGTCTATTGGACAACTATCTATTACCCTTTCACATTTACAGCCTGAGGGCTATAAATACATTGTATCATCCTCATTGTAAGGGGACTCGGAATCTCTTGGTAAAATCTGTTATCGAGAATTCCCAAATAGTCATGAATAATAAAATAGTGGATGTAGGCCCTTCTTTCAAGGCTGAACCACTTTAAAAGTCTCTTGTCTTATTTATTTTTTATCTGTGATCAAATAATTAGAGATAATCTATTTTTTTACATCAACACATACATTTGAGGATTTAAGGAATATTTACAAAAAAAAAAATTAAATGTGTAATCTTTTTCAAAATCCTTTTGTATTTTTAAAAATGTACCAAAATTATTTTAAAAATAAAAAATGATTCAAATAAATATGGAAAAAGTTTGAAAATTATTTTTACTAGTTATAAGAATATTTCCAATTTTTATCCAAAACAAATCATGAAAATTGATTAAGTGACGTGTGCCTATAATTGGTAATTGTGTGCAATTAAAATGTGGTGAATTACCACCTGAAAATACTTTTTACCTTTATGTCCTCGTGTCATTCTTGAGGCCTTGAGCTTGAGGATACTAATTTGACTTACCCCTCATTTGTATAATCCTTTGACTTTGCCACCAATATGGGGGTGGTTAAGTTTAATTTGGCGTTATAAATAGGTAATAAAGTCAGATAAATTATTAGATTTTATCCCTTATTTCTATGCAATATTTTTAAATAACTCCTAATGTGGGGGTTATATCAAAGAGATTTGCAAAGTCAGGGTTAAGTCGAAATATCAGAATGAGGAAGGAGTTGGGGTCGCACAAAGTATAAAAAAAATCAAAAAAATAGGAAAAAGATGATGCATCAAGTGAGTTATTGTTGGAATTAATGACTATGCTCAACTCCCTTAACCCATATTGCTGAGGAAAATGGTTCTAAATTTAGGTTTGAAAATAGGTTTTCTTATTTTATCCGGTCATCTGGATTTAGTTTCGCCGGGCAAATCAGATCAAAACTCATTTCACTCAAATGCTTGGAAATAGTCGTGAAATTAAAAAATATAGAACCTTTCATATTTTCGTGAAAATATTGTCAATCAACGACAATATTTATTCATTTTTACTGCAATTATTGTGGCCTCTCTCACTTCAAACAATCAAAGAAATGCAATAATACAATGACTAACATGCAACGATTATATATTTTCAGTTTAATAGTCATTTTACTCTTAATCTATACTTAAATAGTGTTAACACACAAATATATTTTTAATATATCCTTTTACAATATTTTATGGATGTGGTTTTCAATTAAAAGTAATTTTAGGTCAACGCATAATTCCAATACACTTGTGACACACTGACGCGTTGTCTACATTAGTTGGTACCTCGGTCCACAAGTTATCAATTCAGAAACCAATCAATACAGATTTGACACGTAAATGTCACATAAAATGTGTCGGAATCTTGTGTCGGCATAAATTATGTAAAAATGGTACATAAAAATTAGATTGTTTTTACTTTAATACATTATGGATTCTTGAGTTTAGACTTTAATACAAATTTAATTAAAAATGAGACTTCGCCCAAAATCATTAGAAAATATGTCAAGTTTAAGACACGCGTGTCATTTAAAATAAATAATAATTTTAAAATCCTAAAAATGCAAAAAAAAAGATTAAAAAAATTAAAAAGAAAAAAAAAATAAACAAACTAAAAAGCCACAAAAGAAAATTAATAAAAACAAATAAATTTTTGCATATTCTTCAACCTAGACCACACCTTTACTCCCTCAAGTAAGCCTCCACCCCAAATCCACCCACCGGCAACACAACCCCTCATCACGATAGTAAACCCCATGCTCGGCAACACCAAACGAAACCAAACTGAGATAAGATCGAACAAAACGAGCAAACCCAACTCCGTCCATCACCACAACCTCCACCCTCCCTCCACATCCAACACCACCGATACCACTTGCAAATCGGACCAAAAACCCATCAGATCTAGAGCTTTACATAAAGGATCCGTTTGGTAATCCAATTCCAAGCCTTGGAATTAGGTTGCCAAACGGGCCCAAAGTTTAGTCTAAAATCTAAATTTGAATTGAAAGAGGTCTAAGTGGTTTGGGTTGTGGGTGCGTTCGTGCGCGTGTGTATGTCACACAGAGAGAGAGAGAAGGGGGGAGGGGGGTGAAGGCAATGTTGGCGGGTGGAGGGGGAGCGGTGATAAGATAGAAAGTGAGATCCGAAGAGAGAGAGTATTTTTTCCATTTTCTTTTATTATTTTTTTCGTCCTTTTGTGTTTTGTCTTTTTAATAAATTTTTGGATTTTTAAATGAATTTGACATGTGTCAATTAAACTTACATATTTTCTAATGATTTTTGGCAAAGTCCAATTTTTAATTAAAATGGTATTCAAATCTAAAATTGAGAATTAATCTAAGGGGCATACACCAAATAGTTTCTTGAACTTCTTTTAATACATGTATAGTCCAAGCCTTTTTATTTTGCACCAAAAAGTCATTTACCATGCCAAAAAGGCTTTACCATACCGCTGGTGCGAACCTTTAAAGATAAGAGAATAAGCGACTTTTTGATACAAAATAAAAGGCTTGGACTAAATGTGTATTGAAATATGTTTGAGGGACTTTTTGGTATTTGATCCTTAATCTAAAGTAAAAAAAATCCAAAACATTATTGGAGGTATTAATTAATTAGCTGTATATATATATATATAAAGGGTTAAAAAAATGCGAGGCGTGACCAAGGCGTCAAGGCCAAGCCTTAAATCTTAGAAGTCTAGGCGGACCTTAGCCGTAAAAAGTCGTGAAAAGTCTTTTAGACCTTTTTCAATATATTTTAACATTTTTAACTATAACCAGGCTATTAAAAATACTAAAATGGTACATACCTTAAAATATGCCTGAATATATGCAAACTAAAATACTATTTTTTTAAATACTAAGAAAAAATAAAAAAACGTGCATTTTTTTTACGAGAGGCGGAGAGATTTGGGATACCAATTGTCTTTTGATTGTTTTGACTGAGATATTGATCCAGTTTTTAAAATAAAATCTTTAAAAGGAGATATAGTTTCACTAAAGCGTTTTTGTTTTTTAAAAAAGTGTGCCTTAAGCCTTTTACCAAGAATAAGGCATAAAAATCTTAAGGCGTGGGGTTTCTCCCAAGCCTCAAGCCTAGTCGCGAGCCTAGACGAGTTTTTTAGAACTATATATATATATATATATATATATATATATAGAGAGAGAGAGAGAGAGAGAGAGAGAGAGAAGATCTCATACATACCAAGTATACATATCGTTAACGCAAACCATTTTTATTTAGCTATTAAAAATATATATATAACCGGAAAAAATTTGACCGATTATTTTAAAATAGCAAAAAAGGTTATTTGAGCTGATTTTTTTATTTGAGTCCCCTGAAATGTTTAAACATCATATAAAAAATTAAGCCGAAATATAATTCTTTTACTATTTTAAAAAAACGAGTATGTATATTTGGTACTCGAGCTTGTCTATATATTTATACATTTTTCGCATGGCGGTGAGTGCATAAATTATCCGCTAAATTATATATTTTTTAAAATTAATATTTTTATTTATTTTTTTAAAAAATCTCTTTTTTATTTTTTTTAAAGGTGTTTTTTTTAAATGCGGGTTATTATGGGTTGGGTTTTATTACGGGTGAAAATTTATCGCCGTGCTCTCGGCACGGGCATCCGCTAGTATATATATATACCTAAAAAGTGGACTTTTTAATGGACTTTAACAAAAAAAATACCTAACAACCCATTAATTTTAATTCCTATATTGTAACACCCCGTAATTTTATGCATTTAATAGTTAATTAATTCGAAAAATAAATAAATTACTAATCTGTCGTAATTTAATGGAATTAATTATGGAATTTTTATATAAATCTTAATCGGGAGAATAATTGGTTAATATTTATGGGAAATTAATTTACTTGGTAAATAGTAATATTTAATTACGTCTTAAGAGTATTAATGACGTGGGGTTTACTTATCTCAACCAGGAGTCGGTTCCAGACTAAGTTAGGTGGGAGATAAGAAATTTTATAAACTTATCCGGATGCCAATTCTGAGTGCACGGTTGAGTCTGGAAGGGCCAAAATAGTCGGAATAGAGTACCCGGGGTAGTAAATGGGTCTCGGAGCATTTTTAGGCATAGCTGGGCCCACAGGGGGTATTTGGGTCACTTGGACTTGGCCCATTAGGCTAAAAACGGGATTAAGTCTAATTACTTAATTAAATAAAAAAGGGGAACGACAGATTATACTGTTGAAAACCTAAAGTTGGAGAGAGTACCCTAGGAAGTAGTTGAAGGCATTGGGAACCATTTTGGGAGACAAAGGCAAGAACCAAAAGGGATTTCATCATCAAACTTGAAAATCACAACTCCAGATAAGACCTTACGAAACCATAAGGCAAGTGGTTAACTTACTATAGCATTTATTTGTATTAAAATTCATATTTGTGTGAAGTGGGAACCAAAATTCGTTTTTGGGTAAAGAGAGTACAAATATGGGGTTTTGTAAATAAATCTTCTGATTAGAATTGTTGTAGAGAATCATTATATAATATGAGGTTAATATGTACTGGCCAGATGTTAAAACCCATACGAATTATGAACGAATTTGAGATGATAATTTGGTGTTGAGACGTAACGAACGAATAACCCGGGTTTTCCCCAATTCAAAAAATAGGAGAGAACGGAAATTAAACGGGGTTTGGGTACTTTACAGGGGTTCTTGATGATGTCCTTGGTGTATTATATTGATAATAGGATCTAGGTTAGACTATAGAAGAAATTAGACATTTAAGGTTTTCGTCAATGGCAGACACAGGCATTCGAAGAAGACGAAGACCTGTTCGATCGATCAATCGATGGCTGGGATCGATCAATCGATGGTCAAGGATTTTTGATAGGTCGGCTAGTTTTGTTATATAAGCACGCTTTATTTAGTGAGAAATAAATATAGGACATAAATTCTTAACAATTATAAGGGAAAGTAATTGGGATTTGGGGGAATTTATGGGTGACACATTATGGTTAAGTTTGGGAAAATATATTCCAAAATATTAAATTTCGAATCGAGTGGGCGAGTCCGGGTATAGTGGTTGAGAGATACCAAAGTATTAAAATTAATTAATGATGAAAAATAATTTAATTTTGCGTCGGGGATTTAGACTCAGGTATCTTATCCTTGTCGGACCATAAGAGCAAGTCTGAGTATACTGATTGGGTGTCACCAAAAGTAATTAAATTAATTAATGTACAAATTAATTAATAATCTGAGTTGGACCATAAATTCAAGTTATGACGTATAGGCTAGTGTTACAGGTTTATTACACGATAAAGCCGAGATTGTTATATTTATATACATATATATACGGTGTGCGATAGTGTATATATATATATATGGTGTGTGCATTAATATCGGTGACTAGATATTATTATAATATATACTCTAGTGCTATCAGGGGAGGTTGCACGTAGAGGGTGAATCCCCTAGCTTCAAGAGTAGGGCAAGTATATCCCTAGGTCATAGCATCCATTATATGGGTGAAGGGCATCTCACTTTCAGGGAAGGAATATGACCGCCTCCAATATTTATGTTATTAATCAAGTTAGTGAGCGATCCTGACTTGGGGTAACTAGGTCGCGTGAATGCACCTAGTGGGATGGCACTTTAGAGAATATACATCCGGCAAGTTATTACTCGAGAGGATGGTTATAATTAATTATTATTTCAACACATGTGCGAATGTTGTGTTATGGTTGTATGTATATAATGGGATAAATAATTACATACGAGTAAACTTAATACAATATGTGAATAGTATTAGGGGTATAACGGGAGTGAATTTATAAGAATTTAAGAAAGATAATGATTAATTAAGTAGTGATTATGAATACTTATAAATCACAACTATTGCATACTTGGGTAGAGTAGAGTGGTTGCAACGTCTTACATAGACTATCTAGTTATAGGGCAAATAACTAGGGGAATTAATTAAGGCATTAGTCGAGCACATTAGAGGAGGGGTGAGGATGTACTCAAGTGAGTGCGACATTAACGAAAATATGAAGAGCATGCATATATATTTATTACTAAAAGTTAATCATTTGCTAAATATTTTCCAAATGTTTTGGGTTCTAACCCTTGCTATATATATTTTTAAAAACTTTTTAGGTGTCCAGCCACAGGGACACCAGACTTTTCTCATTCCAGGGATCTGTTGCTGCAGCATATGTGGATATGGCGGGAGTTTGATAGGTTCCTCATTCTTTTTCGTTTCTAGTATAGAAATTTCCTATCAGTTACTCGAGCATGTTTCTCACAGCTTTATTTAGTATTTATGTTAGACTTGTTAAGATTTATCATTATTTGTCTTTGATTTTGTTGGATTTTGACAGATGGTTTATTCGGTCAGATTTTTATTTAGATGTGAATGGTTGATTTCAGTTAATTGTGATTGTTAAAATTATTTTATTTCCACGTGATTATTTCATTAAATTAATGAAAGATAAAACTTGGCACCGGTCCAATTTCTCACTTAGGTGGTTAGTAATTAAAAAGTAGACAGTGATGCTAAGAATGAATCAATTGAGAAAACCGTTCTAATTTAATTTAGGACTGATCACCCAGGGTTTAATTAGGCAGGGTGTCACAGTCCGCGCCAGCGGTAACGGACATGCATGTCGATAGAATGTTTTTTTAACAACTCCTCCCCCCCACCCCCACACACTACCCTAGTAGCCCTTACCCCTGAGTAAACATTCCAACAACTTATTTTTTTTAACTAGTGGTCTAACATGGTGGGGGTAGGGGGTCTCGGGTCATACGTGTGTCCGTTGCCGCTGGCGCGGACTAATTAGACTATAGGAATTAAAATTAATGGGATGTTAGGTGTTTTTGTCAAGGTCCATTAAAAAGTCTGTTTTTTAGGTCCACTTGTGATCCTATCCCGATATATATATATACTAGCGGATGCTCATACCGAGGGCATGGCGCTGCCTCCACCCCCTAATATTTTGGCATTTCCCCTTTTAAAAAAAACTTTTAGCATGACAAGACGTTACCCCCCCCCCCCCCTAAAAAAAAATCCTTAAACCTCCCCTTTTAAAAAAAACACTTCTTTATCAAAAACAAAAAAACTTTTAGTATGAGGGCATGAAATGCCAAAATATCATACATATATTTTGTTTTATCATGCATAAGCTAATTTATATATATATATATATATATATATTAGCGGATGCCCGTACCGAGAGCACGGCGATAAATTTGCCCCTGTGTTAAAACCCATCCCATAATAACCACCCTTTTTCTTAATAAAAACACACCTTTAAAAAAAATAAAAAGAAAAAAAATTTAAAAATATATTTTTAAAAAATATTTGATAAGCATATAATATATATATATATATATTTATTAAAAAAAATTAGCATGACATTTCATGCATGGACATGAAATGTCAAAAATATCATACATATATTTTGACATACCCCATATTACTCCATATTATATGGATATATATATAAAAAAAATATTGTGTGTTTGTGTTTTAGAATGTTTAGTTTGAGATTAAGGAACTTCAAAAAAGATAGAAAAGTTAAGAGATAATTATATTTAAGTCCCATTTATGAGGTCAACATACATATAAGTCCCATTGACTTTTTTAAAACCTTTAAAGTCCCCCTTAACAAAACCGTTCGGTTAAACTCCATAGAAAAGACTGAAATACCCATCCATTCTCAACCGGAGAAATCGTAACTGAACGGTTTCCTCCTTCCTTCTGATTTCAATGGGAGTTTTCAAATGTCAACTTTCAACTTTCAAACTCTTCACTGTATGGCTTTGCTTACAACCATCCAAGCGTCCAGTTTCAAAACCCTTACCCTGTTTCGATAAACTTTGGACGAAGGTTCATCAAAATCGGAGGTGTTTGCTACTGTACGTGGTGTGGTTTTTCGTATATTTTTGGTAAGATCCCCTGCTACATTTAAAGAGCGATTTTATTTTGGTTGTTGAAACATTTTTCTTCGGTTTTATTTTGGTTTTTGAAAGATTTTTCTTTATCTCAATTTTGATGTATTCCTTTCAACCACTGGTTACTTTTTCGTAACTCTGTTTTGGTATTTTACTCATTTTCTTGCATTTGCAGTGGGTATGGTGTATTGAAGATGTTGTATATACGGAATTTATTATTTCTTACTCGTTATGTTATGGTTTTTACAAATTTACGATGTTGGGGAACATTGTTGCAACATACATTAGGAAAAAAAAGTAATTTAATTTGTTGTCGGGGCATTCTTGGAATTTCTAGTGTTGTTAGTACCATTATTTTTGGGTTTGTATAGTTTGTTCCACTCAAAAACATACTTCTAAGTATGTCACATATGTGTTTTGATTTGAGGGTATGGTGTGTTTGTTGATAATTTTAGATTTGATTGAATAAGATTTTCTTGACAGCATCGTTTAATCGATGTGATTTGTTTTAGTATTGTTTTATATAGTGTTTTGTGCGTACATGTTATGTAGCAGGTATAATAGTAAGGTTTACTGTCTGACCTGTTTGAGGTTATACATGAATAATTGACTTACATACCTCAAACATTAACATTTACTGTATGATATATACTATGAAACAAGTCGAGAGTTCAACACACAATAAAATTTAATGTGTGACTTGCTACAAATAATGTATGCCCATCATGATTGAATATTTTGGACAATAAATATTAATTTGTGCCATGTTGCGTATCGTACATTGGTAAAACAATCCACATTGATATACATTATCTGGGTATGTGAGATATGCATATGTGCTTTCGAATGATATTGATGTTTAGTTGGTTTTATAAAATAATATAAAAACAATTTAAATATTTCCATCGCTGTTTATATTCATGTGACATTCAAATTCAAATTTTAATACTAATATCAGGTGTTTAACATAAGCAGATAGTATGGTGAGGTGACTTTACATATGTATTGAATTACTTTCATTTTTTTTTGTAGTGATCATGGAAGTGTTTGTCACATTGTTTTGCAAATATATGGATAGGACATTTGTCAAGATGTTACAAGATCGAACGCCAGTTACAGAATTGGTTGACTGTATTCGTAGTAGGTGGATTGATTTAGCTGATGCCAAAATTGCATTGTCTTATAATTTAGCAGGGCACCCTCAATGTGCACTTTATTTTGATGAGGATATTTCAACAATATTATCGTATTGTCATAAACATGGCATTAAAACTGTGGATGTCAATATAATGACTCGGGAGGTGGTTCTAAGTGATGGGGAAGGGATTTTCGATGATTGTAATAATGACATTTTAGCCGAAGATGCAGATTTCGAGTGTTTGGATGAGGTATTGTGTGAATAAAGTCGTATTACAACTAAACGTTTGTTGTCATTTGGTTGGTCGGACAGTATTGCTAAGGTTGGTCAACGATATAGAGGTGGGGTGGGTGAATTCCGTGATGTGCTTTGTAAGTATGCAGCAGAAGTTGGATTTGAATTCAACTACATGAAGAATGATTTGAAGCGAGTTGCCGCTGTGTGTAAGTACAGAATATCGACAGGATGTGGTTGGTATGTTCATGGAAGGGTTGACACGGTTAACGAATTTTTTCTATTAAGAAATTTAATGATGAGCACACGTGTGGAGTTGCATATAGAAGTCGTAAACATAGTCGTTTGTCTTCGGGCGTAATTGCGAACGAAATAACAAATCTCATAAGGAAAAATAATATGACTCGCCCCATTGACATTGTCACATATATTTCAGATGAGTACGGATATGATCTTGAATATAGCACGGCGTGGCGGGCTGTAGAAAAAACGAAGAGACGTGTGTTCGGCGATCAATCACTTTCATTTGACAAGTTAAGATGGTATGTTGACGCGACTATGGATTCAAACCCTGGTAGTCATTTGTCGATCGAATACAATTCTGATAGTGGTCAATTCAAAAGGATGTTCGTAGCATTTCATGCATATATAGAGGGTTTCAAGTACTGTCGACCCCTGATCTTCTTGGATGGCACGTTTTTGAAAAGCAAGTACAAAGGAAATCTATTGGCGGCGACAGGGAAGAATGCAAATGAAGGTATTTATATTAGCATTCTTCCAAACGTTGATTACTACTTAATAGACTACATGTTTAGTTGTAATATGATGTGCTAGTAATATCTATTCTGAATTATGAACATTGTATGACAATATGTCAAATATGTTAAAATCATGGTACAGTTTGTACTTCTATTGATGATTATAGACAACAAATTATGTACGGGTAGTAATTATTTGGGTGGTGCGTAGTACTTTACATTTTAAACAATATCATTGAATGGATGAGTAATGTAGTTATTTTGTGCATACGCTCTGTGCATGTTATCTAACAGTAAAGTTTACTGTATGACCTGTTACATCTTTTACATGACTAATTGACCTACATATAGCATACAGTGAACTTTCCTGTTAAACATGTTGCACAGCGTGCATGGACTACATGACTAGATAACTCACGCTATATATTTTACCTCATTCTAATGTTTTTTTGTCGTATTTGATAGGCATCTTTCCTATAGCATTCTCCATTATTGACTCAAAGAATGATGATAACTAGGAATGGTTCATGATTCAGTTTTCGAAGATCAGTGACACCTCAATGGTTTACACGTTTATTTCGGATCGTAGCAATGCGTTGCTGAAGTCGGTTCCAAAAGTTTTCCCCGATTCACATCATGGATATTGTTTGCAACACTTGAAATGTAATTTGAGGGACAAGTTATCTGGGATTCATAGCAAAGTGACGAAAAAAATCATTAAAATATTCGTACTTTGCGCTTATGCACCTGATAAAGAAACGTTCAACAAATGTATGGCTTGGTTATTGGTTGAAGGAGGACAGACAGTTCAAGACTTTTTGTCCACGATATCGAATGAACATTGGAGCAATGCACATTTTGGTGGTCAACGTTATGGTGAAATGTATTCAAATGTGGTTGAGTCCTTTAACTCTTGGATACGTGACGCTCGTCACCTCCCAATCACAGAATTAGTAGATACAATTATATATAAGATTATGAATTTGAGCGCTATTAGGCGAGACGAATCGAAAGCATGGACCGCTTACCTTTGTCCACTATGAATTGTCGTTTCAGAGAGTCGTTGGAGATGGGTCGTACTTGGGTTGTGAACAAGGCAAGTGAATGCATATTCGAGGTTCGGTCGGACGAAGTTTTTAATGTTAATATGCAGTACAGGATGTGCTCATGTTGTAAATGGTAGTTGAATGGTTTTCCGTGTGATCATGCGTCTATCGTAATTCAGAGATGTGAGTACGAGTTGAAGGATTACATTGATGAGCTTTTCTCAGTCGATTTCTTCTTGAAAATGTATGGGTTTGCAATATTACCAATTCCTTCATTTAATAGAGTAAACTTATCTTCTGATGATGCGATAATCAAACCACCATATGTTAAACGTCCTCCGGGTAGACCGAAGACCAAACATATTAATTCGAGGGGCGAGGAAGGAAAGTCTGTAACATGTAGTAGGTGCAAAAAATCTGGGCATCACAACAAGAAGATGTGTGTAGAACCGTTGAATGAGTTATGATGTATTTGAATTTTTTACTCTAGTTTATTTTTAAATGAATATTTCATTACTTTATATAATTTGATGAAGTTTTATTAGTTTTCAACTACCCAGTAAATTTTATTGTATGCAATGGTCACATATTACAAATGAGTAATTGTATGATGATATTTCAACATCAATGTTAATGTGTCGACATCTCAACCATTAATGAATGTAGAAAAATTTACCAGATCAACTTAACATAATCATGAATACTCAATGACCATTGGATACACGTCGTTCAGAAGTAAAATATACTTCTTGAGTTTTCTATCCTTGTCGTACATCCACGCTGTGCAGTAGGTCAAACAGTAAAGTTTACTTTGTGACATATGTAATTCAATTAGTCATGTGTAAGGCGAAACAACTTATACAGTAAATTTTACTGTTAGGCCTGCTGCACAACATTCATGCACGACATGACTAAAAAATGACACATCAATGTTATTTGGTCATTCAGAAAATAAATTATTTCTGGGTTTCGAAGCCCCCTATAGTTCAACACTAATGTGAACTTGACTCAGATCACAAAATGAGTAAATGATTCCCTTCTTCCAATAAACTTGAATTTTCATGAGTCACGCATGCCCATTCGTCGACATCTCAACCAATATTACTGAAGAAAAAATTAACAAATCAACTTCACATAATCATAAATACTCAATGACCGTTGGATACACGTCACGCAACAATAATATAGACTTCATGAGTTATCTAGTCATGTAGTGCATGCAACCTTTGCAGCAGGTCTAACAGGAAAGTTTACTGTATGACATATGTAAGTCAATTAGTCATGGAAAAGTTGAATCATAGCATCTAGTAAACTTTACTGTTAGACCTTCTTCACGGCGTGCATGCACGGCATGTCTAGATACCGACACTATAATGTTACGTGGTCATTCAGAAAATCAACTTATGCTATGCTAAGTAGAAATTCATGTTTCTAAAAAACTCATGGAAAATATTTTACTTCTTTCTACTATTTTATGCTTGTCTTATTTTATAGGCAATGTTTCGTATCACATTCTTTATTGTTGATTTGGATAATGATGATAATAGGAAATGGTTCATGATGCGTTTTTTGAATATCATTTACACCTCAATGGTTTTCCCGTGTATTTCGGCTCGTAACATTAGGGTGCTGAAGTCGGTTCCAAAAGTTTTCCCCGATTCACATCACGTATATTATTTGCAACACTTGAAATGTAATTTGAGTGACAAGTTATCTCGTATGCATAGCAAATTGAGTGGAGAAAATAATTGAATTATTCGTACTTTAGCATACACACGTAAATAAAGTATAAGAGTAGTTGGGAAATTTTGTCCATGATAACGAATGAACATTGGAGCTATGCTCATTTTGGTGGTCAATGTTATTGTGAAATGTATTCATATGTGGATGAGTCCTTTAACTCTTTTATACGTGACGCTCGTCACCTCCCAATCATAAAATGAGTAAATGATTCCCTTCTTCCAATAAACTTGAATTATCATTAGTCACGCATGCCCATTCGTCTACATCTAAACCATTATTGAATGTAAACAAAATTAACAAATCAACTTCACATAATCATAAATACTCAATGACCATTGGATACACATCGTGCAGCACTAAAATATAATGCGTGAGTTATCTAGTCAAGTCGTGCATGCACCATGTGCAGCAGGTCTAACAGGAATGTTTGTTGTATGGCATATGTAAGTCAATTAGTCATGGAATAGTTGAAACAGGTCACACAATAAACTTTACTGTTAGACCTGCTTCACAGCGTGCATGCATGACATGTCTAGATACCGACACTACAATGTTGCGTGGTCATTCATAAAATCAACTTAGAACCTAATTAAAACCAAAAAAACATCCCAACACCACATGTTATGGACATCAATGAATTACCACGTATTATGAGTTTGCAATTACAAATGTGAATGATTCTCAGTCTCTATCCGTCTGTTTTTGGTGGAATATGGTTCAAATACGCTCGACCAAATGCGCCCTATATTCTCGCATAGTCTTTTTTCTCATTTCCGGAGGAATGTCACATGATTTCGAGAGCTTTCACATGTAATAGCAAATTGCAACTCCGTAATCAACCCTGAAAAATATATTAGTTAATCAATACAATGATGTTATGAGCAAAGCATTATAAATATTGTGAAGAGTACGAAGAAGTATTACGTTCCCTGGCTTTATTGCGGACAATCACGAACCTGATGCACTGGATGCAAAAAATCTTGTGTCGCCGGATACGGATGTGATATCCTTTGATTGTCGACATCTCCTTCTTTATCTTTATTCTTAATTTGTACGAGTGTCATTTCCACATGTTCTTTCTGCACCAATGTAATGCGATTGTGTAATATTTAAGATTATGATAATGAATCGACAGTAACTTATGTATATATAATCAACGCAATAATACAAACTTATTTGACGAATCAGTTTTATCAATGTCATAAAACAAACTTGCTCGTGACATTAAAATTTACTGTGCAATATTTAAATCATAAACAACATTTTTATGTCAATACAAACTTACTAGGATGCATGTTATTGTGTATGAAAAAAACAAGCATCTTATTAATGTTACAATCGACAGTTCGTACTGAAAAAATAACGTTAAAATGTTGTAATGTGTAACAGAAAAATTTACTGTATGACCTGTTACGCTATGTTATGTTATGTACTGATAATTGAAATGCGTTAATATTACTTACTAATCTCTGGGCATCGGATAGGTACAAGTCCTCCATCCCATCCCTAGGTATGATGGGATTGTAGTGCTTCCAACATCCCTTGTGTGTGTCGAGAACCATAAGATGGAAGTGGTACCCCTCTCTGCTTTCCCGTGATGAGGCAGAAATTATGGGAAAGAAATACCACCGCATCGCCCTTGGAGCTATCTCAAGTTTCATATCGATAAAGCACTTACGCAAACCATCCATTTTATCACGAATCATGGGCTTCACAATACAGAAAAACAGGTGTGATAATATGAGATATGTACGTCATTTAACTATGTAGGTCAACTACACAATACAGTTTAGTGTATGAGATAGGTAAATCACTTATGCATTTACAAAACCATAATATCTTATACAGTAAACTTCAACGTTTGCGATATGTAAAAATTATAAAAGCCATATTACTCGTCAGGTATGCAAGTAAATTACTCATGTATAGGACTGTAGGCTGTAATAGCTCAAGCAGTAAACTTTTTTGTATGAGATATGTAAAAGTTAGAAATGCATATCATACTTTTAGATATGTAAGTCAGCTATGCATAAAATTTTTGAAATAGGTCATACAGTAAACATTACTGTGACACATTCTATTTGATATATGTTACTCATTTACATATGTAATTCTACTAAACAGTAACGTTTACTGCATGATATAAACAATAATTATATTTCAGACATCAATACATACAAAATTGCAAATACAAACTCACCCAACACATGCTAGTGAAGAACACAGAACGATCGAATAAATTATCATCTGGAATTGTTGATGCATAGGCAACGAGCTCCTTATCCAAAATATCCGTGAATGCATCAACCACCTATACAAACGTATTATCCAAATTAATAGTATATACCTTCATATTATTTTTGTTACAAAATTGGACGAATGTCACCATATTCTACGGAATGACATAATTGAATAAATTAAAGATATTAGATTACCCACATTTGTTCCGATACACTTTTCGATTATTAGTTCAAACAAATCTTTACGGAAAACAGAATAGCCGAGGTCCCCACCAAAGAAAACGATTTCCCTTCAATAACAACACCAAAAACACATTAAACAGTGTACTGGATATAACATTACTTCGTTTGGCAATTTGCGTTCATAGGTAAATATCGGTAATTAACTTACAAACTTAAATTAATCCAAAAAAATGGACACCATTACGTCGGTTGTGAATTTGAATTTATACGTAAATTGTTGTCAATATTTAGAAAACTATTTCATTTTGTATTCAGCATATATTAGATGTTACATTGCATACAGTAACATTTACTGTATGACATTTTACCTCTAATATATGCATATTGGAATTAAATGCGTATAACAATATAAAGTAACTAATACCCGTATTCGTCGTTGTTCCATGACTTTATCGTTTGAAGTGTCGACCCAGAAATATACTTAGCCACAACCCCTCTCCGTGTTAACACGTTTCGCTTCAATTTCGTTACTTTTATTTTGGGTGTCAACCTTTTCTCCTCAATTTCGTCATATATGACATCCTCATTCTTCGTTTTCTTCTTTGTTGGGCTTTGTTTGGAAGGTTTGGACGCTCTTCTCTTCAACCTAACCCTAACTTGTGGCTGGTAGACAAACACATCAGACTTCTTTTCCTTCCTATCGTCTTTATTCTTTACTCGTCGAACCATTGAACTAACGAGTTGTTGAAGATGACTTGGTGTCACATCGTACACATTTGCAATTTACTCATTAGATTTTTGTTTGTTGTCACGAACATTAGAAGGCAAAGTAGTCATCTTATGGCTTTGCTCCTGGGATATCTCCGCCTCAACCTTTTGAGCAACTAGTTATTCAATTAAATTACCATCGTACTCTCAAACCGGGAGACCCGCGGCTACGGGGTCAGTTCCTACGAGTTACATTGATCCCGTGGGAGGTGTTGGTGCCACCCACTGGGCCGTTCGGGGTCTGTTTTGAGTTTTCACCCTATAACGCTATGTTATTAAGCCTAAGTCTAAAAATATGCAAATTATCGTCGTATTCTAAAATCGGGAGTCCCGCGACTGCGGGGTTAGTTCCTACGAGTTACATTCGTCCCGTGGGAGGTGTTGGTGCCACCCACGGGGCCGTTCGGGGGCTATTTCGAGTTTTCACACTCTAACGACCCACGGCTGCGGGGACAGTTCCTACGAGTTACATTGGTCCCGTGAGAGGTGTCGGTGCCACCCACGGGGATGTTCGGGGGCCTATTTCTAGTTCTCACCCTCTAATTCCATGTTTTTAATCCCAAGTCTAGAAATATGCAAATTTTCGTCGTATTCCCAAACAGGGAGTCATGCGGCTGCGGGGTCAGTTCCTACGAGTTACATTGGTCCCGTGGGAGGTGTTACCGCCACACACGGCGCCGTTCGAGGGCTGTTTCTAGTTCTCACCCTCTAACGCCATATTTTTAAGCCTAAGTCTAGAAATATGCAAATTACCGTCGTATTCTCAAATTGGGAGTCCCGCAGCTGCGGGGTCAGTTCCTACGAGTTACATTGGTCCCGTGGGAGGTGTTGGTGCCACCCACGGGGACGTTAGGAGGCTGTTTCTAGTTCTCACCCTCTAACGCCATGTTTTCAAGCCTATGTCTAGAAATATGCAAATTACCGTCGTACTCTCAAACCGGGTGACCCGCGACTGTGGGGTCAGTTCCTACGAGTTACATTGGTCCCGTGGGAGGTGTTGGTGCCACCCATGGGGCCGTTCGGGGTCCGTTTCTGGTTCTCACTCTCTAACGCCGTGTTTTTAAGCCTAAGTCTAGAAATATGCAAATTACCAGTGTACTCTTAAACCGGGAGACCCACGGCTGCGGGCTTAGTTCCTAGGAGTTACATTGGTCCCGTGGGAGGTGTTGGTGCCACCCACGGGGCCGTTTGGGGGTTGTTTCTAGTTCTCACCCTCTAACGCCAATAATTTTAAGCCTAAGTCTAGAAATATGCAAATTACGATCGTATTCTCAAACCGGGAGTCCCGCGGCTGCGGTTTCAGTTCCTACGAGTTACATTGGTCCCGTGGGAGGTGTTGGTACCACCCACGGGCCGTTTGGGGGCTGTTTCGAGTTTTCCCCCTCTAACGCCATGTTTTGCTTAAGTCTAGAAATATACAAATTACCGTCGTATTCTCAAACCGGGAGACCCGTGGCTGCGGGGTCAGTTCCTACGAGTTACATTGGTCCCGTGGGAGGTGTTAGTGCCACCCACTGGGACGTTTGGGGGCTATTTTTAGTTCTCCTCCTCTAACGCCATGTTTTTAAGCCCAAGTCTAGAAATATGCAAGTTACTATCGTATTCTCAAATTGGGAGTCCCGTGGCTGCGGTGTCAATTTCTACGAGTTACATTGGTCCCGTGGGAGGTGTTGGTGCCACCCACGGGGATGTTCGAGGGTTGTTTCTAGTTCTCACCCTCTAACGCCATATTCTTAAGCCCAAGTCTAGAAATATGCAAATTATCATCATATTATCAAACCGGGAGTCCCGCAGCTGCGGGGTCAGTTCCTACGAGTTACATTGGTCCCGTGGGAGGTGTTGCTAAAACCCACGGTGTCGTTCGGGGGCTGTTTTGAGTTTTCACCCTCTAACGCCATGTTTTGCTTAAGTCTAGAAATATGCAAATTACCGTTGTATTTTCAAACCAAAGACCCGCGGCTAAGGGGTCAATTCCTACGAGTAACATTTGTCCCGTGGGAGGTGTTGATGCCACCCACAGGGACGTTCGGGGGCTTTTTCTAGTTCTCACCCTCTAACGCCATGTTTTTAAGCCCAAGTCTAGAAATATGCAAATTACCGTCGTACTCTCAAACCGGGACACCCGCGGCTGCGGGGTCAGTTCCTACGAATTAAATTGGTCTTGTGGGAGGTGTTAGTACCACCCATGGGGCCGTTCGGGGGCTGTTTCAAGTTCTCACCCTCTAACGCCATTTTTTAAAGCCTAAGACTAGAAATATACAAATTACCGTCGTATTCTAAAATTGAGAGTCCCGAGGCTGCGAGGATAGTTCCTACGAGTTACATCGGTGCCGTGGGAGGTGTTGGTGCCACCCACGGGGCCGTTCAGGGGTTGTTTCTAGGTCTCACCTTCTAACACCATGTTTTTAAGCCTAAGTCTATAAATATACAAATTACCCTCGTACTTTCAAACCGAGAGACCCACGGATGCGGGGTCAGTTCCTTCGAGTTACGTTGGTCCCGTGGGAGGTGTTAGTGCCACCCACGGGGCTGTTCGGGGGACGTTTTGAGTTCTCACCCTCTAACGCCATTTTTCAAGCCTAAGTCTAGAAATATGCAAATTTTCGTCGTATTCCCAAACAGGGAGTCATGCGGCTGCGGGGTCAGTTCCTACGAGTTACATTGGTCCCGTGGGAGGTGTAGGTGCGACCCACGTGGACGTTCAGGGGATGTTTCGAGTTTCACCCTCTAACGCCATATTTTTAAGCCTAAGTTTAGAAATATGAAAATTACCGTCGTATTCTCAAATTGGGAGTCCCGCGGCTGCGGGGTCAGTTCCTACGAGTTACATTGGTCCCGTGATAGGTGTTGGTGCCACCCATGGGGACGTTCGGGGCCTGTTTCTAGTTCTCACCCTCTAACGCCATGTTTTTAAGCCTAAGTCTAAAAATATGCAGATGATCCTCTTAGTCTCAAACCGGGAGTCCTGCGGCTGCGGGGTCAGTTCCTACGAGTTACATTGGTCCCGTGGGAGGTGTGGCTGCCACACACGGGGCCGTTCGAGGGATGTTTCTAGTTCTCACCCTCTAATGCCATATTTTTAAGCCTATGTCTAGAAATATGCAAATTATCATCCTACTGTCAATCCGGGAGATCCGCGGCTGCGAGGTCAGTTCCTACTAGTTACATTGGTCCCGTGGGAGGTGTTGGTGCCACCCACGGGGCCGTTCGGTGGCTGTTACTAGTTCTCACCCTCTAATGCCACATTTTAAAGCCTAAGTCTAGAAATATAAAAATTACCGTCGTAGTCTCAAATCGGGAGTCCCGCGGTTGCGGGGTCAGTTCCTACGAGTTACATTGGTCCCGTGGAAGGTGTTGGTGCCACCCACGGGGACGTTCGGGGGTTATTTCTAGTTCTCACCCTCTAACGCCATGTTTTTAAGACTAAGTCTAGAAATATGCAAATTACAGTCGTACTCTCAAACCAAGAGACCCGCGGCTGCGGGGTCAGTTCCTACGAGTTACATTGATCCCGTGGGAGGTGGTGGTGCCACCCACGGGGACGTTGGAGGGCTGTTTCTACCTCTCACCCTCTAACGCCATGTTTTTAAACCTAAGTCCAGAAAGATGCAAATTACAGTCGTACTCTCAAACGGGAAGACCCGCGGCTGCAGGGTCAGTTCCTACGAGTTACATTGGTCCCGTGGGAGGTGTTGGTGTCACCCTCGGGGAAGTTCGGGGGCTGTTTCTAGTTCTCACCCTCTAACGCAATGGTTTTAAACCGTAGTCTAGAAATATACAAATTACCGTTCTATTCTTAAACCGGGAGTCCCGCGGCTGCGGGGACAGTTCCTACGAGTTACATTGGTCCCGTGGGAGGTGTTGGTGCCACCCACGGGCCCGTTCGGGGGCTGTTTCTAGTTCTCACCCTCTAACGCCATGTTTTTAAGCCTAAGTCTAGAAATATGTAAATTACCGTTGCATTCTTAAACCGGGAGACCCGTGGCTGCGGGGTCAGTTCCTACGAGTTACATTGGTCCCGTGGGAGGTGTGGGTGCCACCCACGAGGACGTTCGGGGGCTATTTCTTGTTCTCATCCTCTAACGCCATGTTTTCAAGCCTAAGTCTAGAAATATGAAAAATTACCATCGTACTCTCCAACCGGGTAACCCACGGCTGCGGGGTCAGTTCCTACGAGTTACATTGGTCCCGTGGGAGGTGTTGGTGCCACCCACGGGAAAGTTTGGGGGTTGTTTTTAGGTCTCACCCTCTAACGCCATGTTTTTAAACCTAAGTCTAGAAATATGAAAATTACCGTCGCACTCTTTAACGAGGAGACCCGCGGTTGCGGGGTCAGTTCCTACGACTTACATTGGTCCCGTGGGAGGTGTTGGTTCCACCCACGGGGCCATTTGGGGGTTGTTTCTAGATCTCACCCTCTAACGCCATGTTTTTGAACCTATGTCTAGAAATATGCAAATTACCGTCGTATTCTCAAATCGGGAGTCCCGCGGCTGCGGGGTCAGTTCCTACGAGTTACATTGGTCCCGTGGGAGGTGTCGGGGCAACCCAAGGGGACGTTCAGGGGCTATTTCTAGTTCTCACCCTCTAACGCCATGTTTTTAGGCCTAAGTCTAGAAATATGAAAATTACCATCGTACTCTCAAACCGGGTGACCCGCGGCTGCGGGGTCAGTTCCTACGAGTTACATTGGTCCCGTGGGAGGTGTTGGTGCCACCCACGGGGATGTTCGGGGGATGTTTCGAGTTTTCACCCTCTAACGCCATATTTTGCTTAAGTCTAGAAATATGCAAATTATCGTTGTATTCTCAAATCGGGAGTCCCGCGGTTGCGGGGTCACTTCCTACGAGTTACATTGGTCCCGTGGGAGGTGTTGGTGCCACCCAAGGGGACGTTCAGGGGCTATTTCTAGTTCTCACCCTCTAACGCCATGTTTTCAAACCTAAGTCTAGAAATATGAAAATTACGGTCGTACTCTCAAACCGGGTGACTCGCGGCTGCGGGGTCAGTTCCTACGAGTTACATTGGTCCCGTGGGAAGTGTTGGTGCCACCCATGGGGCCGTTTCTAGTTCTCACCCTCTAACGCCATGTTTTTAACCCTAAGTCTAGAAATATGCAAATTACCATCGTATTGACAAACCGGGAGACCCGCGACTACGAGGTCAGTTCCTACGAGTTACATTGGTCCCGTGGGAGGTGTTGGTACCACCCACGGGGCCGTTCGGGGGCTATTGCTAGTTCTCACCCTCTAATGCCAAGTCTTTATGCCTAAGTCTAAAAATATGCAAATTACCGTCATAGTCTCAAACTGGGAGTCCTGCGGCTGCGGGGTCAGTTCCTACGAGTTACATTGGTCCCGTGGTAGGTGTAGGTGCGACCCATGGGGACGTTCGGGGGCTGTTTCTAGTTCTCACCCTCTAACGCCATATTTTTTAGCCTAAGTCTAGAAATATGCAAATTATCGTCATATTATCAAACCGGGAGTCCCGCAGCTGCGGGGTTTGTTCCTACGAGTTACATTGGTCCCGTGGGAGGTATTGGTGCGACCCACGGTGTCGTTCGGGGGCTGTTTCGAGTTTTCACCCTCTAACGCCATATTTTCCTTAAGTCTAGAAATACACAAATTACGGTCATATTCTCAAACCAAAGACCCGCGGCTGCGGAGACAGCTCCTTCAAGTTACATTGGTCCCGTGGGAGGTGTTGGTACCACCCACGGGGACGTTCGGGGGCTGTTTCGAGTTTTCACCCTGTAACGCCATGTTTTGCTCAAGTCTAGAAATATGCAAATTATCGTCGTATTCTAAAACCAAAGACCTGCGGCTGCGGGGTCAGTTCCTATGAGTTATATTGGTCCCGTGGGAGGTGTTGGTGCCACCCACGGGGACGTTCAGGGTTTTTTTCTAGTTCTCACCCTCTAACGCCATGTTTTCAAGCCTAAGTCTAGAAATATAAAAATTACCATCGTACTCTTAAACCGGGAGACCCGCGGCTGCGGGGTCAGTTCCTACGAGTTAAATTGGTCCCGTGGGAGGTGTTAGTGCCACTCACGGGGACGTTCGGGGGCTGTTTCTAGTTCTCACCCTCTAACGCCATGTTTTTAAGCCTAACACTAGAAATATGCTAATTACCATCGTATTCTAAAACCGAAAGACCCGAGGCTGGGGGGACAGTTCGTATGAGTTACATTGCTCCCGTGGGAGGTGTTGGTACCACCCACTGGAACGTTCGGTGGCTGTTTCTAGTTCTCACCCTCTAACGCCATGTTGATAAGCCTAAGTCTAGAAATATGCAAATTACAGTCGTACTCTCAAACCGAGAGACCCGCGGCTGTGGGGTTAGTTCCTACGAGTTACATTGATCCCGTGGGAGGTGGTGGTGCCACACATGGGGACGTTCGAGGGCTGTTTCTTGTTCTCACCCTCTAACGCCATGTTTTTAAACCTAAGTCCAGAAAAATTCAAATTACCGTCGTATTCTCAAACCGGGAGACCCGCGACTGCGGGGTTAGATCCTACGAGTTACATTGGTCCCGTGGGAGGTGTTGGTGCCACCCACGGGTACGTTCGGGGTTTTTTTCTAGGTCTCACCCTCTAACGCCATGTTTTTTAACCTAAGTCTAAAAATATGCCAATTACCGTCGTACTCTTTAACCGGGAGACCCGCGTATGCGGGGTCAGTTCCTACCAGTTACATTGGCCCCGTGGGAGGTGTTGGTGCCACCCATGGGGCCATTCGGGAGTTGTTTCTAGATCTCACCCTCTAACGCCATGTTTTTAAACCTATGTCTGGAAATATGCAAATTACTGTCGTATTCTCAAATCGGGAGTCCCGTGGCAGCGGGGTCAGTTCCTACGAGTTACATTGGTCCCGTGGGAGGTGTTGGTGCCACCCAAGGGGACGTTCGGGGGCTGTTTTGGGTTTTCACCCTCTAACACCATGTTTTTAAGCCTAAGTCTAGAAATATGAAAATTACGGTCGTACTCTCATACCGGGTGACCCGCGGCTACGGGGTCAGTTCCTACGAGTTACATTGGTCCCGTGGGAGGTGTTGGTGCCACCCACAGGGCCGTTCGGGGGCTGTTTCTTGTTCTCACCCTCTAATGCCAAGTCTTTATGCCTAAGGCTTGAAATATCCAAATTACCATCATAGTCTCAAACCGGGAGTACTGCGGCTGCCGGGTCAGTTCCTACGAGTTACATTGATCCCGTGGGAGGTGTAGGTGCGTCCCACGGGGACGTTCGGGGGTTGTTTCTAGTTCTCACCCTCTAACGCCATATTTTCAAGCCTAAGTCTAGAAATATGCAAATTATCGTCATATTATCAAACCGGGAGTCCCACAGCTGCGGGGTTTGTTCCTACGAGTTACATTGGTCCCGTGGGAGGTATTGGTGCAACCCACGGTGTCGTTCGGGGGTTGTTTCGAGTTTTCACCCTCTAATGCCATGTTTTGATTAAGTCTAGAAATATGCAAATTACGGTCATATTCTCAAACCAAAGACCCGCGGCTGCGGGGACAGTTCCTACGAGTTACATTGGTCCCGTGGGAGGTGTTGGTGCCACCCACGGGGACGTTCGGGGACTGTTTCGAGTTTTCACCCTCTAACGCCATGTTTTGCTTAAGTCTAGAAATATGTAAATTAACATCGTATTCTCAAACTAAAGACCCGCGGCAGCGGGGTCACTTCCTACGAGTTACATTGGTCCTGTGGGAGGTGTTGGAGCCACCCACGGGGCCATTCGGGGGTTGTTTCTAGATCTCACCCTCTAACGCCATGTTTTTAAACCTATGTCTAGAAATATACAAATTACCATCATATTCTCAAATCGGGAGTCCCGCGGCAGCGGGGTCTGTTCCTACGAGTCACATTGGTCCCGTGGGAGGTGTTGGTGCCACCCAAGGGGACGTTCGGGGGCTATTTCAGGTTCTCACCCTCTAACGCCATGTTTTCAAGCCCAAGTCTAGAAATATGAAAATTACGGTCGTACTCTCAAACCGGGTGACCGCGGATGCGGGGTCAGTTCCTACGAGTGACATTGGTCCCGTGGGAGGTGTTGGTGCCACCCATGGGCCGTTCGGGGGCCGTTTCTAGTTCTCACCCACTAACGCCATGTTTTTAACCCTAAGTCTAGAAATATGCAAATTACCGTCATACAGTCAAACGGAGAGAACCGCGGTTGCGAGGTCAGTTCCTACGAGTTACATTGGTCCCGTGGGAGGTGTTGGTGCCACCCACGGGGCCGTTCGCGGGCTGTTTCTAGTTCTCACCCTCTAATGCCAAGTCTTTATGCCTAACTCTAGAAATATGCAAATTACCATCATAGTCTCAAACCGGGATTCCTGCGGCTGCGGGGTCAGTTCCTACGAGTTACTTTGGTCCCGTGGGAGGTGTAGGTGCGGCCCACGGGGACGTTCGGGGGCTGTTTCTAGTTCTCACCCTCTAACGCCATATTTTCAAGCCTAAGTCTAGAAATATGCAAATTATCGTCATATTATCAAACCGGGAGTCCCACAGCTGCGGGGTTTGTTCCTACGAGTTACATTGGTCCCGTGGGAGGTATTGGTGCAACCCACGGTGTCGTTCGGGGGCTGTTTCGAGTTTTCACCTTCTAATGCCATGTTTTGATTAAGTATAGATATATGCAAATTACGGTCATATTCTCAAACCAAAGACCCGCGGCTACGAGGACAGTTCCTACGAGTTACATTGGTCCCGTGGGAGGTGTTGGTGCCACCCACGGGTCCGTTCGGGGGCTGTTTCGAGTTTTCACCCTCTAACGCCATATATTGCTTAAGTCTAGAAATATGTAAATTACCGTCGTATTCTCAAACTAAATACCCGCGGCAGCGGGGTGAGTTCTTACGAGTTACATTGGTCCCGTGGGAGGTGTTGGTGCTACCCACGGGGACGTTCGGGGGCCGTTTCTAGTTCTCACCCTCTAACGCCATGTTTTTAACCCTAAGTCTAGAAATATGCAAATTACCGTCGTACAGTCAAAGTGAGAGACCCGCGGTTGCGAGGTCAGTTCCTACGAGTTACATTGGTCCCGTGGGAGGTGTTGGTGCCACCCACGGGGCCGTTCGGGGGCTGTTTCTCGTTCTCACCCTCTAATGCCAAGTCTTTATGCCTAAGGCTAGAAATATGCAAATTACCATCATAGTCTCAAACCAGGAGTCGTGCTGCTGCCGGGTCAGTTCCTACGAGTTACATTGATCCCGTGGGAGGTGTAGGTGCGTCCCACGGGGACGTTCGGGGGCTGTTTCTAGTTCTCACCCGCTAATGCCATATTTTCAAGCCTAAGTCTAGAAATATGCAAATTATCGTCATATTATCAAACCGGGAGTCCCACAGCTGCGGGGTTTGTTCCTACGAGTTACATTGGTCCCGTGGGAGGTATTGGTGCAACCCGCGGTGTCGTTCGGGGGCTGTTTCGAGTTTTCACCCTCTAATGCCATGTTTTGATTAAGTCTAGAAATATGCAAATCACGGTCATATTCTAAAACCAAAGACCCGCGGCTGCGGGGACAGTTCCTACGAGTTACATTGGTCCCGTGGGAGGTGTTGGTGCCACCCATGGGGATGTTCGGGGACTGTTTCGAGTTTTCACCCTCTAACGCCATGTTTTCCTTAAGTCTAGAAATATGTAAATTACCGTCATATTCTCAAACTAAAGACCCGCGGCAGCGGGGTCAGTTCCTACGAGTTACATTGGTCCCGTGGGAGGTGTTGGTGCCACCACGGGGCCATTCGGGGTTGTTTCTAGATCTCACCCTCTAACGCCATGTTTTTAAACCTATGTCTAGAAATATGCAAATTACCGTCGTATTCTCAAATCGGGAGTCCCACGGCAGATGGGTCAGTTCCTACGAGTTACATTGGTCCCGTGGGAGGTGTTGGTGCCACCCAAGGGGACGTTCGGGGGGCTATTTCTAGTTCTCACCCTCTAACGCCATGTTTTCAAGCCTAATTCGAGAAATATGAAAATTACGGTCGTACTCTTAAATCGGGTGACCGCGGCTGCGGGGTCAGTTCCTACGAGTTACATTGGTCACGTGGGAGGTGTTGGTGCCACCCATGGGGCCGTTTGGGGGCCGTTTCTAGTTCTCACCCACTAACGCCATGTTTTTAACCCTAAGTCTCTAAATATGCAAATTACCGTCGTACAGTCAAACGGAGAGAACCGCGGTTGCGAGGTCAGTTCCTACGAGTTACATTGGTCCCGTGGGAGGTGTTGGTGCCACCCACGGGGCCGTTCGCGGGCTGTTTTTAGTTTTCACCCTCTAATGCCAAGTCTTTATACCTAAGTCTAGAAATATGCAAATTACCATCATAGTCTCAAACCGGGAGTCCTACGGCTGCGGGGTCGGTTCTTACGAGTTACATTGGTCCCGTGGGAGGTGTAGGTGCGTCCCACGGGGACGTCCGGAGGGCTATTTCTAGTTCTCACCCTCTAACGCCACATTTTCAAGCCTAAGTCTAGAAATATGAAAATTATTGTCATATTATCAAACCGGGAGTCCCACAGCTGCGGGGTTTGTTCCTACGAGTTACATTGGTCCCGTGGGAGGTATTGGTGCAACCCACGGTGTCGTTCGGGGGCTGTTTCGAGTTTTCACCCTCTAATGCCATGTTTTGATTAAGTCTAGAAATATGGAAATTACGGTCATATTCTCAAACGAAAGACCCGCGGCTGCGAGGACAGTTCCTACGAGTTACATTGGTCCCGTGGGAGGTGTTGGTGCCACCCACGGGGACGTTCGGGGGCTGTTTCGAGTTTTCACCCTCTAACGCCATGTTTTGCTTAAGTCTAGAAATATGTAAATTACCGTCGTATTCTCAAACTAAAGACCCGCGGCAGCGGGTTGGGTTCCTACGAGTTACATTGGTCCCGTGGGAGGTATTGGTGCCACCCATGGGGACGTTCGGGGTCTTTTTCTAGTTCCCACCCTCTAACGCCATGTTTTTAAGCCTAAGTCTAGAAATATCCAAATTACCATCGTACTCTCAAATCGGGAGACCCGCGGCAGCGGGGTCAGTTCCTACGAGTTAAATTGGTCCCGTGGGAGGTGTTAGTGCCACCCACGGGGACGTTCAGGGGCTGTTTCTAGTTCTCCCCCTCTAACGCCATGTTTTTAAGCCTAACACTAGAAATATGCTAATTACCGTCGTATTCTAAAACCGGGAGTCCCGAGGCTGTGGGGACAGTTCCTATGAGTTACATTGGTCCCGTGGGAGGTGTTGGTGCCACCCACAGGGACGTTCGTGGGCTGTTTCTAGTTCTCACCCTCTAATGCCATGTTTTTAAGCCTAGGTCTAGAAATATGCAAATTATAGTCGTACTCTCAAACCGAGAGACCCGCGGATGCGGGGTCAGTTCCTACGAGTTACATTGATCCCGTGGGAGGTGGTGGTGCCACCCACAGGGACGTTCGAGGGCTGTTTCTAGTTCTCACCCTCTAACGCCATGTTTTCAAACCTAAGTCCAGAAAAATGCAAATTACCGTCGTATTCTCAAACCGGGAGACCCGCGGCTGCGGGGTCAGTTCCTTCCAGTTACGTTGGTCCCATGGGAGGTGTTGGTTCCACCTACTGGTACGTTCGGGGGTTGTTTCTAGGTCTCACCCTGTAACACCATGTTTTTAAACCTAAGTCTATAAATATGCCAATTACCGTCGTACTCTTTAACCGGGAGTCCCGCAGCTGCGGGGTCAGTTCCTACGAGTTACATTGGCCCCGTGGGAGGTGTTGGTGCCACCCACAGGGCCATTTGGGGGTTGTTTCTATATCTCAACCTCTAACGCCATGTTTTTAAACCTATGTCTAGAAATATGCAAATTACCGTCGTATTCTCAAATCGGGAGTCCCGCGGCTGCGGGGTCAGTTCCTACGAGTTACATTGGTCCCGTGGGAGTTGTTGGTGCCACCCAAGGGGACGTTCGGGGGCTATTTCTAGTTCTCACCCTCTAACGCCATGATTTCAAGCCTAAGTCTAGAAGTATGAAAATTACCATCGTGCTCTCAAACCGGGAGACCCGCGGCTGCGAGGTCAGTTCCTACGAGTTACATTGGTCGATGTGTTGGTGCCACCCACGGGGCCGTTCGGGGGCTGTTTCTAGTTCTCTCCCTCTAAAGCCATGTTTTTATGCCTAAGTCTAGAAATATGCAAAGTACCATCGTAGTCTCAAACCGGGAGTCCCGCGGCTGCGGGGTCAGTTCCTACGAGTTACATTGGTCCCATGGGAGGTGTTGGTGCCACCCCTGGGGACGTTCGGGGGCTGTTTCTAGTTCTCACCCTCTAACACCATATTTTTAAGCCTAAGTCTAGAAATATGCAAATTATCATCATATTATTAAACCGGGAAATCCGCAGCTGCGGGGTCAGTTCCTACAAGTTACATTAGTCCCGTGGGAGGTGTTGGTGCCATCCACGGTGTCGTTCAGGGGCTGTTTCTAGTTCTCACCCTCTAACGCCATGTTTTTAAGCCTAAGTCTAGAAATATTCAAATTACCATCGTATTCTCAAATCCAGAGACCCGCGGCTGCGGGGTGAGTTACTACGAGTTACAATGGTCCCGTGGGAGGTGTTGGTGCCACCCACGGGGACGTTCGGGGGCTGTTTCAAGTTTTCACCCTCTAAGGCAACGTTTTGCTTAAGTCTTGAAATATGCAAATTATTGTCGTATTCTCAAACCAAAGACCCGTGGCTGCGGCGTCAGTTCCTACGAGTTAAATTGGTCCCGTGGGAGGTGTTAGTGCCACCCACGGGGTCGTTCGGGGGCTGTTTCTAGTTCTCACCCTCCAACGCCATGTTTTTAAGCCTAACACTAGAAATATGCAAAATACCGTCGTATTCACAAACCAGGAGTCCCGAGGCTGCGGGGACAGTTCCTACGAGTTACATTGGTCCCGTGGGAGGTGGTGGTGCAACCCACGGGGACGTTTGAGGGCTGTTTCTAGTTCTCACCGTCAAACGCCATGTTTTTAATCATAAGTCTAGAAAGATGCAAATTATCATCGTATTCTCAAACCGGGAGACCCGCGGCTGCGGGGTCAGTTCCTACAAGTTACATTGGTCTCGTGGGAGGTGTTGCTGCCACCCACGGGGACGTTCGGGGGTTGTTTATAGATCTCATCCTCTAACGCCATCTTTTTAAGCCTAAGTCTAGAATTATGCAAATTACCATCGTATTTTCAAATCGAGAGACTTGCGGCCGCGGGGTGAGTTCCTACGAGTTACATTGGTCCCATGGGAGGTGTTGGTGCCACCCAAGGGGACATTCGGGGGCTGTTTCGAGTTTTCACCCTCTAACGCCATGTTTTGCTTAAGTCTAGAAATATGAAAATTACCGTCGTATTCTCAAACCAAAGTTCCTACGAGTTACATTGGTCCCGTGGGAGGTGTTGGTGCCACCCACGGGGACGTTCGGGGTCTTTTTCTAGTTCTCACCCTCTAACGCCATGTTTTTAAGCCTAATTCCAGAAAAATGCAAATTACCGTCGTATTCTCAAACCGGGAGACCCGCGGCTGCGAGGTCAGTTCCTACGAGTTAAATTGGTCCCGTGGGAGGTGTTAGTGCCACCCACGGGGACGTTCGGGGGCTGTTTCTAGTTCTCACCCTCTAACGCCATGTTTTTAAGCCTAACACTAGAAATATGCAAATTACCGTCGTATTCTAAAACCGGGAGTCCCGAGGCTGCGGAAACAGTTCCTACTGGTTATATTGGTCCCGTGGGAGGTGTGGGTGCCACCCACGGGGACGTTCGGGGGCTGTTTCTAGTTCTGACCCTCTAACGCCATGTTATTAAGCCTAAGTCTAGGAATATGCAAATTACTGTTGTATTCTCAAATCGGGAGTCCCGCGACTGCGGGGACAGTTCCTACGAGTTACATTGGTCCCGTGGGAGGTGTTGGTGCCACCCACGGGGCCGTTCGGGGGCTGTTTCTAGTTCTCACCCTCTAACGCCATGTTTTTAAGTCTAAGTGAGAACGTGAGAATTACGTGTGATAATTGATTAATTAGAGACCCTAATCATGCATCTAAAGTGCAAGTGTCAACCCATAAACAAATAAAGCAAGCGACACAAAGTTAAGGAAAAATCCCCGAAGGGCAAATCCTTTTATTTCTAGAACTTTGAATAATTTACAAGGCCATTGAGTTACATACAACCTGATAATCGCCCACAAGTGTAACGCACGGTGTCTTCGTCAAACCTTCAAAGCAACGACTAGAAATAGTGTCGGCTGGAATCTCCCGCAGGAACTCCAGGTGGTCAGCAATGAAGAAGGGAGACGACTTCTTCACAAGGGTTGAACAATAGCAAAGCTTGTGTTCTAGGGTTCCAAAAGATTCACAAAAGTAATTGGGATTTTTGTGTGTGAATCAAAAAGAGTCTTGGGACTCAAAAAGGTGAAGACTTAGAGTATTTAGGACACTGAAAATCATCTTGAAAAGTCTTAAAAAATAACTCCCCGAAGTTGGATTAAATAAGAAAACTTTGAGACTAAAAAATGTCGAACAAATCTGGCCGAATTTATCCCAGGCGGACCGGTCTGGCTCGGAGGCGGATCGGTCCGACCTCGGATCGGTTCTTTTAAAAATTGGCTTCTTCGGTTCGCTTTTGGTCCGGGGTTTACTGGATCTGCAGCAAGCAAATTGGTTCGATTGATGGGCGGACCGACCCGGTGGCGGATCGTTCCGGTATAGAGGCGGACCGGTCCGACTTCCCAGAAAACTAAAAAACTTTTAAAAGCCTCATTTTGCTTGAAAAAACTTACTTTTCATAAATATGAGCTTTAACGAACATAAAAAAATTTGATAAAAATTTCCCAATACTAAATATGAACTTTAAGGAACATAAAAACAAAATTTTGCCAAGTTCATTCTCGCAGAGGCTATGATGTTGAAGACACTTTGATATTCGGATCCGTTGATGTAGATGAGATCTTGAGTTTCTTCAACGGTGTAACGGCGTACGAAATATAAATTGATAACGGACAAAAATGTCATTACACTAAGTCTAGAAATATACAAATTACCGTCGTAGTCTCAAAGCGGGAGTCCCGCAGCTCCGGGGTCAGTTCCTACGAGTAACATTGGTCCCGTGGGAGGTGTTAGTGCCACCCACGGGGACGTTTGGGGGATGTTTCAAGCTCACACCCTCTAACGCCATGTTTTTAAGCCTAATTATAGAAATATGCAAATTACAGTCGTACTCTGAAACCGAGAGACCCGCGGCTGCGGGGTCAGTTCCCACGAGTTACATTGATCCCGTGGGAGGTGGTGGTGCCACCCACGGTGACGTTCGAGGGCTGTTTCTAGTTCTCACCCTCAAACGCCATGTTTTTAAACCTAAATCCAGAAAGATGCAAATTATCATCGTATTCCCAAACCGGGAGACCCGCGGCTGCGGGGTTAGTTCCTACGAGTTACATTGGTCCCGTGGGAGGTGTTGGTGCCACCCACGGGGGCGTTCGGGGGTTGTTTCTTGATCTCACCCTCTAACGCCATGTTTTTAATCCTATGTCCAAAAATATGCAAATTACCATTGTATTTTTAAATCGGGAGTCCCGTGGCTGCGGGGTCAGTTCCTACGAGTTACATTGGTCCCGTGGGAGGTGTTGGGGCCACCCAAGGGGACGTTTGGGGGCCATTTCTAGTTCTCACCCTCTAACGCCATGTTTTCAAGCCTAAGTCTAGAAATATGAAAATTACCATCGTGATCTCAAACCGGGTGACCCGCGGCTGCGGGGTCAGTTCATACGAGTTACATTGGTCCCGTGGGAGGTGTAGGTACGACTCACGGGGACGTTCGGGGCCGTTTCTAGTTCTCACCCTCTAACGCCATGTTTTTAAACCTATGTCTCGAAATATGCAAATTTTCTTCATATTATCAAACCGGGAGTCCCGCAGCTGCGGGGTTTGTTCTTACGAGTTACATTGGTCCCGTGGGAGGTATTGGTGCAGCCCACGGTGTCGTTCGGGGGCTGTTTTGAGTTTTCACCCTCCAACGCCATGTTTTGCTTAAGTCTAAAAATATGCAAATTACGGTCATATTCTCAAACCAAAGACCCGCGGCTGCGGGGACAGTTCCTACGGGATACATTGGTCCAGTGGGAGGTGTTGGTGCCACCCACGGGGACGTTCGGGTGCTGTTTCGAGTTTTCACCCTTTGACGCCATGTTTTGCTTAAGTCTAGAAATATGCAAATTACCGTCGTATTCTCAAATCGGGAGTCCCGCGGCTCCGGGGTCAGTTCTTACGAGTTACAATGGTCCCGTGGGAGGTGTTGGTGCCACCCACGGGGACATTCGGGGGCTGTTTCTAGTTCTCACCCTCTAACGCCATGTTTTTAAGCCTAACACTAGAAATATGCTAATTACCGTCGTATTCTAAAACCGGGAGTCCCGAGGCTGCGGGGACAGTTCCTATGTGTTACATTGATCCCGAGGGAGGTGTTGGTGCCACCCACGGGGACGTTCGGGGGCTATTTCTAGTTCTCACCCTCTAACGCCATGTTTTTAAGCCTAAGTCTAGAAATATGCAAATTATATTCGTACTCTAAAACCGAGAGACCCGCGGCTGCGGGATCAGTTCCTACGAGTTACATTGATCCCGTGGGAGGTGGTGGTGCCACCCATGGGGACGTTCGAGGGCTGTTTCTAGTTCTCAGCCTCTAACGTATGTTTTTAAACCTAAGTCCAGAAATATGAAAATTACAGTCGTACTCTCAAACCGTGTGACCCGCGGCTGCGGGGTCAGTTCCTTCGAGTTACATTGGTCTCGTGGGAGGTGTTGGTGCCACCCATGGGGTCGTTCGGGGGCCGTTTCTAGTTCTCACCCTCTAACGCCATGTTTTTAAGCCTAAGTGTAGAAATATGCAAATTAACATCGTAGTCTCAAAGCGGGAGTCCCGCGGCTCCGGGGTCAGTTCCTACGAGTTACATTGGTCCCGTGGGAGGTGTTGGTGCCACCCACGGGGGCGTTCGGGGGCTGTTTCTAGTTCTCACCCTCTAACGCCATGTTTTTAAGCCTAAGTCTAGAAATATGCAAATTACAGTCGTACTCTCAAACCGAGAGACCCACGGCTGCGGGGTCAGTTCCTACCAGTTACATTGATCCCGTGGGAGGTGGTGGTGCCACCCACGGGGACGTTCGAGGGATGTTTCTAGTTCTCACCCTCTAACGCCATATTTTTAAGCCTAAGTCTAGAAATATGCAAATTACCGTCGTAGTCTCAAACCGGGAGTCCCGCGGCTGTGGGGTCTATTCCTACAAGTTACATTGGTCCCGTGGGAGGTGTTGGTGCCACCCTCGGGGACGTTCGGGGGCTGTTTCTAGTTCTCACCCTCTAATGCCATATTTTTAAGCCTAACTCTAGAAATATGAAATTATTGTCATATTATCAAACCGGGAGTCCCGCAGCTGCGGGGTCAGTTCCTACGAGTTACATTGGTCCCGTGGGAGGTATTGGTGAAACCCACGGTGTCGTTCAGGGGTTGTTTCTAGTTCTCACCCTCTAACGCCATGTTTTTAAGCCTAAGTCTTGAAATATACAAATTACCGTCGTATTCTCAAATCGAGAGACCCGCGGCCGCGGGGTGAGTTCCTACGAGTTATATTGGTCCCGTGGAAGGTGTTGGTGCCACCCACGGGGCCGTTCGGAGGCAGTTTCTAGTTCTCACCCTCTAACACCATGTTTTGCTTAAGTCTAAAAATATGCAAATTACCGTCGTATTCTCAAACCAAAGACCCGCGGCTGCGGGGTCAGTTCCAACGAGTTACATTGGTCCTGTGGGAGGTGTTGGTGCCACCCACGGGGAGGTTCGGGGTCTTTTTCTAGTTCTCACCCTCTAACGCCATGTTTTTAAGCCTAAGTCTAGAAATATGCAAATTACCGTCGTACTCTCAAACCGGGTGACCCGCGGCTGCGGGGTCTGTTCCTAGTAGTTAAATTGGTCCCGTGGGAGGTGTTAGTGCCACCCACGGGGACGTTCGGGGGCTGTTTCTAGTTCTCACCCTCTAACGCCTTGTTTTTAAGCCTAACACTAGAAATATGCAAATTACCGTCGTATTCTAAACCGGGAGTCCAGAGGCTGCGGGGATAGTTCCTACGAGTTACATTGGTCCCGTGGGAGGTGTGGGTGCCACCCACGGGGGCGTTCGGGGGCTGTTACTAGTTCTCACCCTCTAATGCCATATTTTAAAACCTAAGTCTAGAAATATACAAATTAATATCGTAGTCTCAAATCGGGAGTCCCGCGGTTGCGAGGTCAGTTCCTACGAGTTAAATTGATCCCGTGGAAGGTGGTGGTGCCACCCACGGGGACGTTTGAGGGTTGTTTCTAGTTCTCACCCTCTAACGCCATATTTTTAAGCCTAAGTCTAGAAATATGCAAATTACCATCATAGTCTCAAAGCGGGAGTCCCGCGGCAACGGGGTCAGTTCTTACACGTTACATTGGTCCCGTGGGAGGTGTTGGTACCACCCCCGGGGACGTTCGGGGTGCTGTTTCTAGTTCTCACCCTCTAACGCCATATTTTTAAGCCTAAGTCTAGAAATATTAAATTATCATCATATTATCAAACCGGGAGTCCCGCAGCTGCAGGGTCAGTTCCTACGAGTTACATTGGTGCCATGGGAGGTAATGGTGCAACCCACGGTGTCGTTCGGGGGATGTTTCGAGTTTTCACCTCTATCGCCATGTTTTGCTTCAGTCTAGAAATTTGCAAATTACGGTCATATTCTCAAACCAAAGACCCGCGACTGCGGGGACAGTTCCTACGAGTTACATTGGTCCCGTGGGAGGTGTTGGTGCCACCAACGGAGACGTTCGGGGGCTGTTTCGAGTTTTCGCCCTCTAAAACCATGTTTTGCTTAAGTCTAGAAATATGCAAATTACAGTCGTATTCTCAAAACAAAGACCCGCGACTGTGGGGTTAATTCCTACGAGTTACATTGGTCCCGTGGGAGGTGTTGGTGCCACACACGGGGACGTTCGGAGGTATTTTTCTAGTTCACACCCTCCAACGCCATGTTTTTAAGCCTAAGTCTAGAAATATTCAAATTACCATCGTAGTCTCAAACCGGGAGTCCCGCGGCTGCGGGGTCAGTTCCTACAAGTTACATTGGTCCCGTGGGAGGTGTTGGTGCCACCCCCGGGGACGTTCGGGGGCTGTTTCTAGTTCTCACCCTCTAACGCCATATTTTTAAGCCTAAGCCTAGAAATATAAAATTATCGTCATATTATCAAACCGGGAGTCCCGCAGCTGCGGGGTCAGTTCCTACGAGTTACATTGGTCCCGTGGGAGGTATTGGTACTACCCACGGTGTCGTTCAGGGGCTGTTTCTTGTTCTCACCCACTAACGCCATGTTTTTAAGCCTAAGTCTAGAAATATAAAAATTATCGTCGTATTCTTAAATCGGGAGTCCCGCGGCTGCGGGGTCAGTTCCTACGATTTTCATTGGTCCCGTGGGAGGTGTTGGGGCCACCCAAGGGGACGTTCGGGGGCTATTTCTAGTTCTCACCCTCTAACGCCATGTTTTCAGGCCTAAGTCTAGAAATATGAAAATTACCATCGTACTCTCAAACCGGGTGACCCGCGACTGCGGGGTCAGTTCCTACGAGTTACATTGGTCCCGTGGGAGGTGTAGGTGCGACCCACGGGGACGTTCGAGGGCCGTTTCTAGTTCTCCCCTTCTAACGCCATCTTTTTAAACCTATGTCAAGAAATATGCAAATTATCGTCATATTATCAAACCGGGAGTCCCGCAGCTGCGGGGTTTGTTCCTACGAGTTACATTAGTCCCGTGGGAGGTATTGGTGCAACCCACAGTGTCGTTCGGGGGTTGTTTCGAGTTTTCACCCTATAACGCCATGTTTTGCTTAAGTCTAGAAATATGCAAATTACGGTCATATTATCAAACCAAAGACCCGCGGTTGCGGGGACAGTTCCTACGAGTTACATTGGTCCCGTGGGAGGTGTTGGTGCCACCCACGGGGACGTTCGGGGGCTGTTTCGAGTTTTCACCCTTTGACGCCATGCTTTGCTTAAGTCTAGAAATATGCAAATTACCGTCGTATTCTCAAAGCGGGAGTCCCGCGGCTCCGGGGTCAGTTCCTACGAGTTACAATGGTCCCGTGGGAGGTGTTGGTGCCACCCACGGGGACGTTCGGGGGCTGTTTCTAATTCTCACCCTCTAACGCCATGTTTTTAAGCCTAAGTATAGAAATATGCAAATTATAGTCGTACTCTCAAACCGAGAGACCCGCGGCTGCGGGGTCAGTACCTACGAGTTACATTGATCCCGCGGGAGGTGGTGCTGCCACCCACGGGGACGTTCGAGGGCTGTTTCTAGTTCTCACCCTCTAACGCCATGTTTTTAAACCTAAGTCCAAAAATATGAAAATTACCGTCGTACTCTCAAACCGTGTGTTCCGTGGCTCCGGGGTCAGTTCCTTCGAGTTACATTGGTCCAGTGGGAGGTGTTGGTGCCACCCATGGGGCCGTTCGGGGGCTATTTCTAGTTCTCACCCTCTAACGCCATGTTTTTAAGCCTAAGTCTAGAAATATGCAAATTACCGTCGTAGTCTCAAAGCTGGAGTCCCGCGGCTCCGGGGTCAGTTCCTACGAGTTACATTGGTCCCGTGGGAGGTGTTGGTGCCACCCACGGGGACGTTCGGGGGCTGTTTCTAGTTCACACCCTCTAACGCCATGTTTTTAAGCCTAAGTCGAGAAATATGCAAATTATAGTCGTACTCTCAGACCGAGAGACCCGCGGCTGCGGGGTCAGTTCCTACGAATTACATTGATCCCGTGGGAGGTGGTGGTGCCACCCACGGGGACGTTCGAGGGCTGTTTCTAGTTCTCACCCTCTAACTCCATGTTTTTAAACCTAAGTCCACAAATATTAAAATTACCGTCGTACTCTCAAATCGGGTGACCAGCGGTTGCGGGGCCTGTTCCTTCGATTAACATTGGTCCCGTGGGAGGTGTTGGTGCCACCCATGGTGGCCGTTCGGGGGCCGTTTCTAGTTCCCACCCTCTAACGCCATGTTTTTAAGCATAAGTCTAGAAATATGCAAATTACCGTCGTAGTCTCAAAGTGGGAGTCCCGCGGCTCCGGGGTCCGTTCCTACGAGTTATATTGGTCCCGGGGGAGGTGTTTCTGCCACCCACGGGGAAGTTCGGGGGATGTTTCTTGTTCACACCCACTAATGCCATGTTTTTGAGCCTAAGTCTATAAATATACAAATTACAGTCGTACTCTCAAACCGAGAGACCCGCGGCTGCGGGGTCGGTTCCTACGAGTTACATTGATCCCGTGGGAGGTGGTGGTACCACCCACGGGGACGTTCGAGGGCTGTTTCTAGTTCTCACCCTCAAACGCCATGTTTTTAAACCTAAGTCCCGAAAGATGCAAATTATCATCGTATTCTCAAAACGGGAGACCCGCGGCTGCGGGGTCAGTTCCTACTAGTTACATTGGTCCCGTGGGAGGTGTTGGTGCCACCCACGGGGCCGTTCGGTGGCTGTTACTAGTTCTCACCCTCTAATGCCATATTTTAAAGCCAAAGTCTAGAAATATACAAATTACCGTCGTAGTCTCAAATCGGGAGTCCAGCGGTTGCGGGATCAGTTCCTACGAGTTACATTGATCCCGTGGGAGGTGGTGGTGCCACCCACGGGGACGTTCGAGGGCTGTTTCTAGTTCTCACCCTCTAACGCCATATTTTTAAGCCTAAGTCTTGAATTATGCAAATTACCATTGTAGTCTCAAACCGGGAGTCCCGCGGCTGCGGGGTCAGTTCCTACAAGTTACATTGGTCCCGTGGGAGGTGTTGGTGCCACCCCCGGGGACGTTCGGGGGCTGTTTCTAGTTCTCACCCTCTAATGCCATATTTTTAAGCCTAAGTATAGAAATATGAAATTATCTTCATATTATCAAACCGGGAGTCCCGCAGCTGCGAGGTCAGTTCCTACGACTTACATTGGTCCCGTGGGAGGTAGTGGTGCAACACACGGTGTCGTTCAGGGGCTGTTTCTAGTTCTCACCCTCAAACGTCATGTTTTTAAGCCTAAGTCTAGAAATATACAAATTACCGTCGTATTCTCAAATCGAGAAACTCGCGGCCGGGGGGTGAGTTCCTACGAGTTACATTGGTCCGATGGGAGGTGTTGGTGCCACCCACGGGGACGTTTGGGGCTATTTCGAGTTTTCACCCTCTAACGCCATGTTTTGCTTAAGTCTAGAAATATGAAAATTACCGTCGTATTCTCAAACCAAAGACCCGCGGCTGCAGGGTCAGTTCCTACGAGTTACACTGGTCCCGTGGGAGGTGTTGGTGCCACCCACGGGGACGTTCGGGGTCTCTTTCTAGTTCTCACCCTCTAATGCCATGTTTTTAAGCCTAAGTCTATAAATATGCAAATTACCGTTGTACTCTCAAACCGGGAGACCCGCGGCTGTGGGGTCAGTTCCTACGAGTTAAATTGGTCCCGTGGGAGGTGTTAGTGCCACCCACGGGGACTTTCGGGGGTTGTTTCTAGTTCTTACCCTCTAACGCCATGTTTTAAGACTAACACTAGAAATATGCAAATTACCGTCGTATTCTAAAATCGGGAGTCCCGAAGCTGCGGGGACAGTTCCTACGAGTTACATTGGTCCCGTGGGAGGTGTTGGTGACACCCACGGGGACGTTCGGGGGCTGTTTCTAGTTCTCACCCTCTAACGCCATGTTTTTAAGCCTAAGTCTAGAAATATGAAAATTACCATTGTATTCTCAAATCGGGAGTCCCGCGGCAGCGGGGACAGTTCCTACGAGTTACATTGGTCCCGTGGGAGGTGTTGGTGCCACCCACGGGGCCGTTCGGGGTCTGTTTCTAGTTCTCACCCTCTAACGCCATGTTTTTAAGTCTAAGTGAGAACGTGAGAATTACGTGTGATAATTGATTAAACTAGATTCGCAAGTTTCCATGAACCCCTTATTTAATTAGAGACCCTAATCATGCATCTAAAGTGCAAGTGTCAACCCATAAACAAATAAAGCAAGCGACACAAAGTTAAGGAAAAATTCCCGAAGGGCAAAACCTTTTATTTCTAGAACTTTGAATAATTTACAAGGACATTGACTTACATACAACCTGATAATCTCCCACAAGTGTAACGCATGGTGTCTTCGTCAAACATTCAAAGCAACGGCTAGAAACAGTGTCGGCAGGAATCTCCCGCAGGAACTCCAGGTGGCCAGCAATGAAGAAGGGAGATGACTTCTTCACAAGTATTAAACAATAGCAAAGCTTGTGTTCTAGGGTTCCAAGAGATTCACAAAAGTAATTGGGATTTTTGTGTGTGAATCAAAAAGAGTATTGGGACTCAAAAAGGTGAAGACTTAGAGTATTTAGGACACTGAAAATCGTCTTGAAAAGTCTTGAAAAACAACTCCCCGAAGTTGGCTTAAATAAGAAAACTTTGAGACTAAAAAATCCCGAACAGATCTAGCCGAATTTATCCCAGGCGGACCGGTCCGGCTCGGAGGCTGATCGGCCCGACCTCGGATCGGTTCTTTTAAAAATTTTCTTCTGTGGTTCTCTTTCGGTCCGGGGTTTACTGGATCTGCAGCAAGCAGATTGGTTCGATTGATGGGCAGACCAGCTCGGTGGCGGATCGGTCCGGTATAGAGGCGGACCGGTCCGACTTCCCAGAAAACTAAAAAACTTTTAAAAGCCTCATTTTGCTTGGAAAAACTTACTTCTCATAAATATGAACTTTAAGGAACAATAAAACATTTGATAAAAATTTCCCAATACTAAATATGAACTTTAAGGAACATAAAAACAAAATTTTGCCAAGTTCATTCTCGCAGAGGCTATGATGTTGAAGACACTTTGATATTCGGATCCATTGATGTAGATGCGATCTTGAGTTTCTTCAACGGTGCAACGGCGTACGACATATAAATTGATAATGGACAAAAATGTCATTACACTAAGTCTCGAAATATAAAAATTACCATCGTAGTCACAAAGCGGGAGTCCCGCGGATCCGGGGTCAGTTCCTACGAGTTACATTGGTCTCGTGGGAGGTGATGGTGCCACCCACGGGGACGTTCGGGGGTTGTTTCTATATCTCACCCAATAACGCCATGTTTTTAAACCTATGTCTAGAAATATGCAAATTACCATCGTATTCTTAATTCGAGAGTCCCGCGGCTGCGGGGTCAGTTCCTACGAGTTACATTGGTCCGTGGGAGGTGTTGGGGCCACCCAAGGAGACGTTCGGGGGCTATTTCTAGTTCTCACCCTCTAACGCCATGTTTTCAAGCCTGAGTCTAGAAATATGAAAATTACCATCGTGCTATCAAACCGGGTGACCCGCGGCTGCGGGGTCAGTTCCTACAAGTTACATTGGTCCCGTGGGAGGTGTTGGTGCCACCCCCGGGGACGTTCGGGGGCTGTTTCTAGTTCTCACCCTCTAAGCCATATTTTTAAGCCTAAGTCTGGAAATATGAAATTATCGTCATATTATCAAACCAGGAGTCTCGCAGCTATGGGGTCACTTCCTACGAGTTACATTGGTCCCGTGGGAGGTATTGGTGCAACCCACGGTGTCGTTCAGGGGCGGTTTCTAATTCTCACCCTCTAACGCCATGTTTTTAAGCCTAAGTCTAGAAATATGCAAATTACCGTCGTATTCTCAAATCGAGAGACCCGCGACTACGGGGTGAGTTCCTACGAGTTACATGGGTCCTGTGGGAGGTGTTGGTGCCACCCACGGGGACGTTCGGGGGTTGTTTCGAGTTGTCATCCTCTAACGCCATGTTTTTAAGCCTAAGTCTAGAAATATGAAAATTACCATCGTACTCTCATACCGGGTGACCCGCGGCTGCGGGGTCAGTTCTACGAGTTACATTGGTCCCGTGGGAGGTGTAGGTGCGACCCACGGGGACGTTCGGTGGCCGTTTCTAGTTCTCACCCTCTAACGCCATGATTTTAAACCTATGTCTAGAAATATGAAAATTATCATCATATTATCAAACCGGGAGTCCCGCAGCTGCAGGGTTTGTTCCTACGAGTTACATTGGTCCCGTGCGAGGTATTAGTGCAACCCACGGCGTCATTCGGGGGCTGTTTCGAGTTTTCACCCTCTAACGCCATGTTTTGCTTAAGTCTAGAAATATGGAAATTACGGTCATATTCTCAAACCAAAGACCCGCGGCTGCGTGGACAGTTCCTACGAGTTACATTGGTCCCGTGGGAGGTGTTGGTGCCACCCACGGGGACGTTCGGGGGCTATTTCGAGTTTTCACCCTTTAACGCCATGTTTTGCTTATGTCTAGAAATATGCAATTTACCGTCGTATTCTCAAATTGGGAGTCCCGCGGCTCCGGGGTCAGTTCGTACGAGTTACATTGGTCCCGTGGGAGGTGTTAGTGCCACCCACGGGGACGTTCGGGGGCTGTTTCTAGTTCTCACTCTCTAACGCCGTGTTTTTAAGCCGAACACTAGAAATATTCTAATTACCAGCGTATTCTAAAACAAGAATTCCCGAGGCTGCGGGGACAGTTCCTATGTGTTACATTGGTCCCGTGGGAGGTGTTGGTGCCACCCACGGGGACGTTCGGGGGCCGTTTCTAGTTTTCACCCTCTAACGCCATGTTTTTAAGCCTAAGTCTAGAAATATGCAAATTACAGTCGTACTCTCAAACCGAGAGACCCGCGGCTGCGGGGTCAGTTCCTTCGAGTTACATTGATCCCGTGGGAGGTGGTGGTGCCACCCACGGGGACATTCGAGGGCTGTTTCTAGTTCTCACCCTCAAACGCCATGTTTTTAAACCTAAGTCCAGAAAGATGCAAATTATCATCGTATTCTCAAACCGGGAGACCCGCGGCTGCGGGGTCAGTTCCTACGAGTTACATTGGTCTCGTGGGAGGTGTTGGTGCCACCCAGGGGAACGTTCGGGGGATGTTTCTAGTTCACACCCTCTAACGCCATGTTTTTAAGCCTAAGTGTAGAAATATGCAAATTACAGTCGTACTCTCAAACCGAGAGACCCACGGCTGCGGGGTCAGTTCCTACGAGTTACATTGATCCCGTGGGAGGTGGTGGTGCCACCCACGGGGACGTTCGAGGGCTGTTTCTAGTTCTCACCCTCAAACGCCATGTTTTTAAACTAATTATCGTCGTATTCTTAAACCGGGAGACCCGCGGCTGCGGGGTCAGTTCCTACGAGTTACATTGGTCTCGTGGGAGGTGTTGGTGCCACCCACTGGGACGTTCGGGGGTTGTTTCTAGATCTCACCCTCTAATGCCATGTTTTTAAACCTATGTCTAGAAATATGCAAATTACCATCGTATTTTTAAATCGGGAGTCCCGCGGCTGCGGGGTCAGTTCCTACGAGTTACATTGGTCCCGTGGGAGGTGTTGGTTCCACCCAAGGGGACGTTCGGGGGCTATTTCAAGTTCTCACCCTCTAACGCCATATTTTCAATCCTAAGTATAGAAATTTGAAAATTACCATTGTACTCTCAAACCGGGTGACCCGCGGCTGCGGGGTCAGTTCCTACGAGTTACATTGGTCCCATGGGAGGTGTTGGTGCCACCCATGGGGCCACTCGGGGGCCGTTTCTAGTTCTGACCCTCTAACGCCATGTTTTTAAGCCTAAGTCAAGAAATTCACAAATTACCATCGTACAGTCAAATCGGGAGTCCCGCGGCGGCGGGGTCAGTTCCTACGAGTTACATTGGTCCCGTGGGAGGTGTTGGTGCCACCCACGGGGCCATTCGGGCGCTATTTCCAGTTCTCACCCTCTAATGCCATGTTTTTACGCCTAAGTCTAGAAATATGTAAATTACCGTCGTAGACTCAAACCGGGAGTCCCGCGGATGCCTGGTCAGTTCCTACAAGTTACATTGGTCCCGTGCAAGGTGTTGGTGCCACCCACGGGGACGTTCGGGGGCTGTTTCTAGTTCTCACCCTCTAACGCCATATTTTTAACCCTAAGTCTAGAAAAATGCATATTATCATCATATTATCAAACCGGGAGTCTCGCAGCTGCGGGGTCAGTTACTACGAGTTACATTGGTCCCATGGGAGGTATTAGTGCAACCCACGGTGTCGTTCGGGGGCTGTTTCGAGTTTTGACCCTCTAACGCCATGTTATGCTTAAGTCTAGAAATATGCAAATTAATGTCATATTCTAAAACTAAAGACCCCCAGCTGCGAGGACAGTTCCTACGAGTTACATTGGTCCCGTGGGAGGTGTTGGTGCCACCCACGGGGACGTTCGGGGGCTGTTTCGAGTTTTCACCCTCTAATGCCATGTTTTGCTTAAGTCTAGAAATATGAAAATTACCGTCGCATTCTCAAACCAAATACCCGCGACAGCGGGGTCAGTTCCTACGAGTTACATTGGTCCCGTGGGAGGTGTTGGTGCCACCCACGGGGACGTTCGAGTTCTTTTTCTAGTTCTCACCCTCTAACACAATGTTTTTAAGCCTAAGTCTAGAAATATGAAAATTACTGTCGTACTCTCAAACCGAGAGACCCGCGGCTGCGGGGTCTGTTCCTACGAGTTAAATTGGTCCCATGAGAGGTGTTAGTGCCACCCATGGGAACGTTCGGGGGCTATTTCTAGTTCTCACCCTCTAACGCCATGTTTTTAAGCCTAACACTAGAAATATACAAATTACCGTCGTCTTCTAAAACCAGGTGTCCCGAGGCTGTGGGGATAGTTCCTACGAGTTACATTGGTCCCGTGGGAGGTGTTGGTGCCACCCACGGGTACGTTCCGGGGTTGTTTCTAGGTCTCACCCTCTAACGCAATGTTTTTAAACCTAAGTCTAGAAATATGCAAATTACCGTCGTACTCTTTAACCGGGAGACCCGCGGTTGTGGGGTCAGTTCCTACGAGTTACATTGGTCCCGTGGGAGGTGTTGGTGCCACCCACGGGGCCATTCGGGGCTTTTTTCTAGATCTCACCGTCTAACGCCATTTTTAAACCTATGTCTAGAAATTTTCAAATTACCGTCGTATTCTGAAATCGGGAGTCCCGCGGCTGTGGGGTCAGTTCCTACGAGTTACATTGGTCCCGTGGGAGGTGTTGGTGCCGCCTAAGGGGACGCTCAGGGGCTGTTTCTAGTTCTCACCCTCGAATGCCATGTTTTTACGCCTAAGTATAGAAATATACAAATTACCGTCGTAGTCTCAAACCGGGAGTCCCGCAACTGCGGGGTCAGTTCCTACGAGTTACATTGGTCCCGAGGAGGTGTTGGTGCCACTCACGGGGACGTTCGGGGACTGTTTCTAGTTCTCACCCTCTAACGCCATATTTTTAAGCCTAAGTCTAGAAATATGAAAATTATCGTCATATTATCAAACCCGGAGTCCCGCAGCTGTGGGGTCAATTCCTACGAGTTACATTGCTCCCGTGGAAGGTATTGGTGCAACCCACGGTGTCGTTCGGGGGCTGTTTCGAGTTTTCACCTCTAACGCCATGTTTTGCTTCAGTCTAGAAATTTGAAAATTACGGTCATATTCTCAAACCAAAGACCCGCGGCTGTGGGGACAGTTCCTACGAGTTACATTGGTCCCGTGGGAGGTATTGGTGCCAGCCACGGAGACGTTCGGTGGCTATTTCGAGTTTTCGCCCTCTAACGCAATGTTTTGCTTAAGTCTAGAAATATGCAAATTACAGTCGTATTCTCAAAACAAAGACCCGCGGCTGTGGGGTTAGTTCCTACGAGTTATATTGGTCCCGTGGGAGGTATTGGTGCCACCCACGGGGACGTTCGAGGGTCTTTTTCTAGTTCTCACCCTCTAACGCCATGTTTTTATGCCTAAGTATAGAAATATGCAAATTACCGTCGTACTCTCAAACCGGGAGACCCGCGGCTGCGGGGTCAGTTCCTACGAGTTAAATTGGTCCCGTGGGGGGTGTTAGTGCCACCCACAGGGACGTTCGGGGGTTGTTTCTAGTTCTCACTCTCTAACGCCATGTTTTTAAGCCTAACACTAGAAATATGAAATTATTGTCGTATTCCAAAATCGGGAGTCCCGAGGCTGCGGGGACAGTTCCTACGAGTTACATTGGTCCCGTGGGAGGTGTTGGTTCCACCCACGAGGACACTCGGGGGCTGTTTCTAGTTCTCACCCTCTAACGCCACGTTTTTAAGCCTATGTCTAGAAATATGCAAATTACAGTCGTACTCTCAAACCGAGAGACCCGTGGCTGCGGGGTCAGTTCCTACAAGTTACATTGATCCCGTGGGAGGTGGTGGTGCCACCCACGGGGACGTTCGAGGGCTGTTTATAGTTATCACCCTCTAACGCCATGTTTTTAAACCTAAATCCAGAAAGATGCAAATTACCATCATATTCTCAAACCGGGAGACCCGCGGCTGCGGGGTCAGTTCCTACGAGTTACATTGATCCCGTGGGAGGTGTTGGTGCCACCCACGGATACGTTCGGGGGTTGTTTCTAGGTCTCACCCTCTAACGCCATGTTTTTAAACATATGTCTAGAAATATGCAAATTACCATCGTACTCTTTAATCGGGAGACCCGCGGCTGCGGGGTCAGTTCCTACGAGTTACATTGGTCCCGTGGGAGGTGTTGGTGCCACCCACAGGGCCATTCGGGGGTTGTTTCTAGATCTCACCCACTAACGCCATGTTTTTAAACCTATGTCTAGAAATATGCAAATTATCGTCGTATTCACAAATCGGGAGTCCCGCGGCTGCGGGGTCAGTTGCTACGAGTTACATTGGTCCCGTGGGAGGTGTTTGTGCCACCCAAAGGGACGTTCGGGGGCTATTTCTAGTTCTCACCCTCTAACGCCATGTTTTCAAGACTAAGTCTAAAAATATGAAAATTACCATCGTACTCTCAAACCGGGTGACCCGCGACTGCGGGGTCAGTTCATAATAGTTACATTGGTCCCGTGGGAGGTGTTGGTGCCACCCATGTGGCCGTTCAGGGGCCGTTTCTAGTTCTCACCCACTAACGCCATGTTTTTAAGCTTAAGTCTAGAAATATTCAAATTACCATCGTACAGTCAAACCGAGAGACCCGCGGCTGCGGGGTCAGTTCCTACGAGTTACATTGGTCCCGTGGGAGGTATTGGTGCCACCCACGAGGCCGTTCGGGGGCTGTTTTTATTTCTCACCCTCTAATGCATTTTTTTACGCCTAAGTCTAGAAATATGCAAATTACCATCGTAGTCACAAACCGGGAGTCCTACGGCTGCGGGGTCAGTTCCTACGAGTTACATTGGTCTCGTGGGAGGTGTTGGTGCCACCCATGGGGACCTTCGGGTGCTGTTTCTAGTTCTCACCCTCTAACGCCATATTTTCAAGCCTAAGTCTAGAAATATGCAAATTATCATCATATTATCAACCCGGGAGTCCTGCAGCTGCGGGGTCAGTTCCAACGAGTTACATTGGTCCCGTGGGAGGTATTGGTGCAACCCACGGTGTCGTTGGGGGCTGTTTCGAGTTTTCACCCTCTAACGCCATGTTTTGCTTAAGTTTAGAAATATGCAAATTACGGTCATATTCTCAAACCGGGTAACCCGCGGCTGCGGGGTCAGTTCCTACGAGTTACATTGGTCCGGTGGGAGGTGTTGGTGCCACCCATGGGACCGTTCGGGGGCCGTTTCTAGTTCTCACCCTCTAACGCCATGTTTTTAAGACTAAGTCTAGAAATATGCAAATTACCATTGTAAAGTCAAACCGGGAGACCCGCGGCTGCGGGGTTAGTTCCTACGAGTTACATTGGTCCCGTGGGAGGTGTTGGTGCCACCAACGGGGCCGTTCGGGGGCTGTTTCTAGTTCTCACCCTCTAATGCCATGTTTTTACGCCTAAGTCTAGAAATATGAAAATTACCGTCGTAGTCTCAAACCATGAGTCCCGCGGCTGCGGGGTAAGTTCCTACGAGTTACATTGGTCCCGTGAGAGGTGTTGGTGCCACCCCCGGGGACGTTCGGGGGCTGTTTCTAGTTCTCACCCTCTAACTCCATATTTATAAGCCTAAGTCTAGAAAGATGCAAATTATCGTCATATTATCAAACCGGGAGTCCCGCAGCTGCGGGGTCAGTTCTTACGAGTTACATTGGTCCCGTGGGAGGTATTGGTGCAACCCACGGTGGCTGTTTCGAGTTTTCACCCTCTAACGCCATGTTTTGCTTAAGTCTAGAAATATGGAAATTACGATCATATTCTCAAACCAAAGACCCACGGCTACGGGGACAATTCCTACGAGTTACATTGGTCCCGTGGGAGGTGTTGGTTCCACCCACGGGGACTTTCGGGGGCTAGTTGGAGTTTTCACCCTCTAACGCCATGTTTTGCTTAAGTCTAGAAATATGCAAATTACCGTCGTATTCTCAAACCAATGACCCGCGGCTGCGGGGTCTGTTCCTACGAGTTACATTGGTCCCGTGGGAGGTGTTGGTGCCACCCACGGGGACGTTCGGGGTCTTTTTCTAGTTCTCACCCTCTAACGCCATGTTTTTAAGACTAAGTCTAGAAATATGCAAATTACCGTCGTATTCTCAAACCGGGAGACCCGCGGCTGCGGGGTCAGTTCCTACGAGTTACATTGGTCCCGTGGGAGGTGTTGGTTCCACCCACGGGTACGTTCGGGGGTTGTTTCTAGGTCTCACCCTCTAACGCCATGTTTTTAAACCTAGGTCTAGAAATATGCAAATTACCGTCGTACTTTTTAACCGGGAGACCCGCGGCTGCGGGGGCAGTTCCTACGAGTTAGATTGGTCCCGTGGGAGGTGTTGGTGCCACCCATGGGGCCATTCGGGGGTTGTTTCTATATCTCACCCTCTAACGCCATGTTTTTAAACATGGTCTAGAAATATGCAAATTACCGTCGTATTCTCAAATCGGGAGTCCCGCGGCTGCAGTGTCAGTTCCTACGAGTTACATTGGTCCCGTGGGAGGTGCTGGTGCCACCCAAGGGGACGTTCGGGGGCTATTTCTAGTTCTCACCCTCTAACGCCATGTTTTCAAGCCTAAGTCTAGAAATATGAAAATTACCATCGTACTCTCAAACAGGGTGACCCGCGGCTACGGGGTCAGTTCCTACGAGTTACATTGGTCCCGTGGGAGGTGTTGGTGCCACCCATGGGGCCATTCGTGGGCCGTTTCTAGTTCTCACCCTCTAACTCCATATTTTGATGCATAAGTCTAGAAATATGCAAATTATCGTCATATTATCAAACCGGGAGTCCCGCATCTGCGGGGTCAGTTCCTATGAGTTTCATTGGTCTCGTGGGAGGTATTGGTGCAACCCACAGTGTCGTTCGGGGGCTGTTTCGAGTTTTCACCCTCTAACGCCATCTTTTGCTTATGTCTAGAAATATGCAAATTATGGTCATATTATCAAACCAAAGACCCGCGGCTGTGGGGACAGTTCCTACGAGTTACATTGGTCCCGTGGGAGGTGTTGGTGCCACCCACGGGGACGTTCGAGGGCTGTTTCGAGTTTTCACCCTCTAATGCCATGTTTTTCTTAAGTCTAGAAATATGCAAATTACTGTCGTATTCTCAAACCAAAGACCCGCGGCTGCGGGATCAGCTCCTACGAGTTATATTGGTCCCGTGGGAGGTGTTAGTGCCACCCACGAGGACGTTCGGGGTCTTTTTCTAGTTCTCACTCTCTAACGCCACGTTTTTAAGCCTAAGTCTTGAAATATGCAAATTACCATTGTACTCTCAAACCAGGAGACCCGCGGCTGCGGGGTCAGTTCCTACGAGTTAAATTGGTCCCGTTGGAGGTGTTAGTGCCACCCACGGGGACGTTCGGGGGCTGTTTCTAGTTCTCTTCGTCTAACGCCATGTTTTTAAGCCTAACACTAGAATAATGCAAATTACCGCCGTATTCTAAAATCGGGAGTCCCGAGGCTGCGGGGTCAGTTCCTACGAGTTACATTGGTCCCGTGGGAAGTGTTGGTGACACCCACGGGGACGCTCGGGGTCTGTTTCTAGTTCTCACCCTCTAACGCCATGTTTTTAAGCCTAAGTCTAGAAATATTCAAATTACCGTCGTACTCTCAAACCGAGAGACCCACGGCTGCGGGGTCAGTTCCTACGAGTTACATTGATCCCGTGGGAGGTGGTGGCGCCACCCACGAGGACGTTCGAGGGTTGTTTCAAGGTCTCACCCTCTAACGCCATGTTTTTAAACCTAAGTCTAGAAATATGCAAATTACCGTCGTACTCTCTAACCGGGAGACCCGCGGCTGCAGGGTTAGTTCCTACGAGTTACATTGGTCCCGTGGGAGGTGTTGGTGCCACCCACGGGGCCATTCGGGGGTTGTTTCTAGATCTCACCCTCTAACGCCATTTTTTTAAACCTATGTCGAGAAATATGCAAATTACAGTCGTATTCTCAAATCGGGAGTCCCGCGGCTGCGGGGTCAGTTCCTACGAGTTACATTGATCCCGTGGGAGGTGTTGGTGCCACCTAAGGGGACGTTTCGGGGCTATTTCTAGTTCTCAACCTCTAACGCCATGTTTTCAAGCCTAATTCTAAAAATATGAAAATTACCATCGTACTCTAATACTGGGTGATCCGCGGCTGCGGGGTCAGTTCCTACGAGTTACATTGGTCCCACAGGAGGTGTTGGTGCCACCCATGGGGCCCTTCGGGGGCCGTTTCTGGTTCTCACCCTCTAACGCCATGTTTTTAAGCCTATGTCTAGAAATATGCAAATTACCGTCGTACAGTCAAACCGGGAGCCCCGCGGTTGCGGGGTCAGTTCCTACGAGTTACATTGGTCCCGTGGGAGGTGTTGGTGCCATCCACGGGGCCGTTAGGGATGTTTTTAGTTCTCACCCTCTAATGCAATTTTTTACGCCTAAGTCTAGAAATATGCAAATTACCGTCGTAGTCTCAAACCGGGAGTCCCGCGGATGCGGGGTCAGTTCCTACGAGTTACATTGGTCCTGTGGGAGGTGTTGGTGCCACCCACGGGGACGTTCGGGGGCTGTTTCTAGTTATCACCCTCTGACGCCATATTTTTAAGCCTCAGTCTAGAAATATGCAAATTATCATCATATTATCAAACCAGGAGTCACGCAGCTGCGGGGTCAGTTCCTACGAGTTACATTGGTGCCTTGGGAGGTATTGGTGCAACCCAGGGTGTCGTTCGGGGGATGTTTCGAGTTTTCACCCTATAACGCCATGTTTTGATTAAGTCTAGAAATATGCAAATTATGGTCATATTCTCAAACCGGGTGACCCGCGGCTGCGGGGTCAGTTCCTACGAGTTATATTGGTCCCGTGGGAGGTGTTGGTGCCACCCATGGGGCCGTTTGGGGGCCGTTTCTAGTTCTCACCCTCTAACTGAATGTTTTTAGGACTAAGTCTAGAAATATGCAAATTACCATGGTACAGTCAAACCGGAAGACCCGGGGCTGCGGGGTCAGTTCCTACGAGTTACATTGGTCCCGTGGGAGGTGTTGGTGCCACCCAAGGGGCCGTTCGGTGGCTGTTTCTAGTTCTCACCCTCTAATGCCATGTTTTTACGCCTAAGTCTGGAAATATGTAAATTACCGTCGTACTCTCAAACCGAGAGACTCGCAACTACGATGTCAGTTCCTATGAGTTACATTGATCTCGTGGGAGGTGGTGGTGCCACCCACGGGGACGTTCGAGGGCTGTTTCTAGTTCTCACCCTCTAACGCCATATTTTTAAACCTAAGTCCAGAAAGATGCAAATTACCATCGTATTCTCAAACCGGGAGATCCGCGGCTGCGGTGTTAGTTCCTACGAGTTACATTGGTCCTGTGATAGTTGTTGGTGTCTCCCACGGGTACGGTCGGGGGTTGTTTCTAGGTCTCACCCTCTAACGCCATGTTTTCAAACCTAAGTCTAGAAATATGAAAACTACCGTCGTACTCTTTAACCGGGAGACCCGCGGCTGCGGGGTCAGTTCCTACGAGTTACATTGGTCCCGTGTGAGGTGTTGGTGCCACCCACGGGGCCATTTGGGGGTTGTTTCTAGATCTCACACTCTAACATAATGTTTTTAAACCTATGTATAGAAATATGCAAATTATAGTCGTATTCCCAAATCGGGAGTCCCGCGGCTGCGGGGTTAGTTCCTACGAGTTACATTGGTCCCGTGGGAGGTGTTGGTGCCACCCAAGGGGACATTTGGGGGCTATTTCTAGTTCTCACCCTCAAATGCCATGTTTTCAAGCCTAAGTCTAAAAATATTAAAATTACCATCGTACTCTCAAACTGGGTGATCCGTGGCTGCGGGGTCAGTTCCTACGAGTTACATTGGTCCCATGGGAAGTGTTGGTGCCACCCATGGGGTCGTTCGGGGGCCGTTTCTAGTTCTCACCCTCTAACGCCATGTTTTTAAGCCTAAGTCTAGAAATAGGTAGATTACCATCGTAGAGTCAAACCGGTAGACCCGCGGCTGCGGGGTCAGTTCCTACGAGTTACATTGGTCCCGTGGGAGGTGTTGGTGCCACCCACGGGGCTGTTCGGGGGCTGTTTCTATTTCTCACCTTCTAATGCCATGTTTTTACGCCTAAGTCTAGAAATACGCAAATTATCGTCGTATTCTCAAACCGGGAGTCCCGCGGCTGCGGGGTCAGTTCCTACGAGTTACATTAGTCCCGTGGGAGGTGTTGGTGCCACCGCCTGGGACGTTCGGGGACTGTTTCTAGTTCTCACCCTCTAACGCCATATTTTTAAGCCTAAGTCTAGAAATATGCTAATTATCGTCATATTATCAAACCGGTAGTCCCGCATCTGCAGGGGTCAGTTCCTATGAGTTACATTGGTCCCATGGATGGTATTGGTGCAACCCACGGTGTCGTTCGGGGGCTGTTTCGAGTTTTCACCGTCTAACGCCATGTTTTGCTTAAGTCTAGAAATATGCAAATTACGGTCATATTCTCAAACCAAAGACCCGCGGCTGTGGGGACAGTTCCTACGAGTTACATTGGTCCCGTGGGAGGTGTTGGTGCCACCCACGGGGACGTTCGGGGGCTGTTTCAAGTTTTCATCCTCTAACGCCATGTTTTGCTTAAGTCTAGAAATATGCAAATTACCGTCGTATTCTCAAACCAAAGACCCGCGGCTGCAGGGTCAGTTCCTACGAGTTACATTGGTCCCATGGGAGGTTTCGGTGCCACCCACGGGGACGTTCAGGGTCTTTTTCTAGTTCTCACCCTGTAACGCCATGTTTTTAAGCCTAAGTCTAGAAATATGCAAATTACCATCCTACTCTCAAATCGGGAGACCCGCGGCTACGGGGTCAGTTACTATAAGTTAAATTGGTCCCGTGGGAGGTGTTAGTGCCACCCACGGGGATGTTCGGGACTGTTTCTAGTTCTAACCCTCTAACGCCATGTTTTTAAACCTAACACTAGAAATATGCAAATTACCGCCGTATTCTAAAACCGAGAGTCCGGAGGCTGCGGGGATAGTTCCTACGAGTTACATTGGTCCCGTGGGAGGTGTTGGTGCCACCCACGGGGATGCTCGGGGTCTGTTTCTAGTTCTCACCCTCTAACGCCATGTTTTTAAGCCTAAGTCTAGAAATATGCAAATTACCGTCGTACTCTCAAACCGAAAGACCCGCAGCTGCGATGTCAGTTCCTACGAGTTACATTGATCCCGTGGGAGGTGGTGGTGCCACCCACGGGGACGTTCGAGGGCTGTTTCTAGTTCTCACCCTCTAACGCCATGTTTTTAAACCTAAGTCCAGAAAGATGCAAATTACCGTCGTATTCTCAAACCGGGAGATCCGCGGTTGCGGGGTCAGTTCCTATGAGTTACATTGGTCCTGTGGGAGTTATTGGTGCCACCCACGGGTACGTTCGGGGGTTGTTTCTATGTCTCACCCTCTAACGCCATGTTTTTAAACCTAAGTCTAGAAATATGCAAATTACCATCGTACTCTTTAATCGGGAGACCCGCGGCTGCGGGGTCAGTTCTTACGAGTTACATTAGTCCCGTGGGAGGTGTTGGTGCCACCCACGGGGCCATTCGGGGGTTGTTTCTTGATCTCACCCTCTAACGCCATGTTTTTAAACCTATGTCTAGAAATATACAAATTACCGTCATATTCCCAAATCGGGAGTCCCGCGGCTGCGGGGTCATTTCCTTCAAGTTACATTGGTCCCGTGGGAGGTGTTGGTGCCACCCAAGGGGACCTTTGGGGGCTATTTCTTGTTCTCATCCTCAAATGCCATGTTTTCAAGCCTAAGTCTAAAAATATAAAAATTACCATCGTACTCTCAAACTGGGTGACCCGCGGCTGCGGGGTGAGTTCCTATGAGTTACATTGGTCCCATGGGAAGTGTTGGTGCCACCCATGGGGTCGTTCGGGGGCCGTTTCTAGTTCTCACCCTCTAACGCCATGTTTTTAAGCCTAAGTCTTGAAATATTCAGATTACCGTCGTACAGTCAAACCGGGAGACCCGCGACTGTGGGGTCAGTTCCTACGAGTTACATTGGTCCCGTGGGGGGTGTTGGTGCCACCCACGGGGCCGTTCGGAGGCAGTTTCTAGTTCTCACCCTCTAATGCCATGTTTTTACGCCTAAGTCCAGAAAAATGCAAATTACCGTTGTAGTCTCAAACTGGGAGTCCCGCGACTGCGATGTCAGTTCCTACGAGTTACCTTGGTCCCGTGGGAGGTGTTGGTGCCACCTGCGATGACGTTCGGTGGATGTTTCTAGTTCTCACCCTCTAACGCCATATTTTTAAGCCTAAGTTTAGAAATATGCAAATTATCGTCATATTATAAAACCAGGAGTCCCGCATCTGCGGGGTCAGTTCCTACGAGTTACATTGGTCCCTGGGAGGTATTGGTGCAACCCACGGTGTCGTTCGGAGGCTGTTTCGAGTTTTCACCCTCTAACGCCATGTTTTTAAGCTTAACACTAGAAATATGCAAATTACAGCCGTATTCTAAAACCGGGAGTCCCGAGGCTGCGGGGATAGTTCCTACGAGTTACATTGGTCCCGTGGGAGGTCTTGGTGCCACCCACGGGGATGCTCGGGGTCTGTTTCAAGTTCTCACCCTCTAACGCCATGTTTTTAAGCCTAAGTCTAGAAATATGCAAATTACCGTCGTACTCTCAAACCGACAGACCCGCAGCTGCGATGTCAGTTCCTACGAGTTACATTGATCCCGTGGGAGGTGGTGGTGCCACCCACGGGGATGTTTGAGGGCTGTTTCTAGTTCTCACCCTCTAACGCCATGTTTTTAAACCTAAGTCCAGAAAGATGCAAATTACCGTCGTATTCTCAAACCGGGAGATCCGCGGCTGCGGGGTCAGTTCCTACGAGTTACATTGGTCCTGTGGGAGTTGTTGGTGCCACCCACGGGTATGTTCGGGGGTTGTTTCTATGTCTCACCCTCTAACGCCATGTTTTTAAACCTAAGTCTAGAAATATGCAAATTACCGTCGTACTCTTTAATCGGGAGACCCGCGACGGCGGGGTCAGTTCCTACGAGTTACATTGGTCCCGTGGGAGGTGTTGGTGCCACCCACGGGGCCATTCGGGGGTTGTTTCTAGATCTCACCATCTAACGCCATGTTTTTAAACCTATGTCTAGAAATTTACAAATTACCGTCATATTCCCAAATCGGGAGTCCCGCGGCTGCGGGGTCATTTCCTACAAGTTACATTGGTCCCGTGGGAGGTGTTGGTGCCACCCAAGGGGACCTTTGGGGGCTATTTCTTGTTCTCATCCTCAAATGCCATGTTTTCAAGCCTAAGTCTAAAATATAAAAATTACCATCGTACTCTCAAACTGGGTGACCCGCGGCTGCGGGGTGAGTTCCTATGAGTTACATTGGTCCCATGGGAAGTGTTGGTCTCACCCATGGGGTCGTTCGGGGGCCGTTTCTAGTTCTCACCCTCTAACGCGATGTTTTTAAGCCTAAGTCTAGAAATATGTAGATTACTGTCGTACAGTCAAACCGGGAGACCCGCGACTGCGGGGTCAGTTCCTACGAGTTACATTGGTCCCGTGGGAGGTGTTGGTGCGACCCACGGGGCCGTTCGGAGGCAGTTTCTAGTTCTCACCCTCTAATGCCATGTTTTTACGCCTAAGTCCAGAAAAATGCAAATTACCGTCGTAGTCTCAAACCGGGAGTCCCGCAGTAACGGGGTCAATTCCTACGAGTTACATTGGTCCCGTGGGAGGTGTTGGTGCCACCTACGGGGACGTTCGGGGGCTGTTTCTAGTTCTCATCCTCTAACGCCATATTTTTAAGCCTAAGTTTAGAAATATGCAAATTATCGTCATATTATCAAACCGGGAGTCCCGCAGCTGCGGGGTCAGTTCTTACGAGTTTCATTGGTCCCGTGGGAGGTATTGGTGCAAACCACGGTGTGGTTCGGGGGCTATTTCGAGTTTTCACCTTCTAACGCCATGTTTTACTTAAGTCTAGAAATATGCAAATTACGGTCGTATTCTGAAACGGGGTGACCCGCGGCTGCGAGGTCAGTTCCTATGAGTTACATTGGTCCCGTGGGAGGTGTTGGTGCCTCCCATGGGGCCGTTCTGGGGTCGTTTCTAGTTCTCACCCTTTAACGCAATGTTTTTAAGCCTAAGTCTAGAAATATGCAAATTATCGTCGTACAGTCAAACCGGTAGACCCGCGGCTGCGGGGTCAGTTCCTACGAGTTACATTGCTCCCGTGGGAGGTGTTGGTGCCACCCACGGGGATGTTCGGGGTCTGTTTCTAGTTCTCATCCTCTAACGCCATGTTTTTAAGCCTAAGTCTGGAAATATGTAAATTACCGTCGTACTCTCAAACCGAGAGACTCGCAACTGCGATGTCAGTTCCTATGAGTTACATTGATCCCGTGGGAGGTGGTGGTGCCACCCACGGGGACGTTCGAGGGCTGTTTCTAGTTCTCACCCTCTAACGCCATATTTTTAAACCTAAGTCCAGAAAGATGCAAATTACCATCGTATTCTCAAACCGGGAGATCCGCGGCTGCGGTGTTAGTTCCTACGAGTTAGATTGGTCCTGTGATAGTTGTTGGTGTCTCCCACGGGTACGGTCGGGGGTTGTTTCTAGGTCTCACCCTCTAACGCCATGTTTTCAAACCTAAGTCTAGAAATATGAAAACTATCGTCGTACTCTTTAACCGGGAGACCCGCGGCTGCGGGGTCAGTTCCTACGAGTTACATTGGTCCCGTGTGAGGTGTTGGTGCCACCCACGGGGCCATTTGGGGGTTGTTTCTAGATCTCACACTCTAACATAATGTTTTTAAACCTATGTATAGAAATATGCAAATTATAGTTGTATTCCCAAATCGGGAGTCCCGCCGCTGCGGGGTTAGTTCCTACGAGTTACATTGGTCCCGTGGGAGGTGTTGGTGCCACACAAGGGGACATTTGGGGGCTATTTCTAGTTCTCACCCTCAAATGCCATGTTTTCAAGCCTAAGTCTAAAAATATGAAAATTACCATTGTACTCTCAAACTGGGTGACCCGTGGCTGCGGGGTCAGTTCCTACGAGTTACATTGGTCCCATGGGAAGTGTTGGTGCCACCCATGGGGTCGTTCGGGGGCCGTTTCTAGTTCTCACCCTCTAACGCCATGTTTTTAAGCCTAAGTATAGAAATATGTAGATTACCGTCGTAGAGTCAAACCGGTAGACCCGCGGCTGCGGGGTCAGTTCCTACGAGTTACATTGGTCCCGTGGGAGGTGTTGGTGCCACCCACGGGGCCGTTCGGGGGCTGTTTCTATTTCTCACCTTCTAAAGCCATGTTTTTACGCCTAAGTCTAGAAATACTCAAATTACCGTCGTATTCTCAAACCGGGAGTCCCGCGGCTTCGGGGTCAGTTCCTACGAGTTACATTGGTCACGTGGGAGGTGTTGGTGCTACCGCCGGGGACGTTCGGGGACTGTTTCTAGTTCTCACCCTCTAACGCCATATTTTTAAGCCTAAGTCTAGAAATATGCAAATTATCGTCATATTATCAAACCGGTAGTCCCGCATCTGCAGGGGTCAGTTCCTATGAGTTACATTGGTCCCATGGGTGGTATTGGTGCAACCCACGGTGTCGTTCGGGGGCTGTTTCGAGTTTTCACCGTCTAACGCCATGTTTTGCTTAAGTCTAGAAATATGCAAATTATGGTCATATTCTCAAACCAAAGACCCGCGGCTGTGGGGACAGTTCCTACGAGTTACATTGGTCCCGTGGGAGGTGTTGGTGCCACCCACGGGGACGTTCGGGGGCTGTTTCGAGTTTTCATCCTCTAACGCCATGTTTTGCTTAAGTCTAGAAATATGCAAATTACCGTCGTCTTCTCAAACCAAAGACCCGCGGCTGCAGGGTCAGTTCCTACGAGTTACATTGGTCCCATGGGAGGTTTCGGTGCCACCCACGGGGACGTTCAGGGTCTTTTTCTAGTTCTCACCCTGTAACGCCATGTTTTTAAGCCTAAGTCTAGAAATATGCAAATTACCATCCTACTCTCAAATCGGGAGACCCGCGGCTATGGGATCAGTTACTATAAGTTAAATTGGTCCCGTGGGAGGTGTTAGTGCCACCCACGGAGACGTTCGGGACTGTTTCTAGTTCTAACCCTCTAACGCCATGTTTTTAAACCTAACACTAGAAATATGCAAATTACCGCCGTATTCTAAAACCGAGAGTCCCGAGGCTGCGGGGATAGTTCCTACGAGTTACATTGGTCCCGTGGGAGGTGTTGGTGCCACCCACGGGGATGCTCGGGGTCTGTTTCTAGTTCTCACCCTCTAACGCCATGTTTTTAAGCCTAAGTCTAGAAATATGCAAATTACCGTCGTACTCTCAAATCGAGAGACTAGCAGCTGCGATGTCAGTTCCTACGAGTTACATTGATCCCGTGGGAGGTGGTGGTGCCACCCACGGGGACGTTCGAGGGCTGTTTCTAGTTCTCACCCTCTAACGCCATGTTTTTAAACCTAAGTCCAGAAAGATGCAAATTACCGTCGTATTCTCAAACCGGGAGATCCGCGGTTGCGGGGTTAGTTCCTATGAGTTACATTGGTCCTGTGGGAGTTGTTGGTGCCACCCACGGGTACGTTCGGGGGTTGTTTCTATGTCTCACCCTCTAACGCCATGTTTTTAAACCTAAGTCTAGAAATATGAAAATTACCATCGTACTCTTTAATCGGGAGACCCGCGGCTGCGGGGTCAGTTCCAACGAGTTACATTGGTCCCGTGGGAGGTGTTGGTGCCACCCACGGGGCCATTCGGGGGTAGTTTCTAGTTCTCACCCTCTAATGCCATGTTTTTACGCCTAAGTCCAGAAAAATGCAAATTACCGTTGTAGTCTCAAACTGGGAGTCCCGCGACTGCGATGTCAGTTCGTACGAGTTACCTTGGTCCCGTGGGAGGTGTTGGTGCCACCTGCGATGACGTTCGGTGGCTGTTTCTAGTTCTCATCCTCTAACGCCATATTTTTAAGCCTAAGTTTAGAAATATGCAAATTATCGTCATATTATCAAACCGGGAGTCCCGCAGCTGCGGGGTCAGTTCTTACGAGTTTCATTGGTCCTGTGGGAGGTATTGGTGCAAACCACGGTGTGGTTCGGGGGCTATTTCGAGTTTTCACCTTCTAACGCCATGTTTTACTTAAGTCTAGAAATATGCAAATTACGGTCGTATTCTGAAACGGGGTGACCCGCGGCTGCGGGGTCAGTTCCTACGAGTTACATTGGTCCCGTGGGAGGTGTTGGTGCCACCCATGGGGCCGTTCTGGGGTCGTTTCTAGTTCTCACCCTCTAACGCAATGTTTTTAAGCCTAAGTCTAAAAATATGCAAATTATCGTCGTACAGTCAAACCGGTAGACCCGCGGCTGCGGGGTCAGTTCCTACGAGTTACATTGCTCCCGTGGGAGGTGTTGGTGCCACCCACGGGGATGCTCGGGTCTGTTTCTAGTTCTCATCCTCTAACGCCATGTTTTTAAGCCTAAGTCTGGAAATATGTAAATTACCGTCGTACTCTCAAACCGAGAGACTCGCAACTGCGATGTCAGTTCCTATGAGTTACATTGATCCCGTGGGAGGTGGTGGTGCCACCCACGGGGACGTTCGAGGGCTGTTTCTAGTTCTCACCCTCTAACGCCTTATTTTTAAACCTAAGTCCAGAAAGATGCAAATTACCATCGTATTCTCAAACCGGGAGATCCGCGGCTGCGGTGTTAGTTCCTACGAGTTACATTGGTCCTGTGATAGTTGTTGGTGTCTCCCACGGGTACGGTCGGGGGTTGTTTCTAGGTCTCACCCTCTAACGCCATGTTTTCAAACATAAGTCTAGAAATATGAAAACTACCGTCGTATTCTTTAACCGGGAGACCCGCGGCTGCGGGGTCAGTTCCTACGAGTTACATTGGTCCCGTGTGAGGTGTTGGTGCCACCCACGGGGCCATTTGGGGGTTGTTTCTAGATCTCACACTCTAACATAATGTTTTTAAACCTATGTATAGAAATATGCAAATTATAGTCGTATTCCCAAATCGGGAGTCCCGCGGCTGCGGGGTTAGTTCCTACGAGTTACATTGGTCCCGTGGGAGGTGTTGGTGCCACCCAAGGGGACATTTGGGGGCTATTTCTAGTTCTCACCCTCAAATGCCATGTTTTCAAGCCTAAGTCTAAAAATATGAAAATTACCATCGTACTTTCAAACTGGGTGACCCGTGGCTGCGGGGTCAGTTCCAACGAGTTACATTGGTCCCATGGGAAGTGTTGGTGCCACCCATGGGGTCGTTCGGGGGCCGTTTCTAGTTCTCACCCTCTAACGCCATGTTTTTAAGCCTAAGTCTAGAAATATGTAGATTACCGTCGTAGAGTCAAACCGGTAGACCCGCGGCTGCGGGGTCAGTTCCTACGAGTTACATTGGTCCCGTGGGAGGTGTTGGTGCCACCCACGGGGCCGTTCGGGGGCTGTTTCTATTTCTCACCTTCTAAAGCCATGTTTTTACGCCTAAGTCTAGAAATACGCAAATTACCATCGTATTCTCAAACCGGGAGTCCCGCGGCTTCGGGGTCAGTTCCTACGAGTTACATTGGTCACGTGGGAGGTGTTGGTGCCACCGCCGGGGACGTTCGGGGACTGTTTCTAGTTCTCACCCTCTAACGCCATATTTTTGAGCCTAAGTCTAGAAATATGCAAATTATCGTCATATTATCAAACCGGTAGTCCCGCATCTGCAGGGGTCAGTTCCTATGAGTTACATTGGTCCCATGGGTGGTATTGGTGCAACCCACGGTGTCGTTCGGGGGCTGTTTCGAGTTTTCACCGTCTAACGCCATGTTTTGCTTAAGTCTAGAAATATGCAAATTACGGTCATATTCTCAAACCAAAGACCCGCGACTGTGGGTACAGTTCCTACGAGTTACATTGGTCCCGTGGGAGGTGTTGGTGCCACCCACGGGGACGTTCGGGGGCTATTTCGAGTTTTCATCCTCTAACGCCATGTTTTACTTAAGTCTAGAAATATGCAAATTACCGTCGTATTCTCAAACCAAAGACCCGCGGCTGCAGGGTCAATTCCTACGAGTTACATTGGTCCCATGGGAGGTTTCGGTGCCACCCACGGGGACGTTCAGGGTCTTTTTCTAGTTCTCACCCTGTAACGCCATGTTTTTAAGCCTAAGTCTAGAAATATGCAAATTACCATCCTACTCTCAAATCGGGAGACCCGCGGCTACGGGGTCAGTTACTATAAGTTAAATTGGTCCCGTGGGAGGTGTTAGTGCCACCCACGGGGACGTTCGGGACTGTTTCTAGTTCTAACCCTCTAACGCCATGTTTTTAAACCTAACACTAGAAATATGCAAATTACCGCCGTATTCTAAAACCGAGAGTCCCGAGGCTGCGGGGATAGTTCCTACGAGTTACATTGGTCCCGTGGGAGGTGTTGGTGCCACCCACGGGGATGCTCGGGGTCTGTTTCTAGTTCTCACCCTCTAACGCCATGTTTTTAAGCCTAAGTCTAGAAATATGCAAATTACCGTCGTACTCTCAAATCGAGAGACTCGCAGCTGCGATGTCAGTTCCTACGAGTTACATTGATCCCGTGGGAGGTGGTGGTGCCACCCACGGGGACGTTCGAGGGCTGTTTCTAGTTCTCACCCTCTAACGCCATGTTTTTAAACCTAAGTCCAGAAAGATGCAAATTACCGTCGTATTCTCAAACCGGGAGATCCGCGGTTGCGGGGTCAGTTCCTATGAGTTACATTGGTCCTGTGGGAGTTGTTGGTGCCACCCACGGGTACGTTCGGGGGTTGTTTCTATGTCTCACCCTCTAACGCCATGTTTTTAAACCTAAGTCTAGAAATATGCAAATTACCATCGTACTCTTTAATCGGGAGACCCGCGGCTGCGGGGTCAGTTCCTACGAGTTACATTGGTCCCGTGGGAGGTGTTGGTGCCACCCAAGGGGATGTTTGGGGGCTATTTCTAGTTCTCACCCTCAAATGCCATGTTTTCAAGCCTAAGTTTAAAAATATAAAAATTACCATCGTACTCTCAAACTGGGTGACCCGCGGCTGCGGGGTGAGTTCCTATGAGTTACATTGGTCCCATGGGAAGTGTTGGTGCCACCCATGGGGTCGTTCGGGGGCCGTTTCTAGTTCTCACCCTCTAACGCCATGTTTTTAAGCCTAAGTCTTGAAATATGCAGATTACCGTCGTACAGTCAAACCGGGAGACCCGCGACTGTGGGGTCAGATCCTACGAGTTACATTGGTCCCGTGGGGGGTGTTGGTGCCACCCACGGGCCGTTCGGAGGCAGTTTCTAGTTCTCACCCTCTAATGCCATGTTTTTACGCCTAAGTCCAGAAAAATGCAAATTACCGTTGTAGTCTCAAACTGGGAGTCCCGCGACTGCGATGTCAGTTCCTACGAGTTACCTTGGTCCCGTGGGAGGTGTTGGTGCCACCTGCGATGACGTTCGGTGGATGTTTCTAGTTCTCACCCTCTAACGCCATATTTTTAAGCCTAAGTTTAGAAATATGGAAATTATCGTCATATTATAAAACCAGGAGTCCCGGATCTGCGGGGTCAGTTCCTACAAGTTACATTGGTCCCTGGGAGGTATTGGTGCAACCCACGGTGTCGTTCGGAGGCTGTTTCGAGTTTTCACCCTCTAACGCCATATTTTTAAGCTTAACACTAGAAATATGCAAATTACAGCCGTATTTTAAAACCGGGAGTCCCGAGGCTGCGGGGATAGTTCCTACGAGTTACATTGGTCCCGTGGGAGGTGTTGGTGCCACCCACGGGGATGCTCGGGGTCTGTTTCAAGTTCTCACCCTCTAACGCCATGTTTTTAAGACTAAGTCTAGAAATATGCAAATTACCGTCGTACTCTCAAACCGACAGACCCGCAGCTGCGATGTCAGTTCCTACGAGTTACATTGATCCCGTGGGAGGTGGTGGTGCCACCGACGGGGACGTTCGAGGGCTGTTTCTAGTTCTCACCCTCTAACGCCATGTTTTTAAACCTAAGTCCAGAAAGATGCAAATTACAGTCGTATTCTCAAACCGGGAGATCCGCGGCTGCGGGGTCAGTTCCTACGAGTTACATTGGTCCTGTGGGAGTTGTTGGTGCCACCCACGGGTACGTTCGGGGGTTGTTTCTATGTCTCACCCTCTAACGCCATGTTTTTAAACCTAAGTCTAGAAATATGCAAATTACCGTCATACTCTTTAATCGGGAGACCCGCGGCTGCGGGGTCAGTTCCTACGAGTTACATTGGTCCCGTGGGAGGTGTTGGTGCACCCACGGGGCCATTCGGGGGTTGTTTCTAGATCTCACCATCTAAAGCCATGTTTTTAAACCTATGTCTAGAAATTTACAAATTACTGTCATATTCCCAAATCGGGAGTCCCGCGGCTGCGGGGTCATTTCCTACAAGTTACATTGGTCTCGTGGGAGGTGTTGGTGCCACCCAAGGGGACGTTTGGGGGCTATTTCTTGTTCTCACCCTCAAATGCCATGTTTTCAAGCCTAAGTCTAAAAATATAAAAATTACCATCGTACTCTCAAACTGGGTGACCCGCGGCTGCGGGGTGAGTTCCTACGAGTTACATTGGTCCCATGGGAAGTGCTGGTGCCACCCATGGGGTCGTTCGGGGGCCGTTTCTAGTTCTCACCCTCTAACGCCATGTTTTTAAGCCTAAGTCTAGAAATATTCAGATTACCGTTGTACAGTCAAACCGAGAGACCCGCGACTGCGGGGTCAGTTCCTACGAGTTACATTGGTCCCGTGGGAGGTGTTGGTGCCACCCACGGGGCCGTTCGGAGGCAGTTTCTAGTTCTCACCCTCTAAGGCCATATTTTTACGCCTAAGTCCAGAAAAATGTAAATTACCGCCGTAGTCTCTAACCGGGAGTCCCGCGGCTGTGGGGTCTGTTCCTACGAGTTACATTGGTCCCGTGGGAGGTGTTGGTGCCACCTACGATGACGTTCGGTGGATGTTTCTAGTTCTCACCCTCTAACGCCATATTTTTAAGCCTAAGTCTAGAAATATGCAAATTATCGTCATATTATAAAACCAGGAGTCCCGCATCTGCGGGGTCAGTTTCTACGAGTTACATTGGTCCCTGGGAGGTATTTGTGCAACCCACGGTGTCATTCGGGGGCTCTTTCGAGTTTTCACCCTCTAACGCCATGTTTTGCTTAAGTCTAGAAATATGAAAATTACGGTCATATTCTCAAACCAAAGACCCGAGGTTGCGGGGATAGTTCCGACGAGTTACATTGGTCCCGTGGGAGATGTTGGTGCCACCCACGTGGACGTTTGTGGGGCTGTTTCGAATATTCGCCCTCTAACGCCATGTTTTGCTTAAGTCTAAAAGTATGCAAATTACCGTCGTATTCTCAAACCAAATACCTGTGGCTGCGGGGTCAATTCCTACGAGTTACATTGGTCCCGTGGGAGGTGTTGGTGCCACCCACGGGGATGTTCGGGGTCTTTTTCAAGTTCTCACCCTCTAACGCCATATTTTTAAGCCTAAGTCTAGAAATATGCAAATTACCGTCGTACTTTCAAACCGGGAGACCAGCGGCTACGGGGTCAGTTCCTACGAGTTAAATTTGTCCCATGGGAGGTGTTAGTGCCACCCACGGGGATGTTCGGCGGCTGTTTCTAGTTCTCACCCTCTAACACCATGTTTTTAAGCCTAACACTAGGAATATGAAAATTACCGTCGTATTCTAAAATCGGGAGTCCCGAGGCTGCGGGGACAGTTCCTACGAGTTACATTGATCCCGTGGGAGGTGGTGGTGCCACCCACGGTGACGTTCGAGGGCTGTTTCCAGTTTTCACACTCTAACGCCATGTTTTTACACCTAAGTCCAGAAAGATGCAAATTATCGTGGTATTCTCAAACCGGGAGACCCGTGGCTGCGGGGTCAGTTCCTACGAGTTACATTGGTCCCGTGGGAGGTGTTGGTACCACCCACAGGTACGTTCGGGGGTTGTTTCTAGGTCTCACCCTCCAACGCCATGTTTTTAAACCGAAGTCTAGAAATATGAAAATTACCGTCGTACTCTTTACCGGGAGACCCGCGGCTGCGGGGTCAGTTCCTTAGAGTTACATTGGTCCCGTGGGAGGTGTTGGTGCCACCCACGGGGCCATTCGGGGGTTGTTTCTAGATCTCCCCCTCTAACGCCATGTTTTTAAACCTATGTCTAGAAATATGTAAATTACCGTCGTATTGTCAAATCGAGAGTCCCGCGGCTGCGGGGTCAGTTCCTATGAGTTACATTGGTCCCGTGGGAGGTGTTGGTGCCACCCAAGGGGATGTTCGGGGGATATTTATAGTTCTCACCCTCTAATGCCATGTTTTCAAGCCTAAGTCTAAAAATATGAAATTTATCATCGTACTCTCAAACTGGGTGACCCGCGGCTGCGGGGTGAGTTCCTACGAGTTACATTGGTCCCGTGGGAGGTGTTGGTGCCACCCATGGGGCCGTTCGGGAGCTGTTTCTAGTTCTCACCCTCCAATGCCATGTTTTTAAGCCTAAGTCTAGAAATCTACAAATTACCGTCGTACAGTCAAACCGGGAGACCCGCGGCTGCGGGGTGTGTTCCTACGAGTTACATTGGTCCCATGGGAGGTGTTGGTGCCACCGACGGGGCCGTTCGGGGGCTGTTTCTAGTTCTCACCCTCTGATGCCATGTTTTTACGCCTAAGTTTAGAAATATGAAAATTACCGTCGTAGTCTCAAACTGGGAGTCCCGCAGCTGCGGGGTCAGTTCCTACGAGTTACATTGGTCCCGTGGGAGGTGTTGGTGCCACTCCCGGGAACGTTCGGGGGCTGTTTCTAGTTCTCACCCTCTAACGACATATTTTTAAGCCTAAGTCTAGAAATATGCAAATTATCGTCATATTATCAAACCGGGAGTACCGCATCTGCGGGCTCAGTTCCTACGAGTTACATTGGTCCCGTGGGAGGTATTAGTGAAACCCACGGTGTCGTTCGGGGGCTGTTTCGAGTTTTCACCCACAAACGTCATGTTTTGCTTAAGTCTAGAAATATACAAATCATGGTCATATTCTCAAACCAAAGACCCGCGACTGCGGGTACAGTTCCTACTAGTTACATTGGTCCCGTGGGAGGTGTTGGTGCCACCCACGGGGATGTTCGGGAGCTATTTTGAGTTTTCACCATCTAACACCATGTTTTGCTTAAGTCTAGAAATATGCAAAGTACCGTCGTATTCTCAAACCAAAGACCCGCTGCTGCGGGGTCAGTTTCTACGAGTTACATTGGTCCCGTGGGAGGTGTTGGTGCCACCCACGGGGCCGTTCGGGGTCTTTTTCTAGTTCTCACCCTCTAACGCCATGTTTTTAAGCCTAAGTCTAGAAATATGCAAATTACCGTCGGACTCTCAAATCCAGAGACCCACGGCTGCGGGGTCAGTTCCTACGAGTTACATTGATCCCGTGGGAGGTGTCGGTGCCACCCACGGGTACGTTCGGTGGTTGTTTCTAGGTCTCACCCTCTAACGCCATGTTTTTAAACCTATGTCTAGAAATATGCAAATTACCGTCCTATTCTCAAATCGGGAGTCCCGCGGCTGCGGAGTCAGTTCCTACGAATTACATTGGTGCCGTGGGAGGTGTTGGTACCACCCAAGGGGACGTTCGGGGGCTATTTCTAGTTATCATCCTCTAACGCCATGTTTTCAAGCCTAAGTATAAAAATATTAAAATTACCATCGTACTCTCAAACTGGGTGACCCGCGGCTGCGGGGTCAGTTCCTACGACTTACATTGGTCCCGTGGGAGGTGTTGGTGCCACCCATGGGGCCGTTCGGGGGCCGTTTCCAATTCTCACCCTCTAACGCAATGTTTTTAAGCCTAAGTCTAGAAATATGAAAATTATCGTCATACAGTCAAACCGGGAGACCCGCGGCTGCGGGGTCAGTTCCTACGAGTTACATTGGTCCCGTGGGAGGTGTTGGTGCCACCTATGGGGCCGTTCGGGGGTTGTTTCTAAATCTCACCCTCTAACGTCATGTTTTTAAGCCTAAGTCTAGAAATATACAAATTACCGTCGTACTCTCAAACCTGGAGACCCACGGCTGCGGGGTCTGTTCCTAGGAGTTACATTGGTCCCGTGGGAGGTGTTGTGCCACCCACGGGGCTGTTCGGGGGCTGTTTCTAGTTCTCACCGTCTAATGCCATGTTTTTACGCCTATGTCTAGAAATATGTAAATTACCGTCGTAGTCTTAAACCGGGAGTCCCGCGGCTGCAGGGTCAGTTCCTACGAGTTACACTGGTCCCGTGGGAGGTGTTGGTGCCACCCCCGGGGACGTTCGGGGGCTGTTTCTAGTTCTCACCCTCTAACGCCATATTTTTAAGCCTAAGTCTAGAAATATGGAAATTATCATCATATTATCAAACCGGGAGTCCCGCATCTGCGGGGTCAGTTCCTACGAGTTACATTGGTCCCGTGGGAGGTATTGGTGCAACCCACGGTGTCGTTCGGGGGTTGTTTCGAGTTTTCACCCTCTAACGCCATGTTTTGCTTAAGTCTAGAAATATACAAATTACGGTCATATTCTCAAACCAAAGACCCGCGGCTGCGGGGACAGTTCCTACGGGTTACATTGGTCCCGTGGGAGGTGTTGGTGCCACCCACGGGGACGTTCGGGGGCTGTTTCCAGTTTTCACCCTCCAACGCCATGTTTTGCTTAAGTCTAGAAATATGTAAATTATCGTCGTATTCTCAAACCAAAGACGCGCAACTGCGGGGTCAGTTCCTATGAGTTACATTGGTCCCGTGGGAGGTGTTGGTGCCACCCACGGGTACGTTCGGGGGTTGTTTCTAGGTCTCAGCCTCTAACGCCATGTTCTTAAACCTAAGTCTAGAAATATGCAAATTACCGTCGTACTCTTTAACCGGGAGACCCGCGGCTGCGGGGTTAATTCCTACGAGTTACATTGGTCCCGTGGGAGGTGTTGGTGCCACCCACGGGGCCATTCGGGGGTTATTTCTAGGTCTCACCCTCTCACGCCATGTTTTTAAACCTATGTCTAGAAATATGCAAATTACCATCGTATTCTCAAATCGAGAGACCCGTGGCTGGGGGTCAGTTCCTACGAGTTACATTGGTCCCGTGGGAGGTATTGGTGCAACCCACGGTGTCATTCGGGGATTGTTTCAAGTTTTCACCCTCTAACGCCATGTTTTGCTTAAGTCTAGAAATATGCAAATTACGGTCATATTCTCAAACCAAAGACCCGCGGCTACGGGGACTGCTCCTACGAGTTACATTGGTCCCGTGGGAGGTGTTGGTACCTCCCACGGGGACGTTCGGGGGCTGTTTCGAGTTTTCACCCTCTAACGCCATGTTTTGATTAAGTCTACAAATATGCAAATTACCGTCGTATTCTCAAACCAAAGACCCGCGGCATCGGGGTCAGTTCCTACGAGTTACATTGGTCCTGTGGGAGGTGTTGGTGCCACCCACGGGGACGTTCGGGGTCTTTTTCTAGTTCTCACCCTCTAACGCCATGTTTTTAAGCCTAAGTCTAGAAATATACAAATTACCGTTGTACTCTCAAACCGGTAGACCCGCGGCTGCGGGGTCAGTTCCTACGAGTTAAATTGGTCCCGTGGGAGGTGTTAGTGCCACCCACGGGGACGTTCGGGGGCTGTTTCTAGTTCTCACCCTCTAACGCCATGTTTTTAAGCCCAACACTAGAAATATGTAAATTACCGTCGTATTCTAAAATCGGGAGTCCCGAGGCTGCGGGGACAGTTCCTACGAGTTACATTGGTCCCCGTGGGAAGTGTTTGTGCCACCCACGGGGACGTTCGGGGGTTGTTTCTAGTTCTCACCCTCTAACGCCATGTTTTTAAGCCTAAGTCTAGAAATATGCAAATTACCGTTTTATTCTCAAACCGGGTGTCCCGCGGCTGCGGGGATAGTTCCTACGAGTTACATTGGTCCCGTGGGAGGTGTTGGTGCCACCCACGGGGCCTTTCGGGGGCTGTTTCTAGTTCTCACCCTCTAACGCCATGTTTTTATGCCTAAGTGAGAACGTGAGAATTACGTGTGATAATTGATTAAAATAGATTCACAAGTTTCCATGAACCCCTTATTTAATTAGAGACCATAATCATGCATCTAAAGTCCAAGTGTCAACCCATAAACAAATAAAGCAAGCGACACAAAGTTAAGGAAAAATACCCGAAGGGAAAACCTTTTATTTCTTGAACTTTGAATAATTTACAAGACCATTGACTTACATACTTCCTGATAATCGCCCACAAGTGTAATGCACGGTGTCTTCGTCAAACCTTCAAAGCAACGGCTAGAAACAGTGTCGGCTGGAATCTCCCTCAGGAACTCTAGGTGGTTAGCAATGAAGAAGGGAGACGGATTCTTCACAAGGGTTGAACAATAGCAAAGCTTGTGTTCTAGGGTTCCAAAAGATTCACAAAAGTAATTGGGATTTTTGTGTGTGAATCGAAAAGAGTCTTGGGACTCAAAAAGGTGAAGACTTAGAGTATTTAGGACTCTGAAAATCGTCTTGAAAAGTCTTGAAAAACAACTCCCCGAAGTTGGCTTAAATAAGAAAACTTTGATCCTAAAAAATCTCGAACAGATCTGGCCGAATTTATCCCAGGCGGACCGGTCCGGCTCGGAGGCGGATCGGTCCGACCTCGGATCGGTTTTTTTAAAAATTGGCTTCTTCAGTTCGCTTTCGGTCCGGGGTTTACTTCTTATTTTTATAAAAAACATTTTATAAAAATTTCCCAATACTAAATATGAACTTTAAGGAACGTAAAAAATTTTTTTTACCAAGTTCATTCTCGCAGAGGTGATGTTGAAGACACTTTGATATTCGGATCTGTTGATGTAGATGCGATCTTGAGTTTCTTCAACGGTGTAACGACGTTCGACATATAAATTGATAATGGACAAAAATGCCATTACACTAAGTCTAGAAATATACAAATTACCATCGTAGTCTCAAACCGGGAGTCCTGCATCTGCAGGGTCAGTTCTTACGAGTTACATTGGTCCCGTGGGAGGTGTTGGTTCCACCCACGGGGACGTTCGGGGCCTCTAACGCCATGTTTTGATTAAGTCTAGAAATATACAAATCACGATCATATTCTCAAACCAAAGACCCGCGACTGCGGGGATAGTTCCTACTAGTTACATTGGTCCCGTTGGAGGTGTTAGTGCCACCCACGGGGATGTTCGGGGGCTGTTTTGAGTTTTCACCCTCTAACGCCATGTTTTGCTTAAGTTTAGAAATAAGCAAATTACCGTCGTATTCTCAAACCAAAGACCCGCGGCTGCGGGGTCAGTTCTTACGAGTTACATTGGTCCCGTGGGAGGTGTTGGTGCCACCCACGGGGACGTTCGGGGTCTTTTTCTAGTTCTCACCTTCTAACGCCAGGTTTTTAAGCCTAAGTCTAGACATATGCAAATTATCGACCTACTCTCAAACCGGGAGACCCGCGGCTGCGGGGTCAGTTACTACGAGTTAAATTGGTCCCGTGGAAGGTCTTAGTGCCACCCACGGGGATGTTCGGGGGCTGTTTCTAGTTCTCACCCTCCAACGCCATGTTCTTAAGCCTAACACTAGAAATATGCAAATTACCGCCGTATTCTAAAACCGAGAGTCCTGAGGCTGCGGGGATAGTTCCTACGAGTTACATTGGTCCCGTGGGAGGTGTTGGTGCCACCCACGGGGACGCTCGGGGTCTGTTTCTAGTTCTCACCCTCTAACGCCATGATTTTAAGCCTAAGTCTAGAAATATGCAAATTACCATCGTACTCTCAAACCGAGAGAACCACAGCTGCGATGTCAGTTCCTTTGAGTACATTGATCCCGTGGGAGGTGGTGGTGCCACCCACGGGGACGTTCGAGGGATGTTTCTAGTTCTCACCCTTTAACGCCATGTTTTTAAACCTAAGTCTAGAGAAATGCAAATTACCGTCGTATTCTCAAACCGGGAGACCCGCGGCTGCGGGGTCAGTTCCTACGAGTTACATTGGTCCCGTGGGAGGTGTTGGTGCCACCCACGGGTACGTTCGGTGGTTTTTTCTAGGTCTCACCTTCTAATGCCATGTTTTTGAACCTAAGTCTAGAAATATGCAAATTACCGTCGTACTCTTTAACGAGGAGACCCGCGGTTGCGGGATCAGTTCCTACGAGTTACATTGGTCCCGTGGGAGGTGTCGGTGCCACCCATGGGGCCATTAGGGGGTTGTTTCTAGATCTCACCCTCTAACGTCATGTTTTTAAACCTATGTCTAGAAATATGCAAATTACCGTCCTATTCTCAAATCGGGAGTCCCGCGGCTGCGGGGTCAGTTCCTACGAGTTACATTGGTGCCGTGGGAGGTGTTGGTGCCACCCAAGGGGACGTTCGGGGGCTATTTCTAGTTCTCAGCCTCTAACGCCATGTTTTCAAGCCTAAGTCTAAAAATATTAAAATTACCATCGTACTCTCAAACTGGGTGACCCGCGGCTGCGGGGACAGTTCCTACGAGTTACATTGGTCTCGTGGGAGGTGTTGGTGCCATCCATGGGGCCGTTCGGGGGCCGTTTCTAGTTCTCACCCTCTAACGCCATGTTTTTAAGCCTAAGTCTATAAATATGCAAATTATCGTCATACAATCAAACCGGGAGACCCGCGGCTGCGAGGTCAGTTCCTACGAGTTACATTGGTCCCGTGGGAGGTGTTGGTGCCACCCACGGGGCCATTCGGGGGCTGCTTTTAGTTCTCACCGTCTAATGCCATGTTTTTACGCCTAAGTTTAGAAATATGCAAATTATCGTCATAGTCTTAAACCGGGAGTCCCGCGGCTGCGGGCTCAGTTCCTACGAGTTACATTGGTCCCGTGGGAGGTGTTGGTGCCACCCCTGGGGACGTTCGGGGGCTGTTTCTAGTTCTCACCCTCTAACGCCATATTTTTATGCCTAAGTCTAGAAATATGAAAATTATCGTCATATTATCAAACCGGGAGTCCCTCATCTGCAGGGTCAGTTCCTACGAGTTACATTGGTCCCGTGGGAGGTATTGGGGCAACCCACGGTGTCGTTCGGGGGTTGTTTCGAGTTTCACCCTCTAACGCCATGTTTTGCTTAAGTCTAGAAATATACAAATTACGGTCATTTCTCAAACCAAAGACCCGTGGCTGCGGGGACAGTTCCTACGAGTTACATTGGTCCGGTGGGAGGTGTTGGTGCCACCCACGGGGACGTTCGGGGGCTGTTTCGAGTTTTCACCCTCTAACGCCATGTTTTGCTTAAGTCTAGAAATATATAAATTATCGTCGTATTCTCAAACCAAAGACGCGCGGCTGCGGGGTCAGTTCCTTCGAATTACATTGGTCCCGTGGGAGGTGTTGGTGCCACCCACGGGTACGTTCGGGGGTAGTTTCTAGGTCTCAGCTTCTAACGCCATGTTTTTAAACCTAAGTCTAAAAATATGCAAATTACCGTCGTACTCTTTAACCGGGAGACCCGCGGCTGCGGGGTCAGTTCCTACGAGTTACATTGGTCCCGTGAGAGGTGTTGGTGCCACCCACGGGGCCATTCGGGGGTTGTTTCTAGATCTCACCCTCTCACGCCATGTTTTTAAACCTATGTCTAGAAATATGCAAATTACCATCGTATTCTCAAATCGAGAGACCCGTGGCTGGGGGTCAGTTCCTACGAGTTACATTGGTCCCGTGGGAGGTATTGGTGCAACCCACGGTGTCGTTCGGGGGCTGTTTCGAGTTTTCACCCTCTAACGCCATGTTTTGCTTTAGTCTAGAAATATGCAAATTACGGTCATATTCTCAAACTAAAGACCCGCGGCTACGAGGACAGCTCCTACGAGTTACATTAGTCCCGTGGGATGTGTTGGTGCCTCCCACGGGGACGTTCGGGGGTTGTTTCGAGTTTTCACCCTCTAACGCCATGTTTTGATTAAGTCTAGAAATATGCAAATTACCGTCGTATTCTCAAACCAAAGACCCGCGGCTTCGGGGTCAGTTCCTATGAGTTACATTGGTCCCATGGGAGGTGTTGGTGCCACCCACGGGGACTATCGTGGTCTTTTTCTAGTTCTCACCCTCTAACGCCATGTTTTTAAGCCTAAGTCTAGAAATATGCAAATTACAATCGTACTCTCAAACCGGGAGACCCGCGGCTGCGGGGTCAGTTCGTACGAGTTAAATTGGTCCCGTGGGAGGTGTTAGTGCCACCCACGGGGACGTTCGGGGGATGTTTCTAGTTCTCACCCTCTAACGCCATGTTTTTAAGCCTAACACTAGAAATATGCAAATTACCGTCGTATTCTAAAATCGGGAGTCCCGAGGCTGCGGGGACAGTTCCTACGAGTTACATTGGTCCCGTGGAAAGTGTTTGTGCCACCCACGGGGACGTTCGGGGGCTATTTCTAGTTCTCACCCTCTAACGCCATGTTTTTAAGCCTAAGTCTAGAAATATGCAAATTACCGTTGTATTCTCAAACCGGTAGTCCCGCGGCTGCGGGGATAGTTCCTACGAGTTACATTGGTCCCGTGGGAGGTTTTGGTACCACCCACGGGGCCTTTCAGGGGCTATTTCTAGTTCTCCCCCTCTAACGCCATGTTTTTATGCCTAAGTGAGAACGTGAAAATTACGTGTGATAATTGATTAAAATAGATTCGCAAGTTTCCTTGAACCCCTTATTTAATTTTAGACCCTAATCATGCATCTAAAGTGCAAATGTCAACCCATAAACAAATAAAGCAAGCGACACAAAGTTAAGGAAAACTCCCCGAAGGGAAAACCTTTTATTTCTTGAACTTTGAATAATTTACAAGACCATTGACTTACATACAACCTGATAATCGCCCACAAGTGTAACGCACGGTGTCTTCGTCAAACATTCAAAGAAACGGCTAGAAACAGTGTCGGCTGGAATCTCCCGCAGGAACTCTAGGTGGTCAGCAATGAAGAAGGGAGACGACTTCTTTACAAGGGTTGAACAATACCAAAGCTTGTGTTCTAGGATTCCAAAAGATTCACAAAAGTAATTGGGATTTTTGTGTGTGAATCAAAAAGAGTCTTGGGACTCAAAAAGGTGAAGACTTAGAGTATTTAGGAATCTGAAAATCGTCTTGAAAAGTCTTGAAAAACAACTCCCCGAAGTTGGCTTAAATAAGAAAACTTTGTGACTAAAAAATCTCTAACAAATCTGGCCGAATTTATCCCAGGCGGACCGGTCCAGCTCGGAGGCGGATCGGTCCGACCTCGGATCGGTTCTTTTAAAAATTGTCTTCTTCAGTTCGCTTTCGGTCCGGGGTTTACTTCTTATTTTTATAAAAAACATTTTATAAAAATTTCCCAATACTAAATATGAACTTTAAGGAACGTAAAAAAACAATTTTACCAAGTTCATTCTCGCAGAGGTGATGTTGAAGACACTTTGATATTCGGATCTGTTGATGTAGATGTGATCTTGAGTTTCTTCAACGGTGTAACGACGTTCGACATATAAATTGATAATGGACAAAAATGCCATTACACTAAGTCTAGAAATATACAAATTACCATCATAGTCTCAAACCGGGAGTCCCGCATCTGCAGGGTCAGTTCCTACGAGTTACATTGGTCCCGTGGGAGGTGTTGGTTCCACCCACGGGGACGTTCGAGGGTTGTTTCTAGTTCTCATCCTCTAACACCACGTTTTTAAGCTTAAGTCTAGAAATATGAAAATATCTGTCGTACTCTCAAAACCAGGAGACCCGTAGCTGCGGGGTCAGTTCCTACAAGTTACATAGATCCCGTGGGAGGTGGTGGTGCCACCCACGGGGACGTTCGAGGGATGTTTCTAGTTCTCACCCTCTAACGCCATGTTTTTAAACCTAGGTCTAGAAAGATGCAAATTATCGTCGTTTTCTCAAACCGGGAGACCCGCGGCTGCGGGGTCAGTTCCTACGAGTTACATTGGTCTCGTGGGAGGTGTTAGTGCCACCCATGGGGACGTTCGGGGGATGTTTCTAGTTTTCACCCTCTAACGCCATGTTTTTAAGCCTAAGTCTTAAAATATGTAAATTACAATCGTACTCTCAAACCGAGAGACCCGTGGCTGCGGGGTCAGTTCCTACGAGTTACATTGATCCCGTGGGAGGTGGTGGTGCCACCCACGGGTACGTTCGGGGGCCATTTCTAGTTCTCACCCTCTAACGCAATGATTTTAAACCTAAGTCTAGAAATATGCAAATTAACGTCGTACCCTGTAACCGGGAGACCCGCGGCAGCAGGGTCAGTTCCTACGAGTTACATTGGTCCCGTGGGAGGTGTTGGTGCCACCCACGGGGCCGTTCGGGGGCAGTTTCTAGTTCTCACCCTCTAACGCCAATAATTTTAAGCCTAAGTCTAGAAATATGCAAATTACGGTCCTATTCTCAAATCGGGAGTCCCGCGGCTGTGGGGTCAGTTCCTACGAGTTACATTGGTCCCGTGGGAGGTGTTGGTGACACCCCCGGGGCCGTTTGTGGGCTGTTTCGAGTTTTCACCCTCTAACGCCATTTTTTGCTTAAGTCTAGAAATATGGAAATTATCGTCGTATTCTCAAACCGGGAGACCCGTGGCTGCGGGGTCAGTTCCTACGAGTTACATTGGTCCTATGGGAGGTGTTGGTGCCACCTTCGGGGACGTTCGGGGGCTATTTTTAGTTCTCATCCTCTAACGCCATGTTTTTAAGCCTAAGTCTAGAAATATGCAAATTAACATCGTATTCTCAAATCGGGAGTCCCGCAGCTGCGGGGTCAATTTCTACGAGTTATATTGGTCCCAAGGGAGGTGTTGGTGCCCCCCATGGGGACGTTCGAGGGTTTTTTCTAGTTCTCACCCTCTAAAGCCATATTTTTAAGCCCAAGTCTAGAAATATGCAAATTATCATCATATTATCAAACGGCGAGTCCCGCAACTGCGGGGTCAGTTCCTACGAGTTACATTGGTCCCGTGGAAGGTGTTCTTAAAAACCCATGGTGTCGTTCGGGGGCTGTTTCAAGTTTTCCACCTCTAACGCCAAGTTTTGCTTACGTCTAGAAATATGAAAATTACCGTCATATTCTCAAACCAAAGACCGGCGGCTACGGGGTCAATTCCTACGAGTTACATTTTTCCCGTGGGAGGTGTTGGTGCCACCCACAGGGACGTTCGGGGCCTGTTTCTAGTTCTCACCCTCTAACGCCATATTTTTAAACCTAAGTCTAGAAATATAAAAATTACCGTCGTACCTTCAAACCGGGTTGCCCGCGGCTGCGGGGTCAGTTCCAACGAGTTACATTGGTCCCGTGGGAGGTGTTGGTGCCACCTATGGGGCCGTTCGGTGGACGTTTCTAGTTCTCACCCTCTAACGTCATGTTTTTAAGCCTAAGTCTAGAAATATGAAAATTACCGTCGTACTCTCAAACTTGGAGACCCACGGCTGCGGGGACAGCTCCTAGGAGTTACATTTGTCCCGTGGGAGGTGTTGTGCCACCCACGGGGCCGTTCGGGTGCTGTTTCTAGTTCTCACCCTCCAACGCCAATAATTTTAAGCCTAAGTCTAGAAATTTACAAATTACGGTCGTATTCTCAAACCGAGAGTCCCGCGGCTGCGGGGTCAGTTCTTACGAGTTACATTGTTCCGGTGGGAGGTGTTGGTGCCACCCACGGGGCCGTTTTGGGGTTGTTTCGAGTTTTCACCCTCTAACGCCATGTTTTGCTTAATTCCAGAAATATGCAAATTACCGTCGGATTCTCAAAACGAGAGTCCCGCGGCTGCGGGGTCAGTTCTTACGAGTTACATTGTTCCCGTGGGAGGTGGTGGTGCCACCCACGGGGACGTTCGGGGGCTGTTTTTAGTTCTCATCCTCTAACTCCATGTTTTTAAACCTAAGTCTAGAAATTTGCAAATTACCATCATATTCTAAAATCGGGAGTCCCGCGGCCGCGGGGTCAATTTCTACGAGTTACATGGGTCCCGTGGGAGGTGTTGGTGCCACCCACAGGGACGTTCGGTGGCTGTTTCTAGTTCTCACCCTCTAACGCCATCTTTTTAAGCCAAAGTTTAGAAATATGCAAATTACCATCGTACTCTCAAACTGGGAGACCCGCGACTACGAAGTCAGTTCCTACGAGTTAAATTGGTCCCGTGGGAGGAGTTAGTGCCACCCACGGGGCCGTTCGGGGGCTGTTTCTAGTACTCACCCTCTAACGAAATGTTTTTGAGCCTAACACTAGAAATATGTAAATTACCGTCGTATTCTAAAACTGGGAGTCCCGAGGCTGCGGGGATAGTTCTTACGAGTTACATTGGTCCCGTGGGAGGTGTTGGTGTCACCCACGGGGCCGTTCGGGGGCTGTTTCTAGTTGTCACCCTCTAACGCCATGTTTTTAAGCCGAAATATAGAAATATGCAAATTGCCGTTGTATTCTCAAACCGGGAGTCCCGCGGCTGCAGGGTCAATTCCTACGAGTTACATTGGTCCCGTGGGAGGTGTTGGTGCCACCCACGGGGACGTTCGAGGGCTGTTTCTAGTTCTCACCCTCTAACGCCATGTTTTTAAGCCTAAGTCTAGAAAAATGCAAATTACCATTGTACTCTCAAACTGAGAGACCCACCACTGCGGGGTCAATTCCTATGAGTTACATTGGTCCCGTGGGAGGAGTTAGTGCCACCCATGGGGCCATTCGGGGGCTGTTTTGAGTTCTCACCCACAAACGCCATTTTTTAAGCCTAAGCCTACAAATATGCAAATTATCGTCGTATTCTCAAACGGAGATCCTGTGGCTGTGGGGTCAGTTCCTACGAGTAACATTGATCCCCTGGGAGGTATTGGTGCCACCCACGGGCCCGTTCGGGGGCTGTTTCAAGTTCTCACCTTCTAACGCCATATTTTAAAGCCAAAGTTTAGAAATATGCAAATTACCGCCGTATTCTTAAACGGGGAGACCCGCGACTGTGGGGTCAGTTCCTACGAGTTACATTGGTCCCGTGAGAGGTGTTGGTGCCACCCACGGGGACGTTCGAGGCCTGTTTCTAGTTCTCACCTCTAAGGCCATGTTTTTAAGCCTAAGTCTAGAAATATGCAAATTACCGTCGTATTCTCAAACCGGGAGTGCCGCGGCTGCAGGGTCAGTTTCTACGAGTTACATTGGTCCCGTGGGAGGTGTTGCTGCCACACACGGGGCCGTTCGAGGGCTGTTTCTAGTTCTCACCCTCTAACGCCATATTTTTAAGCCTAAGTTTAGAAATAAGCAAATTACCGTCGTACTCTCAAACCGGGAGACCCGTGGCTGCGGGGTTAGTTCCTACGAGTTACATTGGTCCCGTGGGAGGTGTTGGTGCCCCCCACGGGGCTGTCCGGGGGCTATTTCTAGTTCTCACCCTCTAATGCCATTTTTTTAAGCCTAAGTCTAGAAATATGCAAATTACCGTCGTAGTCTCAAACCGAATGTCCCGTGGCTGCGGGGTTAGTTTCGACGAGTTACATTGGTCCAGTGGGAGGAGTTGGTGCCACCCACGGGGACGTTCGGGGGCTGTTTCTAGTTCTCACCCTCTTACGTCTTGTTTTTAAGCCTACGTCCTTAAATATGCAAATTACAGTCGCACTCTCAAACCGGGAGACCCGTGGCTACGGGGTCAGTTCCTACGAGTAACATTGATCCCGTGGGAGGTGTTAGTGCCACCCACGGGGATGTTCGGGGGTTATTTCTAGTTTTCACCCTCTAACGCCATGTTTTTAAACCTAAGTCTAGAAAGATGCAAATTACAGTTGTATTCTTAAACCGGGAGACCCGCGGCTGCGGGGTCAGTTCCTACGAGTTACATTGGTCCTGTGGGAGGAGTTAGTACCACCCACGGGGACGTTCGGGGGTTGTTTCTAGGTCTCACCCTCTAACACCATGTTTTTAAGGCTAAGACTAGAAATATGCAAATTATCGTCATATTCTCAAATCGCGAGACCCGCGGCTGCGGGGTCAGTACCTACGAGTTACACCGGTCCCGTGGGAGGTGTTAGTTCCACCCATGATGACGTTCAGGGGCTGTTTCTAGTTCTCACCCTTTAACGCCATTTTTTAAGCCTAAGTCTAAGAATATGCAAATTGCCGTCGTACCCTTAAACCGGGTGACCTGCGGCTGTGGAGTCAGTTCCTTCGAGTTACATGGGACCCGTGGGAGGTGTTGGTGCCACCCACGGGCCCGTTCGGGGGTTGTTTATAGTTATCACGCTCTAACGCCATGTATTTCATCCTAAGTCGATAAATATGCAAATTACCATCGTATTATCAAACCGGGAGTCCCGCGACTGCAGGGTCAGTTCCTACGACTTACATTGATCCCGTGGGTGGTGTTGGTGCGACACACGAGGCCGTTCGGGCGCTGTTTTTAGTACTCACCCAATAACGCCATATTTTTAAGCCTAAGTTTAGAAATATGAAAATTACCTTCCTAATCTCAAACCGGTAGTCCCGCGGCTGCAGGGACAGTTCCTACGAGTAACATTGGTCCCATGGGAGGTGTTGGTGCCACCCATGGGGCCGTTCGGGGGCTGTTTCGAGTTTTCACCCTCTAACGCCATGTTTTTAAATCTATATCTAAAAATATGCAAATTATCATCGTATTCAAAAACAGGGAGTCCCGCGGCTGCGGGGTCAGTTCCTACGAGTTACATTGGTCCCGTGGGAGGTGTTGCTGCCACCCACGGGGACATTCGAGGGCTGTTTCTAGTTCTCACCCTCTAACGCCATGGTTTTAAGCCTAAGTCTAGAATAATGCAAATTACCATTGTACTCTCAAACTGAGAGACCCACCGCTACGGGGCCAATTCCTACGAGTTATATTGGTCCCGTGGGAGGAGTTAGTGCCACCCACGGGGCCATTCGGGGGCTGTTTTGAGTTCTCACCCACAAACGCCATTTTTTAAGCCTAAGTCTAGAAATATGCAAATTACCGTCGTATTCTCAAACGGGGATCCTGTGGCTGTGGGGTCAGTTCCTACGAGTAACATTGATCCCCTGGGAGGTATTGGTGCCACCCACGGGGCCGTTCGGGGGCTGTTTCTAGTTCTCACCTTCTAACGCCATATTTTAAAGCCAAAGTTTAGAAATATGGAAATTACCGCCGTATTCTCAAACCGGGAGACCCGCGGATGCGGGGTCAATTCCTACGAGTTACATTGGACCCTTGAGAGGTGTTGGTGCCACCCACGGGGTCGTTCGGGGCCTGTTTCTAGTTCTCACCTCTAAGGCCATGTTTTTAAGCCTAAGTCTAGAAATATGCAAATTACCGTCATATTCTCAAACCGGGAGTGCCGCGGCTGCGGGGTCAGTTTCTACGAGTTACATTGGTCCCGTGGTAGGTGTTGCTGCCACACACGGGGCCGTTCGAGGGCTGTTTCTAGTTCTCAGCCTGTAACGCAATATTTTTAAGCCTAAGTCTAGAAATAAGCAAATTATCGTCGTTCTCTCAAATCGGGAGACCCGCGGCTGCGGGGTCAGTTCCAGCGAGTTACATTGGTCCCGTGGGAGGTGTTGGTGCCCCCCACGTGGCTGTCCGGGTGTTGTTTCTAGTTCTCACCCTCTAATGCCATTTTTTTAAGCCTAAGTCAAGAAATATGCAAATTATCGTCGTAGTCTCAAACCGAAAGTCCCGCGGCTGCGGGGTTAGTTTCGACGAGTTACATTGGTCCAGTGGGAGGTGTTGGTGCCACCCACGGGGACGTTCGGGTGATGTTTCTAGTTCTCACCCTCTAACGTCTTGTTTTTAGGACTAAATCCATAAATATGCAAATTACAGTCGCACTCTCAAACCGGGATACCCGCGGCTGCGGGGTCAGTTCCTACGAGTAACATTGATCCCGTGGGAGGTGTTGGTGCCACCCACGGGGACGTTTGGGTGATATTTCTAGTTTTCACACTCTAATGCCATGTTTTTAAACCTAAGTCTAGAAAGATGCAAATTACAGTCGTATTCTTAAACCGGGAGACCCGCGGCTGCGGGGTCAGTTCCCACGAGTTACATTGGTCCTGTGGGAGGTGTTGGTACCACCCACGGGGACGTTCGGGGTTTGTTTCTAGGTCTCATCCTCTAACGCCATGTTTTTAAGCCTAAGACTAGAAATATGAAAATTACCGTCGTATTCTCAAATCGCGAGACCCGCGGCTGCGGGGTCAGTACATACGAGTTACACTGGTCCCGTGGGAGGTGTTAGTTCCACCCATGATGACGTTCAGGGGCTGTTTCTAGTTCTCACCCTCTAACGCCATTTTTTAAGCCTAAGTCTAAGAATATGCAAATTACCATCGTACCCTTAAACCGGGTGACCTGCGGCTATGGAGTCAGTTCCTTCGAGTTACATGGGACCCGTGGGAGGTGTTGGTGCCACCCACGGGCCCGTTCGGGGGCTGTTTCTAGTTATCACGCTCTAACGCCATGTATTTCAGCCTAAGTCTATAAATATGTAAATTACCATCGTATTATCAAACCGGGAGTCCCGCGGCTGCGGGATCAGTTCCTACGACTTACATTGATCCCGTGGGTGGTGTTGGTGCTACCCACGAGGCCGTTCGGGCGCTGTTTTTAGTACTCACCCTCTAATGCCATATTTTTAAGCCTAAGTTGAGAAATATGCACATTACCTTCCTAATCTCAAACCGGGAGTCCCGCGGCTGCAGGGACAGTTCCTACGAGTAACATTGGTCCCGTGGGAGGTGTTGGTGCCACCCATGGGGCCGTTCGGGGGCTGTTTCGAGTTTTCACCCTCTAACGCCATGTTTTTAAATCTATATCTAAAAATATGCAAATTATCATCGTATTCTCAAACAGGGAGTCCCGCGGCTGCGGGGTCAGTTCCTACGAGTTACATTGGTCCCGTGGGAGGTGTTGGTGCCACCCACGGGGACGTTCGAGGGCTATTTCTAGTTCTCACCCTCTAACGCCATATTTTTAAGCCTAAGTCTAGAAATATGCAAATTATCATCGTATCCTCTAACCGGGAGTCCCGCCGCCGTTGTATTCTCAAACCAAACACCCGCGGCTGCGGCGACAGTTCCTACGAGTTACATTGGTCCCGTGGGAGGTGTTGGTGCCACCCATGGGGACGTTCGGGGACTTTTTCTAGTTCTCACCCTCTAACGCCATGTTTTTAAGCCTAAGTCTAGAAATATGCAAATTACCATCCTACTCTCAAACCGGGAGACCCGCGGCTGCGAGGTCAGTTCCTACGAGTTAAATTGCTCCCGTGGGAGGAGTTAGTGCCACCCACGGGGCCGTTCGGGGGCTGTTTTTAGTAGTCACCCTCTAACGGCATGTTTTTAAGCCCGAGTCTAGAAAAATAAAAATTACCATTGTACTCTCAAACCGAGAGACCCGCGGATGCGGGGTTAATTTATACGAGTTACATTGGTCCCGTGGGAGGTGTTAGTGCCACCCACGGGGCCATTCGGGGGCTGTTTTGAGTTCTCACCCTCAAACGCCATTTTTTAAGCTTAAGTCTACAAATATGAAAATTATCATCGTATTCTAAAACCGGGAGTCCCGAGGATTCGGGGACAGTTCCTACGAGTTACATTGGTCCCATGGGAGGTGTTGGTGCCACCCACGGGGACGTTCAAGGGATGTTTCTAGTTCTCACCCTCTAACGCCATGTTTTTAAGCCTAAGTCTAGAAAAATACAAATTACCATTGTACTCTCAAATCGCGAGACCCGCGGCTGCGGGGTCAATTCCTATGAGTTACATTGGTCCCGTGGGAGGTGTTAGTGCCACCCACGGGGCCATTCATGGGTTGTTTTGAGTTCTCACCCTCAAACGCCATTTTTTAAGCCTAAGTCTACAAACATGCAAATTACCGTCATATTCTCAAACGGGGAGTCCCGCGGTAGTGGGGTCAGTTCCTACGAGTAACATTGATCTCCTGGGAGGTATTGGTGCCACCCACGGGGCCGTTCGGGGGTTGTTTCTAGTTCTCACCCTCTAAGGCCATGTTTTAAAGCCTAAGTCTAGAAATATGCAAATTACCGTCGTATTCTCAAACTGGGAGTGGGTCAGTTCCAACGAGTTACATTGGTACCGTGGGAGGTGTTGGTGTCACACACGGGGCCGTTCGGGGGATTTTTCTAGTTCTCACACTCTAATGTCATGTTTTTAAGCCTAAGTCTAGAAATATGCAAATTACTGTCGTAGTCTCAAACCGAGAGTCCCGCGGCTGCGGGGTCAGTTCCGACGAGTTACATTGGTCCAGTGGGAGGTGTTGGTGCCACCCACAGGGACGTTCGGGGGCTGTTTCTAGTTCTCACCCTCTAACGTCATGTTTTGAAGCCTAAGTCTAGAAATATGCAAATTACAGTCGCACTCTCAAACTGGGAGACCCGCGGCCGCGGGGTCAGTTCCTACGAGTTAGATTGAACCCGTGGGAGGTGTTGGTGCCACCCACGGGGACGTTCGGGGGCTATTTCTAGTTCTCACCCTCTAACGCTTTGTTTTTAAACCTAAATCTAAAAAGATGCAAATTACTGTTGTATTCTTAAATCGGGAGACCCGCGGCTGCGGGGTCAGTTCCTACGAGTTACATTGGTACCGTGGGAGGTGTTGGTGCCACCCACGGGGACGTTCGGGGGTTGTTTCTAGGTCTCACCCTCTAACGCGATGTTTTTAAGCCTAAGACTAGAAATATGCAAATTACCGTCGTATTCTCAAATCGCGAGACCCGCGGCTGCGGGGTTAGTACCTACGAGTTACATTGGTCCCGTGGGAGGTGTTGGTTCCACCCACGATGACGTTCAGGGGCTGTTTCTAGTTCTCACCCTCTAACGCCATGTTTTTAAGCCTAAGTCTAAAAATATGAAAATTACCGTCGTACCCTTAAACAGGGTGACCCGCGGCTGTGGAGTCAGTTCCTACGAGTTACATTGGTCCCGTGGGAGGTGTTGGTGCCACCCACGGGCCCGTTCGGGGGTTGTTTCTAGTTATTACGCTCTAACGCCATGTATTTCAGCCTAAGTCAGGAAATATGCAAATTAACATCGTATTATAGAACCGGGTGTCCCGCGGCTATAGGGTCACTTCCTACGACTTACATTGGTCCCGTGGGAGGTGTTGGTGCGACCCACGAGGCCGTTCGAGGGCTATTTCTAGTACTCATCCTCTAATGCCATATTTTTATGCCTAAGTTTAGAAATACGTAAATTATCTTCCTAATCTCAAATCGGGAGTCCCGCGACTGCGGGGACAGTTCCTAAGAGTAACATTGGTCCCGTGGGAGGTGTTGGTGCCACCCATGGGGCCGTTCGGGGGCTGTTTCGAGTTTTCACCCTCTAACGCCATGTTTTTAAACCTAAGTCTAATAATAAGAAATTATCGTCGTATTCTAAAACTATGAGTCCCATGGCTGCGGGGTCAATTCCGATGAGTTACATTGGTCCCGTGGGAGGTGTTGGTGCGACCCACGGGGACGTTCGGGGGCTGTTTCTATTTCTCACCCTCTAACACCATCTTTTTAAGCCTAAGTATAGAAATATGCAAATTATCATCGTATTCTCAAACCGGGAGTCCCACCGCTGCGGGGTCAGTTCCTACGAGTTACATTTGTCTCGTGGTAGGTGTTGGTGCCACCCACGGGGACGTTCGGGGGCTGTTTCGTGTTTTCACCCTCTAATGCCATGTTTTTAAGCCTAAGTCTAGAAAAATGCAAATTATCATCGTATTCTCATACCGGGAGTCCCGTAGCTGCGGGGTCAATACCTACGAGTTACATTGGTCCCGTGGGAGGTGTTGGTGCCACTCACGAGGCCGTTAGATGGTTGTTTCGAGTTTTCACCCTCTAACGCCATGTTTTTAAACCTATGTCTAAATATATGCAAATTATCATCGTATTCTCAAACAGGGAGTCCCGCGGCTGCGGGGTCAGTTCCTACGAGTTACATTGGTCCCGTAGGACGTATTGGAGCCACCACAGGGACGTTCAGGTGCTGTTTCTAGTTCTCATCCTCTAACGCCATATTTTTAAGCCTAAGTCTAGAAATATGCAAATTATCGTCGTATTCTCAAACCGGGAGTCCCGCGGCTGCGGTGTAATGACCCCACTTTTATATATAGTTTGTTTTGACACTCTTGTGTTACTTATTATCTTATAAATATTGTATTATTAGATATGTGGTATTAATGGCTATCAATATAACAAACCCCATTTTGAATTACGAAGAATCAACCGTAAATTGGATCAAATCGAAGTCTTATGACATATCTTAAGGCAAATAATAAGTTTTAGGGTAGAAAATATAATTTTATGAAACTTTGAGGACTAAAATAAAAATATAAAATGGGCCATTTTGTATATAAAATATTTTCAAGGACCTCTAAGAAATATTGAAAATATATGGTGTGAAATTACCAAAATGCCCTTCAGGTCCGAAATGACCCTTATACCCTTAATACCTATCCTCGACACCTCGTGCTCGGTTTTTGAACATATCCACTGCACACATGTCACCTCTATAGGAAAGGATAAAACTCATGTAAATCCTCTAGAAAAAGGAAAAAAACACGTGTCGCCGTTTGGTAAACCAAGACTGCAAGGCTGATCCGTTGAACGACACGTGAACGACGACTCACCAAAGTGAAACCTTATCACCAAGACACGTGTCAACACCGTGGGATATTTGGAAAACTATAAATAGGGCCTTTGGGGGATCATTTGAAACTCACACCAATTCCTTGAGAATTATAGAAAGAAATAGTGAGAGAAAGTGTGAGAAAGTCTAAGAAGAAGTTCTTAGGGATATTCATCTTAAGGTAATCTTAATGTTATAATGCATCTTTATAGTCTTAATTTATTGTTTTATAGCTTTACTTAGTAGTTATGCTGGTAAAATATGATAAAGAATTCACTAATCAAAACTTAAAATTTAGAACAAATCCAAGTCGATTTTATAAACTTGTTTGAAATTATACGCTTTCAAAAATGATTCTTTTAAAGAAATTTCTCGTTATTATGGAATCCGATTTAAGTAATTCCAAAGTCAGGCCCGGTGAAGTTCTGTCTAAATGAGATGGTATTTAAGTGGTGCCCCTGTGACCCTCCATCTCTACTGGGAATGAATCCGGAAATGTTCTGTCTAGATGAGATGGTATTTAAGTGGTGCCCCTGTGACCCTCCATCTCTACTGGGAACCGACTGATTAGGAAGAACTATGAATTGAATCCTTTAATTACGATCAATAAGTTTTAAAAGTTAAGAAAATGGTTTTTAGTAATCCTTTGAAACAAGTTACTATTAAAATACAATATATAGATTGGACCTTGTTTAGAACACATACTTAAACCTTTATCGTATTTGTTAGATTAACGTGCGATCGAAGACTCGTTATCTATAATTTCGACCTCTATTTTAGGTGAGTACTCTATGCAATTTCTTGCGCATTTTGATTATATTATATTATGCAAACTATGTATATTTTGTGAAATGCTTTTATTCTCAAAATGCATTTGATACCGATGATTCCGTCGTTTGTTATCTGTTTATATCTCTCCATATAAACATCTGATTTGAATTCTAAAATTATTGATTCGGCCTATGGAAACTCTCTTACTATGTTGGCCTTGACTACCGGGTGGAAATATTTGGGTGGTACCTTCCCAACTGGTTTATCGCTGGTGTGCCCAAAACAAGGCGTTGTTCCAGAAATCATGATTATCTGTCTGTGATGTTATCGGGTGGAAACATTTGATAACACTATCTGTCTGGGTATTAGAGTGTACATGGCCACTAAACTGAATAATTGACACATGCTCAATTGTTTTACCTGTTCTGTTCTGAACTGTTTATTCTGAATATATATATATTGTCATTTACTTTATATATATATTACTTGAAATTCCTATCTCTATGTATATACCTTTTGTTCTAAATTGAATAGGTATCTATTTTCTGAAAACCTTGGAATATTTGGAGATTGAATCTCATTCGGCTTTTAGCTGACATTGTATAAATAACCATTTTTCAGGAAATAATTAAGTTCGTGGATGGAACGAAAAAGGACTATGTTGAAGATTTAGCTTTTAAAGCTCTTTTTGTTACCTTAAGTAGAAGTTTGTTTAATTAGATAGAGCATGTTTAGCTCTTTGTGTCAAATTGTAACTCGTTGATATTTTAATACAAATGAAGTTCCCTTTAGAAAGCTCTGATGATGTAATTCCTTCACTTTCAGTATTTTACGATTCATAACCATGTGATTATACTTCCGCTACATATATTTTAAAACAAAAATTTTAAAGCCAGAATATTGGATGCCTTGGTGGCATGTCAAGACACCAGTTCCCTACTATTTTTGGGTCGGGGTCGGGACAGAGGTGGTATCAGAGCATAGGTTATGAACCCGTAAGACTACTGAGCATAGATTTCGAATGTTATGGATTTTATGTTTCCATCCTTAGGAGATAGTATTAAAAATCTAGTTTATGTGATAACCATCCCTATGTGTTATATTATTTATAATTGGTCTTTTAGTTTTCAATATTGATATATTATAGTAGATCTTACGTTTGGCCATGACTGTAGAAAATGACCAAGAGAAGATCATCAATGGGAACTAGTGATTCGAGTATAGAAGGACTGTAAGGTGCATACAAAGCAATTGAAAGTCTGGCAAAGATTGTGGAGCAGCAGGTGAACAATGGAGTACCAAAGAATCTTGAACTAAGTAGATGTACTATTGAACAGTTCAAAAAGTTGAATCCTCCATCTTTTAAAGGTACTCCTAATCCCACCGAAGCAGAAAGTTGGGTGATGCAGATGGAAAAGATACTCGATGTTCTTAAGTGTACCGACGAAGAAAGGGTGTCATTTGCAACATTTATGTTAGAAGGGGAGGCTGAACATTGGTGGAGAATGACTAAGAGAATACACGGGGAAAGGAATACTTACATAGGTTGAAATGATTTCTTAGTAATATTTTATGAGAAATATTTTCTGAAAACAGTGAAAGACGAAATGGCAGCTGACTTCATGAGTCTGGTGCAAGGGAATATGACGGTTAGTCAATATGAGGCAAAGTTTACTGAGTTATCCCGTTTTGCATGTCATGTTGTAGCAACTGATGTTTTAAGAGCAAAGAAGTTTGAGCATGGGTTAAGGTTGAATATTCGGAGTCGAATTTCCATCCTGAAATTAACATCATATATTGATGTCGTGACTAGGGATACAATAGCTGAGAGGGATGGTGAGGAGTACAATCGAATTAGAGATGGCAAGAGGAAGTTTGGGGAACAAAAAGTAAAGAACCCGAATAATAGAAATTTCTTTAGGAACACATCCAATGTTGGGGGATCTAGTAATAATAAACAGTATAATAACCAGACATGTCAGCAATGTGGGAAGAATCATGGAGGACGACCTTGTTATAAGGATTCAGGAGCTTGTTTTAGATGTGGACAGAAAGGACATCAGATAAAAGACTGCCCAAACCCGGCAAGGATTCCGATAAAACCTTCAAGTGCAAAGAAGGATTAAGACAGACAGGGTAGAGTTTTCAGACTTTCTGATACCCAAGCTTCTAATGCGGTGGTGTCAGGTACACTTTCTATATGTGCACAGCCTTTTAAAGCTTTGATAGATCCTGGCTCTACCCATTCGGTCATATCTATACATGTACTAAATCGCTTTCATAAATTTCCTGAACCGTTGAATCATAACCTACATGTTTCTACTCCTTCGGGTGAGTTATTGATGGGTAAATTAGTATACAAGGCTTGCCCCATAGATATTGATAGTCATAAACTATATGTTGATTTGATAGTTTTAGACATTAAAGATTTTGAAGTCATTTTGGGTATGGATTGTTTAGCATCACATCATGCTAAGGTAGACTGTTTTGTGAAGAGTGTTACTTTCCAAATTCCTCACCAACCAAAATTTAATTTTGAAGGAACTGGCATCATATCTCCGATGTGTATTATTTCTGCAATGCAAGCCTATAGTTTTCTTAAGAAGGGATGTCAAGGATTTCTTACAACTGTTACCAGTTTTCAGACAATAGGGCCTAGCTTAAAAGATATTCCTATCGCTAAGAAATTTACGGATGTTTTTCCAGATGATTTACCAGGCCTACCTCCTAATAGAGAAATAGAATTTACGATTGACCTTGTTCCTGGAACTATACCAATCTCAAAACCACCATATCGTATGGCACCTTTAGAATTAAGAGAGTTAAAAGTTCAATTAGAAGACCTTTTAGACAAGGGTTTTATCAGACCAAGTATATCGCCTTGGGGTGCTCCAGTGTTATTTGTGAAAAAGAAGGATGGGACAATGAGATTATGTATAGATTATCGCGAACTGAATAAGGTAACCATTAAGATTAAATACCCCTTACCTCGTATAGATGACTTGTTTGATCAATTAGAAGGTGCACAAGTATTCTCTAAGATTGACCTTAGGTCAGGCTATCATCAATTGAAGATTAAGGATGATGATATTTCAAAATCAGCTTTTCGTACTAGATATGGTCACTATGAATTTCTTGTAATGCCATTTGGACTAACTAATGCACTAGCCGCTTTTATGGATATGATGAATAGGGTGTTTAGGAAATATTTTGATCAGTGTGTGGTTGTTTTCATTGATGACATCCTTATTTATTCCAAAAGTATTGAAGAACACGAAAAGCATTTAGAGACGGTATTACAAATCCTTAGGAAAGAGAAATTATATGCAAAATTAAAGAAGTGTGAGTTTTGGATGCCTAGTGTTTCTTTTCTAGGACATGTCATATCCAAAGAGGGAGTGTCAGTTGACCCTCAAAAGATTGAGGCTATACTAGATTGGCCCAGACCAACTAATGTGAGTGAGATTCGTAGTTTTCTTGGATTAGCAGGTTATTACCGAAGATTTGTTGAAGGATTTTCTAGCATTGCCAAACCTCTATCTAGGTTAACACAAAAGAAGGTACAATATGAATGGTCTGAGGAAGCCGAGAAAAGTTTTCAAGAACTTAAGAATCGATTAGTAACTGCCCCAATTTTGACTATTCCTTCCGGGACAGGGGGATTTGTGATTTATAGTGATGCTTCAAAAAATGGTTTGGGATGTGTGCTAATGCAAAATGGAAAAGTAGTAGCTTACGCCTCAAGACAGTTGAAAACCCATGAGCAGAATTATCCAACCCATGACCTAGAATTAGCAGCTGTAATTTTTGCTCTTAAGATTTGGAGGCACTATTTGTATGGTGAGACTTGTGAGATTTATACCGATCATAAGAGTTTGAAGTATATATTTACTCAGAAAGAGTTGAATATGAGACAAAGGATGTGGTTAGGATTGATGAAGGATTATGATGTAAATATTCACTATCACCCGGGGAAAGCTAATGTAGTAGCCGATGCTTTAAGTAGGAAGTCTACACCAAATTTAGCATGTCTTATTACAAGCCAGGAAGTACTCTTAAGGGATTTGAGAAGTATGGAAATAGATGTACGTATCTATAGCAAAGGAGGAATAATTGCAAACTTACAAGTACAACCCATGTTGATGGAGAGGATCAAAATTGCGCAAGTAAGTGACCTACAACTGAAGAAGATTAGAGAAGAAGTCATCGAGGGTAAGAGAACTGAATTTGCGATGCGAGATGATATATTGAGGTTTGGAAATAGAGTGTGTGTGCCATGTGATGCCCAACTAAAGAGGCAAATTTTGGAGGAAAGTCATTACTCAAGATTCACATTTCATTCCGGATGTACAAAAATGTATAGGGATCTTCGAGAAGTATTTTGGTGGAATAACATGAAGAGGGAGATAGTAGAATTTATATCTCAGTGTTTGGTTTGTCAACAAGTAAAGGCAGAACATCAAAAACCATCAGGATTACTGCAACCCCTACCTATCCTTGAGTGGAAATGGGAACATATTACTATGGATTTTGTGACAGGTTTACCGAGGGGTTCAAATGGTAATGACTCTATTTGGGTAATTATTGATAGGTTAACTAAATCTGCTCATTTTCTTGCCATCAAGGTTACCCATTCTTTAGATAAGTTAGCTAAGTTGTATGTGCGGGAAATTATTAGGCTTCATGGAACCCCAATTTCAATTGTTTCTGACCGTGACCCTAGATTTGTGTCTCGCTTCTGGAAAAGCCTACAAGAAACCATGGGAACAAAATTGAATTTTAGCACTGCTTTTCATCCGAAAACGGATGGACAATCAGAGAGAATTATTCAAACCTTGGAGGATATGCTTAGGGCATGTGCACTTGATTTAAGAGGGAATTGGGATGATCATTTACCGTTAGTGGAATTCGCGTATAATAATAGCTATCAAGCAAGTATTCAAATGGCTCCGTATGAGGCACTCTATGGTAGAAGGTGTCGTTCCCCTACATGTTGGGTAGAAGTTGGGGAAAGAAAATTGTTGGGACCAGAATTAATTCAGATCACAACAGAGAAGGTGAAATTAATACAAGACCGACTTCGAACCGCTCAAAGCTGTCAAAAGAGTTATGTTGACAATCGACACCGACGGTTAGAATTCCAAAGAGGAGATTATGTGTTCTTGCGAGTATCGCCTACAAAGGGAGTAATACGATTTGGGAAGAAAGGGAAATTGAGCCCATGATACATAGGACCTTTTGAAATCCTTGAAAGGATATGAGTTGTTGCGTATAAAATAGCCTTACCACCGGAACTCTCTAGTGTACATAATGTGTTTCATGTATCAATGATAAAGAAATATGTCCCAGATCCAAAACATATCTTAAGTCATGAGCCTCTTCAAGTTAGAGAAGATTTGTCGTACATTGAGCAGCCAGTGGAAATTTTGGATCATAAAGATCAAATATTACGAACCAAGGTTATTCCACTAGTTAAAGTATTATGGCGGAATCATTCTGTTGAAGAAGCAACGTGGGAGCGGGAAGATGAGATAAAGGAGCGATATCCGTATCTTTTTGAAAATTAATGCAAGTAAAGTTTGGGGACCAAACTTTTTATAAGGAGGGTAGGATGTAATGACCCCACTTATATATATAGTTTGTTTTGACACTCTTGTGTTACTTATTATCTTATAAATGTTGTATTATTAGATATGTGGTATTAATGGCTATCAATATAACAAACCCCATTTTTAATTACGAAGAATCAACCGTAAATTGGATCAAATCGAAGTCTTATGACATATCTTAAGGCAAATAATAAGTTTTGGGGTAAAAAATATAATTTTATGAAACTTTAAGGACTAAAATAAAAATATAAAATGGGCCATTTTGTAAATAAAATATTTTCAAGGACCTCTAAGAAATATTGAAAATATATGGTGTGAAATTACCAAAATTCCCTTCAGGTCCGAAATGACCCTTATACCCTTAATACCTATCCTCGACACCTCGTGCTCGGTTTTTGAACATATCCACTGCACACATGTCACCTCTATAGGAAAGGATAAAACTCATGTAAATCCTCTAGAAAAAGGAAAAAAACACGTGTCGCCGTTTGGTAAACCAAGACTGCAAGGCTGATCCGTTGAACGACACGTGAACGACGACTCACCAAAGTGAAACCTTATCACCAAGACACGTGTCAACACCGTGGGATATTTGGAAAACTATAAATAGGGCCTTTGGGGGATCATTTGAAACTCACACCAATTCCTTGAGAATTATAGAAAGAAATAGTGAGAGAAAGTGTGAGAAAGTCTAAGAAGAAGTTCTTAGGGATATTCATCTTAAGGTAATCTTAATGTTATAATGCATCTTTATAGTCTTAATTTATTGTTTTATAGCTTTACTTAGTAGTTATGCTGGTAAAATATGATAAAGAATTCACTAATCAAAACTTAAAATTTAGAACAAATCCAAGTCGATTTTATAAACTTGTTTGAAATTATACGCTTTCAAAAATGATTCTTTTAAAGAAATTTCTCGTTATTATGGAATCCGATTTAAGTAATTCCAAAGTCAGGCCCGGTGAAGTTCTGTCTAAATGAGATGGTATTTAAGTGGTGCCCCTGTGACCCTCCATCTCTACTGGGAATGAATCCGGAAATGTTCTGTCTAGATGAGATGGTATTTAAGTGGTGCCCCTGTGACCCTCCATCTCTACTGGGAACCGACTGATTAGGAAGAACTATGAATTGAATCCTTTAATTACGATCAATAAGTTTTAAAAGTTAAGAAAATGGTTTTTAGTAATCCTTTGAAACAAGTTACTATTAAAATACAATATATAGACTGGACCTTGTTTAGAACACATACTTAAACCTTTATCGTATTTGTTAGATTAACGTGCGATCGAAGACTCGTTATCTATAATTTCGACCTCTATTTTAGGTGAGTACTCTATGCAATTTCTTGCGCATTTTGATTATATTATATTATGCAAACTATGTATATTTTGTGAAATGCTTTTATTCTCAAAATGCATCTGATACCGATGATTCCGTCGTTTGTTATCTGTTTATATCTCTCCATATAAACATCTGATTTGAATTCTAAAATTATTGATTCGGCCTATGGAAACTCTCTTACTATGTTGGCCTTGACTACCGGGTGGAAATATTTGGGTGGTACCTTCCCAACTGGTTTATCGCTGGTGTGCCCAAAACAAGGCGTTGTTCCAGAAATCATGATTATCTGTCTGTGATGTTATCGGGTGGAAACATTTGATAACACTATCTGTCTGGGTATTAGAGTGTACATGGCCACTAAACTGAATAATTGACACATGCTCAATTGTTTTACCTGTTCTGTTCTGAACTGTTTATTCTGAATATATATATATTGTCATTTACTTTATATATATATTACTTGAAATTCCTATCTCTATGTATATACCTTTTGTTCTAAATTGAATAGGTATCTATTTTCTGAAAACCTTGGAATATTTGGAGATTGAATCTCATTCGGCTTTTAGCTGACATTGTATAAATAACCATTTTTCAGGAAATAATTAAGTTCGTGGATGGAACGAAAAAGGACTATGTTGAAGATTTAGCTTTTAAAGCTCTTTTTGTTACCTTAAGTAGAAGTTTGTTTAATTAGATAGAGCATGTTTAGCTCTTTGTGTCAAATTGTAACTCGTTGATATTTTAATACAAATGAAGTTCCCTTTAGAAAGCTCTGATGATGTAATTCCTTCACTTTCAGTATTTTACGATTCATAACCATGTGATTATACTTCCGCTACATATATTTTAAAACAAAAATTTTAAAGCCAGAATATTGGATGCCTTGGTGGCATGTCAAGACACCAGTTCCCTACTATTTTTGGGTCGGGGTCGGGACAGAGGTGGTATCAGAGCATAGGTTATGAACCCGTAAGACTACTGAGCATAGATTTCGAATGTTATGGATTTTATGTTTCCATCCTTAGGAGATAGTATTAAAAATCTAGTTTATGTGATAACCATCCCTATGTGTTATATTATTTATAATTGGTCTTTTAGTTTTCAATATTGATATATTATAGTAGATCTTACGTTTGGCCATGACTGTAGAAAATGACCAAGAGAAGATCATCAATGGGAACTAGTGATTCGAGTATAGAAGGACTGTAAGGTGCATACAAAGCAATTGAAAGTCTGGCAAAGATTGTGGAGCAGCAGGTGAACAATGGAGTACCAAAGAATCTTGAACTAAGTAGATGTACTATTGAACAGTTCAAAAAGTTGAATCCTCCATCTTTTAAAGGTACTCCTAATCCCACCGAAGCAGAAAGTTGGGTGATGCAGATGGAAAAGATACTCGATGTTCTTAAGTGTACCGACGAAGAAAGGGTGTCATTTGCAACATTTATGTTAGAAGGGGAGGCTGAACATTGGTGGAGAATGACTAAGAGAATACACGGGGAAAGGAATACTTACATAGGTTGAAATGATTTCTTAGTAATATTTTATGAGAAATATTTTCTGAAAACAGTGAAAGACGAAATGGCAGCTGACTTCATGAGTCTGGTGCAAGGGAATATGACGGTTAGTCAATATGAGGCAAAGTTTACTGAGTTATCCCGTTTTGCATGTCATGTTGTAGCAACTGATGTTTTAAGAGCAAAGAAGTTTGAGCATGGGTTAAGGTTGAATATTCGGAGTCGAATTTCCATCCTGAAATTAACATCATATATTGATGTCGTGACTAGGGATACAATAGCTGAGAGGGATGGTGAGGAGTACAATCGAATTAGAGATGGCAAGAGGAAGTTTGGGGAACAAAAAGTAAAGAACCCGAATAATAGAAATTTCTTTAGGAACACATCCAATGTTGGGGGATCTAGTAATAATAAACAGTATAATAACCAGACATGTCAGCAATGTGGGAAGAATCATGGAGGACGACCTTGTTATAAGGATTCAGGAGCTTGTTTTAGATGTGGACAGAAAGGACATCAGATAAAAGACTGCCCAAACCCGGCAAGGATTCCGATAAAACCTTCAAGTGCAAAGAAGGATTAAGACAGACAGGGTAGAGTTTTCAGACTTTCTGATACCCAAGCTTCTAATGCGGTGGTGTCAGGTACACTTTCTATATGTGCACAGCCTTTTAAAGCTTTGATAGATCCTGGCTCTACCCATTCGGTCATATCTATACATGTACTAAATCGCTTTCATAAATTTCCTGAACCGTTGAATCATAACCTACATGTTTCTACTCCTTCGGGTGAGTTATTGATGGGTAAATTAGTATACAAGGCTTGCCCCATAGATATTGATAGTCATAAACTATATGTTGATTTGATAGTTTTAGACATTAAAGATTTTGAAGTCATTTTGGGTATGGATTGTTTAGCATCACATCATGCTAAGGTAGACTGTTTTGTGAAGAGTGTTACTTTCCAAATTCCTCACCAACCAAAATTTAATTTTGAAGGAACTGGCATCATATCTCCGATGTGTATTATTTCTGCAATGCAAGCCTATAGTTTTCTTAAGAAGGGATGTCAAGGATTTCTTACAACTGTTACCAGTTTTCAGACAATAGGGCCTAGCTTAAAAGATATTCCTATCGCTAAGAAATTTACGGATGTTTTTCCAGATGATTTACCAGGCCTACCTCCTAATAGAGAAATAGAATTTACGATTGACCTTGTTCCTGGAACTATACCAATCTCAAAACCACCATATCGTATGGCACCTTTAGAATTAAGAGAGTTAAAAGTTCAATTAGAAGACCTTTTAGACAAGGGTTTTATCAGACCAAGTATATCGCCTTGGGGTGCTCCAGTGTTATTTGTGAAAAAGAAGGATGGGACAATGAGATTATGTATAGATTATCGCGAACTGAATAAGGTAACCATTAAGATTAAATACCCCTTACCTCGTATAGATGACTTGTTTGATCAATTAGAAGGTGCACAAGTATTCTCTAAGATTGACCTTAGGTCAGGCTATCATCAATTGAAGATTAAGGATGATGATATTTCAAAATCAGCTTTTCGTACTAGATATGGTCACTATGAATTTCTTGTAATGCCATTTGGACTAACTAATGCACTAGCCGCTTTTATGGATATGATGAATAGGGTGTTTAGGAAATATTTTGATCAGTGTGTGGTTGTTTTCATTGATGACATCCTTATTTATTCCAAAAGTATTGAAGAACACGAAAAGCATTTAGAGACGGTATTACAAATCCTTAGGAAAGAGAAATTATATGCAAAATTAAAGAAGTGTGAGTTTTGGATGCCTAGTGTTTCTTTTCTAGGACATGTCATATCCAAAGAGGGAGTGTCAGTTGACCCTCAAAAGATTGAGGCTATACTAGATTGGCCCAGACCAACTAATGTGAGTGAGATTCGTAGTTTTCTTGGATTAGCAGGTTATTACCGAAGATTTGTTGAAGGATTTTCTAGCATTGCCAAACCTCTATCTAGGTTAACACAAAAGAAGGTACAATATGAATGGTCTGAGGAAGCCGAGAAAAGTTTTCAAGAACTTAAGAATCGATTAGTAACTGCCCCAATTTTGACTATTCCTTCCGGGACAGGGGGATTTGTGATTTATAGTGATGCTTCAAAAAATGGTTTGGGATGTGTGCTAATGCAAAATGGAAAAGTAGTAGCTTACGCCTCAAGACAGTTGAAAACCCATGAGCAGAATTATCCAACCCATGACCTAGAATTAGCAGCTGTAATTTTTGCTCTTAAGATTTGGAGGCACTATTTGTATGGTGAGACTTGTGAGATTTATACCGATCATAAGAGTTTGAAGTATATATTTACTCAGAAAGAGTTGAATATGAGACAAAGGATGTGGTTAGGATTGATGAAGGATTATGATGTAAATATTCACTATCACCCGGGGAAAGCTAATGTAGTAGCCGATGCTTTAAGTAGGAAGTCTACACCAAATTTAGCATGTCTTATTACAAGCCAGGAAGTACTCTTAAGGGATTTGAGAAGTATGGAAATAGATGTACGTATCTATAGCAAAGGAGGAATAATTGCAAACTTACAAGTACAACCCATGTTGATGGAGAGGATCAAAATTGCGCAAGTAAGTGACCTACAACTGAAGAAGATTAGAGAAGAAGTCATCGAGGGTAAGAGAACTGAATTTGCGATGCGAGATGATATATTGAGGTTTGGAAATAGAGTGTGTGTGCCATGTGATGCCCAACTAAAGAGGCAAATTTTGGAGGAAAGTCATTACTCAAGATTCACATTTCATTCCGGATGTACAAAAATGTATAGGGATCTTCGAGAAGTATTTTGGTGGAATAACATGAAGAGGGAGATAGTAGAATTTATATCTCAGTGTTTGGTTTGTCAACAAGTAAAGGCAGAACATCAAAAACCATCAGGATTACTGCAACCCCTACCTATCCTTGAGTGGAAATGGGAACATATTACTATGGATTTTGTGACAGGTTTACCGAGGGGTTCAAATGGTAATGACTCTATTTGGGTAATTATTGATAGGTTAACTAAATCTGCTCATTTTCTTGCCATCAAGGTTACCCATTCTTTAGATAAGTTAGCTAAGTTGTATGTGCGGGAAATTATTAGGCTTCATGGAACCCCAATTTCAATTGTTTCTGACCGTGACCCTAGATTTGTGTCTCGCTTCTGGAAAAGCCTACAAGAAACCATGGGAACAAAATTGAATTTTAGCACTGCTTTTCATCCGAAAACGGATGGACAATCAGAGAGAATTATTCAAACCTTGGAGGATATGCTTAGGGCATGTGCACTTGATTTAAGAGGGAATTGGGATGATCATTTACCGTTAGTGGAATTCGCGTATAATAATAGCTATCAAGCAAGTATTCAAATGGCTCCGTATGAGGCACTCTATGGTAGAAGGTGTCGTTCCCCTACATGTTGGGTAGAAGTTGGGGAAAGAAAATTGTTGGGACCAGAATTAATTCAGATCACAACAGAGAAGGTGAAATTAATACAAGACCGACTTCGAACCGCTCAAAGCTGTCAAAAGAGTTATGTTGACAATCGACACCGACGGTTAGAATTCCAAAGAGGAGATTATGTGTTCTTGCGAGTATCGCCTACAAAGGGAGTAATACGATTTGGGAAGAAAGGGAAATTGAGCCCATGATACATAGGACCTTTTGAAATCCTTGAAAGGATATGAGTTGTTGCGTATAAAATAGCCTTACCACCGGAACTCTCTAGTGTACATAATGTGTTTCATGTATCAATGATAAAGAAATATGTCCCAGATCCAAAACATATCTTAAGTCATGAGCCTCTTCAAGTTAGAGAAGATTTGTCGTACATTGAGCAGCCAGTGGAAATTTTGGATCATAAAGATCAAATATTACGAACCAAGGTTATTCCACTAGTTAAAGTATTATGGCGGAATCATTCTGTTGAAGAAGCAACGTGGGAGCGGGAAGATGAGATAAAGGAGCGATATCCGTATCTTTTTGAAAATTAATGCAAGTAAAGTTTGGGGACCAAACTTTTTATAAGGAGGGTAGGATGTAATGACCCCACTTATATATATAGTTTGTTTTGACACTCTTGTGTTACTTATTATCTTATAAATGTTGTATTATTAGATATGTGGTATTAATGGCTATCAATATAACAAACCCCATTTTTAATTACGAAGAATCAACCGTAAATTGGATCAAATCGAAGTCTTATGACATATCTTAAGGCAAATAATAAGTTTTGGGGTAAAAAATATAATTTTATGAAACTTTAAGGACTAAAATAAAAATATAAAATGGGCCATTTTGTAAATAAAATATTTTCAAGGACCTCTAAGAAATATTGAAAATATATGGTGTGAAATTACCAAAATTCCCTTCAGGTCCGAAATGACCCTTATACCCTTAATACCTATCCTCAACACCTCGTGCTCGGTTTTTGAACATATCCACTGCACACATGTCACCTCTATAGGAAAGGATAAAACTCATGTAAATCCTCTAGAAAAAGGAAAAAAACACGTGTCGCCGTTTGGTAAACCAAGACTGCAAGGCTGATCCGTTGCACGACACGTGAACGACGACTCACCAAAGTGAAACCTTATCACCAAGACACGTGTCAACACCGTGGGATATTTGGAAAACTATAAATAGGGCCTTTGGGGGATCATTTGAAACTCACACCAATTCCTTGAGAATTATAGAAAGAAATAGTGAGAGAAAGTGTGAGAAAGTCTAAGAAGAAGTTCTTAGGGATATTCATCTTAAGGTAATCTTAATGTTATAATGCATCTTTATAGTCTTAATTTATTGTTTTATAGCTTTACTTAGTAGTTATGCTGGTAAAATATGATAAAGAATTCACTAATCAAAACTTAAAATTTAGAACAAATCCAAGTCGATTTTATAAACTTGTTTGAAATTATACGCTTTCAAAAATGATTCTTTTAAAGAAATTTCTCGTTATTATGGAATCCGATTTAAGTAATTCCAAAGTCAGGCCCGGTGAAGTTCTGTCTAAATGAGATGGTATTTAAGTGGTGCCCCTGTGACCCTCCATCTCTACTGGGAATGAATCCGGAAATGTTCTGTCTAGATGAGATGGTATTTAAGTGGTGCCCCTGTGACCCTCCATCTCTACTGGGAACCGACTGATTAGGAAGAACTATGAATTGAATCCTTTAATTACGATCAATAAGTTTTAAAAGTTAAGAAAATGGTTTTTAGTAATCCTTTGAAACAAGTTACTATTAAAATACAATATATAGACTGGACCTTGTTTAGAACACATACTTAAACCTTTATCGTATTTGTTAGATTAACGTGCGATCGAAGACTCGTTATCTATAATTTCGACCTCTATTTTAGGTGAGTACTCTATGCAATTTCTTGCGCATTTTGATTATATTATATTATGCAAACTATGTATATTTTGTGAAATGCTTTTATTCTCAAAATGCATCTGATACCGATGATTCCGTCGTTTGTTATCTGTTTATATCTCTCCATATAAACATCTGATTTGAATTCTGAAATTATTGATTCGGCCTATGGAAACTCTCTTACTATGTTGGCCTTGACTACCGGGTGGAAATATTTGGGTGGTACCTTCCCAGCTAGTTTATCGTTGGTGTGCCCTAAACCAGGTGTTGTTCCAGAAATCATGATTATCTGTCTGTGATGTTATCGGGCGGAAACATTTTATAACACTATCTGTCTGGGTATTAGAGTGTACATGGCCACTAAACTGAATAATTGACACATGCTCAATTGTTTTATCTGTTCTGTTCTGAACTGTTTATTCTGAATATATATATTGTCACTTACTTTATATATATTACTTGAAATTACTATCTCTATGTATATACCTTTTGTTCTAAATTGAATAGGTATCTATTTTCTGAAAACCTTGGAATATTTGGAGATTGAATCTCATTCGGCTTTTAGCTGACATTGTATAAATAACCATTTTTCAGGAAATAATTAAGTTCGTGGATGGAACGAAAAAGGACTATGTTGAAGATTTAGCTTTTAAAGCTCTTTTTGTTACCTTAAGTAGAAGTTTGTTTAATTAGATAGAGCATGTTTAGCTCTTTGTGTCAAATTGTAACTCGTTGATATTTTAATACAAATGAAGTTCCCTTTAGAAAGCTCTGATGATGTAATTCCTTCACTTTCAGAAAGATGCAAATTATCGTCGTATTATTAAACCGGGAGACCCGCGGCTGCGGGGTCAGTTCCTACGAGTTACATTGGTCCCGTGGGAGGTGTTGGTGCCACCCACCGGGACGTTCGGGGGTTGTTTCTAGGTCTCACCCTCTAACGCGATGTTTTTAAGCCTAAGACTAGAAATATGCAAATTACCGTTTTATTCTCAAATCGTGACACCCGGGGCTCCGCGGTTAGTACCTACGAGTTATATTGGTCCCGTGGGAGGTTTTGGTTCCACCGCCGATGACGTTCAGGGGCTGTTTCTAGTTCTCACCCTCTAACGCCATGTTTGTAAGCCTAAGTCTAAAAATATGCAAATTACCGTCGTACCCTCAAACCGGGTGACCCGCGGCTGTGGAGTCAGCTCCTACGAGTTACATTGGTTCCATGTGAGGTATTGGTGCCATCCACGGGCCCGTTCGGGGGCTGTTTCTAGTTATCACGCTCTAACGCCATGTATTTCAGCCTAAGTATAGAAATATGAAAATTAACATCGTATTATCAAACCGGGAGTCCCGCGGCTGCAGAGTCAGTTCCTACGACATACATTGGTCCCGTGGGAGGTGTTGGTGCGACCCACGAGGCCGTTCGGGGGCTATTTCTAGTACTAACCCTCTAACGCCATATTTTTAAGCCTAAGTTTAGATATATGCAAATTACCTTCCTAATCACAAACTCGGAGTCCCGCGGCTGCGGGGACAGTTCCCACGAGTAACATTGGTCCCGTGGGAGGTGTTGGTGCCACCCATGGGGCCGTTCGGGGGCTGTTTCGAGTTTTCACCCTCTAATGCCATGTTTTTAAACCTAAATTTAAAAATATGCAAATTATCGTCGTATTCTCAAACAGGGAGTCCCGCAGCTGCGGGGTCAGTTCCTACGAATTACATTGGTCCCGTGGGAGGTGTTGGTGCGACACACGGGGACGTTCGGGGGCTGTTTCTAGTTCTCACCCTCTAACGCCATATTTTTAAGTCTAAGTATAGAAATATGAAAATTATCATCGTATTCTCAAACCGGGAGTCCCGCCGCTGCGGGGTCAGTTCCTACGAGTTACATTTGTCCCGTGGGAGGTGTTGGTGCCACCCACGGGGACGTTCGGGGGTTGTTTTATGTTTTCACCCTCTAACACCATGTTTTTAAGCCTATGTCTAGAAAAATACAAATTATCATCGTATTCTCATACCGGGAGTCCTGCAACTGCGGGGTCAGTACCTACGAGTTACATTGGTCCCGTGGGAGGTGTTGGTGCCACTCACGAGGCCGTTAGAGGGTTGTTTCGAGTTTTCACCCTCTAACGCCATGTTTTTAAACCTAAGTCTAAATATATGCAAATTATCATCGTATTCTCCAACATGGAGTCCTGCGGCTGCGGGGTCAGTTCCTATTAGTTACATTGGTCCCGTAGGAGGTATTGGAGCCACCACGGGGACTTTCAGGGGCTGTTTCTAGTTCTCACCCTCTAACGCCATATTTTTAAGCCTAAGTCTAGAAATATGCAAATTATCGTCGTATTTTCAAACTGAGAGTCCCGCGGCCGCGGGGTCAGTTCCTACGAGTTACATTTGTCCCGTGGGAGGTGTTGGTGCCACCCACGGGGACGTTCGGGGGTTGTTTCTAGGTCTCACCCTCTAACGCGATGTTTTTAAGCCTAAGACTAGAAATATGCAAATTACCGTCGTATTCTCCAATCGCGAAGTACCTACGAGTTACATTGGTCCCGTGGGAGGTGTTGGTTCCACCCACGATGACGTTCAGGGGCTGTTTCTAGTTCTCGCCCTCTAACGCCATGTTTTTAAGCCTAAGTCTAAAAATATGCAAATTACCATCGTACCCTTAAACCGGGTGACCCGCGGCTGTGGAGTCAGTTCCTACGAGTTACATTGGTCCCGTGGGAGGTGTTGGTGCCACCCACGGGCCCGTTCGGGGGCAGTTTCTAGTTATCACGCTCTAACGCCATGTATTTTAGCCTAAGTCTAGAAATATGCAAATTAACATCGTATTATAGAACCGGGAGTCCCACGGCTGTAGGTTCACTTCCTACGACTTACAATGGTCCCGTGGGAGGTGTTGGTGCGACCCTCGAGGCCGTTCGAGGGCTATTTCTAGTACTCACCCTCTAACGCCATATTTTTATGCCTAAGTTTAGAAATATGTAAATTAGCTTCCTAATATCAAACCGGGAGTCCCGCGACTTCGGGGATAGTTCCTACGAGTAACATTGGTCCCGTGGGAGGTGTTGGTGCCACCCATGGGGCTGTTCGGGGGCTGTTTCGAGTTTTCACCCTCTAAGGCCATGTTTTTAAACCTAAGTCTAAAAATATGCAAATTATCGTTGTATTCTAAAACAGGGAGTCCCACGGCTGCGGGTTCAATTCCGACGAGTTACATTGGTCCCGTGGGAGGTGTTGGTGCGACCCACGGGGACGTTCGGGGGCTGTTTCTATTTCTCACCCTCTAACGCCATATTTTTAAGCCCAAGTATAGAAGTATGCAAATTATCATCGTATTCTCAAACCGGGAGTCCCGCCGCTGCGGGGTCTGTTCCTACGAGTTACATTTGTCCCGTGGGAGGTGTTGGTGCCACCCACGGGGACGTTCAGGGGCTGTTTTATGTTTTCACCCTCTAACACCATGTTTTTAAGCCTCTGTCTAGAAAAATACAAATTATCATCGTATTCTCATACCGGGAGTCCTGCAGCTGCGGGGTCAGTACCTACGAGTTACATTGGTCCCGTGGGAGGTGTTGGTGCCACTCACGAGGCCGTTAGAGGGTTGTTTCGAGTTTTCACCCTCTAACGCCATGTTTTTAAACCTAAGTCTAAATATATGCAAATTATCATCGTATTCTCAAACATGGAGTCCTGCGGCTGCGGGGTCAGTTCCTATTAGTTACATTGGTCCCGTAGGAGGTATTGGAGCCACCACGGGGACTTTTAGGGGCTGTTTCTAGTTCTCACCCTCTAACGCCATATTTTTAAGCCTAAGTCTAGAAATATGCAAATTATCGTCGTATTTTCAAACTGAGAGTCCCGCGGCCGCGGGGTCAGTTCCTACGAGTTACATTTGTCCCGTGGGAGGTGTTAGTGCCACCCACGGGGACGTTCGGGGGTTGTTTCTAGGTCTCACCCTCTAAAGCGATGTTTTTAAGCCTAAGACTAGAAATATGCAAATTACCGTCGTATTCTCAAATCGCGAAGTACCTACGAGTTACATTGGTCCCGTGGGAGGTGTTGGTTCCACCCACGATGACGTTCAGGGGCTGTTTCTAGTTCTCGCCCTCTAACGCCATGTTTTTAAGCCTAAGTCTAAAAATATGCAAATTACCGTCGTACGCTTAAACAGGGTGACCCGCGGCTGTGGAGTCAGTTCCTACGAGTTACATTGGTCCCGTGGGAGGTGTTGGTGCCACCCACGGGCCCGTTCGGGGGATGTTTCTAGTTATCACGCTCTAACGCCATGTATTTTAGCCTAAGTCTAGAAATATGCAAATTAACATCGTATTATAGAACCGGGAGTCCCGCGGCTGTAGGGTCACTTCCTACGACTTACAATGGTCCCGTGGGAGGTGTTGGTGCGACCCACGAGGCCGTTCGAGGGCTATTTCTAGTACTCACCCTCTAACGCCATATTTTTATGCCTAAGTTTAGAAATATGTAAATTACCTTCCTAATCTCAAACCGGGAGTCCCGCGACTTCGGGGACAGTTCCTACGAGTAACATTGGTCCCGTGGGAGGTGTTGGTGCCACCCATGGGGCCGTTCGGGGGCTGTTTCGAGTTTTCACCCTCTAACGCCATGTTTTTAAACCTAAGTATAAAAATATGCAAATTATCGTCGTATTCTAAAACAGGGAGTCCCACGGCTGCGGGGTCAATTCCGACGAGTTACATTGGTCACGTGGGAGGTGTTGGTGCGACCCACGGGGACGTTCGGGGGCTGTTTCTATTTCTCACCCTCTAACGCCATATTTTTAAGGCTAAGTATAGAAATATGCAAATTATCATCGTATTCTCAAACCGGGAGTCCCGCTGCTGCGGGGTCTGTTCCTACGAGTTACATTTGTCCCGTGGGAGGTGTTGGTGCCACTCACGGGGACGTTCGGGGGATGTTTCATCTTTTCACCCTCTAATACCATGTTTTTAAGCCAAAGTCTAGAAAAATGCAAATTATCATCGTATTCTCATACCGGGAGTCCCTCAGCCGCGGGGTCAGTACCTACGAGTTACATTGGTCCCGTGGGAGGTGTTGGTGCCACTCACGAGGCCGTTTGAGGGTTGTTTCGAGTTTTCACTCTCTAACGCCATGTTTTTAAACCTAAGTCTAAATATATGCAAATTATCATCGTTTTCTCAAACAGGGAGTCCCGCGGCTGCGGGGTCAGTTCCTACGAGTTACATTGGTCCCGTAGGAGGTATTGGAGCCACCACGGGGACGTTCAAGTGCTGTTTCTAGTTCTCATCCTCTAACGCCATATTTTTAAGCCTAAGTCTTGAAATATGAAAATTATCGTCGCATTCTCAAACCGAGAGTCCCGCGGCTGCGGGGTCAGTTCCTACGAGTTACATTTTTCCCGTGGGAGGTGTTGGTGCCACCCACGGGGTCGTTCGGGGGCTGTTTCGAGTTCTCGACCTCTAACGTCATGTTTTTAAGCCTAAGTCTAGAAATATGAAAATTTTTGTCGTACTCTCAAAAGCATGAGACCCGTGGCTGCTGGGTCAGTTCCTACGAGTTACATTGATCCCGTGGGAGGTGTTGGTGCCACCCTCGGGGCCGTTCGGGGGCTGTTTCGAGTTTTTTACCCCTAACGCCATGTTTTTAAGCCTAAGTCTAAAAATATGCAAATTACCGTCGTACCCTTAAACCGGGTGACCCGCGGCTGTGGAGTCAGTTCCTACGAGTTACATTGGTCCCGTGGGAGGTGTTGGTGCCACCCACGGGCCCGTTCGGGGGATGTTTCTAGTTATCACGCTCTAACGCCATGTATTTTAGCCTAAGTCTAGAAATATGCAAATTAACATCGTATTATAGAACCGGGAGTCCCGCGGCTGTAGGGTCACTTCCTACGACTTACAATGGTCCCGTGGGAGGTGTTGGTGCGACCCACGAGGCCGTTCGAGGGCTATTTCTAGTACTCACCCTCTAACGCCATATTTTTATGCCTAAGTTTAGAAATATGTAAATTACCTTCCTAATCTCAAACCGGGAGTCCCGCGACTTCGGGGACAGTTCCTACGAGTAACATTGGTCCCGTGGGAGGTGTTGGTGCCACCCATGGGGCCGTTCGGGGGCTGTTTCGAGTTTTCACCCTCTAACGCCATGTTTTTAAACCTAAGTATAAAAATATGCAAATTATCGTCGTATTCTAAAACAGGGAGTCCCACGGCTGCGGGGTCAATTCCGACGAGTTACATTGGTCACGTGGGAGGTGTTGGTGCGACCTACGAGGACGTTCGGGGGCTGTTTCTATTTCTCACCCTCTAACGCCATATTTTTAAGGCTAAGTATAGAAATATGCAAATTATCATCGTATTCTCAAACCGGGAGTCCCGCTGCTGCGGGGTCTGTTCCTACGAGTTACATTTGTCCCGTGGGAGGTGTTGGTGCCACCCACGGGGACGTTCGGGGGATGTTTCATCTTTTCACCCTCTAATACCATGTTTTTAAGCCAAAGTCTAGAAAAATGCAAATTATCATCGTATTCTCATACCGGGAGTCCCTCAGCCGCGGGGTCAGTACCTACGAGTTACATTGGTCCCGTGGGAGGTGTTGGTGCCACTCACGAGGCCGTTTGAGGGTTGTTTCGAGTTTTCACTCTCTAACGCCATGTTTTTAAACCTAAGTCTAAATATATGCAAATTATCATCGTTTTCTCAAACAGGGAGTCCCGCGGCTGCGGGGTCAGTTCCTACGAGTTACATTGGTCCCGTAGGAGGTATTGGAGCCACCACGGGGACGTTCAAGTGCTGTTTCTAGTTCTCATCCTCTAACGCCATATTTTTAAGCCTAAGTCTAGAAATATGAAAATTATCGTCGCATTCTCAAACCGAGAGTCCCGCGGCTGCGGGGTCAGTTCCTACGAGTTACATTTTTCCCGTGGGAGGTGTTGGTGCCACCCACGGGGACGTTCGGGGGCTGTTTCGAGTTCTCGACCTCTAACGTCATGTTTTTAAGCCTAAGTCTAGAAATATGCAAATTTTTGTCGTACTCTCAAAAGCATGAGACCCGTGGCTGCGGGGTCAGTTCCTACGAGTTACATTGATCCCGTGGGAGGTGTTGGTGCCACCCTCGGGGCCGTTCGGGGGCTGTTTCGAGTTTTTTACCTCTAACACCATGTTTTTAAGCCTAAGTCTAAAAATATGCAAATCATTCTCGTAGTCTCAAACCAAGAGTCCCGCGGCTGTGGGGTCAGTTCCTATGAGTTACATTGTTCCCGTGGAAGGTGTTGGTGCCACCCACGGGGCCGTTCTGTGGGTGTTTTGAGTTTTCAACCTCTAACGCCATGTATTGCTTAAGTCGAGAAATATGCAAATTAGCGTCGTATTCTCAAATCGGGAGACCCGCGACTGCGGGGTCAATTCCTCCGAGTTACATTGGTACCGTGGGAGGTGTTGGTGCCACCCACGGGGCCGTTCGGGGGCTGTTTCTAGTTCTCACCCTCTAACGCCATGTTTTTAAACCTAAGTCTAGAAATATTCAAATTACCGTCGTATTATTAAACCGGGAGACCCGCGGCTGCGGCGTCAGTTCCTACGAGTTACATTGGTCCCGTGGGAGGTGTTGGTGCCACCCACGGGGACGTTCGGGGGTTGTTTCTAGGTCTCACCCTCAACGCGATGTTTTTAAGCCTAAGACTAGAAATATGCAAATTACCTACGTATTCTCAAATCGTGACATCCGGGGCTCTGGGGTCAGTACCTACGAGTTACATTGGTCCCGTGGGAGGTGTTGGTTCCACCTACGATGACGTTCAGGGGCTGTTTCTAGTTCTCACCCTCTAACGCCATGTTTTTAAGCCTAAGTCTAAAAATATGCAAATTACCGTCATACCCTTAAACCGGGTGACCCGCGGCTGTGGAGTCAGCTCCTACGAGTTACATTGGTCCCGTGTGAGGTATTGGTGCCACCCACGGGCCCGTTCGGTGGCTGTTTCTAGTTATCACGCTCTAACGCTATGTATTTCAGCCTAAGTCTAGAAATATGCAAATTAACATCGTATTATCAAGTCAGGAGTCCCGCGGCTGCAGAGTCAGTTCCTACGACTTACATTGGTCCCGTGGGAGGTGTCGGTGCGACCCACGAGGCCGTTCGGGGGCTATTTCTAGTACTCACCCTCTAACACCATATTTTTAAGCCTAAGTTTAGATATATGCAAATTACCTTCCTTATCTGAAATCGGGAGTCCCGCGACTGCGGGGACAGTTCCCACGAGTAACATTGGTCCTGTGGGAGGTGTTGGTGCCACCCATGAGGCCGTTCGGGGGCTGTTTCGGGTTTTCACCCTCTAACGCCATGTTTTTAAACCTAAGTCTAAAAATATGCAAATTATCGTCGTATTCTAAAACAGGGAGTCCCGCGGCTGCGGGGTCAGTTCCTACGAGTTACATTGGTCCCATAGGACGTATTGGAGCCACCACAGGGACGTTCAGGTGCTGTTTCTAGTTCTCATCCTCTAACGCCATATTTTTAAGCTTAAGTCTAGAAATATGCAAATTATCATCGTATTCTCAAATCGGGAGTCCCGCGGCTACGACGTCAGTTCCTACGAGTTACATTTGTCCCGTGGGAGGTGTTGGTGCCACCCACGGGGACGTTCGGGGGCTGTTTAGAGTTCTCGACCTCTAACGTCATGTTTTTAAGCCTAAGTCTAGAAATATGCAAATTTTTGTCGTACTCTCAAAAGCAGGAGACCCGTGGCTGCGGGGTCAGTTCCTACGAGTTACATTGATTCCATGGGAGGTGTTGGTGCCACCCTCGGGGCCGTTCGGGGGCTGTTTCGAGTTTTTGACCCTAACGCCATGTTTTTAAGCCTAAGTTTAAAAATATGCAAATCATCCTCGTAGTCTCAAACCAAGAGTCCCGCGGCTGCGGGGTCAGTTCCTACGAGTTACATTGTTCCCGTTGGAGGTGTTGGTGCCACCCACGGGGCCGTTCGGCGGTTGTTTCGAGTTTTCAACCTCTAACGCCATGTATTGCTTAAGTCGAGAAATATGCAAATTAGTGTCGTATTCTCAAATCGGGAGACCCGCGACTGCGGGGTCAGTTCCTACGAGTTACATTGGTACCGTGGGAGGTGTTGGTGCCACCCACGGGGCCGTTCACGGGCTGTTTCTAGTTCTCACCCTCTAACGCCATGTTTTTAAACCTAAGTCTAGAAAGATGCAAATTACCGTCGTATTATTAAACCGGGAGACCCGCGGCTGCGGGGTCAGTTCCTACGAGTTACATTGGTCCTGTGGGAGGTGTTGGTGCCACCCACGGGGACGTTCGGGGGTTGTATCTAGGTCTCACCCTCTAACGCGATGTTTTTAAGCCTAAGACTAGAAATATGCAAATTACCGCTGTATTCTCAAATTGTGACACCCGGGGCTCCGGGGTCAGTACCTACGAGTTACATTGGTCCCGTGGGAGGTTTTGGTTCCACCCACGATGACGTTCAGGGGCTGTTTCTAGTTCTCACCCTCTAACGCCGTGTTTTTATGCCTAAGTCTAAAAATATGCAAATTACCGTCGTACCCTTAAACCGGGTGACCCGCGGTTGTGGAGTTAGCTCCTACGAGTTACATTGGTCCCGTGTGAGGTATTAGTGCCACCCAAGGGCCCGTTCGGGGGCAGTTTCTAGTTATCACGCTCTAACGCCATTTATTTCAGCCTAAGTCTAGAAATATGCAATTTAACATCGTATTATCAAACCGGGAGTCCCGCGGCAGCAGAGTCAGTTCCTACGACTTACATTGGTCCCGTGGGAGGTGTTGGTGCGACCCACGAGGCCGTTCGGGGGATATTTCTAGTACTCACCCTCTAACGCCATATTTTTAAGCCTAAGTTTAGATATATGCAAATTACGTTCCTAATCTCAAACCGGGAGTCCCGCGGCTGCGGGGACAGTTCCCACGAGTAACATTGGTCCCGTGGGAGGTGTTGGTGCAACCCATGGGGCCGTTTGGGGGCTGTTTTGAGTTTTCACCCTCTAACGCCATGTTTTTAAACCTAAGTCTAAAAATATGCAAATTATCGTCGTATTCTCAAACAGGGAGTCCCGCAGCTTACATTGGTCCCGTGGGAGGTGTTGGTGCGACACACGGGGACGTTCGGGGGCTGTTTCTAGTTCTCACCCTCTAACGCCATATTTTTAAGTCTAAGTATAGAAATATGCAAATTATCATCGTATTCTCAAACCGGGAGTCCCGCCGCTGCGGGGTCAGTTCCTACGAGTTACATTTGTCCCGTGGGAGGTGTTGGTGCCACCCACGGGGACGTTCGGGGGTTGTTTCTTGTTTTCACCCTCTAACGCTATGTTTTTAAGCCTATGTCTAGAAAAATACAAATTTTCATCGTATTCTTATACCGGGAGTCCCGCAGCTGTGGGGTCAGTACCTACGAGTTACATTGGTCCCGTGGGAGGTGTTGGTGCCACTCACGAGGCCGTTAGAGGGTTGTTTCGAGTTTTCACCCTCTAACGCCATGTTTTTAAATCTAAGTCTAAATATATGCAAATTATCATCGTATTCTCAAACATGGAGTCCCGCGGCTGCGGGGTCAGTTCCTATTAGTTACATTGGTCCCGTAGGAGGTATTGGAGCCACCACGGGGACATTCAGGGGCTGTTTCTAGTTCTCACCCTCTAACGCCATATTTTTAAGCCTAGGTCTAGAAATATGCAAATTATTGTCGTATTTTCAAACTGAGAGTTCCGCGGCCGCGGGGTCAGTTCCAACGAGTTACAATTGTACCGTGGGAGGTGTTGGTGCCACCCAAGAGGACGTTCGGGGGTTATTTCTAGGTCTCACCCTCTAACGCGATGTTTTTAAGCCTAAGACTAGAAATATGCAAATTACCGTTGTATTCTCAAATCGCGAAGTACCTACGAGTTACATTGGTCCCGTGGGAGGTGTTGGTTCCACGCACGATGACGTTCAGGGGATGTTTCTAGTTCTCGCCCTCTAACGCCATGTTTTTTAGCGTAAGTCTAAGAATATGCAAATTACCATCGTACCCTTAAACCGGGTGACCCGCGGCTGTTGAGTCAGTTCCTACGAGTTACATTGGTCCCGTGGGAGGTGTTGGTGCCACCCACGGGCCCGTTCGGGGGCTGTTTCTAGTTATCACGCTCTAACGCCATGTATTTCAGCCTAAGTCTAGAAATATGCAAATTAACATCGTAATATAGATCCGGGAGTCCCGCGGCTGTAGGGTCACTTACTACGACTTACATTGGTCCCGTGGGAGGTGTTGGTGCGACCCACGAGGCCGTTCGAGGGCTATTTCTAGTACTCACCCTTTAACGCCATATTTTTATGCCTAAGTTTAGAAATATGTAAATTACCTTCCTAATCTCAAACCGGGAGTCCCGCGACTGCGGGGACAGTTCCTACGAGTAACATTGGTCCCGTGGGAGGTGTTGGTGCCACCCATGGAGCCGTTCGGGGGCTGTTTCGAGTTTTCACCCTCTAACGCCATGTTTTTAAACCTAAGTCTAAAAATATGCAAATTATCGTCGTATTCTCAAACAGGGAGTCCCGCAGCTGCGGGGTCAGTTCCTACGAATTACATTGGTCCCGTGGGAGGTGTTGGTGCGACACACGGGGACGTTCGGGGGCTGTTTCTAGTTCTCACCCTCTAACTCCATATTCTTAAGTCTAAGTATAGAAATATGTAAATTATCATCGTATTCTCAAACCGGGAGTCCCGCCGCTGCGGGGTCAGTTCCTACGAGTTACATTTGTCCCGTGGGAGGTGTTGGTGCCACCCACGGGGCCGTTTGAGGGTTGTTTCGAGTTTTCACTCTCTAACGCCATGTTTTTAAACCTAAGTCTAAATATATGCAAATTATCATCGTATTCTCAAACAGAGAGTCCCGCGGCTGCGGGGTCAGTTCCTACGAGTTACATTGGTCCCGTAGGAGGTATTGGAGCGACCACGGGGACGTTCAAGTGCTGTTTCTAGTTCTCATCCTCTAACGCCATATTTTTAAGCCTAAGTCTAGAAATATACAAATTATCATCGTATTCTCAAACCGAGAGTCCCACGGCTGCGGGGTCAGTTCCTACGAGTTACATTTTTCCCGTGGGAGGTGTTGGTGCCACCCACGGGGACGTTCGGGGGTTGTTTTGAGTTCTCGACCTCTAACGCCATGTATTGCTTAAGTCGAGAAATATGCAAATTAGCATCGTATTCTCAAATCGGGAGACCTGCGACTGCGGGGTCAATTCCTACGAGTTACATTGGTACCGTGGGAGGTGTTGGTGCCACCCACGGGGACGTTCGGGGGCTGTTTCTAGTTCTCACCCTCTAACGCTATGTTTTTAAACCTAAGTCTAGAAAGATGAAAATTACCGTCGTATTATTAAACCGGGAGACCCGCGGCTGCGGGGTCAGTTCCTACGAGTTACATTGGTCCCGTGGGAGGTGTTGGTGCCACCCACGGGGACGTTCGGGGGTTGTTTCTAGGTCTCACCCTCTAACGCGATGTTTTTAAGCCTAAGACTAGAAATATGCAAATTATCGTCGTATTCTCAAATCGCGACACCCGGGGCTCCGGGGTCAGTACCTACGAGTTACATTGGTCCCGTGGGAGGTGTTGGTTCGATCCACGATGACGTTCAGGGGCTGTTTCTAGTTCTCACCCTCTAACGCCATGTTTTTAAGCCTAAGTCTAAAAATATACAAATTACCGTCGTACCCTTAAACCGGGTGACCCGCGGCTGTGGAGTCAGCTCCTACGAGTTACATTGGTCCCGTGTGAGGTATTGGTGCCACCCATGGGCCTGTTCGGGGGCTGTCTCTAGTTATCACCCTCTAACGCCATGTATTTCAGCCTAAGTCTAGAAATATGCAAATTAACATCGTATTATCAAGCCGGGAGTCCCACGGCTGCAGAGTCAGTTCCTACGACTTACATTGGACCCGTGGGAGGTGTTGGTGCGACCCACGAGGCCGTTCGGGGCTATTTCTAGTACTCACCCTCTAACGCCATATTTTTAAGCCTACGTTTAGATATATGCAAATTACCTTCCTAATCTCAAATCGGGAGTCCCGTGACTGCAGGGAGAGTTCTCACGAGTAACATTGGTCCCGTGGGAGGTGTTGGTGCCACCCATGGGGCCGTTCGGGGGATGTTTCGTGTTTTCACCCTCTAACGCCATGTTTTTAAACCTAAGTCTAAAAATATGCAAATTATCGTTGTATTCTAAAACAGGGAGTCCCACGGCTGCGGGGTCAATTCCGATGAGTTACCTTGGTCCCGTGAGAGGTTTTGGTGCGACCCACAGGGACGTTCGGGGGCTGTTTCTATTTATCACCCTCTAACGCCATATTTGTAAGCCTAAGTATATAAATATGCAAATTATCGTCGTATTCTCATACCGGGAGTCGCGCAGCTGTGGGGTCAATACCTACGAGTTACATTGGTCCCGTGGGAGGTGTTGGTGCCACTCACGAGGCCGTTAGAGGGTTGTTTCGAGTTTTCACCCTCTAATGCCATGTTTTTAAACCTAAGTCTAAATATATGCAAATTATCATCGTATTCTCAAACAGGGAGTCCCGCGGCTACGGGGTCAGTTCCTACGAGTTACATTGGTCCCGTAGGACGTATTGGAGCCACTACAGGGACGTTCAGGTGCTGTTTCTAGTTCTCATCCTCTAACGCCATATTTTTAAGCCTAAGTCTAGAAATATGAAAATTATCGTCATATTTTCAAACTGAGAGTCCCGCGGCCGCGGGGTCAGTTCCTACGAGTTACATTTGTCCCGTGGGAGGTGTTGGTGCCACCCACGGGGACGTTCGGGGGCTGTTTCGAGTTCTCACCCTCTAACGTCATGTTTTTAAGCCTTAGTCTAGAAATATGCAAATTTCCGTCGTACTCTCAAAAGCAGGAGACCTGTGTCTACGGGGACAATTCCTATGAGTTACATTGATCCCGTGGGAGGTGTTGGTGCCACCCACGGGGCCGTTCGGGGGCTGTTTCGAGTTTTTGACCTCTAACGCGATGTTTTTAAGCCTAAGTTGAAAAATATGCAAATCATCCTCATAGTCTCAAACCAAGAGTCCCGCGGCTGCGGGGTCAGTTCCTACGAGTTATATTGGTCCCGTGGGAGGTGTTGGTGCCACCCACGGGGCCGTTCGGCGGCTGTTTCGAGTTTTCAACCTCTAACGCCATGTATTGCTTAAGTCGAGAAATATGCAAATTAGCGTCGTATTCTCAAATCGGTATACCCGCGACTGCGGGGTCAGTTCCTACGAGTTACATTGGTCCCGTGGGAGGTGTTGGCGCCACCCACGGGGCCGTTCGGGGGGCTGTTTCTAGTTCTCACCCTCTAACGCCATTTTTTTAAGCCTAAGTCTAGAAAAATGCAAAGTATCATCGTATTCTCAAATCGGGAGTCACGCGGCTGCGGGGTCAGTACCTACGAGTTACATTGGTCCCGTGGGTGGTGTTGATGCCACCCACGAGGTAGTTAGAGGCCTGTTGCTATGAGTTACATTGGTCCCGTGGGAGGTGTTGGTGCCACCCACGGGTACGTTCGGGGGCTGTTTCTAGTTCCCACCCTCTAACGCCTTACTTTTAAGCCTAAGTCTAGAAATATGAAAATTACCATCGTATTCTCAAATCGGAAGACCCGCGGCTGTGGGGTCAGTTCCTTCGAGTTACATTGGTCCCATGGGAGGTGTTTGTTCCACCCACGATGACATTCGGGGCTGCTTCTAGTTCTCACCCTCTAACGCCATGTTTTTAAGCCTAAGTCAAGAAATATACAAATTACATCGTACTCTCAAACCGAGAGACCCGCAGCTGCGGGGTCAGTTCCTAAGAGTTACATTGGTCCCGTGGGAGGTGTTGGTGACACCCACGGGGCTGTTCGGTGGCTATTTATAGTATTCACCCTCTAACGCCATATTCTTAAGCCTAAGTCTAGAAATATGCAAATTACCTTACTAATCTGAAACCGGGAGTCCCGCGGCTGCGGGGTCTGTTCCTACGAGTAACATTGGTGCCGTGGGAGGTGTTGGTGCCACCCACCGGGCCGTTCGGGGGCAGTTTCAATTTTTCACCCTCTAACGCCATGTTTTTAATCCTAAGTCTAGAAAAATGTAAATTATCATCGTATTCTCAAACCGGGAGTCCCGCGGCTGCGGGGTCAGTTCCTACGAGTTACATTGGTCCCGTGGGAGGCGCTGGTGCCACTCACGAAGCCGTTAGAGGGTTGTTTCGAGTTTTCACCCTCTAACGCCATGTTTTTAAACCTAAGTTTGAAAATATGCAAATTATCATCGTATTCTCAAACAGGGAGTCCCGCGGCTGCGGGGTCAGTTCCTACGAGTTACATTGGTCCCGTGGGAGGTGTTGGTGCCACCCACGGGGACGTTCGGGCGCTGTTTCTAGTTCTCACCCTCTAACGCCATATTTTTAAGCCTAGGTCTAGAAATATGTAAATTATCGTCGTATTCTCAAACCGGGAGTCCCGCGGCTGCGGGGTCAGTTCCTACGAGTTACATTGGTCCCCGTGGGAGGTGTTGGTGCCACCCACGGGGCCGTTCGGGGCCTGTTTTGAGTTTTCACCATCTAACGCCATGTTTTGCTTAAGTCTAGAAACATGCAAATTATCGTCGTATTCTCAAACCGAGGGACCCGCGGCTGCGGGGTCAGTTCCTACGAGTTACATTGGTTCCGTGGGAGGTGTTGGCACCACTCACGGGTCCGTTAAGGGGCTATTTCTAGTTCTCAGGATCTAACGCCATGTATTTAAGCCTAAGTCTAGAAATATGCAAATTACCATCGTATTATCAAACCGGGAGTCCCGCGGCTGCGGGGTCAGTTTCTACGAGTTAGATTGGTCCCGTGGGAGGTGTTGGTGCCACCCACGGGGCCGTTCGGGGGTTATTTGTAGTACTCACCCTCTAACGCCATATTTTTAAGACTAAGTCTACAAATATGAAATTACCTTTCTAATCTCATACCGGGAGTCCCGCGATTGCGGGGACAGTTCCTACGCGTAACATTGGTATCGTGGAAGGTGTTGGTGCCTCCCACGGGGCCGTTCGGGGGATGTTTCAAGTTTTCACCCTCTAACGCCATGTTTTTAAATTAAGTCTAAAAATATGCAAATTATCATCGTATTCTCAAACAGGGAGTACCGCGGCTGCGGATTCAGTTCCTACGAGTTACATTGGTCCCGTGGGAGGTGTTGGTGCCACCCACGGGGACGTTCGGGGGCTATTTCTAGTTCTCACCCGCTAACGCCATATTTTTAAGCCTAAGTCGAGAAATATGCAAATTATCGTCGTATTCTCAAACCGGAAGTCCCGCGGCTGGGGAGTCAGTTCCTATGAGTTACGTTGGTCCCGTGGGTGATGTGAGTGCCACCCACGGGGACGTTCAGCGGCTGTTTCCAGTTCTCACCCTCTAAAGCCATGTTTTTAAGCCTATGTCTAGAAATATGCAAATTACCATCGTAGTCTCAAATCGAGAGACCCGCAGCTGCGAGGTCAGTTCCTACAACTTACATTAGTCCCGTGGGAGGTATTGGTGCCACCCACGGGTCAGTTCGGGGGCTTTTTCGAGTTTTAGACCTCTAACGCCATGTTTTTAAGACTAAGTCTAAAAATATGCAAATCATCCTCGTAGTCTCAAACCGGGAGTCCCGCGGCTGCGGGGTCAGTTCCTACGAGTTAAATTGGTCCCATGGGAGGTGTTGGTGCCACCCACGGGGCCGTTCGGGGTCTGTTTTGAGTTTTCACCCTCTAAAGCCATGTTTTGCTTAAGTCTAGAAATATGCAAATTACCAACGTATTCTCAAACCAGGAGAACCGCGGCTGCGGGGTCAGTTCCTACAAGTTACATTGGTCCCGTGGGAGGTGTTGGTGCCACCCACGGGGGCCGTTCGGGGGTTGTTTCTTGTTCTCACCCTCTAACGCCATGTTTTTAAGCCTAAGTCTAAATTATCGTCGTATTCTCAAATCGGGAGTCCCGCGGCTGGGGGGTCAGTTCCTACGAGTTACATTGGTCCCGTGGGAGATGTGGGTACCACCCACGGGGACGTTCGGGGGTTGTTTCTAGTTCTCACCCTCTAACGCCATATTTTTAAGCCTAAGTCTAGAAATATGCAAATTACCGTCGTAGTCTCAAATCGAGAGAACCGCGGCTGCGTGGTCAGTTCCTACGAGTTACATTGGTCCCGTGGGAGGTGTTGGTGCCACCCACGGGTCTGTTCGGGGGCTATTTCTAGTTCTCACGCTTATAACACCATGTATTTAAGCCTAATTCTAGAAATATGTAAATTACCTTTGTATTATCAAACCGGGAGTCCCACGGCTGCGGGGTCAGTTCGTACGAGTTACATTGGTCCCGTGGGAGGTGTTGGTGTCACCCACGGGGCCGTTCGGGCCTGTTTCTAGTACCCACCCTCTAACGCCATATTTTTAAGCCTAAGTCTAGAAATATACAAATTACCTTCCTAATCTCAAACCGGGAGTCCCGCGGCTACGGGGACAGTTCCTACGAGTAACAATGGTCCCGTGGGAGGTGTTGGTGCCACCCACGGGGCCGTTCGGGGGCTGTTTCGAGCTTTCACCCTCTAACGCCATGTTTTTAAACCTAAGTCTAAAAGTATTCAAATTATCATTGTATTATCAAACAAGGAGTCCCGCGGCTGCGAGGTCAGTTCCTACGAGTTACATTGGTCCCGTGGGAGGTGTTGGTGCCACCCACGGGGACATTCGGTGGCTGTTTCTTGTTCTCACCCTCTAACGCCATATTTTTAAGCCTACGTATAGAAATATGCAAATTATCGTCATATTCTCAAACCGGGAGTCCTGCCGTTGCGGGTCAGTTCCTACGAGTTACATTTGTCCCGTGGGAGGTGTTGGTGCCACCCACGGGGACGTTCAGGGGCTGTTTCGAGTTATCACCATCTAACGTCATGTTTTTATGCCTAAGTCTAGAAATATGCAAATTTTCTTCGTACTCTCAAACTGGGAGACCCGCGGCTGCGGGGTCAGTTCCTATGAGTTACTTTGATCCCGTGGGAGGTGCTGGTGCCACCCACGGGGTTGTTCGAGGGCTATTTCTAGTTCTCACCCTCTAACGCCATGTTTTTCTTAAGTCAAGAAATGTGCAAATTACCGTCGTATTCTCAAATCGGGAGACCCGCGGCTGCGGGGTCAGTTCCTACAAGTTACATTTTTCCCGTGGGAGGTGTTGTTACCACCCACGGGGACTTTCGGGGGCTGTTTCTAGTTCTCACCCTCTAACGCCATGTTTTTAAGCCTAAGTCTAGAAAAATGCAAATTATCGTCGTATTCTCAAATAGGGAGTCCCGCGGCTGCGGGGTCAGTACCTACGAGTTACATTGGTCCCGTGGGAGGTGTTGGTACCACCCATGAGGCCGTTAGAGGACTGTTTCGAGTTTTAACTCTCTAACACCATGTTTATAAACCTAAGTCTAAAAATATGCGAATTATTATCGTATTCTCAAATAGGGAGTCCCGCGGCTGCGGGGTCAGTTCCTACGAGTTACATTGGTCCCGTGGGAGGTGTTGGTGCCCCCCACGAGGATGTTCGGGGTTTTTTTCTAGTTCTCACCGTCTAGCGCCATGTTTTTAAGCCTAAGTCTAGAAATATGCAAATTACAGTCTTATTCTCAAACCGGGATACCCGCGGCTGCGGGGTCAGTTCGTACGAGTTACATTCGTCCCGTGGGAGGTGTTGGTTCCCCCCACGATGACATTCGGGGGTTGTTTCTAGTTCTCACCCTATAACGCCATGTTTTTAAGCCTAAGTCAAGAAATATGCAAATTAACATCGTACTCTCAAACCGGGAGACCCGTAGCTTTGGGATCAGTAACTATGAGTTACATTGGTCCCATGAGAGGTGTTGGTGCCACCCACGAGGCCGTTAGAGGGCTGTTTCGATTTTTCACCCTCTAACGCCAAGTTTTAAACCTAAGTATAAAAATATGAAAATTATCATTGTATTCTCAAACAGGGAGTCCCGCGGCTGTGGGGTCAGTTCCTACGAGTTACATTGGTCCCGTGGGAGGTGTTGGTGCCACCCACGGGGCCGTTCGGTGGCTGTTTCTAGTTCTCAACCTGTAACGCCATATTTTTAAGCCTAAGTTTAGAAATATGGAAACTATCATCGTATTCTCAAACCGGGAGTCCCGCGGCAGTGGGGTTAGTTCCTACGATTTACATTTGTCCCGTGGGAGGTGTTGGTGCCACACACGGGTCCGTTCGGGGGCTGTTTCGAGTTTTCACCCTCTAACGTCATGTTTTTAACCCTTAGTCTAGAAATATGCAAATTACTGTCATATTCTCAAACCGAGACACCCATGGCTGCGAGGTCAGTTCCTACGAGTTACATTAGTCCCGTGGGAGGTGTTGGTGCCACCCACGGGGACGTTCGGTGGATGTTTCTAGTTCTCACCCTCTAACGCCATGTTTTTAAGCCTAAGTCTAAAAATATGAAAATTACCGTCGTATTATAAAACTGGGAGTCCCGCGGCTGCGGGGTCAGTTCCTACGAGTTACATTGGTCCCGTGGGAGGTGTTGGTGCCACCCACGGGGACTTCGGGGGTTATTTCTAGTTCTCACCCTCTAACGCCATGTTTTTAAGCCTAAGTATAGAAATATGCAAATTACCATCGTACTCTCAAACTGGGAGACCCGCGGCAGCGGGATCAGTTCCTACGAGTTACATTGGTCCCGTGGGAGGTGTTGGTGCACTCACGGGGCTGTTCGTGGGCTGTTTCTAGTTCTCACCCTCTAACGCCATGTTTTTAAGCCCAAGTCTAGAAATATGCAAATTACCATCGTATTCTCAAACCAAGAGACCCACAACTGCGGGGTCAGTTCCTACGAGTTACATTGGTCCCGTGGGAGGTGTTGGTACCACCCACAGGGCCGTTCAGGGGCTGTTTCTAGTTCTCACCCTCTAACGCCTTGTATTTAATCCTAAGTCTAGAAATATGAAAATTACAGTCGTATTCAGAAACTGGTCGAGTTTTCACCCTCTAATGCCATGTTTTGCTTAAGTATAAAAATATGAAAATTATCGTCGTATTCTCAAATCGGGAGACACGCGGCTGCGGGGTTAGTTCCTACTAGTTACATTGGTCCCCTGGGAGGTGTTGGTGCCACTCACGGGGACGTTCGGGGGCTGTTTATAGTTCTCACCCTCTAACGCCATATTTGTAAGCCTAAGTCTAGAAATATGCAAATTACCACCGTATTCTCAAATCGGGAGTCCCGCGGCTGGGGGGTTAGTTCCTACGAGTTATATTGGTTCCGTGGGAGGTGTTGGTGCCACCCAAAGGGACGTTCGGGGGCTATTTCGAGTTCTCACCCTCTAACGTCATGTTTTTAAGCCTAAGTCTAAAAATATGCAAATTTCCATCGTACTCTCAAAACCAGGAGACCCGTGACTGCGGGGTCAGTTCCTACGAGTTACATTGATCCCGTGGGAGGTGTTGGTGCCACCCAAGGGGCCATTCGGGGGCTGTTTCGAGTTTTTAACCTCTAACGCCATGCTAATAAGCCAAAGTCTAAAAATATGCAAATCATCCTCGTAGTCTCAAACCAGGAGTCCCGCGACTACGGGGTCAGTTCCTACGAGTTACATTGGTCCCGTGGGAGGTGTTGGTACAAGCCACGGGGCCGTTCGGGGGCTGTTTCGAGTTTTCAACCTCTAACGCCATGTATTACTTATGTCGAGAAATATGAAAATTAGCGTCATATTCTCAAATCGGGAGACCCGCGACTGCGGGGTCAGTTCCTACGAGTTACATTGGTCCTGTGGGAGGTGTTGGTGCCACCCACGGGGCCGTTCGGGGGCTGTTTCTAGTTCTCACCCTCTAACGCCATGTTGTTAAGCCTAAGTCTAGAAAGTTGCAAATTATCATCGTATTCTCAAACCGGGAGTCCCGCGGCTGTGGGGTCAGTACCTACGAGTTACATTGGTCCCGTGGGAGGTGTTGGTGCCACCCACGAGGCCGTTAGAGGCCTATTTCGAGTTTTCACATTCTAACGCCATGTTTATAAACCTAACTCTAAAAATATGCAAATTATCATCGTATTCTCAAATAGGGAGTCCCGCGGCTGCGGGGTCAGTTTCTACGAGTTACATTGGGCCCTTGGTAGGTGTTGGTGCCACCCACGGGGATGTTGGGGTGTTGTTTCTAGTTCTCACCCTCTAACGCCATGCTTTTAATCCTAAGTCTAGAAATATACAAATTACCATCGTATTCTTAAATCGGGAGACCCGCGGCTGCGGGGTCAATTCCTACGAGTTACATTGGTCCCGTGGGAGGTTTTGGTGCCACCCACGATGACATTCGGTGCTGCTTCTAGTTCTCACCTTCTAACGCCATATTTTTAAGCCTAAGTCAAGAAATATGCAAATTACCGTTGTACTCTCAAACCGGGAGACCCGCAGCTGCGGGGTCAGTTCCTACGAGTCACAATGGTCCCGTGGGAGGTGTTGGTGACACCCACGGGTCCGTTCGGGGGCTGTTTTTAGTTCTCACGCTCTAACACCATGTATTTAAGCCTAAGTCTAGAACTATGCAAATTGCCATCGTATTATCAAACTGGTAGTCCCGAGGCTGCGGGGTCAGTTCCTACGAGTTACATTGGTCCCGTGGGAGGTGTTGGTGCCACCCACGGGGACGTTCGGGGGTTGTTTCTTGATTTCAACCTCTAACGCCATATTTTTAAGCCTAAGTCTAGAAATATCCAAATTACCTTCCTAATCTCAAACTGAGAGTACGACGGCTGCGGGGACAGTTCCTACGAGTAACATTGGTCCCGTGGGAGGTGTTGGTGCCATCCACGGGGCCGTTCGGGGGCTGTTTCGAATTTTCACCCTCAAACGCCATGTTTTTAAGCCTAAGTATAAATATATGCAAATTATCATCGTATTCTCAAACAGGGAGTCCCATGGCTGGGGGGTTTGTTCCTATAAGTTACATTGGTCCCGTAGGAGGTGTTGGTGCCACCCACGACGACGTTCGGGGAATGTTTCTAGTTCTCACCCTCTAACGCCATATTTTTAAGCCTAATTCTAGCAATATGCAAATTATCGTCGTATTCTCAAATCGAGAGTCCCGCGGCTGCGGGGTCTGTTCCTATGAGTTACATTGGTCCCGTGGGACGTGTTGGTGCCACCCACGGGACCTTTAGAGGGTTGTTTCGAGTTTTCAGCTTCTAACACCATGTTTTTAATCCTAAGTCAATAAATATGCAAATTATCATCGTATTCTCAAACCGGGAGTCCCGCGGCTACGGGGTCAGTTCCTACGAGTTACATTTGTCTCGTGGGAGGTGTTGGTGCCACCCACGGGGACGTTCAGTTGCTGTTTTGAGTTCTCACCCCCTAACGTCATGTTTTTAAGCATAAGTCTATAAATATGCAAATTTCCGTCGTACTCTCAAAATCGGGAGACCCGTGGATATGGGGTCAGTACCTACGAGTTAGATTGATCCCGTGGGAGGTGTTGGTGCCACCCACGGGGCCTCTCGGGGGCTGTTTCGTGTTTTCAACCTCTAAAGCCATGTTTTTAAGCCTAAGTCTTAAAATATGCAAAGCATCCTCGTAGTCTTAAACCAGGAGTCCTGCGGCTGCGGCGTCAGTTCCTACGAGTTACATTGGTCCCGTGGGAGGTGTTGGTGGCACCCACGGGGCCGTTCGATGGCTGTTTCGAGCTTTCAACCTCTAACGCCATGTTTTGCTTAAGTCGAGAAATATGCTAATTATCGATGTATTCTCAAATCGAGAGACCCGCGGCTGCGGGGTCAGTTCCTACGAGTTACATTGGTCCCGTGGAGGTGTTGGTGCCATCCACGGGGCCGTTCGGGGGCTGTTTCTAGTTCTCATCCTCTAACGCCATGTTTTTAAGCCTAAGTCTAGAAAAATATAAATTATCATCATATCCTCAAGCCGAGAGTCCCGCGGCTACGGGGTCAGTACCTACGAGTTACATTTGTCCCGTGGGAGGTGTTGGTGCCACCCACGAGGCCGTTAGAAGCCTGTTTCGAGTTTTCACCCTCTAACGCCATGTTTTTAAACCTAACTCTAAAAATATGCAATTTATCATCGTATTCTCAAATAGGGAGTCCCGCAACTGCGGGGGCAGTTGCTACGAGTTACATTGGTCCCGTGGGAGGTGTTGGTTCCACCCATGGGTACGTTTGGGGGCTGTTTCTAGTTCTCACCGTCTAACATCATGTTTTTAAGCCTAAGTCTAGAAATATGCAAATTACCATCGTATTCTCAAATCGGAAGACCCGCGGTTGTGGTGTTAGTTCCTATGAGTTACATTAGTCCCGTGGGAGGTGTTGGTGCCACCCACGATGACATTCTGGGCTGTTTATAGTTCTCACCCTCTAACGCCATGTTTTTAAGCCTAAGTCAAGAAATATACAAATTACATCATACTCTCAAACCGGGAGACCCGTAGCTGCGGGGTCAGTTCCTACGAGTTACATGGGTCCCGTTGGAGGTGTGGGTGACACCCACGGGTCCGTTCGGGGGCTGTTTCTAGTTCTCACACTCTAACGCCATGTATTTGAGACTAATTCTAGAAATATACAAATTACCATCGTATTATCAAATTGGGAGTCCCGCGGCTGCGGGGTCAGTTCCTACGAGTTACATTGGTCCCGTGGGAGGTGTTGGTGCCACCCACGGGGCTGTTTGGAGGCTGTTTCTAGTACTCACCCTGTAATGCCATATTCATAAGCTTAAGTCTAGAAATATGCAAATTACCTTACTAATCTCAAACCGGGAGTCCCGCGACTGCAGGGTCAGTTCCTACGAGTAACATTGGTCCCGTGGGAGGTGTTGGTGCCACCCACGGGGCCGTTCGGGGGCTGTTTCTAGTTCTCACCCTCTAACGCCATATTTTTAAGTCTAAGTCTAGAAAAATGCAAATTATCATCAGATTCTCAAATCGGGAGTCCCAGGGCTGCTGGGTCAGTACCTACGTGTTACATTGGTCCCGTGGGAGGTTTTGGTTCCACCCACGAGGCCGTTAGAGGCCTGGTTCGAGCTTTCACCCTCTAACGCCATGTTTTTAAACCTAACTCTAAAAATATGCAATTTATCATTGTATTCTCAAATAGGGAGTCCCGCGGTTGCGGGGTCAGTTGCTACGAGTTACATTGGTCCCGTGGGAGGTGTTGGTGCCACCCATGGGTACGTTCAGGGGCCGTTTCTAGTTCTCACCGTCTAACGTCATGTTCTTAAGCCTAAGTCTAGAAATATACAAATTACCACCGTATTCTCAAATCGGAAGACCCGCGGTTGCGGGGTCAGTTCCTACGAGTTACATTAGTCCCGTCGGAGGTGTTGGTGCCACCCACGATGACATTCGGGGCTGTTTCTAGTTCTCACCCTCTAACGCCATGTTTTTAAGCCTAAGTCAAGAAATATACAAATTACATCGTACTCTCAAACCAGGAGACCCGTAGCTGCGGGGTCAGTTCCTACGAGTTACATGGGTCCCGTTGGAGGTGTTGGTGACACCCACGGGCCCGTTCGGGGGCTATTTTTAGTTCTCACGCTCTAACGCCATGTATTTCAGCCCAATTCTAGAAATATACAAATTACCATCGTATTATCAAATTGGGAGTCCCACGGCTGCGGGGTCAGTTCCTACGAGTTACATTGGTCCCGTGGGAGGTGTTGGTGCCACCCACGGGGCTGTTCGGAGGCTGTTTCTAGTACTCACCCTCTAATGCCATATTCATAAGCTTAAGTCTAAAAATATGCAAATTACCTTACTAATCTCAAACCGGGAGTCCCGCGGCTGCAGGGTCAGTTCCTACGAGTAACATTGGTCCCGTGGGAGGTGTTGGTGCCACCCACGGGGCCGTTCGGGGTTTGTTTCGAGTTTTCACCCTCCAATGCCATGTTTTTATGCCTAAGTCTAGAAAAATGCAAATTATCATCGTATTCTCAAACCGCGAGTCCCGCGACTGCGGGGTCAGTACCTACGATTTACATTAGTCCCGTGGGAGGTGTTGGTGCCACCCATGGGGCCGTTCGGGGGCTGTTTCGAGTTTTCACCCTCGAACGCCATGTTTTTAAACCTAAGTCTAAAAATATGCAAATTATCATCGTATTCTCAAGCAGGGTGTCCCGCGGCTGCGGGGTCAGTTCCTACGAGTTACATTGGTCCCGTGGGAGGTGTTGGTGCCTCCCACGGGGCCGTTCCGGGGCTGTTTTGAGTTTTCACCCTCTAACGCCATGTTTTGCTTAAGTCTAAAAATATGCAAATTACTGTCGTATTCTGAAACCGAGAGACCTGCGGCTGCGGGGTCAGTTCCTACGAGTTACATTGGTTCCGTGGGAGGTGTTGGAACTACCCACGGGTCCGTTCGGGGTCTGTTTCTAGTTCTCAGGCTCTAACGCCCTGTATTTAAGCCTAAGTCTAAAAATATGCAAATTACCATCGTATTATAACATAGGGAGTCCCTCGGCTGCGGGGTCAGTTCCTACGAGTAACATTGGTCCCGTGGGAGGTGTTGGTGCCACCCACGGGGCCGTTCGGGGGTTGTTTCTAGTACTCACCCTCTAACGCCATATTTTTAGGCCTAAGTCTAGAAATATGCAAATTACATTCCTAATCTCAAACCGGGAGTCCCGCAGCTGCGGGGACAGTTTCCACGAGTTACATTGGTCCCGTGGGAGGTGTTGGTGCCACCCACGGGTCCGTTCGGGGGATGTTTCGACTTTTCGATCTCTAATGCCATGTTTTTAAGACTATCTCTAAAAATATGCAATTCATCCTCCTAGTCTCAAACCGGGAGTCCCGCGGCTGCGGGGTCAGTTCATTGGAGTTATATTGGTCCCATCGGAGGTGTTGGTGCCACCCACGGGGCCGTTCGGGGGCTGTTTCATGTTTTCACCCTCTAACGCCATGTTTTGCTTAAGTCTAGAAATATGCAAATTAGCGTCGTATTCTCAAACCGGGAGACCCGCGGCTGCGGGGTCAGTTCCTATGAGTTACATTGGTCCTGTGGGAGGTGTTGGTGCCACCCATGGGGCCGTTCGGGGCCTATTTCTAGTTCTCACCCTCTAACGCCATGTTTTTAAGCCTAAGTCTAAATTATCGTCCTATTCTCAAACCGGGAGTCCCGCTGCTGGGGGTCAGTTCCTACGAGTTACATTGGTCCCGTGGGAGGTGTGGGTGCCACCCACGGGGACGTTCGGGGGCTGTTTCTAGTTCTCAGCCTCTAACACCATGTTTTTTAGCCTAAGTCTAGAAATATGCAAATTACCATCGTAGTCTCAAATCGAGAGACCCGCGGCTGCGGGGTCGGTTCCTATGAGTTATATTGGTCCCGTGGGAGGTGTTGGTACCACCCACGGGTCCGTTCGGGGGCTGTTTCTAGTTCTCACTCTCTAACACCATGTATTCAAGTCTAAGTCTAGAAATATGCAAATTACCATCGTATTATCAAATCGGGAGTCCCGCGGTTGCGGGGTCAGTTCGTACGAGTTACATTGGTCCCATGGGAGGTGTTGGTGCCACCCACGGGGCCATTCAGGGGCTGTTTCGAGTTTTCTCCCTCTAACGCCATGTTTTTAAACCTAAGTCTAAAAATATTCAAATTATCATTGTATTCTCAAACAGGGAGTCTCGCGGCTGCGAGGTCAGTTCCTACGAGTTACATTGGTCCCGTGGGAGGTGTTGGTGCCACCCACGGGGACGTTCGGGGGCTGTTTCTAGTTCTCACCCTCTAATGCCATATTTGTAAGCCTAAGTCTAGAAATACGCAAATTATCATCGTATTCTCAAACCGGGAGTCCCGCCGCTGCGAGGTCAGTTCCTACAAGTTACATTTGTCTCGTGGGAAGTGTTGGTGCCACCCACGGGGACGTTCAGGGGATGTTTCGAGTTCTCATCCTCTAACGTCATGTTTTTATGCCTAAGTCTAGAAATATACAAATTTCCATCGTACTCTCAAACTGGAAGACCCACGGCTGCGGGGTCAGTTGCTATGAGTTAGATTGATCCCGTGGGCGGTGTTGGTGCCACCCACGGGGCCGTTCGGGGGCTGTTTCGAGTTTTCACCCTCTAACGCCATGTTTTTAAGCCTACGTCTAAAAATATGAAAATCATCCTCGTAGTCTCAAACCAGGAGTCCCACGACTGCGGGGTCAGTTCCTACGAGTTACATTGGTCCCGTGGGAGGTGTTGGTGCCACCCACGGGGCCGTTCGGGGGCTGTTTCTAGTTCTCACCCTCTAAAGCCATTTTTTAAGCCTAAGTCTAGAAAAATGCAAATTATTGTCGTATTCTCAACTCGGGTGTCCCGCGGCTGCGGGGTCAGTACCTACGAGTTACATTAGTCCCGTGGGAGGTGTTGGTGCCGCCCACGAGGCCGTTAGAGGCCTGTTTCGAGTTTTCACTCTCTAACGGCATGTATTTAAACCTAAGTCTAAAAATATACGAATTATCATCGTATTCTCAAACCGGGAGTCCCTCGGCTGCGGGGTCAGTACCTACGAGTTACATTGGTCCCTTGGGAGGTGTTGGTGCCAACCATGAGGCCGTTAGAGGCCTGTTTCGAGTTTTCACCCTGTAACGCCATGTTTTTAAACCTAACTCTAAAAATATGCAATTTATCATCGTATTCTCAAATAGGGAGTCCCGCGACTGCGGGGTCAGTTGCTACGAGTAACATTGGTCCCGTGGGAGGTGTTAGTGCCACCCATGGGTACGTTCGGGGGTTGTTTCTAGTTCTCACCGTCTAACGTCATGTTTCTAAGCCTAAGTCTATAAATATGCAAATTACCATCGTTTTCTCAAATCGGAAGACCCGCGGTTGCGGGGTCAGTTCCTACGAGTTACATTAGTCCCGTGGGAGGTGTTGGTGCCACCCACCATGACATTCGGGGCTATTTCTAGTTCTCACCCTCTAACGCCATGTTTTTAAGCCTAAGTCAAGAAATATACAAATTACATCGTACTCTCAAACCGGGAGACCCGTAGCTGCGGGGTCATTTCCTACGAGTTACATGGGTCCCGTTGGAGGTGTTGGTGACACCCACGGGTCCGTTCGGGGGCTGTTTCTAGTTCTCACGCTCTAACGCCATGTATTTGAGCCTAATTCTAGAAATATGAAAATTACCATCGTATTATCAAATTGGGAGTCCCGCAGCTGCGGGGTCAGTTCCTACGAGTTACATTGGTCCCGTGGGAGGTGTTGGTGCCACCCACGGGGCTGTTCAGAGGTTGTTTCTAGTACTCACCCTCTAAAGCCATATTCTTAAGCCTAAGTCTAGAAATATGCAAATTACCTTACTAATCTCAAACCGGGAGTCCTGCGGCTGCAGGGTCAGTTCCTACGAGTAACATTGGTCCCGTGGGAGGTGTTGGTGCCACCCACGGGGCCGTTCGGGGGTTGTTTCTAGTTTTCACCCTCTAACGCCATGTTTTTATGCCTAAGTCTAGAAAAATGCAAATTATCAACGTATTCTCAAACCGAGAGTCCCGCGACCGCGGGGTCACTACCTAAGAGTTACATTGGTCCCGTGGGAGGTGTTGGTGCCACTAACGAAGCCGTTAGAGGGTTGTTTTGAGTTTTCACCCTCTAACGCCATGTTTTTAAACCTAAGTCTGAAAATATGAAAATTATCATCGTATTCTCAAGACGGGTGTCCCGCGGCTGCGGGGTAAGTTCCAACTAGTTACATTGGTCTCGTGGGAGGTGTTAGTGCCACCCACGGGGCCGTTCCGGGGCTGTTTTGAGTTTTCACCCTCTAACGCCATGTTTTGCTTAAGTCCAGAAATATGCAAATTACTGTCGTATTCTCAAACCGAGAGACCTGCGGCTGCGGGTTCAGTTCCTACGAGTTACATTCGTTCCGTGGGAGGTGTTGGAACCACCGACGGGTCCGTTCGGGGTATGTTTCTAGTTCTTAGGCTCTAACGCCCTGTATTTAAGCCTAAGTCTAAAAATATGCAAATTACCATCGTATTATCAAATCGGGAGTCCCGCGGCTGTGGGATCAGTTTCTACGAGTTACATTGGTCCCGTGGGAGGTGTTGGTGCCACCCACGGGCCCGTTCGGGGGTTGTTTCTAGTTATCACGCTCTAACGCCATGTATTTCAGCCTAAGTCTGGAAATATGCAAATTACCTTCCTAATCTCAAACCGGGAGTCCCGTAGCTGCGGGGACAGTTCCTACGAGTAACATTGGTCCCGTGGGAAGTGTTGGTGCCACCCACGGGGCCGTTCGGGGGCTGTTTCTAGTTCTCAACCTCTAACACCATGTTTTTAATCCTAAGTCTAGAAATATGCAAATTACCGTCGTAGTCTCAAATCGAGAGACCCGCGGCTGCGGGGTCGGTTCCTATGAGTTATGTTGGTCCCCAGGGAGGTGTTGGTGCCACCCACGGGTCCGTTCGGGGGCTCTTTATAGTTCTCACGCTCTAACAACATGTATTTAGGCCTAAGTCTCGAAATATGCAAATTACCATCGTATTATCAAATCGGGAGTCCCGCGGCTGCGGGGTCAGTTCGTACGAGTTACATTGGTCCCGTGGGAGGTGTTGGTGCCACCCACGGGGCCATTCGGGGGATGTTTCTAGTACCGACCCTCTAACGCAATATTTTTAAGCCTAAGTCTAGAAATATGCAAATTACCTTCCTAATCTCAAACCGGGAGTCCCGCGGCTACGGGGACAGATCTTAGGAGTAACATTGGTCCCGTGGGAGGTGTTGGTGCCACCCACGGGGCCGATCGGGGGTTGTTTCGAGTTTTCTCGCTCTAACGCCATGTTTTTAAACCTAAGTCTAGAAATATGCAAATTATCGTCGTATTCTCAAACCGGGAGTCCCGCCGCTGCGAGGTCAGTTCCTACGAGTTACATTTGTCCCGTGGGAAGTGTTGGTGCTACCCACGGGGACGTTCAGGGGCTGTTTCGAGTACTCACCCTCTAACGTCATGTTTTTATGCCTAAGTCTAGAAATATGCAAATTTCCGTCGTACTCTCAAACTGGGAGACCCGCGGTTGCGGGGTCAGTTGCTATGAGTTACATTGATCCCGTGGGCGGTGTTGGTGCCACCCACGGGGCCGTTCGGGGGCTATTTCGAGTTTTCACCCTCTAACGCCATGTTTTTAAGCCTACGTCTAAAAATATGCAAATCATCCTCGTAGTCTCAAACCAGGAGTCCCACGACTGCGGGGTCAGTTCCTACGAGTTACATTGGTCCCGTGGGAAGTTTTGGTGCCACCCACGGGGACGTTCGGGGGCTGTTTCGAGTTTTCACCCTCTAACGCAATGTTTTTCTTAAGTCAAGAAATATGCAAATTACCGTCATATTCTCAAATTGGGAGACTCGCGGCTGCGGGGTCAGTTTCTACAAGTTACATTTGTCCCGTGGGAGGTGTTGTTTCCACCCACGGGGACGTTCGGGTGCTATTTCTAGTTCTCATCCTCTAAAGCCATGTTTTAAGCCTAAGTCTAGAAAAATGCAAATTATCGTCGTATTCTCAAATCGGGAGTCCCGCGGCTGCGGGGACAGTACCTACGAGTGACATTGGTCTAATGGGAGGTGTTGGTACCACCCACGAGGCTGTTAGAGGCCTGTTTCGAGTTTTCACTCTCTAAAGCCATGTGTTTAAACCTAAGTTTAAAAATATGAGAATTATCATCGTATTCTCAAACCGGGAGTCCCGCGGCTGCAGGGTCAGTTCCTACGATTTACATTGGTCCCGTGGGAGGTGTTGGTGCCACCCACGAGGACGTTCGGGGGATGTTTGTATTTCTCACCCTCTAACAACATGTTTTTAAGCCTAAGTCTAGAAATATTCAAATTACAATCGTATTCTCAAACCGGGAGACCCGCGGCTGCGGGGTCAGTTCCTACGAGTTACATTGGTCCCTTGGGAGGTGTTGGTGCCACCCACGATGACATTTGGGGGTTGTTTCTAGTTCTCACCCTATAACGCCATGTTTTTAAGCCTAAGTCAAGAAATATGCAAATTACCTTCGTACTCTCAAACCGGGAGACCCGCGGCTGTGGGGACTGTACCTACGAGTTACATTGGTCCGGTGAGAGGTGTTGGTGCCACCCGTGAGGCCGTTAGAGGGCTGTTTCGAGTTTTCACCCTCTAACGCCATGTTTTTAAACCTAAGTATAAAAATATGCAAATTATCATTGTATTCTCAAACAGGGTGTCCCGTGGCTGCGGGGTCAGTTCCTACGAGTTACATTGGTCCCGTGGGAGGTGTTGGTGCCGCCCACGGGGCCGTTCGGGGCTGTTTCTACTTCTCACCCTCTAACGCCATATTTTGAAGCCTAAGTTTAGAAATATAGAAATTATCATCGTATTCTCAAACCGGGAGTCCCGCGGCTGCGGGGTTAGTTCCTACGAGTTACATTTGTCTCGTGGGAGGTGTTGGTGCCACCCACGGGGCCGTTCGGGGGCTGTTTCGAGTTTTCACCCTCTAACGCCATATTTTGCTTAAGTCTAGAAATATGCAAATTATTGTCATATTCTCAAACCGGGACACCCATGGCTGCGAGGTCAGTTCGTACGAGTTACATTTGTCCTGTGGAAGGTGTTGGTGCCACCAACGGGGCAGTTCGGTGGATGTTTCAAGTTCTCACCCTCTAACGCCATGTTTTTAAGCCTAAGTCTAAAAATATGCAAATTATCATCGTATTCTAAAACTGGGAGTCCCGCGGCTGCGGGGTCAGTTCCTACGAGTTACATTGGTCCCGTGGAAGGTGTTGGTGCCACCCACGGGGACTTCGGGGGCTGTTTCTAGTTCTCACCCTCTAACGCCATATTTTTAAGCCTAAGTATAGAAATATGCAAATTACCATCGTACTCTCAAACTGGGAGACCAGCGGTAGTGGGATCAGTTCCTACGAGTTATATTGGTCCCATGGGAGGTGTTGATGCAACTCACGGGACTGTTCGGGGGATGTTTGTAGTTCTCATCCTTTAACGCCATGTTTTTAAGCCTAAGTCTAGAAATATATAAATTACCGTCGTACTCTCAAACCGAGAGACCCAAAGCTGCGGGGTCAGTTCCTACGAGTTACATTGGTTCCGTGGGAGGGGTTAGTGCCAACCACAGGGCCGTTCGGGGGCTGTTTCTAGTTCTCACCCTCTAACGCTATGTATTTAAACCTAAGTCTAGAAATGTGCAAATTACTGTCGTATTCCGAAATCGGTAGAGTTTACACCCTCTAATGCCATGTTTTTCTTAAGTATAGAAATATAAAAATTATCGTCGTATTCTCAAATCGGTAGACCCGCGGCTGCGGGGTCAGTTCCTACGAGTTACATTGGTCCCGTGGGAGGTGTTGGTGCCACTCACGGTGCTGTTCGGGGGATGTTTCTAGTTCTCACCCTCTAATGCAATGTTTATAAGCCTAAGTCTGAAATATGCAAATTACCATCGTACTCTCAAACCGGGAGACCCGCAGCTGCGGGGTCAGTTCCTACGAGTTGCATTGGTCCCATGGGAGGTGTTGGTGCCACCCACGGGGCCGTTCGGGGTCAGTTTCTAGTTCTCACCCTCTAACGCCAATGTTTAAGCCTAAGCCTAGAAATATGCAAATTATCCTCTTAGTCTCAAACCGAGAGTCCCGTGGCTGCGGGGTCAGTTCCTACGAGTTACATTGGTTCGTGGGAGGTGTTGGTGCCACCCACGGGGCCGTTCGTGGGCTGTGTCGTGTTTTCACCCTCTAACATCATATTTTTCTTAAGTCTAGAAATACGCAAATTACCATCGTATTCTCAAATCGGGAGACCCGCGGCTGCGGTGTCAGTTCCTACGAGTTACATTGGTCCCGTGGGAGGTGTTGAGGCCACTCACGAGGACGTTCGGGGGCTATTTCTAGTTCTCACCCTCTAACGCCATGTTTTTAAGCCTAAGTCTAGAAATATGCAAATTACCACCGTATTCTAAAACCGGGAGTCCCGCGGCTGGGGGGTCAGTTCCTACGAGTTACATTGGTCCCGTGGGAGGTGTTGGTTCCACCCACGGGGACGTTCAGGGGTTGTTTCTAGTTCTCACCCTCTAACGCCATGTTTTTAAGCCTAAGACTAGAAATATACAAATTACCATCGTATTCTCAAACCGAGATACCCGCGGTCGCGGGTGAGTTCCTACGAGTTATATTGGCCCCGTGGGTGGTGTTGGTGCCACCCACGATTCATTAGGGGGTTGTTTCTAGTTCTCACCCTATAACGCCATGTTTTTAAGCCGAAGTCTAGAAATATGCAAATTACCATCGTACTCTCAAACTGGGAAACCCACGGTTGCGGGGTCAGTTCCTACGAGTTACATTGGTCCCGTGGGAGGTGTTGGTGCCACCCACGGGGACGTTCGGGGGCTGTTTCTAGTTCTCCCCCTCTAACGCCATGTTTTAAAGCCTAAGTTTAGAAATATGCAAATTACCGTCGTACTCTGAAACCGGGTGACCCGCGGCTACGCGGTTAGTTCCTACTATTTATATTGGCCCCGTAGGAGGTGTTGGTGCCACCCACGAGGCCATTCGGGGGTTGTTTCTAGTTCTCACCCTATAACGCAATGTTTTCAGACCGAAGTCTAGAAATATGCAAATTGTCATCGTACTCTCAAACCGGGTGACCCGCGGCTGTCGGGGCAGTTCCTACGAGTTACATTGGTCCCGTGGGAGGCGTTGGTGCCCCCCACAGGACCGTTCGGGAGCTGTTTCGAGTTTTCTCCCTCTAACGCCATGATTTTAAGCCTAAGTCTAGAAATATACAAATTATCATCGTATTCTCGAATCGGGAGCCCCGCAACTGCGGGATCTGTTCGTACGAGTTACATTGGTCTCGTGGGAGGTGTTGGTCCCACCCACGAGGCCGTTAGAGGGCTGTTTCGAGTTTTCACCCTCTAACGCAATGTTTTAAAGCCTAAGTCTAAAAATATGCAAATTATCCTCGTATTCTCAAACCGGGAGTCCCGCGGTTGCAGGGTCAGTTCCTATGAGTCACATTGGTCCTGTGGGAGGTGTTGGTGCCACCCACGGGGCCGTTCGGAGGCTGTTTTGACTTTTCATCCTCTAACGCCATGTTTTGCTTAAGTTTAGAAATATGCAAATTACCGTCGTATTCTCAAATCGGGAGACCCGCGGCAACGGGGTCAATTCCTACGAGTTATATTAGTCTCGTGGGAGGTGTTGGTGTCACCCACGGTGACGTTCGGATGCTATTTCTAGTTCTCACCCTGTAATGCCATGTTTTTAAGCCTAAATCTAGAAATATGAAAATTACCGTCATATTCTCAAATTGGGAGACCCGCGGCTACGGGGTCAGTTCCTACGAGTTATATTAGTCCCGTGGGAGGTGTTGGGGTCACCCACGGTGACGTTCAGATGCTATTTCTAGTTCTCACCCTGTAACGCCATGTTCTTAGGCCTAAGTCTAGAAATATGCAAATTACCGTCGTATTCTCAAATCGGGAGACCCGCGGCTACGGGGTCAGTTCCTACGAGTTACATTGAATCCGAGGGAGGTGTTGGTGCCACCCAGGGGGCCGTTCGGGGGCTGTTTCGAGTTTTCACCCTCTAACGCCATGTTTTGCTTAAGTCTAGAAATATAAAAATTACAGTCGTATTCTCAAACCGGGTGACCCGCGGCTGCGGGATCACTTCCTACGAGTTACATTGGTCCCGTGGGAGGTGTTGGTGCCACCCACGGGAACGTTCGGGGGATGTTTCTAGTTCTCACCCTCTAACGCCATGTTTTTAGGCCAAAGTCTAGAACTATGCAAATTACTATCGTATTCTCAAACCGGGAGTCCGACGGTTGCGGGGTCAGTTCCTACAAGTTATATTGGTCCCGTGGGAGGTGTTGGTGCCACCCACGGGGCCGTTGGGGTGGCTGTTTCTAGTTCTCACTCTCTAACGCCATATTTTTAAGCCTAAGTCTAGAAATATGCAAATTACCGTCGTATTCTCCAACCGGGACTCCCGCAGTAGCGGGGTCAGTTCCTACGAGTTACATTGGTCCCGTTGGAGGTGTTGGTCCCATACACGGGGACGTTCGGAGGCTGGTTCGAGTTCTTACCCTCTAACGCCACGTTTTAAAGCCCAAGTCTAGAAATATACAAATTAACGTCGTACTCTCAAACTAGGAGACCCACAGCTGCGGGGTCATTTCCTACGAGTTACATTGGTCCCCTGGGAGGTGATGGTTCCACCCACCGGGCCGATCTGGGGCTGTTTCGAGTTCTCACCCTCTAACGCTTTTTAAGACTAGGTCTAAAAATATGCAATTTGTCATCGTATTCTCTAATCGGAAGTTCCGCGGCTACGGGGTCAGTTCCTACGACTTATATTGGTCCCGTGGGTGGTGTTCGTGCCACCCACGGGGCCGTTCGGGGGCTGTTTCGAGTTTTCACCCTCTAACGCCATGTTTTTAAGCATAAGTCTAAAAATATGAAAATTATCATCGTATTCTAAAACTTGGAGTAACGCGGCTGCGGGGTCAGTTCCTACGAGTTACATTGGTCCCGAGGGAGATGTTGGTGCCACCCACGGGGCCGTTCGGGGGCTGTTTTGAGTTTTCACCCTCTAACGCCATGTTTTGCTTAAGTCTAAAAATATGTAAATTACCATTGTATTATCAAACCGGGAGACCCTCGGCTGCGGGGTCACTTCTTACGAGTTACATTGGTCATGTAGGAGGTGTTGGTGCCACCCACGGGGACGTTCGGGGGCTGTTTCTAGTTCTCACCCTCTAACGGCATCTTTTGTGGGCTAAGTCTAGAAGTATGAAAATTACCATCGTATTCTCATACCGGGATCCCGCTATTGCGGGGTCAGTTCCTACGAGTTACATTGGTCCCGTGGGAGGTGTTGGTGCCACCCACGGGGCCGTTGGAGGGCTGTTTCTAGTTCTCACCCTCTAACGCCCTGTTTTTAACCGTAAGTCTAGAAATATGCAAATTACCATCGTACTCTCAAACTCGGAGACCCGCGGCTGCGGGGTCAGTTCCTAAGAGTTACATTGGTCCCGTGGGAGGTGTTGGTGCCACCCACGGGTCCGTTCGGGGGTTGTTTCTAGTTCACACCCTCTAATGCCATATTTTTAAGCCTAAGTCTAGAAATATGCAAATTACCGTCCTACTCTCAAACCGGGAGACCCGCGGCTCCGGTGTCAGTTCATATGAGTAACATTGGTCCCGTGGGAGGTGTTGGTGCCACTCACGGAGCCGTTCGAGGGCTGTTTCGAGTTCGCACCCTCTAACGCCGTGTTTTTAAGCCTAAGTCTAGAAATATGCAAAATATCATCGTATTCTCAAACCGGGAGTCCCGCGGCTGCGGGGTCAGTTCCTACGAGTTACATTGGTCCCGTGGGAGGCGTTGGTGCCAGCGACGGGGACGTTCGAGGGCTATTTCAAGTTCTGACCTTCTAACGCGATGTTTTTAAGCCTAAGTCTAGAAATATGTAGATTACAGTCGTATTATCAATCCGAGTGTCCCACGGCTCCGGTGTCAGTTCATATGAGTAACATTGGTCCCGTGGGAGGTGTTGGTGCCACCCATGGAGCCGTTCGAGGGCTGTTTCGAGTTCGCACCCTCTAACGCCGTGTTTTTAAGCCTAAGCCTAGAAATATGCAAATTATCGTCGTATTCTCAAACCGGGAGTCCCGCGGCTGCGGGGTCAGTTCCTACGAGTTACATTGGTCCCGTGGGAGGTGTTGGTGCCACCCACGGGGCCGTTCGTGGAGTATTTCTAGTTCTCAACCTCTAACGCCATATTTTTAAACCTAGGTCTAAAAATATGCATATTACCTTCGCATTCTGAAATCGGGAGTCCCACGGCTACGGGGACAGTTCCTACGAGTTACATTGGTCCCGTGGGAGGTGTTGGTGCCACCAACGGGGCTGTTCGATGGCTGTTTCGAGTTCTCACCCTTTAACGCCATGTTTTTAAGCCTAAGTCTAAAAATATGAAAATTATCATCGTATTCTCAAACTTGGAGTCCTGCGGCTTCGGGGTCAGTTCCTACGAGTTACATTGGTCCCGTGGGAGGTGTTGGTGCCACCCACGGGGCTGTTCGAGGGCTGTTTCGTGTTCTCACCCTCTAACGCCATGTTTTTAAGCCTAAGTCTAAAAATATGAAAATTATCATCGTATTCTCAAACTTGGAGTCCCACGGCTGCGGGGTCAGCTCCTACAAGTTACATTGGGCCCGTGGGAGGTGTTGGTTCCACCCACGGGGCCATTCAGGGGGCGATTTCGAGTTTTCACCCTCTAACGCCATGTTTTGCTTAAGTTTAGAAATATGCAAATTAATGTCGTATTCTCAAACCGGGAGGGCCGCGACTGCGGGGTCAGTTCCTACAAGTTACATCGGTCCCCTAGGAGGTGTTGCTGCCATCCACGGGGCCGTTCGGGCGCTGTTTTGAGTTTTCACCCTCTAACGCCATGTTTTTAAGCCTAAGTCTAGAAATATGCAATTTACCGTCGTATTCTCAAACCGGGAGACCCGCGGTTGCGGGGTCAGATCCTACGAGTTACATTGGTCCCGTTGGAGGTGTTGGTTCCACCCACGGGGACGTTCGGGGGTGTTTCTAGTTCGCACCCTCTAACGCTATGTTTTTAATCCTAAGTTTAGAAATATGCAAATTACCGTCGTCTTCAAAAACCAGGAGTCCGGCGGCTACGGGGTCAGTTCCTACGAGTTACATTGGTCCCGTGGGAGGTGTTGCTGCGACCCACGTGGCCGTTCGGGGGTTGTTTCTAGTTCTCACCCTCTAACGCCATGTTTTTAAGCCTAAGTCTAGAAATATGAAAATTACCATCGTACTCTCAAATCGGGAGACCCGCGGCTGCGGGGTCAGTTCCTACAAGTTACATTGGTCCCGTGGGAGGTGTTGGCGCCACCCACGGGGCCGTTCGGGGGATGTTTTGAGGGTTGTTTTGAGTTTTCACCCTCTAACGCCACGTTTTTAAGACTAAGTCTAGAAATATGCAATTTACCATCGTATTCTCAAACCGGAAGACCCGCGGATGCGGGGTCAGTTCCTACGAGTTACATTGGTCCCGTGGTAGGTGTTGGTTCCACCCACACGGACGTTCGGGGGCTATTTCAAATTCTCACCCTCTAACGCCATGTTTTTAAGCCTAGGTATAGAATTATGCAAATTACCGTCGTATTCTCAAACCGGGAGTCCTGCGGCTACGGGTCAGTTCCTACGAGTTACATTGGTCCCGTGGGAGGTGTTGGTGCCACCCACGGGGCCGTTCGGGGGCATTTTCTAGTTCTCACCCTCTAACGCCATGTTTTTAAGCCTAAGTCTAGAAATATTAAAATTACCATCGTACTCTCAAACCGGGAGACCCGCGGCTGCGGGGTCAGTTCCTATGAGTTACATTGGTCCCGTGGGAGGTGTTGGTGCCACCCACGGGGCCGTTCGGAGGTTGTTTTTAGTTCTCACCCTCTAATGCCATATTTTTAAGCCTAAGTCTACAAATATGAAAATTACCATCGTACTCTCAAACTGGGAGACCCGCGGCTCCGGTGTCAGTTCATATGAGTAACATTGGTCCCGTGGGAGGTGTTGGTGCCACCCACGGGGCCGTTCGGGGGCTGTTTCGAGTTCTCACCCTCTAACGCCGTGTTTTTATGCCTAAGTCTTGAAATATTCAAATTATCGTCGTATTCTCAAACTGGGAGTCCCGCGGCTGCGGGGTCAGTTCCTACGAGTTACATTGGTCCCGTGGGAGGTGTTTGTGCCACCCACGGGGCCGTTCGTGGGCTATTTCTAGTTCTCACCCTCTAACGCAATGTTTTTAAGCCTAAGTCTAGAAATATGCAAATTACTTTCATATTCTCAAACCGGGTGTCCCGCGGCTACGGGGTCAGTTCCTACGAGTTATATTGGTCCCATGGGTGGTGTTGGTGCCACCCACAGGACCGTTTGAGGGTTGTTTCTTGTTCTCACCCTCTAACTCCATGTTTTTAAGACTAAGTCTAGAAATATGCAAATTACCGTCGTACTCTAGAATCGGGAGACCCGCAGCTGCGGGGTCACTTCCTATGGGTTACATTGGTCCCGTGGGAGGTGTTGATGCCACCTACGGGGACGTTTGGTGGCTATTTCAAGTTCTCACCCTCTAACGCCATGTTTTTAAACCTAAGTCTAGAAATATGCGAATTACCGTCGTATTGTCAAATCTGGAGTCCCGATGTTGCGGGGTCATTTTCTACGAGTTACATTGGTCACGTGGGAGGTGTTGGTGGCACCCACGGGGCCATTCGAGGGTTATTTCTAGTTCTCACCCACTAACGCAATGTTTTTACGCCTAAGTCTAAAAATATGCAAATTACATTCGTATTCTCAAACCGGGAGTCCCGTGGCTGCGGGGACAGTACCTATGAGTTAAATTGGTCCCGTGGGAGGTGTTGGTTCCACCCACGGGCCGTTCGGGGGCTATTTCTAGTTTTCACCCTCTAACGCCATGTTTTGAAGCCTAAGTCTAAAAATATTCAAATTATCATCGTATTCTCAAATCGAGAATCCTGCGACTGCGGGGTCTGTTCCTATGAGTTACATTGGTCCCATGGGACGTGTTGGTGCCACCCACGGGGCCGTTAGAGGCTTGTTTCGAGTTTTTAGCCTCTAAGGCCATGTTTTGCTTAAGTCTAGAAATATGCAAATTACCATCGTACTCTCAAACCGAGAAACCCGTGGCTGCGGGGTCAGTTCCCACGAGTTACATTGGTCCCGTGGGAGGTGTTGGTGCCACCGACGGGGACGTTCGAGGGCTATTTCAAGTTCTGACCTTCTAACGCGATGTTTTTAAGCCTAAGTCTAGAAATATGTAGATCACAGTCGTATTATCAATCCGAGTGTCCCGCGGATGCGGGGTCAGTTCCTACGAGTTACATTGGTCCCGTGGGAGGTGTTGGTGCCACCCACGGGGAAGTTCGGGGGATGTTTTGAGTTCTCTCCCTCTAATGCCATATTTTTAAGCCTAAGTCTAAAAATATTCAAATTACCATCGTATTCTCAAACCGGGAGACCCGCGACTGCGGGGACAGTTCCTACGAGTTACATTGGTCCCGTGGGAGGTGTTGGTGCCACCCATGGGGACGTTCGGGGGATGTTTCTTGTTCTCATCCTGTAACGCCATGTTTTTAAGCCTTAGTCTAGAAATATGCAAATTACCATAGTATTCTAAAACCAGGAGAGCCGCGGCTGCGGGGTCAGTTCCTACGAGTTACATTGGTCACGTGGGAGGTGTTAGTACCAGCCACAGTGACGTTCGGGGGCTATTTCTAGTTCTCACCATCTAACTCTGTGTTTTTAAGCTGAAGTCGAGAAATATGCAAATTACTATCGTACTCTCAAACTGGGAGGCCCGCAGCTGCGCGGTCAGTTGCTAGGAGCTAAATTTGTCCCGTGGGAGGTGTTTGTGCCACCCACGGGGCCGTTCGAGGGTTGTTTCTAGTTCTCACCCTCTAACGCCCTATATTTAAGCCTAAGTCGAGAAATATGCAAATTACCATCGTATTCTCAAACCGGGACTCCCGCTGCTGCGGGGTCAGTTCTTACGAGTTACATTGGTCCCGTGGGAGGTGTTGGTGCCACCCATGGGGCCGTTCGGGGGCTGTGTCTAGTTCTCACCCTCTAACGCCATATTTTTAAGTCTAAGTCTAGAAATATGCAAATTACCTTCGTATTCTCAAACCGAGAGTCCCGCGGTTGCGTAGATAGTTCCTACGAGTTACATTGGTCCCGTGGGAGGTGTTAGTGTCACCAACGAGGGCGTTCAGGGGCTGTTTTGAGTTTTCCCGCTCTAACGCCATGTTTTTAAGCCTAAGTGTAGAAAAATGTAAATTATTGTCTTATTCGCAAACCGGGAGTCCCGCGGCGCGGAGTCAGTTCCTACGAGTTACATTGGTGCCATGGGAGGTGTTGGTGCCACCCACGAGGCTGTTAGAGGACTGTTTCGAGTTTTCACCCTCTAACGCCATGTTTTTAAACCTAAGTCTAAAAATATTCAAATTATCATTGTATTCTCAAACAGGGAGTCCCGTGGCTGTGGGGTCAGTTCCTAGGAGTTACATTGGTCCTGTGGGAGGTGTTGGGGCCACCCACGAGGACGTTCGGGGGATGTTTCTAGTTCTCACCCTCTAACACCATGTTTTTAAGCCTAAGTCTAAAAATATTTAAATTACCATTGTACTCTCAAACCAGGAGACCCGCGGCTGCGAGGTCAGTTCCTACGAGCTTAATTGGTCCCGTGGGAGGTGGTGGTGCCACCCATGGGGCCGTTCGAGGGCTGTTCTAGTTCTCACCCTCTAACGCCGTGTATTTATTCCTAAGTCTAGAAATATGAAAAATTATCAGCGTATTCTCAAATAGGGAGTCCCGCCGCTGCGGGGTCAGTTCTTACGAGTTAGATTGGTCCCATGGGAGGTGGTGGTGCCACCCACGGGGTCGTTCGGGGACGGTGTCTAGTTCTCACCCTCCAACGCCATATTTTTGAGCCAAAGTCTATAAATATGCAAATTACCTTCGTATTCTCAAACTAAGAGTCCCGCACCTGCGGTGAAAGTTCCTACGAGTTACATTGGTCCCGTGGGAGGTGTTGGTGTCACCAATGGGCCCGTTCGGGGGCTGTTTCGATTTTTCACCCTCTAATGCCATGTTTTTAAGCCTAAGTCTAGAAAAATGAAAATTATTATCGTATTCTCAAACTAGGAGTCCCGCGGCTGCAGGGTCAGTTCCTACGAGTTACATTGGTTCCGTGGGAGGTGTTGGTGCCACCCAAGGTGCCGTTAGAGGGCTATTTCGAGTTTTCACCCTCTAACGCCATGTTTTTAATCTTAAGTCTAAAAATATGCATATTATCATCGTATTCTCAGACCGGGAGTCCCGTGGATGCGGGGTGAGTTCCTACGAGTTACATTGGTCACGTGGTAGGTGTTGGTGCCACACACGGGGCCGTTCGGGGGCTGTTTTGACTTTTCACCTGCGAACGCCATGTTTTGCTTAAGTCTAGAAATATGCAAATTACCGTCGTACTCTCAAACCGGGAGACCCGCGGCTGCGGGGTCAGTTCCTACGAGTTACATTGGTCCCGTGGGATGTGTTGGTGCCACACACGGGGACGTTCTGTCGGGTGTTTCTAGTTCTCACCCTCTAACGCCATCTTTTTAAGCCTAAGTCTAGAAATATGGAAATTACCATCGTATTCTCAAACCGAGTGTACCGCGGATGCGGGGTCAGTTCCTACGAGTTACATTGGTCCCGTGGGAGGTGTTGATGCCACCCATGGGGACGTTCGGGGGATGTTTCTAGTTCTCACCCTCAAACGCCATGTATTTAAGCCTAAGTCTAGAAAAATGCAAATTATCGTCGTATTCTCAAATCAGGAGTCCCACGGTTGCGGGGTCAGTTCTTACGAGTTACGTTGGTCCCATGGGAGGTGTTGGTGCCACCCACGGGGCCGTTCGGGGGCTGTGTCTAGTTCTCACCCTCTAACGCCATATTTTTAAGTCAAAGTATAGAAATATGCAAATTACCTTCGTATTCTCAAATCGAGAGTCGCGCGGCTGCGGCTTCAGTTCCTACGAGTTACATTGGTCCCGTGGGAGGTATTGTTGCCACCCACGGGGATGTTTGGGGGTTGTTTCTAGTTCTCACCCTCAAACGCCATGTTTTTAAGCCTAAGTCTAGAAATATGAAAATTATCATCGGATTATTAAACCAGGAGTCCCGCATCTGTGGGGTCAGTTCCTACGAGTTACATTGGTCCCGTGGGAGGTGTTGGTGCCACCCACGGGGACGTTCGGGGGCTGTTTCTAGTTCTCATCCTCTAACGCCATATTTTTAAGCTTATGGCTAGAAATATGAAAGTTACCTTCGTATTCTCAAACCGGGAGTCCCGCGGCTTCCGAGACAGTTCCTACGAGTCACATTGGTCCTGTGGGAGGTGTTGGTGCCACCAACGGTGCCGTTCGGGGCCTGTTTCGAGTTTTCACCCACTAACTCAATGTTTTTAAGACTAAGTCTAGAAATATGGAAATTATCGTCGTACTCTCAAACCGGGAGACCCGCGGCAGCGGGGTCCGTTCCTATGGGTTACATTGGTCCCGAGGAAGGTGTTGGTGCCACCCACGGTACCGTTAGAGGGCTGTTTCAAGTTTTCATCCTCTAAGGCCATGTTTTTAGTCCAAAGTCTAGAAATATGCAAATTACTGTCGACTTCTCAAACTGGGAGTCCCGTGGCTGCGGGGTCAGTTCCTACGAGTTACATTGGTCCCGTGGTAGGTGTTGATGCCACCCACGGGGCCGTTCGGGGGTTGTTTCGAGTTTTCACCCGCAAATGCCATGTTTTGCTTAAGTCTAGAAATATGCAAATTACCGTCGTATTCTCAAACCGGGAGACCCGCGGCTGCGGTTCAGATCCTATGTGTTACATTGGTCCCGTAGGATGTGTTGGTGCCACCCACGGGGACGTTTTGTGGGGTGTTTCTAGTTCTCACCCTCTAACGCCATCTTTTTAAGCCTAAGTCTAGAAATATGCAAATTACCGTCGTATTCTCAAACCGGCTGTACCGCGGATACGGGGTCGGTTCCTACGAGTTACATTGGTCCCGTGGGAGGTTTTGGTGCCACCCACGGGGACGTTCGGGGGATGTTTCTAGTTCTCACCCTCTAACGCCATGTTTTTAAGCCTAAGTCTAGAAATATGCAAATTATCGTCGTGCTCTCAAACCGGGAGACCCGCGGCTGTGGGGTCAGTTCCTACGAGTTACATTGGTCCGGTGGGAGGTGTTAGTGCCACCCATAGGGCCGTTCGGGGTGATGTTTCGTGTTCTCACCCTCTAACGCCATGTTTTTAAGCCTAAGTCTAGAAATATGCAAATTACCGTCGTATTCTCAAACCGGGAGTCCCACGGCAGCGGAGTAAGTTCCTACGAGTTACATTGGTCCCGTGGGAGGTGTTGGTGCCACCCACGGGGCTGTTTCTAGTTCTCACACTCTAACGCCATATTTTTAAGCTTAAGTCTAGTAATATGAAAATTACATGCGCATTCTCAAACCGGCAGTCCTGCGGCTTCGGGGACAGTTCCTTCTAGTTATATTGGTCCCGTGGGAGGTGTTGGTGCCACCTACGGTGCCATTCGGGGGATGTGGCAAGTTTTCACCCTCTAACGCCATGTTTTTAAGCCTAAGTCGAGAAATATGGAAATTATCATCGTTTTCTCAAATCGAGAGTCCCGCGACTGCGGGGTCCGTTCCTACGAGTTACTTTGATCCTGTGGGAGGTGTTGGTGCCACCCATGGGGCCGTTCGGGGGCTGTTTCGAGTTCTGTCCCACTAACAGCATGCTTTTATTAAGTCTAAAAATATGCAAATTATCGTCGTATTCTCAAACTGGGAGACCCGCGGCTGCAGGGTCAGTTCCTTTGAGTTACATTGGTCTCGTTGGAGGTGTTGGTGCCACCCACGGTGACGTTCGGGGGTTGTTTCTAGTTTTCACCATCTAACGCCATGTGTTTAAGACCAAGTCTATATATATGCAAATTACCATCGTACTCTCAAATCGGGAGACCCGCGGCTGCGGGGTTAGTTCTTACGAGCTAAATTTGTCCCGTGAGAGGTGTTGGTGCCACCCATGAGGCCGTTCGAGGTTTTTTTCTTGTTCTCACCCTCTAACGCCATGTATTTAAGACTAAATCTAGAAATATGCAAATTATCGTTGTATTCTCAAATCGGGAGTCCCGCGGCTATCGGGTTAGTTCTTATGAGTTACATTGGTCCCGTGGGAAGTGTTGGTGCCACCCACGGGGCCATTCAGGGGCTGTGCCTAATTCTCACCCTCTAATGCCATATTTTTAGGCCAAAGTCTAGAAATATGCAAATTACCTTCGTATTCTCAAACCGAGAGTCCCGCGGCTACGGAGACAGTTACTACGAGTTACATTGGTCCCGTGGGAGGTGTTGGTGTCACCAATGGGGCCGTTCGGGGGATTTTTTGAGTTTTGACCGTCTAACGCCATGTTTTTTTTCCTAAGTCTAGAAAAATGCAAATTATTGTCGTATTCTCAAACCGGGAGTCTCGCGGCTACGGGGTCAGTTCCTACGATTTGCATTGGTGCCGTTGGTTGCACCCACGGGGCCGTTAGTGGGCTGTTTCGAGTTTTCACCCTCTAACGCCATGTTTTTAAACCCAAGTCTAAAAATATGAAAATTATCGTCGTATTCTCAAACATGGAGTCCCGCGACTTCGGAGTTAGTTCCTACGAGTTAGATTGGTCCCGTGGGACGTGTTGGTGCCACCCACGGGGCCGTTAGAAGGTTGTTTCGAGTTTTCAGCCTCTAACGCCATGTTTTGCTTAAGTCTAGAAATATGCAAATTACCGCCGTACTCTCAAACCGAGAGACCCGCGGCTGCGGGGTCAGTTCCCACGAGTTACATTGGTCTCGTGGGAGGTGTTGGTGCCACCGACGGGGACGTTCGAGGGCTGTATTAAGTTCTGACCTTCTAACGCGATGTTTTTAATCCTATGTCTAGAAATATGTAGATTACAGTCGTATTATCAATCCGAGAGACCCGCGGATGCGGGGTCAGTTCCTACGAGTTGCATTGGTCCCGTGGGAGGTGTTGGTGCCACCCACGGGGCCGTTCGGGTGATGTTTTGAGTTCTCTCCCTCTAATGCCATATTTTTAAGCCTAAGTCCAAAAATATGCAAATTACCATCATATTCTCAAACCGGGAGACCCGCGACTGCGGGGACAGTTCCTACGAGTTACATTGGTCCCGTGGGAGGTGTTGGTGCCACCCATGGGGACGTTCGAGGGCTGTTTCTAGTTCTCACCCTCTAACGCCCTGTATTTAAGCCTAAGTCGAGAAATATGCATTTTACCATCGTATTCTCAAACCGGGACTCCCGCTGCTGCGGGGTCAGTTCTTACGAGTTACATTGGTCCCGTGGGAGGTGTTGGTGCCACCCATGGGGCCGTTCGGGGGCTGTGTCTAGTTCTCACCCTCTAACGCCATATTTTTAAGTCTAAGTCTAGAAATATGCAAATTACCTTCGTATTATCAAACCGAGAGTCCCGCGATTGCGGATATAGTTCCTACGAGTTACATTGTTCCCGTGGGAGGTGTTAGTGTCACCAACGAGGCCGTTCAGGGGCTGTTTTGAGTTTTCCCCCTCTAACGAAATGTTTTTAAGCCTAAGTGTAGAAAAATATAAATTATTGTCTTATTCTCAAACCGGGAGTCCCGCGGCTACGGAGTCAGTTCCTACGAGTTACATTAGTGCCGTGGGAGGTGTTGGTGCCACCCACGGGGCTGTTAGAGGAATGTTTCGAGCTTTCACCCTCTAACGCCATGTTTTTAAACCTAAGTCTAAAAATATTAAAATTATCGTTGTATTCTCAGACAGGGAGTCCCGCGGCTGTGGGGTCAGTTCCTACGAGTTACATTGGTCTCGTGGGAGGTGTTGGTGCCACCCACGAGGACGCTCAGGGGATGTTTCCAGTTCTCACCCTCTAACACCATGTTTTTAAGCCTAAGTCTAGAAATATTTAAATTACCGTCGTACTCTCAAACCAGGAGACCCGCGGCTGCGGGGTCAGTTCCTACGAGCTTAATTGGTCCCATGGGAGGTGGTGGTGCCACCCATGGGGCCGTTCGAGGGATGTTTCTAGTTCTCACCCTCTAACGCCATGTATTTAAGCCTAAGTCTAGAAATATGAAAAATTATCAGCGTATTCTCAAATCGGGAGTTCCGCGGCTACGGGGTCAGTTCTTACGAGTTAGATTGGTCCCATGGGAGGTGGTGGTCCCACCCACGGGTCCGTTCAGGGGTTGTGTCTAGTTATCACCCTCCAACGCCAAATTTTTGAGCCAAAGTCTGGAAATATGAAAATTACCTTCGTATTCTCAAACCAGGAGTCCCGCGGCTGCAGGGTCAGTTCCTACGAGTTACATTGGTGCCGTGGGAGGTGTTGGTGCCACCCACGGTGCCATTAGAGGGCTATTTCGAGTTTTCACACTCTAACGCCATGTTTTTATTCTTAAGTCTAAAAATATGCATATTATCATCGTATTCTCAGATCGGGAGTCCCACGGATGCGGGGTGAGTTCCTACGAGTTACATTGGTCACGTGGTAGGTGTTGGTGCCACACACGGGGCCGTTCGGGGACTGTTCTGAGTTTTCACCCGCTAACGCCATGTTTTGCTTAAGTCTAGAAATATGCAAATTACCGTCATATTCTCAAACCGGGAGACCCGCGGCTGCGGTGTCAGTTCCTACGAGTAACATTGGTCCCGTAGGATGTGTTGGTGCCACACACGGGGACGTTCTTTCGGGTGTTTCTAGTTCTCACCCTATAACGCCATCTTTTTAAGCCTAAGTCCAGAAATATGGAAATTACCATCGTATTCTCAAACCGAGTGTACCGCGGATGCGGGGTCAGTTCCTACGAGTTACATTGGTTCCGTGGGAGGTGTTGGTGCCACCCATGGGGACGTTCGGGGGATGTTTCTAGTTCTCACCCTTTAACGCCATGTATGCAAGCCTAAGTCTAGAAATATGCAAATTATCTTCGTATTCACAAATCGGGAGTCCCACGGTTGCGGGGTCAGTTCTTACGAGTTACGTTGGTCCCGTGGGAGGTGTTGGTGCCACCCACGGGGCCGTTCGGGGGCTGCGTCTAGTTCTCACCCTCTAACGCCATATTTTTAAGCCAAAGTATAGAAATATGCAAATTACCTTCGTATTCTCAAACCGAGAGTCCCGCGGCTGCGGGTTCAGTTCCTACGAGTTACATTGGTCCCGTGGGAGGTATTGTTGCCACCCACGGGGATGTTTGGGGATTGTTTCTAGTTCTCACCCTCAAACGCCATGTTTTTAAGTCTAAGTCCAGAAATATGAAAATTACCATCGTATTATTAAACCGAGAGTCCCGCGGTTGTGGGGTCAGTTCCTACGAGTTACATTGGTCCCGTGGGAGGTGTTGGTGCCACCCACGGGGACGTTAGGGGGCTATTTCTAGTTCTCACCCTCTAACTCCATATTTTTAAGCTTAAGGCTAGAAATACGAAAATTACCTTCGTATTCTCAAACCGGGAGTCCCGCGGCTACCGGGACTGTTCCTACGAGTCACATTGGTCCTCTGGGAGGTGTTGGTGCCACCAACGGTGCCGTTCAGGGCCTGTTTCGAGTTTTCACCCTCTAACTCCATGTTTTTAAGACTAAGTCTAGAAATATGGAAATTATCATCGTACTCTCAAACCGGGAGACCCGTGGCTATGGGGTCCATTCCTATGAGTTACATTGGTCCCGAGGAAGGTGTTGGTGCCACCCACGGTACCGTTAGAGGGCTGTGTCGAGTTTTCATCCTCTAAGGCCATGTTTTTAATCCAAAGTCTAGAAATATGCAAATTACTATCGTATTCTGAAACTGGAAGTCCCGTTGCTGCGGGGTCAGTTCCTATGAGTTACATTGGTCCCGTGGTAGGTGTTGGTGCCACCCCCGGGGCCGTTCGGGGGCTGTTTCGAGTTTTCACCCGCAAACGCCATGTTTTGCTTAAGTCTAGAAATATGCAAATTACCGTCGTATTCTCAAACCGGGAGACCCGCGGCTGCGGGTTCAGATCCTACCTGTTACATTGGTCCCGTGGGATGTGTTGGTGACACCCACGGGGATGTTCTGTGGGGTGTTTCTAGTTCTCACCCTCTAACGCCATCTTTTTAAGCCTAAGTCTAGAAATATGCAAATTACCGTCGTATTCTCAAACCGGGTGTACCGCGGATGCGGGGTCAGTTCCTACGAGTTACATTGGTCCCATGGGAGGTGTTGGTGCCACCCACGGGGACGTTCGGGGGGATATTTCTAGTTCTCACCCTCTAACGCCATGTTTTTAAGCCTAAGTCTAGAAATATGAAAATTATCGTCGTACTCTCAAACCGGGAGACCCGCGGCTGTGGGGTCAGTTCCTATGAGTTACATTGGTCCGGTGGGAGGTGTTAGTGCCACCCACAGGGCCGTTCGGGGTGATGTTTCGTGTTCTCACACTCTAACGCCATGTTTTTAAGCCTAAGTCTAGAAATATGTAAATTACCGTCGTATTCTCAAACCGGGAGTCCCGCGGCAGCGGAGTAAGTTCCTACGAGTTACTTTGGTCCCGTGGGAGGTGTTGGTGCCACCCACGGGGATGTTTCTAGTTCTCACACTCTAACGCCATATTTTTAAGCTTAAGTCTAGTAATATGAAAATTACATGCGCATTCTCAAACCGGGAGTCCTGCGGCTACGGGGAGAGTTCCTTCGAGTTATATTGGTATCGTGGGAGGTGTTGGTGCCACCTACGGTGCCGTTCGGGGGATGTGGTGAGTTTTCACCCTCTAATGCCATGTTTTCAAGCCTAAGTTGAAAAATATGGAAATTATCGTCGTATTCTCAAATCGAGAGTCCCGCGACTGCGGGGTCCGTTCCTACGAGTTACTTTGATCCTGTGGGAGGTGTTGGTGCCACCCACGAGGCCGTTCGGGGGATGTTTCGAGTTCTCTCCCACTAACAGCACGTTTTTCTTAAGTCTAAAAATATGCAAATTACCGTTGTATTCTCAAACTGGGAGACCCGCGGCTGCAGGGTTAGTTCCTACGAGTTACATTGGTCCCGTGGGATGTGTAGGTGCCACCCACGGTGACGTTCGGGGGCTATTTCTAGTTTTCACCATCTAACGCCATGTGTTTAAGACGAAGTCTATATATATGAAAATTACCATCGTACTCACAAATCGGGAGACCCGCGGCTGCGGGGTCAGTTCTTACGAGCTAAATTTGTCCCGTGAGAGGTGTTGGTGCCACCCACGAGGCCGTTCGAGGTTTGTTTCTTGTTCTCACCCTCTAACGCCATGTATTTAAGCCTAAGTCTAGAAATATGAAAATTATCGTCGTATTCTCAAATCGGGAGTCCCGTGGCTGCGGGGTCAGTTCTTACGAGTTACATTGGTCCCGTGGGAAGTGTTGGTGCCACCCACGGGGCCGTTCAGGGGTTGTGCCTAGTTCTCACCCTCTAATGCCATATTTTTAAGCCAAAGTCTAGAAATATGCAAATTACCTTCGTATTCTCAAACTGAGAGTCCCGCGGCTACGGAGACAGTTACTACGAGTTACATTGGTCCCGTGGAAGGTGTTGGTGTCACTAATGGGGCCGTTCGCGGGCTGCTTCGAGTTTTCACCCTCTAACGCCATGTTTTTTATCCTAAGTCTAGAAAAATACAAATTATTGTCGTATTCTCACACCGGGAGTCCCGCGGCTGTGGGATCAGTTCCTACGAGTTGCATTGGTGCCGTGGGAGGTGTTGGTGCCACCCACGGGGCCGTTAGTGGGTTTTTTCGAGTTTTCACCCTCTAACGCCATGTTTTTAAACCTAAGTCTAAAAATATGCAAATTACTTTCATATTCTCAAATCGGGTGTCCCGCGGCTACGGGGTCAGTTCCTACGAGTTAGATTGGTCTCGTGGGAGGTGTTGGTGCCACCCACGGGGCCGTTCGGGGGCTGTTTATAGTTCTCACCCTCTAACGCCTTATTTTTTAGCCTAAGTCTAGAATATGCATATTATTGTCGTATTCTCAAACCGGGAGTCCCGCAGCAGTAGGGTCAGTTCCTACGAGTTACGTTGGTACCGTGGGAGGTGTTGGTGCCACCCACGGGGAAGTTCAGGGAATGTTTCGAGTTCTCACCCTCTAACGCCATGTTTTTAAGCCTAAGTCTAAAAATATGCAAATTATCGACGTAATCTCAAAACGGGAGTCCCGCGGCTGCGGGGTCTGTTCCTACGAGTTACGTTGGTCCTGTGGGATGTTTTGGTGCCACCCACAGGGCCGTTCGGGGGCTGTTTCGTGTTTTCACCATCTAACGCCATGTTTTGCTTAAGTCTAAAAATATGCAAATTACCGTTGTATTCTCAAAACGGGAGACCCGCGGCTGCGGAGTCAGTTCCTAAGAGTTATATTGGTTTCGTGGGAGGTGTTTTTACCACCCACGGGGATGTTCGGGGGCTGTTTCTAGTTCTCACCCTCTAACGCCATATGTTTAAGCCTAAGTCTAAAAATATACAAATTAGCGTCGTACTCTCAAAACGAGAGACCCGCGGCAGCGGGGTCAGTTCCTACGAGTTGCATTGATCTCGTGGGAGGAGTTGGTGCCACTCACGTGGCGGTTCGGGGGCTGTTTCGAGTTTTCACCCTCTAACGCCATGTTTTTAAGCCTAAGTCTAAAAATATGCAAATTATCGTCGTATTGTCAAACCGGGAGTCCAGCGGCTGCGGGGTCAGTTCCTATGAGTTACATTGGTCCTGTGGGAGGTGTTGGTGCCACCCACGGGGCCGTTCGGTGGCTGTTTCGTGTTTTCACCCTCTAACACCATGTTTTTCTTAAGTCTAGAAATAGTCAAATTACAATTGTATTCTCAAACCGGGAGACCCGCGACTGCGGGGTCAGTTCCTACGAGTTACATTGGCTCCGTGGGAGGTGTTGGTGCCACCCAAGGGGACGTTCGGGGTTTGTTTCTAGTTCTCACCCTCTAACGCCATGTTTTTAAGCCTAAGTGTAGAAATATACAAATTACCGTCGTACTCTCAAATCGGGAGACCCGCGGCTGTGGGGTCAGTTCCTACGAGTCACATTGGTCCCGAGGGAGGTGTTAGTGCCACCCACGGGGCCATTCGGGGTCTGTTTCTAGTTCTCACCCTCTAACGCCGTGTTTTTAAGGCTAAGTCTAGAGATATGCAAATTACCGTCGTACTCTCAAACCGGGAGACCAGCGGCTCTGGGGTCAGTTCCTTCAAGTTACATTGGTCCCGTGGGAGGTGTTAGTACCCCCACGGGGCCGTTCGGGGGTTGTTTCTTGTACTCAACCTCTAACGTCTTGTTTTTATTCCTAAGTCTACAAATATGCAAATTACCTTCGTACTCTCAAACAGGGAAATCCGCGGCTGCGGGTTCTATTCCTACGAGTTACTTTAGTCCCGTGGGAGGTGTTGGTGCCACCCACGGGGCCGTTTGGGGGCTAGTTCTAGTTCTCACCCTTTAACGCCATGGTTTTAAGCCTATGTCTAGATATATGCTAATTACCATCGTATTCTCAAACCTGGAGTCCCGCGGCAGCGGGGTCAGTTCCTACGAGTTACATTGGTCCTGTAGGAGAGGTTGGTGCCACGCACGGGGCTGTTTGGGGGCTGTTTCTAGTTCTCACCCTCTAACGCCATGTTTTTAAGCCTAAGTCTAGAAATATGCAAATTACAGTCGTACTCTCAAATCGAGAGACCCGCGGCGGCGGGGTCAGTTCCTACGAGTTACATTGATCCCGTGGGAGGTGGTGGTGCCACCCACGAGGACGATCGAGGGCTGTTTCTAGTTCTCACCCTCAAACGCCATGTTTTTAAACCTAAGTCCAGAAAGATGTAAATTATCGTCGTATTCTCAAACCGGGAGACCCGCGGCTGCAGGGTCAGTTCCTACGAGTTACATTGGTCCCGTGGGAGGTGTTGGTGCCACCCACGGGGCCGTTCCGGGGTTGTTTTGAGTTTTCACCCTCTAACGCCATGTTTTGCTCAAGTCTAGAAAACTGCAAATTATCGTCGTATTCTAAAATCGGGAGTCCCGCGACAGTGGGGTCAGTACCTTCGAGTTAGATTGGTCCCGTGGGAGGTCTTGGTGCCACCCACGAGGTCGTTAGAGGGTTGTTTCTAGTTCTCACCCTCTAACGCCATGTTTTCAAGCCTAAGTATCAAAAATGCAAATTACTATCGTACTCTCAAACCGGGAGACCCACAACTGCGGGGTCAGTTCCTACGAGTTACATTGGTCCCGTGGGACATGTTGGTGCCACCCACATTGCCATTCGGGGGCTGTTTCTAGTTCTCACCCTCTAATGCCATGTTTTTAAGCCTAAGTCTAGATATATGCAAATTACCGTCGTATTATCAAACCAGGAGACCCTCGACTGCGGGGTCAGTTCCTACGAGTTACTTTGGTCCCGTGGGAGGTATTGGTGCCACCGACGGGGACGTTCAGGGGCTGTTTCTAGTTCTCACCCTCTAATGTCATGTTTTTAAAACTAAGTCTAGAAATATGCAAATTACCGTCGTACTCTCAAACCGGGAGACCCGTGGATGTGGGGTCAGTTCCTATGAGTTACATTGGTCCCGAGGAAGGTGTTGGTGCCACCCACGGGGCCGTTCGGGCGCTATTTCTAGTTCTCACCCTCTAACGCCATGTTTTTAAGCCTAAGTCTAGAAATGTGAAAATTACCGTCGTACTCTCAAACTGGGAAAACCGCGGCTGCGGGGTCAGTTCCTACGAGTTACATTGGTCCCGTGGGAGGTGTTGGTGCCACCCATAGGGACGTTCAGGGGCTGTTTCGAGTTTTCACCCACTAACGCCATGTTTTTAAGCCTACGTCTAAAAATATGAAAATCATCCTCGTAGTCTCAAACCAGGAGTCCCACGACTGCGGGGTCAGTTCCTACGAGTTACATTGGTCCCGTGGGAGATGTTGGTTCCCCCCACAGGACCGTTCAGGGGATGTTTCTTGTACTCACCCTCTAACGCCTTATTTGTAAGCCAAAGTCTAGAAATATGTAAATTACCGTCGTACTCTCAAACAGGGAGAGCCACGGCTGCGGGGTTAGTTCCTACGAGTTACGCGGGTCCCGTGGGAGGTGTTGGTGCCACCCACGTGGCCGTTCGGGGGTTATTTCTAGTTCTTACCCTCTAACGCTATATTTTTTGGCCTAAGTCTAGAAATATGAAAGTTACCTTCGTATTCTCAAATTGGGAGTCCCGCAGTTCCGGGGACAGTTCCTACAAGTTACATTGGTCCCGTGGGTGGTGTTGGTGCCACCCACGGGGCCGTTCGGGGGCTGTTTTGAGTTTTCACCCTCTAACGCCATGTTTTAACCATAAGTCTAAAAATAAGCAAATTATCGTCGTATTCTCAAACTGAGAGTCCCACGGCTGTGTGGTCAGTTCATACGAGTTACATTGGTCCCGTGGGAGGTGTTGGTGCCACCCACGGGGCCGTTCGGGAGCATTTCGAGGTTTCACCCTCTAACGTCATGTTTTTATTAAGTCTAGAAATATGCAAATTACCATCGTATTCTTAAAAAGGGAGACCTGCGGTTGCGGGGACAGTTCCTATGAGTTACATTGGTTCCGTGGGAGGTGTCGGTGCCACCCACAGGGACGTTCGGGGGTTGTTTCGAGTTTTCACCCTCAAACACCATGTTTTTAAGACTCTGTCTAAAAATATGCAAATTACCAACGTACTCTCAAACAGGGAGAGCCGCGTCTGCGGGGTCAGTTCCTACGAGTTACATTGGTCCCATGGGAGGTGTTAGTGCCACCCAAGGGGTTGTTCAGGGGCTATTTCGAGTTTTCAACCTCTATCGCCATGTTTTGCTTAATTCTAGAAATATGCAAATTACCATCGTATTCTCAAAACGGGAGTCCCGCGGATGCGGGGTCAGTTCGTACGAGTTACATTGGTCCCGTGGAAGGTGTTGGTGCCACCCACGGGGCCGTTAGTTCTCACCCTTTAACGCCATGTTTTTAAACCTAAATCTAAAAATATGTAAATTATCGTCGTATTCTCAAACCGGGATTTCCCGCGACTGCGGGTCAGTTCCTATGAGTTACATTGGTTCCGTGGGAGCTGTTGGTACCAACCACGGGGCCGTTCGGGGGATGTTTTGAGTTTTCACTCTCTAATGCCATGTTTTGCTTAAGTCTAAAAAAATGTAAATTATTGTCGTATTCTCAAACCGGGACTACGAGTTACATTAGTCTCATGGGAGGTGTTGGTGCCACCCACGAGGCCGTTAGAGGGCTCTTTCTAGTTGTCACCCTCAAACGCCATGTTTTCAAGCCTAAGTTTAGAAATATGCAAATTACTATCGTACTCTCAAACCGGGAGACCCGCGACTGCGGGGTCAATTCCTACGAGTTACATTGGTCCCGTGGGAAATGTTGGTGCCTCCCACGTTGCCGTTTGGGGGTTGTTTCTAGGTCTCACCGTCTAACGCCATGTTTTGCTTAAGTCTAGAAATATATAAATTACCGCCGTACTCTCAAACCGAGAAACCCACGGCTGCGAGGTCAGTTCCTAGGAGTTACATTGGTCCTGTGGGAGGTGTTGGTGCCACCCATGGAGTCGTTTGGGGGCTGTTTCTAGTTCTCACCTTCTAACGCCAATAGTAAATTACGATCGTATTCTCAAACCGCGAGTCCCGCGGCTGCGGGGTCAATTCCTACGAGTAACATTGGTCCCGTGGGAGGTGTTGGTGCCACCCACAGAGCCGTTTGAGGGTTATTTCGAGTTTTCACCCTCTAACGCCTTGTTTTGCTTAAGTCTAGAAGTATGAAAATTATCGTCGTATTCTCAAATCAGGAATCCCGCGGCAGTGGGGTTAGTTCCTACGAGTTACATTGGTCGCATCAGAGGTGTTGGTGCCACCCACGGGACTGTTAGAGGGCTGTTTCGAGTTTTCACCCTCTAACGCCATGTTTTTAAGCCTAAGTCTAAGAATATGCAAATTATCGTCGTATTCTCAACCTGGCCCCGCGGCTGCGGGGTCAGTTACTACCAGTTACATTGGTCCCATGGGAGGTGTTAGTGCCACCCAAGGGGCCGTTTGGGTGCTGTTTCTAGTTCTCACCCTCTAACGCCATGTTTTCAAGCCTAAGTATAGAAATATGCAAATTACAGTCGTACTCAAAAACTGGGAGACCCACGACAGCGGGGTCCCGTGGGAGGTGTTGGTGCCACCCACGTAACCGTTCGGGGGCTATTTCTAGTTCTCACCCTCTAAAGCCATATTTTTAAGCGTAATTCTAGAAATATGCAAATTATCTTTGTACTCTAAAACCGGGAGACCCTAGGCTGCGGGGTCAGTTCCTACGAGTTACATTTCTCCCATGGGAGGTGTTGGTGCCACCCACGGGGCCATTCGGGGGCTGTTTCCAGTTCTCACCCTCTAACGCCATCTTTTGGTTAAGTCTATAAATATGCAAATTATCGTCGTCTTTTCAAACCGGGAGACCCGCGACTGCGGGTTCATTTCCTACGAGTAACATTGTTCCCGTGGAAGTTGTTGTTGCCACCCACGGGGATGTTCGGGGGGTGTTTCGAGTTCTCACCCTCTAAGGCCATGTTTTTAAGCATAAGTCTAGAAATTTGCAAATTACCATCGTATTATTAAACCGGGAGTCCCACGGCTGCGGGGTCAGTTCCTACGAGTTACATTTGTCCCGTGGGAGGTGTTGGTGCCACCCACGGGGACGTTCGGGGCTATTTCTAGTTCTCATCCTCTAACGCCATGTTTTTAAGCCCAAGTCTTGAAATTTGCATATTATCGTCGTATTCTCAAACTGGGAGACCCACGGCTGTGGGTTCGGTTCCTACGAGTTACATTGGTCCCATGGAGGTGTTGGTGCCACCCACGGGGACGTTCGGGGCCTGTTTCTAGTTCTCACCCTCTAACGTCATGTTTCTAAGCTTAAGTTTAGAAATATGAAAGTTACAGTCGTATTCTCAAACTGGGAGACCCACTGCTGCGGGGTCAGTTCCTACGAGTTACATTGGTCCCGTGGGAGGTGTTGGTGCCACCCACGGGGCCGTCCGGGGGCTGTTTCGAGTTTTCATCCTCTAACGCCATGTTTTGCTTAAGTCTAGAAAAATACAAATTATCGTCGTATTCTCCAACCAGGACTATGAGTTACATTGGTCTCGTGGGAGGTGTTGGTGCCACCCACGAGGCCGTTAGAGGCCTGTTTCTAGTTCTCACCCTCTAACGCCATGTTTTCAAGCCTATGTATAGAAATATGCAAATTACTGTCGTACTCTGAAACCATGAAACCCACGACTGCGGGGTCAGTTCCTACAAGTTACATTGGTCCCGTGGGAGGTGTTGGTGCCACCCACGGGGCCGTTCGGGGGCTGTTTCGAGTTCTCACCCTCAAACCGGGAGACCCGCGGCTGCGGGTTTAGTTCCTACGAGTTACATTGGTCCCGTGGGAGTTGTTGTTGCCACCCACGGGGATGTTTGGGGGCTGTTTCTAGTTCTCACCCTCAAATGCCAGGTTTTTAATCCTAAGTCTAAAAATATGCAAATTACCATCGTATTATTAAACCGGGAGTCCCTTGGCTGTGGGGTCAGTTCCTACGAGTTACTTTTGTCCCGTGGGAGGTGTTGGTGCCACCCACGGGGCCGTTTGGGGGCTAGTTATAGTTCTCACCCTTTAACGCCATGTTTTTAAGCCTAAGTCTAGATATATGCTAATTACCATCCTATTCTCAAACCTGGAGTCCCGCGGCTGTGGGGTCAGTTCCTACGAGTTACATTGGTCCTGTAGGAGAGGTTTGTGCAATCCACGGGGACGTTCGAGGGCTGTTTCTAGTTCTCACCCTCTAACGCAATGTTTTTAAGCCTAAGTCTAGAAATATGAAAATTACAGTCGTACTCTCAAACCGAGAGACCCGCGGCTGCGGGGTCAGTTCCTACGATTTAAATTGATCCCGTGGGAGGTGGTGGTGCCACCCACGGGGACGTTCGAGGGTTGTTTCTAGTTCTCACCCTCAGACGCCATGTTTTTAAACCTAAGTCCAGAAAGATGCAAATTATCGTCGTATTCTCAAACCGGGAGACCCGCGGCTACGGGGTCAGTTCCTACGAGTTACGTTGGTCCCGTGGGAGGTGTTGGTGCCACCCACGGGGCCGTTCCGGGGTTGTTTTGAGTTTTCACCCTCTAACGCCATGTTTTGCTCAAGTCTAGAAAACTCCAAATTATCGTCGTATTCTAAAACCGGGAGTCCCGCGACAGCGGGGTCAGTACTTACGAGTTAGATTTGTCCCGTGGGAGGTGTTGGTGCCACCCACGAGGTCTTTAGAGGGTTGTTTCTAGTTCTCACCCTCTAACGCTATGTTTTCATGCCTAAGTATAAAAATATGCGAATTACTATCGTACTCTCAAACCGGGAGACCCACGACTGCGGGGTCAGTTCTTACGAGTTACATTGGTCCCGTGGGAGGTGTTGGTGCCACCCACATTGCCGTTCGGGGGCTGTTTCTAGTTCTCACCTTCTAATGCCATGTTTTTAAGCCTAAGTCTAGAAATATGCAAATTACCGTCGTATTCTCAAACCAGGAGACCCTCGACTGCGGGGTCAGTTCCTACGAGTTACTTTGGTCCCGTGGGAGGTGTTGGTGCCACCCTCGGGGACGTTCGGGGGTTGTTTGTAGTTCTTACCCTCTAACGCCATATTTTTAAGCCTAAGTCTAGGAATGTGCAAATTACCGTCGTATTCTCAAACCGGTAGACCCGCGGCTGCGGGGTCAGTTCCTACGAGTTACATTAGTCCCGTGGGAGGTGTTGGTGCCACCCACGGGGACGTTCAGGGGCTGTTTCTAGTTCTCACCCTCTAACGCCATGTTTTTAAGCCTATGTCTAGAAATATGCAAAATACCGTCGTACTCTCAAACCGGGAGACCCGCGGCAGCGGGATCAGTTCCTATGAGTTACATTGGTCCCTAGGAAGGAGTTGGTGCCACCCACGGGGCCGTTCGGGGGCTGTTTCTATTTCTCACCCTCTAACGCCATGTTTTTAAGCCTAAGTCTAGAAATGTGCAAATTATCGTCGTCTCTCAAACCGGGAGACCCGCGGGTGCGGGGTCAGTTCCTACGAGTTACAGTGGTCCCGTGGGAGATGTTGGTTCCCCCCACGGGACCGTTCGGCGGATGTTTCTTGTACTCACCCTCTAACGCCTTATTTTTAAGCCTAAATCTAGAAATATGCAAATTACAGTCGTACTCGCAAACAGGGAGAGCCACGGCTACGGGGTCAATTCCTAAGAGTTACGCGGGTCCCGTGGGAGGTGTTGATGCCACCCACGGGGCCGTTCGGGGGCTATTTCGAGTTCTCACCCGTTAACGCCATGTTTTTAAGCCTAAGTCTAGTTATATGCAAATTACCGTCGCATTCTCAAACCGGGAGTCACGCAGCTGCGGGGTCAGTTTCTACGAGTTACATTGGTCCTGTGGGAGGTGTTGGTGCCACCCACGGGGCCGTTCGGGGGCTATTTCTAGTTCTCACCATCTAATGTAATATTTTTTGGCCTAAGTCTAGAAATATGCAAGTTACCTTCGTATTCTCAAATCGGGTGTCCCGCGGCTCCGAGGACAGTTCCTACGAGTTACATTGGTCCCGTGGGAGGTGTTGATGCCACCCATGGGGCCGTTCGGGGGCTGTTTCGAGTTTTCACCCTCTAACGCCATGTTTTTAACCATAAGTCTAAAAATATGCAAATTATCATCGTATTCTCAAACCGAGAGTCCCGCGGCTGTGGGGTCAGTTCCTACGAGTTACATTGGTTCCGTGGGAGGTGTCGGTGCCACCCACGGGGACGTTCGGGGGCTGTTTCGAGTTTTCACCCCCTAACACCATGTTTTTAAGACTAAGTTTATAAATATGCAAATTACCAACGTACTCTCAAACAGGGAGAGCCGCGTCTGCGGGGTCAGTTCCTACGAGTTACATTGGTCCCGTGGGAGGTGTTGGTGCCACCCACGGGGCCGTTTGGGGGGTATTTCGAGTTTTCAACCTCTAACGCCATGTTTCGCTTAATTCTAGAAATATGCAAATTACCATCGTATTCTCAAAACGGGAGTCCCGCGGTTGCGGGGTCAGTTCCTATGAGTTACATTGGTTCCGTGGGAGGTGTTGGTGCCACCCACGGGGCCGTTCGAGGGATGTTTTTAGTTCTCACCCTCTAACGCCATGTTTTTAAACCGAAATCTAAAAATATGTAAATTATCGTCGTATTCTCAAACTGGGAGTCCCGCGGCTGCGGGGTCAGTTCCTATGAGTTACATTGGTCCCGTGGGAGGTGTTGGTGCCAACCACGGGGCCGTTCGGGGGATGTTTCGAGTTTTAACCCTCTAACGCCATGTTTTACTTAAGTCTAGAAAAATGCAAATTATTGTCGTATTCTCAGACCGGGTCTACGAGTTACATTGGTCTCGTGGGAGGTGTTGGTGCCACCCACGAGGCCGTTAGAGGGCTGTTTCTAGTTGTCACCCTCAAACGCCATGTTTTCAAGCCTAAGTATAGAAATATCCAAATTACTGTCGTACTCTCAAACCGGGAGACCCGCGACTGCGGGGTCAATTCATACGAGTTACATTGGTCCCGTGGGAAATGTTGATGCCTCCCACGTTGCCATTTGGGGGCTGTTTCTAGTTCTCACCGTCTAACGCCATGTTTTGCTTAAGTCTAGAAATATGTGAATTACATTCGTACTCTCAAACCGAGAAACCCACAGCTGCGACGTCAGTTCCTAGGAGTTACATTGGTCCTGTGGGAGATGTTGGTGCCACCCACGGGGTCGTTTGGGGGCTGTTTCTAGTTCTCACCCTCTAACGCCAATAATTTTAAGCCTAAGTGTAGAAATATGCAAATTACGGTTGTATTATCAAAGCGCGAGTCCCGCGGCTGCGGGGTCAGTTCCTACGAGTTACATTGGTCCCGTGGGAGGTGTTATTGCCACCCACGGGGCCGTTTGGGGGCTATTTCGAGTTTTCACCCTCTAACGCCATGTTTTGCTTAAGTCTAGAAATATGCAAATTATCGTCGTATTCTCAAATCAGGAATACCACGGCAGGGAGGTTAGTTCCTATGAGTTACATTGGTCGCGTCGGAGGTGTTTGTGCCACCCACGGGACTGTTAGAGGGCTGTTTTGAGTTTTCACCCTCTATCGCCATGTTTTTAAGCCTAAGTCTAAAAATGTGCAAATTATCGTTGTATTCTCAACCTGGCCCCGCGGCTGCGGGGTCAGTTACTACCAGTTACATTGGTCTCGTGGGAGGTGTTGGTGCCACCCACGGGGCCGTTCGGGGGCTGTTTCGAGTTTTTACCCTCTAATGCCATCTTTTGGTTAAGTCTATAAATATGCAAATTACCGTCTTATTTTCAAACCGGGAGACCCGCGGCTGCGGGTTCAGTTCCTACGAGTAACATTGTTCCCGTGGGAGTTGTTGTTGCCACGCACGGGGATGTTCGGGCGGTGTTTCGAGTTCTCACCCTCTAACGCCATGTTTTTAAGCATAAGTCGAGAAATATGCAAATTACCATCGTATTCTTAAACCGGGAGTCCCACGGCTGCGGGGTCAGTTCCTACGAGTTACATTTGTCCCGTGGGAGGTGTTGGTGCCACCCACGGGGACGTTCGGGGGCTGTTTCTAGTTCTCATCCTCTAACGCCATGTTTTTAAGCCTAAGTCTAGAAATATGCCAATTACTGTCGTATTCTCAAACCGGGAGACCCACGGCTGCAGGTTCGGTTCCTAAGAGTTACATTGGTCCCATGGGAGGTGTTGGTGAGACCCACGGGGACGTTCGGGGCGTGTTTCTAGTTCTCACCCTCTAACGTCATGTTTTTAAGCTTAAGTTTAGAATATGAAAATTACCGTCGTATTCTCAAATCGGGAGACCCGCTGCTGCGGGGTCAGTTCCTCCGAGTTACATTGGTCCCATGGGAGGTGTTGGTGCCACCCACGAGGCCGTTAGAGGTCTGTTTCTAGTTCTCACCCTCTAACGCCATGTTTTCAAGCCTATGTATAGAAATATGCAAATTACTGTCGTACTCTCAAGCCATGAGACCCGCGACTGCGGGGTCAGTTCCTACGAGTTACATTGGTCCCGTGGGAGGTGTTGGTGACACCCACGGGGCCGTTCGGGGGCTGTTTCGAGTTCTCACCCTCAAACGCCATCTTTTGCTTAAGTATAGAAATTTGCTAATTACCGTCGTATTCTCAAACTGGGAGACCCGCAGCTGCGGGTTCAGTTCCTACGAGTTACATTGGTCCCATGGGAGTTGTTGTTGCCACCCACGGGGATGTTTGGGGGCGGTTTCTAGTTCTCACCCTCAAACGCCATGTTTTGAAGCCTACGTCTAGAAATATGCAAATTACCATCGTATTATTAAACCGGGAGTCCCGTGGATGCGGGGTCAGTTCCTACGAGTTACAATGGTCCCGTGGGAGGTGTTGGTGCCACCCACGGGGACGTTCGTGGGGTGTTTCTAGTTCTCAGCCTATAACACCATGTTTTTAAGCCTAAGTCTAGAAATATGAAAATTACCGTCGTATTCTCAAACCGGTAGACCCGCGGCTACGGAGTCAGTTCCTACGAGTTACATTGGTCCCGTGGGAGGTGTTGGTGTGACCCACGGTGATGTTCGGGGGCTGTTTCTACTTCTCACCATCTAACGCCATATTTTTAAGCCGAAGTCTAGAAATATGAAAATTACCATCGTACTCTCAAACCGGGAGACCCGCGGCTTCGGGGTCAGTTCCTACGAGCTAAATTGGTGCCGTTGGAGGTGTTGGTGCCACCCACGGGGCCGTTCGAGGACTGTTTCTAGTTCTCACCCTCTAACGCCATGTATTTAAGCATAAGTCAATAAATATGCAAATTACCATTGTATTCTCAAACCGGGAGTTCCGGGGCTGCGTGGTCAGTTCTTACGAGTTACATTGGTCCCGTGGGAGGTGTTGGTGCCACCCTCGGGGCCGTTTGGGGGCTGTGTCTAGTTCTCACCCTCTAACGCCATATCTTTAAGCCTAAGTCTAAAAATATGCAAATTACCTTCGTATTATCAAACTGAGAGTCCCGCGGTTGCTGGGATAGTTCCTACGAGTTACATTGGTCCCGTGGGAGGTGTTGGTGTCACCAACGGGGTCGTTCAGGGTTGTTTCGAGTGTTCACCCTCGAACGCCAAATTTTTAAGCCTAAGTCTAGAAATATGCAAATTATCGTCGTATTCTCAAACCGGTGAAAAATGCATTACTAATGCCGTTTATTGAAAATATACTATTTAAGTAACTCCGAGTTGTTTTTTGAAGAAACTCTTCTCTTAAATCAAAAAGGATTAATCACAAGAAGTGTTTAACAAAACAATATGTACGAGAACTTATCCAAGATTTAGCCAACAAGTTTAAAAGATAGTTTAAATAAGTTTTAAACACAGAACAACCAAGACTGAGATGAGAAAATGTAGAAAGATTCTATTCACAATTTTTTACGTGGTAAAACCTCACCAATTGAGGAAACATCCACGACTCCCTCTACGGAGTAAAATGAAAAATCCACTAAAACAAATTCATGAGTTACAAACTATATAACTAACATGCAAACAACTCAGACCTATATAAGTTTAGGAATGTACCCTCTGGTGTCCTTATAACTTCTCTGCAGTTCTGATTGTAGATGTACTTCTCTCAGTTTGTCAACTTCTGATTTGTTCCAGCACTTTACGTCGACTTATGATCACAAGATCTTATTACCAACACTTTTCATGTTGTAGGGTGTAAGTGTTTCTGGAGGTGCTTTCTAACACATGCATGCACACACACACACACACTTATTAAGTACAAACAGTCCTAACAAATTACAGTTACACTATATGCTGTGATCTTTTCTTTTCTTTCTTCTTACAAAACTTTGAACCTTATTTGACCTTTCACTTAATCCCAGAATCCACGGATATCTTGCTTAAAAATCAGCCAAGATCTTAATCAATCTCAGTTTTGAAAAGATTTTCAAGATTAAAAACCTCCAAGTGAGATTCCAAACTAGGTCAAAGGTTTAGTTTTACAAGAACAAGAAACATAAAGCATTTATTGTTGATTTCAAAGTAAGAAAACATTTTAGAGAAAATAATCAACAATATATTTCTCAAGATGAGAAATAAAGAACGAAACTAAGTGTAATGTAACATGAATAACTCAGATCTGAGATTTCTATGAAATCAGAAACCAGATCTAAGTAAAAGTCTAAGTTGGAAACAAGATCTCCCGAACACAAGGTTACAACAACAGAAATAACTGAACTCAAACTCTCAAGAACACTTAGGGTAGTGTTTTTGGATACGGTGTTTGGATTAGGTTTGAAGAGGATTTAGATGAATGAAGTTAGGGTTTCTAACTCTCTCTCTTCTCTCTCTGTTTTTCTCTCTTCTCTCTCTCCTCTCACTATCTCAAAGGAAATGAAATGGCAAAAGTCCTCAAAGTCAGAGGGAAGGGTCCTTTTTATAGTGGGAGGAGAAAGTTCGAGATCTATGATCAAAACCAAGGGCTGAGATCGAGTCAATTTAAATTGACTTGAATCTAAGGGCTCACACAAGGCGGTGCTTAACCGAACGCTGATTGGCTTAAAAAGTTACACGGGGATTCATGAAGGCAACATGAAGACCATTGATAAGAAATAATCCAAGGGCTGATAACACACGCGTCTATTGTCTTAGTAAAGAAACACACTTCTAACCAATCAGAGTGAAACAGGTGTTGTCCAGTTAAGGGATATAAAACGCGCTTCCAAACTAATTACAAAGTATACCCTGAAGTCTCTGCCGCTTTTGGATTCTACCCAAGGTAACATTAGGCCATAATACACAACAAATAATATTAAGAGATTGACCCAAAAACTTTTAAATCAAGATTTAATTATTAAAACATGGTTCAAAAATTGTTTACAAAGTCCCAAAAAATTATTAAAAATCAAACTGAGGGATTTAAACACACTCAACACATGTACACACATTATTATGCAGTATGACATGCATGAATTGAATTCTAAGTGTGTGAGTGTTGGCAATAGTCTCTTGATCACTACAAGAAAGAGAGATGAATAGGCATAGCAATTTCTGAGGTTCTTTGGTTTCTAGGATGGACACAATTTTGTCACAATTTCCAAACTAGATGAGCACTTATACAATATAGACTCAAGTGAGTCAAAAGTATGAGGGCTTCAATCGGGAGTCCCGCGGTTGTGGGGTCAGCTCCTACGAGTCAGATTGGTCCCGTGGGAGGTGTTGGTGCCACCCACGGGAACGTTCGGGGAATGTTTCGAGTTCTCACCCTCTAACGCCATGTTTAGCGTAAGTCTAGAAATATGCAAATTACCATCATATTCTCAAACCAAGAGACCCGCGAGTGCGGGGTCAGTTCCTACGAGTTATATTTGTCCCGTGGGAGGTGTTGGTGCCACCCACGGGGCCGTTCGATGGCTGTTTCGAGTTTTCACCCTCTAATGCCATGTTTTTCAGACTAAGTCTAAAAATATGCAAATTACCGTCATACTCTCAAATAGGGAGAGCCAGGACTGCGGGGTCAGTTCTGACGAGTTACATTGGTCCCGTGGGAGGTGTTGGTGCCACCCACGGGGATGTTCGGGGGTTGTTCCTAGTTCTCACCCTCTAACGCCATGTTTTTAAGCCTAAGTCTAGAAATATGCAAATTACCATCGTATTCTTAAATCGGGAGTCCCGCGGCTACGGGGTCAGTTCCTACGAGTTACATTGGTCCCGTGGGAGGTATTGATGCCACTCACGGGGACGTTCAGGGGTTGTTTCTAGTTCTCACCCTCTAACGCCATGGTTTTAACCCTAAGTCTTGAAATATGCAAATTACCATCGTACTCTCAAACCGGGAGACCCGCGGCTGCGGGGTCAGTTCCTATGAGTTACATTGGTCCCGTGGGAGGTGTTGGTACCACCCACGGGGCCGTTCGGGGGCTGTTTCTAGTTCTCACCCTCTAACGACATATTTTTAAGCCTAAGTCTAGAAATATGCAAATTACCATCTTACTCTCAAATCGGGAGACCCGCGGCTGAGGGGTCAGCTCCTACGAGTTACGTTGGTCCCGTGGGAGGTGTTGGTTCCCCACACGGGGCCCTTCGGGGGCTGTTTCTAGTACTCACTCTCTAACGCCTTGTTTTTAAGCCTAAGTCTAGAAATATTCAAATTACCATCGTACTCTCAAACAGGGCGAGCCGCGGCTTCAGGGTTAATTCATATGAGTTACATTGGTCCTGTGGGAGGTGTTGGTGCCACCCACGGGGCCGTTTAGGGGCTGTTTCTAGTTCTCACCCTTTAACGTCATGTTTTTAAGCTTAAGTTTAGAATATGAAAATTACCGTCGTATTCTCAAATCGGGAGACCCGCTGCTGCGGGGTCAGTTCCTCCGAGTTACATTGGTCCCATGGGAGGTGTTGGTGCCACCCACGAGGCCGTTAGAGGTCTGTTTCTAGTTCTCACCCTCTAACGCCATGTTTTCAAGCCTATGTATAGAAATATGCAAATTACTGTCGTACTCTCAAGCCATGAGACCCGCGACTGCGTGGTCAGTTCTTACGAGTTACATTGGTCCCGTGGGAGGTGTTGGTGCCACCCTCGGGGCCGTTTGGGGGCTGTGTCTAGTTCTCACCCTCTAACGCCATATCTTTAAGCCTAAGTCTAAAAATATGCAAATTACCTTCGTATTATCAAACTGAGAGTCCCGCGGTTGCTGGGATAGTTCCTACGAGTTACATTGGTCCCGTGGGAGGTGTTGGTGTCACCAACGGGGTCGTTCAGGGTTGTTTCGAGTGTTCACCCTCGAACGCCATATTTTTAAGCCTAGGTATAGAAAAATGCAAATTATTATCGTATTCTCAAATCGGGAGTCCCGCGGCTGCGGGATCAGTTTCTACAAGTTACATTGGCGCCGTGGGAGGTGTGGGTGCCACCCACGGGACTGTTAGAGGGTTGTTTCGAGTTTTCACCCTCTAACGCCATGTTTTTAAACCTTAGTCAAAAAATATCCAAATTATCATCGTATTCACAAATCAGGAGTCCCGCGGCTACGGAGTCAGTTCCTACGAGTTACATTGGTCCCGTGGGAGGTGTTGGTGTCACCCACGGGGCCGTTCGGGGGCTATTTCGAGTTTTCACCCTCTAACGCCAAATTTTTAAGCCTAAGTCTAGAAATATGCAAATTATCGTCGTATTCTCAAACCGGTGAAAAATGCATTACTAATGCCGTTTATTGAAAATATACTATTTAAGTAACTCCGAGTTGTTTTTTGAAGAAACTCTTCTCTTAAATCAAAAAGGATTAATCACAAGAAGTGTTTAACAAAACAATATGTACGAGAACTTATCCAAGATTTAGCCAACAAGTTTAAAAGATAGTTTAAATAAGTTTTAAACACAGAACAACCAAGACTGAGATGAGAAAATGTAGAAAGATTCTATTCACAATTTTTTACGTGGTAAAACCTCACCAATTGAGGAAACATCCACGACTCCCTCTACGGAGTAAAATGAAAAATCCACTAAAACAAATTCATGAGTTACAAACTATATAACTAACATGCAAACAACTCAGACCTATATAAGTTTAGGAATGTACCCTCTGGTGTCCTTATAACTTCTCTGCAGTTCTGATTGTAGATGTACTTCTCTCAGTTTGTCAACTTCTGATTTGTTCCAGCACTTTACGTCGACTTATGATCACAAGATCTTATTACCAACACTTTTCATGTTGTAGGGTGTAAGTGTTTCTGGAGGTGCTTTCTAACACATGCATGCACACACACACACACACTTATTAAGTACAAACAGTCCTAACAAATTACAGTTACACTATATGCTGTGATCTTTTCTTTTCTTTCTTCTTACAAAACTTTGAACCTTATTTGACCTTTCACTTAATCCCAGAATCCACGGATATCTTGCTTAAAAATCAGCCAAGATCTTAATCAATCTCAGTTTTGAAAAGATTTTCAAGATTAAAAACCTCCAAGTGAGATTCCAAACTAGGTCAAAGGTTTAGTTTTACAAGAACAAGAAACATAAAGCATTTATTGTTGATTTCAAAGTAAGAAAACATTTTAGAGAAAATAATCAACAATATATTTCTCAAGATGAGAAATAAAGAACGAAACTAAGTGTAATGTAACATGAATAACTCAGATCTGAGATTTCTATGAAATCAGAAACCAGATCTAAGTAAAAGTCTAAGTTGGAAACAAGATCTCCCGAACACAAGGTTACAACAACAGAAATAACTGAACTCAAACTCTCAAGAACACTTAGGGTAGTGTTTTTGGATACGGTGTTTGGATTAGGTTTGAAGAGGATTTAGATGAATGAAGTTAGGGTTTCTAACTCTCTCTCTTCTCTCTCTGTTTTTCTCTCTTCTCTCTCTCCTCTCACTATCTCAAAGGAAATGAAATGGCAAAAGTCCTCAAAGTCAGAGGGAAGGGTCCTTTTTATAGTGGGAGGAGAAAGTTCGAGATCTATGATCAAAACCAAGGGCTGAGATCGAGTCAATTTAAATTGACTTGAATCTAAGGGCTCACACAAGGCGGTGCTTAACCGAACGCTGATTGGCTTAAAAAGTTACACGGGGATTCATGAAGGCAACATGAAGACCATTGATAAGAAATAATCCAAGGGCTGATAACACACGCGTCTATTGTCTTAGTAAAGAAACACACTTCTAACCAATCAGAGTGAAACAGGTGTTGTCCAGTTAAGGGATATAAAACGCGCTTCCAAACTAATTACAAAGTATACCCTGAAGTCTCTGCCGCTTTTGGATTCTACCCAAGGTAACATTAGGCCATAATACACAACAAATAATATTAAGAGATTGACCCAAAAACTTTTAAATCAAGATTTAATTATTAAAACATGGTTCAAAAATTGTTTACAAAGTCCCAAAAAATTATTAAAAATCAAACTGAGGGATTTAAACACACTCAACACATGTACACACATTATTATGCAGTATGACATGCATGAATTGAATTCTAAGTGTGTGAGTGTTGGCAATAGTCTCTTGATCACTACAAGAAAGAGAGATGAATAGGCATAGCAATTTCTGAGGTTCTTTGGTTTCTAGGATGGACACAATTTTGTCACAATTTCCAAACTAGATGAGCATTTATACAATATAGACTCAAGTGAGTCAAAAGTATGAGGGCTTCAATCGGGAGTCCCGCGGTTGTGGGGTCAGCTCCTACGAGTCAGATTGGTCCCGTGGGAGGTGTTGGTGCCACCCACGGGAACGTTCGGGGAATGTTTCGAGTTCTCACCCTCTAACGCCATGTTTAGCGTAAGTCTAGAAATATGCAAATTACCATCATATTCTCATACCAAGAGACCCGCGAGTGCGGGGTCAGTTCCTACGAGTTATATTTGTCCCGTGGGAGGTGTTGGTGCCACCCACGGGGCCGTTCGATGGCTGTTTCGAGTTTTCACCCTCTAATGCCATGTTTTTCAGACTAAGTCTAAAAATATGCAAATTACCGTCATACTCTCAAATAGGGAGAGCCAGGACTGCGGGGTCAGTTCTGACGAGTTACATTGGTCCCGTGGGAGGTGTTGGTGCCACCCACGGGGATGTTCGGGGGTTGTTCCTAGTTCTCACCCTCTAACGCCATGTTTTTAAGCCTAAGTCTAGAAATATGCAAATTACCATCGTATTCTTAAATCGGGAGTCCCGCGGCTACGGGGTCAGTTCCTACGAGTTACATTGGTCCCGTGGGAGGTATTGATGCCACTCACGGGGACGTTCAGGGGTTGTTTCTAGTTCTCACCCTCTAACGCCATGGTTTTAACCCTAAGTCTTGAAATATGCAAATTACCATCGTACTCTCAAACCGGGAGACCCGCGGCTGCGGGGTCAGTTCCTATGAGTTACATTGGTCCCGTGGGAGGTGTTGGTACCACCCACGGGGCCGTTCGGGGGCTGTTTCTAGTTCTCACCCTCTAACGACATATTTTTAAGCCTAAGTCTAGAAATATGCAAATTACCATCTTACTCTCAAATCGGGAGACCCGCGGCTGAGGGGTCAGCTCCTACGAGTTACGTTGGTCCCGTGGGAGGTGTTGGTTCCCCACACGGGGCCCTTCGGGGGCTGTTTCTAGTACTCACTCTCTAACGCCTTGTTTTTAAGCCTAAGTCTAGAAATATTCAAATTACCATCGTACTCTCAAACAGGGCGAGCCGCGGCTTCAGGGTTAATTCATATGAGTTACATTGGTCCTGTGGGAGGTGTTGGTGCCACCCACGGGGCCGTTTAGGGGCTGTTTCTAGTTCTCACCCTTTAACGCCATGTTTTTAAGCCTAAGTCTAGATATATGCAAATTATCGTTGTATTCTCAAACCGGGAGTCCCGCGGCTGCGTGGTCCGTTCTTACGAGTTACATTGGTCCCGTGGGAGGTGTTGTTGCCACTAAGATCAAGATGTTTAGTATATGCAAGAGATTAGTAGACTCAAATTTCTCCCCCATTTTGTCTCAAATGGATAAAGGGAAAAACTTGGATAAGCAACAAAGGTATTACTCAGCACAAACCATACCAATAGATTTACGTAATGAAATGAATCTATTATAATCTAGAGGTTTGGTAAACATATCTGCGAGTTGTAGATCAGTAGGAAGATAATTGATTTGTAATTCCTTAGATTCAACTAATTCGCGTATAAAATGATGTCTTACTTTTATATGGTTTGTTCGCGAGTGTTGAACATGGTTTTTAGAAATATTAATCGCACTTTGATTATCACAATAGAGATGCAATTTGTTTTCTTTAATACCATAATCACTTAGCGTTTGTTTAAGCCACAATAATTGAGCACAACAGCTACCAGTGGCTATGTATTCAGATTCAACAGTCGAGAGTGATGTGCAGTTTTGTTTTTTACTACTCCATCCTACCAAGTTATTTCCAATATAATAACATGCTCGTGAACAACTTTTACTATCATCAGTACATCCAGCCCAGTCAGCATCAGTGTACCCAATAATAGTGCTTGGTGTGTCATTAGTGTACCAAAGTCCTAGATTCAGAGTGCCTTTAACATATTTAATTATACGTTTAACAGAATTCAAATGGCTCTCTTTAGGGTTGTTTTGATAACGAGCACATACACACACAGCATACATGATATCAAGACGCGAGGCAGTAAGATAGAGTAGTGTGCCAATCATACTACGATATAGAGTAGGATCTAAAGATTTTCCATTTTCATCTTTTGACAATTTTACCGTAGTACTCATAGGTGTGTTAGCATCTTTATCACTCTCGAGGCCGAATTTCTTAACGATCTCTAAAGCGTACTTAGATTGCGAAACAAATAGTCCTTCTGTATTTTGTTTGACTTGGAGACCTAGGAAGAACTGCAGCTCCCCCATAAGGGACATCTGAAATTCCTTACTCATAATTTCAGAAAAGGATTTTACTTCTGAGGTAGAAGTTGATCCAAATATAATATCGTCTACATATACTTGAGCAATAGTAATGTTTTTGTCAAAATGTTTGACAAATAGAGTTTGGTCATTTCCACCTCTTTTGAAACCTTTATCCAAAAGAAAACTGGAAAGACGCTCATACCAATCTCTAGGAGCTTGTTTAAGGCCATATAAAGCCTTTTTCAGATGAAATACATGATTTGGATATTTAGGGTCAATGAAACCTTTAGGTTGTTCTACATAGGTTTCCTTAGCCAGTATTCCATTAAGGAACGCAGATTTGACATCCATTTAATATAATGTAAAACACATGTGACAAGCTATAGCGAAAATCAGATGAACTGATTCTAAACGAGTAACAGGGGCAAAGGTCTAGTTAAAATCAATTCCTTCTATTTGGGAGTATCCTTGAGCAACTAATCTAGATTTATTTCTAATTATTATCCCATTTTCATCAGTTTTATTTTTGAAAATCCAACGAGTACCAACAACCTTTTTATGATCAGGACGAGGAACGAGATACCATACATCATGAATGACAAATTGTAAAAGTTCATCCTGCATAGCAGAAATCCAGTGAGAGTCATTCAATGCCTCATTTACATTCTTTGGTTCCACAAGGGAAATAAAACATGCATAATGTGTATTTTTTCTCCAGAATTTCATTTCTTTCAGTCAAATTTTTCAGTTTTTCATCAAAAACTTTAATTTCACTTTCATGAGTTAAACATTGGGTAGTGTACTCTTCAACATTCAATTTAACCATCAAGCTTAGATCTTCCAATTTCTTGGTAAGATCTTTAACAGTCTCTTCTAGTCTAGCGCTTTTCTTGAGAGTCTTAGTGTAAAGTGTGTGAATGTCTGGGAGGTCTTCATTGTCCAAGTCACTAAGTGTGGTGTGTGAAGTGACCCCTAAGGCTTCATTCTTAGAACTCACACACCCATTAACATCGTCATTATCGCATTCCCTTTGTCTCACACACCCCGAGGTAGAACATGCAACATTCTCAGTAATCAAAACATCTAAACCAGTAATAACCACATTCGAAGTATCAGTCATAGAATTATTTGGTTCATCCTCATTAACAAACATAGGCATGTCATCATTATAAATAATCTTGTCAAAGAAAGACATGCAAGGATCAAAAACATCTGATGACTCAGGTTCCTCATTTTCAGAGTCACTTGAATCATCCCATGTTTTGTAGATGTTAGCTCTAGTCTGTTTGTTTTGAGTGTTCAAATTAACTCTACAGTCTTGTTCAATGTGCCCCAGTTTACCACATCTATAGCATTTAGTCTTCTTAAGGTCTCTATTAGGTCTGATATGAGAGTCCTTGTGATTTTTGTCATTGATTTTCTCATGAGGTCTGTGACTAGAGGGAGTTAGATAATTTGACTTGCCTTGTTTATTTGCCACTTTGTTTCTAAACTTAATGATTTTCTTGAACTGTTTTGTCATTAAGGCAATCTGATTGTCAAAACTCTCTATATCGCAGTCCTCATCAGATTCATCATTGGAAGTATTAAACTCAGGCTTAATCAATTTAGAAGAGAAGCTTAGATTGGAAATAGTCTGTTTCCTATGGGATTGGGTTAATTGTTTCTTAAATTTCAGTTCAATTTCCACAGTTATTAATTTACTACTGAGTAATTCAGGAGTGAGATTTATATCACACATTTCCTCAATAGCATATATTATGTTATCAAACTTATGTGGTAACGATCTCAGAATTTTAGATTCAATTTCTTGTCTATCATAAGTTATCCCATTAGCATGCAGTTTGGTCACAATATCAGTCAGGTTCATATAGAAGTCATCAAATGATTCAGTATCAGACATAATTCAGGAGTTATACTGCTGGATAAGCATTTGGGTTTTAGCAGCCTTAACTCTAGTGTCTCCTTCATGAGCAGTAACCAAGGTGTCCCAAGCTTCCTTAGAAGTGGTACAGGATGAGATTCTTTTGAACTCATGTTCATTTGTGGACATAAATATGGCATTCTTTCCTTTGTTATTATTTTGAGAAACTTGTTTCTCTTCTTGAGTGAACTCACTTAAAGCTTTCTTAACTCTCTAATTACTTCCTTCGTTGGCTGGTTTAGTAGGAAAAGTATAACCATTTTCAACAATGTCCCAGACATCATCTACCAAAGTTCCTTGAATGAAAGCAATCATCCTTACATTCCAGTAAGCAAAATTGGTTCCATGAAAGATTGGAGGTCTGGTCAAGTTACCAAATCTTTCATTTTTCTCGTCCATATTTAATTTTCAGAAAACAATTTCAGAAACACAGGATCTCTTTAAAATCAGTTTTACCAAGCTCTGATACCAATTGAAAAGTGCGTTACTAAAGCCGTTTATTGAAAATAAACTATTTAAGTAACTCTGAGTTGTTTTTTAAAGAAACTCTTTTCTTAAATCAAAAAGGATTAATCACAAGAAGTGTTTAATAAAACAGTATGTACGATATCTTATTCAAGATTTAGCCAACAAGTTTAAAAGATATTTTAAATATGTTTTAAACACAACACAACCAAGACTGAGATGAGAAAATGTAGAAAGATTCTGTTCACAATTTTTACGTGGTAAAACCTCACCAATTGAGGAAACATCCACGACTCCCTCTACGGAGTAAAATGAAAAATCCACTAAAACAAATTTATGAGTTACGAACTATATAACTAACATGCAAACAACTCAGACCTATATAAGTTTAGGAATGTACCCTCTGGTGTCCTTATAACTTCTCTGCAGTTCTGATTGTAGATGTAGTTCTCTCAGTTTGTCAACTTCTGATTTGTTCCAGTACTTTATGTCGACTTATGATCACAAGATCTTATTACCAACACTTTTCGTGTTGTAGGGTGTAAGTGTTTCTGGAGGTGCTTTCTAACACATGCATGCACACACACACACTTATTAAGTACAAACAGTCCTAACAAATTACAGTTACACTATATGCTGTGATCTTTTCTTTTCTTTCTTCTTACAAAACTTTGAACCTTATTTGACCTTTCACTTAATCCCAGAATCCAAGGATATCTTTCTTAGAAATCAGTCAAGATCTTAAGCAATCTCAGTTTTGAAAAGATTTTCGAGATTGAAAACCTCCAAGTGAGATTCCAAACTAGGTCAAAGGTTTAGTTTTACAAGAACAAGAAACATAAAGCATTTATTGTTGATTTCAAAGTAAGAAAATGTTTTAGAGAAAATATTCAACAATATATTTCTCAAGATGAGAAATAAAGAATGAAACTAAGTATAATGTAACATAAATAACTCAGATCTGAGATTTCTATGAAATCAGAAACCAAATCTAAGTAAAAGTCTAAGTTGGAAAAAAGATCTCACAAACACAAGGTTACAACAACAAAAATAACTCAACTCAAAGAATCAAACACTCAAGAACACTTAGGGTAGTGTTTTTGGATATGGTGTTTGGGTTAGGTTTGAAGAGGATTTAGACGAATGAAGTTAGGGTTTCTAACTCTCTCTCTTCTCTCTTTTTTTTTCTCTATTCTCTCTCAATTTCTCAAACGAAATGAAATGGCAAAAGTCCTCGAAGTCATAGGGATGGTTCCTTTATATAGTGGGAGGAGAAGGTTCGAGATATCTGATCAAAACCAAGGGCTGAGATCGAGTCAATTTAAATTGACTTGAATCTAAGGGCTCACACAAGGCGGCGGTTAAACGAACGCTGATTAGCTTAAAAAGTTACACGGGGATTCATCAAGGCAACATGTAGACCATTGATAAGAAATAATCCAAGGGATGATAACACACGCGTCTATTGTCTCAGTAAAGAAACACACTTCTAACCAATCAGAGGGCAACAGGTGTTGGCCAGTTAAGGGATATAAAACGCTCTTCCAAACTAATTACAAAGTATACCCTGAAGTCTCTGCCACTTTTGGATTCTACCCAAGGAAACATTAGGCCATAATACACAACAAATAATATTAAGAGATTGACCCTAAAACTTTTAAATCAAGATTTAATTATTAAAACATGGTTCAAAAATTGTTTAAAAAGTCCCAAAAAATTATTAAAAATCAAACTGAGGGATTTAAACACACTCAACACATGTACACACATTATTATGCAGTATGGCATGCATGAATTGAATTCTAAGTGTGTGAGTGTTGGCAATAGTCTCTTGATCACTACTAGAAAGAGAGATGAATAGGCATAACAATTCCTGAGGTTCTTTGGTTTCTAGGATGGACACAATTTTGTCACAATTTCCAAACTAGATGAGCACTTATACAATGAAGACTAAAGTGAGTCAAAAGTATAAGGGCATCAACCGGGAGTCCCGCGGCTGTGGGGTCAGCTCCTATGAGTTATATTGGTCCCGTGGGAGGTGTTGGTGCCACCCACGGGGACGTTCGGAGAATGTTTTGAGTTCTCACCCTCTAACGCCATGTTTAGAATAAGTCTAAAAATATGTAAATTACCATCATATTCTCAAACCAAGAGACCCGCGACTCCGGGATCAGTTCCTACGAGTTAGATTGGTCCCGTGGGAGGTGTTGGTGCCACCCACGGGGCCGTTCGATGGCTGTTTTGAGTTTTCACCCTCTAACGCCATGTTTTTAAGACTAAGTCTAAAAATATGAAAATTACCGTCATACTCTCAAACAGGGAGAGACACGGCTGCGGGGTCAGTTTCGACGAGTTACATTGGTCCCGTGGGAGGTGTTGGTGCCACCGACGGGGATGTTCGGGGGCTGTTCCTTGTTCTCACCCTCTAACGCCATGTTTTTAAGCCTAAGTCTAGAAATATGCAAATTACCATTGTATTCTTAAATCGGGAGTCCCGCGGCTGCGGGGTCAGTTCCTAGGAGATACATTGGTCCCGTGGGAGGTATTGGTGCGACCCAAGGGGACGTTCAGGGGCTGTTTCTAGTTCTCACCCTCTAACGCCATGGTTTTAACCCTAAGTCTAAAAATATGAAAATTATCGTCGTACTCTCAAACCGAGAGACCCGCGACTACGGGGTCAGTTCCTAGGAGTTACATTGGTCTCGTGGGAGGTGTTGGTGCCCCACCCGGGCCCCTTCGGGGGCTATTTCTAGTACTCACTCTCTAATGCCATGTTTTTAATCTTAAGTCTAGAAATATTCAAATTACCATCGTACTCTCAAATAGGGAGAGCCGCGGCTTCGGGGTTAATTCATATGAGTTACATTGGTCCCGTGGGAGGTGTTGGTGCCACCCACGGGGCCGTTGAGGGGCTATTTCTAGTTTTCACCCTTTAACGCCATGTTTTTAAGCCTAAGTCTAGATATATGCAAATTAACATCGTACTCTCAAACCGGGAGACCCACGGCTGCGGGGTCAGTTCCTAGGAGCTAAATTGGTCCCGTTGGAGGTGTTGGTGCCACCCACGGGGCCGTTCGAGGGCTGTTTCTAGTTTTAAGCCTCTAAAGCCATGTATTTAAGCCTAAGTCTCGAAATATGGAAATTACCGTTGTATTCTCAAACCGGGAGTCCCGCGGCTGCGTGGTCAGTTCTTCCGAGTTACATTGGTCCCGTGGGAGGTGTTAGTGCCACCCTCGGGGCCGTTCAGGGACTTTGTCTAGTTCTCACCCTCTAACGCCATATTTTTTAGCCTAAGTCTAACAATATGCAAATTACATTCGTATTCTCAAACCAAGAGTCCCGCGGCGGCGGGGACAGTTCCTACGAGTAACATTGGTCCCGTGGGAGGTGTTGGTGTCACCAACGGGGCCGTTCGGGGGTTGTTTCGAGTCTTCACCCTCTAACGCTATATTTTTAAGCCTAAGTCTTGAAAAAAGCAAATTATTGTCATATTCTCAAACCGGGAGTCCCGCGGCTGCGGGATCAGTTCCTACAAGTTACATTTGTTTCGTGGGAGGTATTGGTGCCACCCACGGGGCCATTAAAGGGCTGTTTCGAGTTCTCAACCTCTAACGCCATGTTTTTAAACCTAAGTCTAAAAATATGCAAATTATCATCGTATTCTCAAACCGGGAGTCCCGCGGCTGCGGGGTCAGTTCCTGCGAGTTACATTGGTCCCGTGGCAGGTGTTGGTGCCACCCACGGGGCCGTTCGGGGGCTATTTCGAGTTTTCACCTCTAACGCCAAATTTTTAAGCCTAAGTCTGGAAATATGCAATTTATCATCGTATTCTCAAACCGGGAGTCCCGCGGCTGCGGGGTCAGTTCCTACGAGTTACATTGGTCCCGTGGAAGGTGTTGCTGCCACCCACGGGGACGTTCGGGCAATGTTTCGTGTTCTCACCCTCTAATGCCATGTTTTTAAGCCTATGTATAAAAATATGCAAATTACCATCGTTCTCTCAAACAGGGAGACCCGCGGCTGCGGGGTCAGTTTCTACGAGTTACATTCATCCCGTGGGAGGAGTTGGTGCCACTCACGGGGCAGTTCAGGGGCTCTTTCGAGTTTTCACCCTCTAATGCCGTGTTTTTAAGCCTAAGTCTAAAAATATGCAAATTATCGTTGTATTCTCAAACCGGGAGTCCCGCGGCTGCGGGGTCAGCTCCTACGAGTTACATTGGTCCCGTGGGAGGTTTTGGTGCCACCCACGGGGCCGTTCGGGGGCAGTTTCGATTTTTCACCCTCTATCGCCATATTTTTAAGCCTAAGTCTAGAAATAAGCTAATTACCGTCGTATTCTCAAACCAGGAGACCCGTGAATGCGGGGTCATTTCCTACGAGTTACATTGGTCCCGTGGGAGATGTTGGTGCCACCCACGGGGCCGTTCGATGGTTGTTTCGAGTTTTCACCCTCTGACGCCATGTTTTTAAGACTAAGTCTAAAAATATGCAAATTACCGTCATACTCTCAAACAGGGAGAGCCGCGACTGCGGGGTCAGTCCTACGAGTTACATTGGTCCGATGGGAGGTGTTGGTGCCACCCACGGGGATGTTCGGGGGCTGTTTCTACTTCTCACCCTCTAATTCCATATTTTTAAGCCTAAGTCTAGAAATATGCAAATTACCATCGTATTCTCAAACCGAGAGACCCACGGCTGCGGGGTCAGTTCCTATAAGTTACATTGGTCCTGAGGGATGTGTTGGTGCCAATCATGGGGCCGTTCGGGAGCTGTTTCTTGTTATCATCGTCTAACGCCATGTTTGTAAGCCTAAGTCTAGAAATATGCAAATTACCATTGTACACTCAAACCGAGAGACCTGCAGTTGCGGGGTCAGTTCCTACGAGTTACATTGGTCCCGTGGGAGGTGTTGGTGCACCACAAGGGGCCGTTTGGGGGTTATTTCTATTACTCACCCTCTAACGCCTTGTTTTTAAGTCTAAGTCTAGAAATATTCGAATTAGCATCGTAATCTCAAACAGGGAGAGCCGCAGCTTCGGGGTCAGTTCATACGAGTTACATTGGTCCCGTGGGAGGTGTTGGTGCCACCCACGGGGCCGTTCGGGTGCTGTTTCTAGTTCTCACCCTTTAACGCAATGTTTTTAATCCTAAGTCTAGATCTATGTAAATTACCATCGTATTCTCAAACCGAGAGCCCCTCGGTTGTGGGGTGAGTTCCTACGAGTTACACTGGTCCCGTGGGACGTGTTGGTGCCACCCACGGGGCCGTTCGGGGGCTGTTTCTAGTTCTCACCCTTTAACGCAATATTTTTTGGCCTAAGTCTAGAAATATGCAAATTACCTTGGTATTCTCAAATCGGGAGTCCCGCGGTTCCGGGGACAGTTCCTACGAGTTAGATTGGTCCCGTGGGAGGTGTTGGTGCCACCCACGGGGCCGTTCGGGGGCTGTTTCGAGTTTTCACCCTCTAACGCCATGTTTTTAAGCCTAAGTCTAAAAATATGCAAATTATCATCGTATTCTAAAATAGGGAGTCCCGCGGCTGCGGGGTTTGTTCCTACGAGTTACATTGGTCCCGTGGGAGGTGTTGGTGCCACCCACGGGGACGTTCGGGAGTTGTTTCTATTTCTCACCCTCTAACACCATGTTTTTAAGCCAAAGTTTAGAAATAACCAAATTACAGTCATATTCTCAAACCGAGAGACCCGCGGCTGCGGGGTCATTTCGTACGAGTTACATTGGTCCCGTGGGAGGTGTTGGTGCCACCCACGGGGCCGTTCGGGGGCTGTTTCGAGTTTCACCCTCTAACGCCATATTTTGCTTAAGTCTAGAAAAATGCAAATTATCATCGTATTCTCAAACTGGGAGTCCCACGGTTGCAGGGTCAGTACCTACGAGTTACATTGGTTCCGTGGAAGGTGTTGGTGCCACCCACGAGGCAATTAGAGGGCTATTTCGAGTTTTTACCCTCTAACGCCATGTTTTTAAACCTAAGTCTAAAAATATGTAAATTATCATCGTATTCTCAAACAAGTAGTCCCGCGGCAGCGGGGACAGTTCCTATGAGTTACATTGGTCCCGTGGGAGGTGTTGGTGCCACCCATGGGGCCGTTCGGGGGTGTTTCTAGTTCTCACCCTCTAACGCCATGTATTTAAGCCTAAGTCTAGAAATATGCAAATTACCGTCGTATTCTAAAACCGGTCGAGTTTTCGCCCTCTAACACCATGTTTTGCTTAAGTATAGAAATATGCAAATTACCGTCATATTCTCAAACCGAGAGACCCGCGACTGCGGGGTCCGTTCCTATGAGTTACATTGGTCTCGTGGGAGGTGTTGGTGCCACCCACGGTCCCGTTCGGGGGATTTTTCTAGTTCTCACCCTCTAACGCCATGTTTTTAATCCTAAGTATAGAAATATGCAAATTACAATCATACTCTCGAACCGGGTGTCCTGCGGCTGCGGGGTCAGTTCCTACGAGTTACATTGATCCCGTGGGAGGTGTTGGTGCCACCCACAGGGCCGTTCGGGTGCTGTTTCTAGTTCTCACCCTCTAACGCCACGTTTTCAAGCCTAAGAATAGAAATATGCAAATTACAGTCGTACTCTAAAACTGGGAGACCCGCGACTGCGGGGTCAGTTCCTACGAGTTACATTTGGTCCCGTGGGAGGTGTTGGTGCCACCCACGTGACCGTTCGGGGGCTGTTTCTAGTTCTCATCCTCTAACGCCATATTTTTAAGCGTAATTCTAGAAATATGCAAATTATCATCGAACTCTAAAATCGGGAGACTCGAGGCTGCGGGGTCAGTTCCTACGAGTTACATTTGTCCCGTGGGAGGTGTTGGTGCCACCCACGGGGCCGTTCGGGGGCTGTTTCCAGTTCTCACCCTCTAACGCCATGTTTTAAAGCCTAAGTCTAGAAATATGCAAATTACCTTCGTATTCTTAAATCGGGAGTCCCGCGGCTGTGGGGGCCATTCCTACCAGTTACGTTGGTCCCGTGGGCGGTGTTGGTGCAACCCACGGGGCCGTTCGGGGGCTGTTTCGAGTTTTCACCCTCTAAAGCCATGTTTTCAAGCCTAAGACTAGAAATATGCAAATTATCATCGTAGTCTCAAACCGGGAGTCCCGCGTCTGCGGGTTCAGTTCCTACGAGTTACATTGGTCCCGTGGGAGGTGTTGGAGCCACCCACGGGACTTTTATAGGGATGTTTCGAGTTTCACCCTCTAACGCAATGTTTTTAGGCCTAAGTCTAAAAATATGCAAATTATCCTCCTATTCTCACACCGGGAAACCCGCGGCTGCGAGGCCAATTCTTATGACTTACAATTGTCCCGTGGGAGGTGTTGGTGCCACCCACGGGGCCTTTCGATGGCTGTTTCGAGTTTTCACCCTCTAACGCCATGTTTTTAAGACTAAGTCTAAAAATACGCAAATTACCATCATACTCTCAAACAGGGAGAGCCGTGGCAGCGGGGTCAACTCCTACGAGTTACGTTGGTCCTGTGGGAGGTGTTGGTGCCACCCAAGGGGATGTTCGGGGGCTGTTTCTAGTTCTCACCCTCTAACGCCATTTTTTAGCCTATGTCTAGAAATATTCAAATTACCATCGTATTCTCAAATCGGGAGTCCCGCGGCTGCGCGGTTAGGTCCTACGAGTTACATTGGTCCCGTGGGAGGTATTGGTGCCACCCACGGGGACGTTCAGGGGCTGTTTCTGGTTCTCACCCTCTAACGCCATGGTTTTAAGCCTAAGTCTAAAAATATGAAAATTATCGTCGTACTCTCAAACCGAGAGACCCGCGACTACGGGGTCAGTTCCTAGGAGTTACATTGGTCTCGTGGGAGGTGTTGGTGCCCCACCCAGGGCCGTTCGGGGGCTGTTTCTAGTACTCACCCTCTAACGCCTTGTTTTCAAGCATAAGTCTAGAAATATTCAAATTACCGTCGTACTCTCAAAAAGGGAGAGCCGCGGCTTCGGGGTCAGTTCGTACGAGTTACATTGGTCCCGTGGGAGGTGTTGGGGCCACCCACGGGGCCGTTCGGGGGCTGTTTCTAGTCCTCACCCTTTAACGCAATGTTTTTAAGCCTAAGTCTATATATATGCAAATTACCGTCGTATTCTTAAATCGGGACTCCCACGGGGCTGTTCCACCGTTCGGGGGCTGTTTCGAGTTTTCACCCTCTAACTCCATGTTTTACTTAAGTCTAGAAATATGCAAATTACCGTCGTATTCTCAAACTGGGAGACCCGCGGCTGCGGGGTCAGTTCCTACGAGTTACATTGGTCCCGTGGGAGGTGTTGGTGCCACCCACGGGGCCGTTCGGGGGCTGTTTCTAGTTCTCACCCTCTAACGCCATATTTTTTGGCCCAAGTCTAAAAATATGCAAATTACCTTTGTATTCTCAAATCGGGAGTCCCGCGGCTGCGAGGACAGTTCCTACGACTTTGATTGGTCCCGTGAGAGGTGTTGGTGCCACCCACGGGGCCGTTCGGGGGCTGTTTCGAGTTTTCACCCTCTAACGCCATGTTTTTAAGCCTAAGTCTAAAAATATACAAATTATCATCTTATTCTCAAACCGGGAGTCCCGCGGCTGTGGGGTCAGTTCCTACGAGTTACATTGGTCCCGTTGGAGGTGTTGGTGCCACCCACGGGGGCGTTCGGGGGCTGTTTCGAGTTTTCACCCTCTAACGCCATGTTTTGCTTAAGTCTAGAAATATGCAAATTACCGTCGTATTCTCAAACCGGGAGACCCGCGGCTGCGGGGTCAGTTCCTATGAGTTACATTGGTCTCGTGGGAGGTGTTGGTGCCACCCACGGGGACGTTCGGGATCTGTTTCTAGTTCTCACCCCTAACGCCATGTTTTAAGCCTAAGTTTAGAAATATGCAAATTACTGTCGTATTCTCAAACCGGGAGACCCGCGGCTGCGGGGTCAGTTCCTAAGTGTTACATTGGTCCCGTGGGAGGTGTTGGTGCCACCCACGGGGATGTTCGGGTGCTGTTTCGAGTTTTCACCCTCTAACGCCATGTTTTTAAACCTAAGTCTAAAAATATGCAAATTATCATCGTATTCTAAAACAGGGAATCCCGCGGCTGCGGGGTCAGTTCCTACGAGTTACATTGGTCCCGTGGGAGGTGTTGGTGCCACCCACGGGGCCGTTCGGGGGCTGTTTCTAGTTCTCACCCGTTAACGCCATGTATTTAAGCCTAAGTCTAGAAATATGCAAATTACCGTCGTATTCCAAAACCGGTCGAGTTTTGACCCTTTAACACCATCTTTTGCTAAAGTTAAGAAATATGCAAATTACCGTTGTATTCTCAAACCGAGAGACCCGCGGCTGCGGGGTCCGTTCCTATGAGTTACATTGGTCCCGTGGGAGGTGTTGGTGCCACCCACAGGGCCGTTCGGGGGCTGTTTCTAGTTCTCACCCTCTAACGACATGTTTTTAATCCTAAGTCTAAAAATATACAAATTACCATCGTATTCTAAAACCAGGTGTCCCGCAGCTGCGGGGCCAGTTCCTACGAGTTACATTGATCCCGTGGGAGGTGTTGGTGCCACCCACGGGGCCGTTCTGGGCTGTTTCTAGTTCTCAACCTCTAACGCCATGTTTTCAAGCCTAACAATAGAAATATGCAAATTACTATCGTACTCTAAAATCGGGAGACTCGCGACTATGGGGTCAGTTCCTACGAGTTACATTGGTCCTGTGGGAGGTGCTGGTGCCACCGATGTAATCGTTCGGGGGCACTTTCTATTTCTCACCCTCTAACGCCATGTTTTTACGCGTAAGTCTAGAAATATACAAATTACCAGCGCACTCTCAAACCGGGAAACCTGCGGCTGCGGGGTCAGTTCCTATGAGTTACATTGGTCCCGTGGGAGGTGTTGGTGCCACCCACGGGGCCGTTCGGGGCTGTTTCCAGTTCTCACCCTCTAACGCCATGTTTTAAAGCCTAAGTGTAGAAATATGCAAATTACCATCGTTTTCTTAAACCGGGAGTCCCGCGGCTGCGAGGACAGTTCCTACCAGTTACGTTGGTCCCGTGGGACGTGTCGATGCCACCCACGGGGCTGTTCAGGGGCTGTTTCGAGTTTTCACCCTCTAAAGCCATGTTTTTAAGCCTAAGTCTAGAAATATGCAAATTATCGTCGAATTCTCAAACAGGGAGTCCCGCAGCTGCGGGGTCAGTTCCTACGAGTTATATTGGTCCCGTGGGAGGTATTGGTGCCACCCACGGGACTTTTAGAGGGATGTTTCGATTTTTCACCTTCTAACGCCATGTTTTTAAGCCTAAGTCGAAAAATATGCAAATTATCGTCCTATTCTCAAATCGGGAGTCCCGCGGCTATGGGGTCAATTCCTAGGACTTATAATTGTCCCGTGGGAGGTGTTGGTGCCACCCACGAGGCCATTCGGGGGATGTTTCGAGTTTTCCCCACGTAACGCCATGTTTTTAAGCCTAAGTCTACAAATATGCAAATTATAGTCGTATTCTCAAACCGGGAGTTGCGCGGCAGCGGGGCCAGTTCCTACGAGTTACATTGGTCCGGTGGGAGGTGTTGGTCCCACTGACGTAATCGTTCGGGAGCTGTTTCTAGTTCTCACCCTCTAACGCCATGTTTTTAAGCGTAAGTCTAGAAATATGGAAATTACCATCGTATTCTCAAATCGGTAGACCCGCGGCTGCGGGGTCTGTTCCTACGAGTTAGAGTGGTCCCATGGGAGGTGTTGGTGCCACCCACGGGGATGTTCAGGGGCTGTTTCTAGTTCTCACCCTCAAACGCCATGTATTTATGTGTAAGTCTTGAAATATGTAAATTGCTGTCGTACTCTCAAATCAGGAGATCCTACGAGTTACATTGGTCCCGTGGGAGGTGTTGGTGCCATCCATGGGGCCATTCGGGGGCTGTTTCGAGTTTTCACCCTCTAACGCAATTTTTTAAGCCTAAGTCTAGAAATATTCAAATTACCATTGTATTCTCAAATTGAGAGACCCATGGCTGCGGGGTCAGTTCCTACGAGTTACATTTGTCCCGTGGGAGGTGTTGGTGACACCCACGGGGACGTTCGGGGGCTGTTTCTAATTCTCACGCTCTAACACCATGTTTTTAAGCCTAAGTTTAGAAATATGCAAATTAATATCGTATTCTCTAACCGAGAGTCGCACGGCTGCGGGGCCAGTTCCTACGAGTTACATTGGTCTCGTGGGAGGTGTTGGTGCCACCCACGGGGACGTTCGGGGGCTGTTTCTAGTTCTCACCCTATAATGCCATGTTTTTAAACGTATGCCTCGAAATATAAAAATTACCATCGTACTCACAAACCGGGAGATCCGCGGCTGCGGGGTCAGTTCCTACGAGTTACATTGGTCCCGTGGGATGTGTTGTTACCCCCCACAGGGCCGTTCGGGGGCTGTTTCAAGTACTTACCCTTTAACGCCTTGTTTTTAAGCCTAAGTTTAGAAAGATGCAAATTATCGTCATACTCTCAAACAGGGAGACCTGCGTCTATGGCGTCACTTCCTACTAGTTACATTTGTCCCGTGGGAGGTGTTGGTGCCACCCTCGGGGCCGTTCGGGGGCTGTTTCTAGTTCTCACCCTTTAACGCCATGTTTTTAAGCCTAAGTGTAGATATATGATAATTATCGTTGTATTCTCAAACCGAGAGTCCCGCGGCTACGGGGTCAGTTCCTACTAGTTACATTGGTCCAGTGGGAGGTGTTGGTGCCACCCACGGGGACGTTCGGGGCCTGTTTCTAGTTCTCATCCTCTAACGCCATATTTTTTGGCGTAAGTCTAGAAACATGAAAATTACCTTCGTTTTCTCAGAACGGGAGACCCGCGGCTGCGGGGACAGTTCCTACGAGTTATATTGGTCCCGTGGGAGGTGTTGGTGCCACCTAAGGGGGTCGTTCGGGGGCTATTTCGAGTTTTCGCCCTCTAATGCCATGTTTTTCTTAAGTCTAGAAATATGCAAATTACCATCGTATTCTCAAACCGGGAGACCCGCGGTTGCGGGGACAGTTCCTATGAGTTACATTGATCCCGTGGGAGGTGTTGGTGCCACCCGCGGGGCCGTTTCGAGTTTTCACCCACTAACGCCGTGTTTTTAAGACTAACTCTAAAAATATGCAAATTACCGTCGTACTCTCAAATAGGGAGAGCTGCGGCTGCGGGGTCAGTTCCCACGAGTTACATTGGTCCTGTGGGAGGTGTTGGTGCCACCCACGGGGCCGTTCGGGGGCTGTTTTGAGTTTTCACCCTCTAATGCCATGTTTTGCTTAGGTCTAGAAATATGAAAATTACCATCGTATTGTCAAACCGGGAGTCCCGCGGCTGCGGGGTCAGTTCCTACTAGTTACATTGGTCCCGTGGGAGGTGGTTGTGCCACCCACGGGGCTGTTCAGGGGTTGTTTCTAGTTCTCACCCTCTAAATCAATATTTCTTTGCCTAAGTCTAAAAATATGCAAATTACCTTCGTATTCTCAAACCGGGAGTCGCGCGGCTACGAGTACTGTTCCTGCGAGTTACATTGGTCCCGTGGGAGGTGTTGGTGACACCCACGGGGCCGTTCGGGGGCTGTTCCTAGTTCTCACCTTCTAACGCCATGTATTTGAGCCTAAGTCTAGAAATATGAGAATTACCGTCGTATTCTCAAACCGATCGAGTTTTCCCCCTCTAACGCCATCTTTTTAAGCCTAAGTCTAGAAATATACAAATTACTATCGTATTCTCAAACCGAGAGTCCTGCGGCTGCGGGGTCAGTTCGTACGAGTTGCATTGGTCCCGTGGGAGGTGTTGGTGCCACCCACGGGGACGTTCGGGGGCCGTTTCTAGTTCTCACCCTCTAACGCCATGTTTTTAAGCCTAAGCCTAGAAATATACAAATGACCATCTTATTATCAAACCGGGTGTCCCGCGACTGCGGGGTCAGTTCCTACGAGTTACATTGGTGCCGTGGGAGGTGTTGGTGCCACCCACGGGGGCGTTCGGGGGCTATTTCTAGTTCTTACCCACTAACACCATGTTTTCAAGCCTAAGTATAAAAGTTTACAAATTACCATTGTACTCTCAAACCGGGAGACCCGCGGCTGCGAGGTCAGTTCCTAGGAGTTACATTGATCCCGTGGGAGGACTTGGTGCCACTCATGGGGCCGTTTGGGGGCTCTTTCGATTTTTCACCCTCTAACGCCATGTTTTTAAGCCTACATCTAAAAATATGCAAATTATCGTCGTATTCACAAATCGGGAGTCCCGCGACTGCGAGGTCAGCTCCTACGAGTTACATTGGTCCCGTGTGAGGTGTTGGTGCCACCCACGGGGCCGTTCGGGGGCTGTTTCGAGTTTTCACCCTCTAACGCCATGTTTAGCTTAAGTCTAGAAATATGCAAATTACCGTCGTATTCTCAAACCGGGAGACCCGCGACTGTGGGGTCAGTTTCTACGAGTTACATTGGTCCCGTGGGTGGTATTGGTGCCACCCACGGGGCCGTTCGGGGGCTGTTTTGAGCTTTCACCCTCTAACGCCATGTTTTTAAAACTAAGTCTAAAAATATGCAAAATACTGTCATACTCTCAAACAGGGAGAGCCGCGTCTGCGGGGTCAGTTCCTACGAGTTACATTAGTCCCGTGGGAGGTGTTTGTGTCACCCACGGGGATGTTCGGAGGCTGTTTCTAGTTCTCACCCTCTAACGCCATGTTTTTAAGCCTAAGTCTAGAAATATGCAAATTATCATCGAATTCCTAAATCGGGAGTCCCGCGGCTGCTTCGAGTTTTTACCCTCTAATACGTTATACCTAAGTCTAAAAATATTCAAATTATCGTCGTATTATCAAACAGGGAGTCCCGCGACTGCGGGTTCAGTTCCTAGGAGTTACATTGGTCCCGTGGGAGGTGTTGGTACCAACCAAGGGGCCGTTCGGAGGCTGTTTCTAGTTCTTACCCTCTAACGCCATGTATTTAAGCCTAAGTCTAGAAATATTCAAATTACCGTCATATTCTCAAACCGGTCGAGTTTTCACCCTCTAACACCATGTTTTGCTTAAGTATAGAAATATGCAAATTACCGTCGTATTCTCAAACCAAGAGACCCGCGACTGCGGGGTCCGTTCCTACGAGTTACATTGGTCCCGTGGTAGGTGATGGTGCCACCCACGGGGCCGTTCGGGGGCTGTTTCTAGTTCTCACCGTCTAACGCCATGTTTTTAATCCTAAGTCTAGAAATATGCAAATTACCATCGTATTCTCAAATCGGGTGTCCCGCGACTGCGGGGTTAGTTCCTTCGAGTTACATTGATCCCGTGGGAGGTGTTGGTGCCACCCACGGGGACGTTCGGGGGCTGTTTCTAGTTCTCACCCTCTAACTCCATGTTTTCAAGCCTTAGTATAGAAATATGCAAATTACTGTCGTACTCTAAAACCGGGAGACCCGCGACTATGGGGTCAGTTCCTACGAGTTACATTGGTCCCGTGGGAGGTGTTGGTGCCACCCAAGCAGCCGTTCGGGGGCTGTTTCTAGTTATCACCCTCCAACGCCATGTTTTTAAGCGTAAGTACAGAAATATGCAAATAACCATCGTACTATCAAACCGGGAGATCCGCGGTTGCGGGGCTAGTTCCTACGAGTTACATTGGTCTCGTGGGAGGTGTTGGTGCCACCCACGGGGCCGTTCGAGGGCTGTTTCTAGTTCTCACCCTCTAACGCCATGTTTTAAAGCCTAAGTCTGGAAATATGCAAATAACAATCGTATTCTTAAATCGGGAGTCCCACGACTGCGGGGACAGTTCCTACCAGTTACATTCGTCCCGTGGGAGGTGTTGGTGCCACCCACGGGGCCGTTCAGGGGCTGTTTCGAGTTTTCACCCTCTAAAGCCATGTTTTTAAGCCTAAGTCTTGAAATATGCAAATTATCATCGTATTCTCAAACTGGGAGTCCCGCGGCTTCGGGGTCAGTTGCTACGAGTTACATTGGTCACGTGGGAGGTGTTGGTGCCACCCACGGGGCCGTTCGGGGGCTGTTTCTTGTTCTCACCGTTTAACGCCATGTTTTTAAGCCTAAGTCTAGATATATGCAAATTACCGTCGTACTCTCAAACCGAGAGTCCTGCGGCTGTGGGGTCAGTTCCTACGAGTTACATTGGTCCCGTGGAAGGTGTTGGTGCCACCCATTGGTCCGTTCGGGGGCTGTTTCTAGTTCTCACCCTCTAACGCCATATTTTTTATCGTAAGTCCCGAAAAATGCAAATTATCGTCGTATTCGAAAACCTGGAGTCCCGCGGCTGCGGGGTGAGTACCTACGAGTTACATTGGTTTCGTGGGAGGTGTTGGTGCCACCCACGATGTCATTAGAGGGATGTTTTGAGTTTTTACCTTCTAACGCCATGTTTTCATACCTAAGTCTGAAAATATGCAAATTATCATCATATTCTCAAACAGGGAGTCCCGCGGCTGCGGGGTCAGTTCCTACGAGTTAAATTGGTCCCGTGGGAGGTGTTGGTGCCACCCACGGGGCCGTTCGGGGGCTGTTTCTAGTTCTCACCCTCTAACGCCATGTATTTAAGCCTAAGTCTAGAAATATGCAAATTACTATCGTATTCTCAAACCGGTCGAGTTTTCACCCTCTAACACCATGTTTTTAGTTCTCACTCTCTAACGCCATATTTTTAAGACTAAGTCTAGAAATATACAAATTACTATCGTATTCTCAAAACGAGAGTCCCGAGGCTGCGGGGTCAGTTCATATGAGTTACCTTGGTCCCGTGGGAGGTGTTGGTGACACCCAAGGGGACGTTCGGGGGTTGTTTATAGTTCTCACCCTCTAACGCCATGTTTTTAAGACTATGTCAAGAAATATACAAATTACCGTATTACTCACAAACTAGGAGACCCGCGGCTGCGGGGTCAGTTCCTACGAGTTACATTGGTCCCGTGGGAGGTGTAGGTGCCCCTCAGGGGGACGTTCGGGGGCTGTTTCTAGTACTCACCCTCTAACGCCTTGTTTTAAGCTTAAATCTAGAAATATTCAAATTACCATCGTACTCTCAAACAGGGAGTCCCGCGACTGCGAGGTCAGTTCGTACGAGTTACATTGGTCCCGTGGGAGGTGTTGGTGCCACCCACGGGGCCGTTCGGAGGCTGTTTCTAGTTCTTACCCTCTAACGCCATGTATTTAAGCCTAAGTCTAGAAATATGCAAATTACCGTCGTATTCTCAAACCGGTCGAGTTTTCACCCTCTAACACCATGTTTTGCTTAAGTATAGAAATATGTAAATTACCGTCGTATTCTCAAACCAAGAGACCCGCGGCTGCGGGGACCGTTCCTACGAGTTACATTGGTCCCGTAGTAGGTGATGGTGCCACCCACGGGGCCGTTCGGGGGCTGTTTCTAGTTCTCATCCTCTAACGTCATGTTTATAATCCTAAGTCTAGAAATATGCAAATTACCATCGTATTCTCAAACCGGGTGTCCCGCGGCTGCGGGGTTAGTTCCTACGAGTTACATTGATCCCGTGGGAGGTGTTGGTGCCACCCACGGGGACGTTCGGGGGCTGTTTCTAGTTCTCACCCTCTAACGCCAGGTTTTCAAGCCTTAGTATAGAAATATGCAAATTACTGTCGTACTCTAAAACTGAGAGACCCGCGACTGTGGGGTCAGTTCCTACGAGTTACATTGCTCCCGTGGGAGGTGTTGGTGCCATCCAAGTAGCCGTTCGGGGGCTGTTTCTAGTTCTCACCCTCTAACGCCATGTTTTTAAGCGTAAGTCCATAAATATGCAAATAACCATCGTACTATCAAACCGGGAGATCCGCGGTTGCGGGGCCAGTTCCTACGAGTTACATTTGTCCTGTGGGAGGTGTTGGTGCCACCCACGGGGCCGGTCGAGGGATGTTTCTAGTTCTCACCCTCTAACGCCATGTTTTTAAGTTTAAGTCTGGAAATTTGCAAATAACAATCGTATTCTTAAACTGGGAGTCCCGCGACTGCGGGGACAGTTCCTACCAGTTACATTGGTCCCGTGGGAGGTGTTGGTGCCACCCACGGAGCCGTTCAGGGGCTGTTTCGAGTTTTCACCCTCTAAAGCCATGTTTTTAAGCCTAAGTCTTGAAATATGCAAATTATCATCGTATTCTCAAACTGGGAGTCCCGCGGCTTCGGGGTCAGTTCCTACGTGTTACATTGGTCCCATGGGAGGTGTTGGTGCCACCCACGGGGCCGTTCGGGGGCTATTTCTTGTTCTCGCCCTTTAACGCCATGTTTTTAAGCCTAAGTCTAAATATATGCAAATTACCGTCGTACTCTCAAACCGGGAGTCCCGCGGCTGTGGGGTCAGTTCCTACGAGTTACATTGGTCCCGTCGGAGGTGTTGGTGCCACCCATGGGGCCGTTCGGTGGCTGTTTCTAGTTCTAACCCTCTAACGCCATATTTTTTGGCGTAAGTCCAGAAAAATGCAAATTATCGTCGTATTCAAAAACCTGGAGTCCCGCGGCTGCGGGGTCAGTACCTACGAGTTACATTGGTTTCGTGGGAGGTGTTGGTGCCACCCACGAGGCCGTTAGAGGGATGTTTTGAGTTTTTACCTTCTAACGCCATGTTTTCATACCTAAGTCTGAAAATATGCAAATTATCGTCATATTCTCAAACAGGGAGTCCCTCGGCTGTGGGGTCGGTTCCTGCGAGTTACATTGGTCCCGTGGGAGGTGTTGGTGCCACCCACGAGGCCGTTCAGGGGCTGTTTCGAGTTTTCACTCTCTAAAGCCATATTTTTAAGCCTAAGTCTTGAAATATGCAAATTATCATCGTATTCTCAAACCGGTCGAGTTTTCACCCTCTAACACCATGTTTCTAGTTCTCATGCTCTAACGCCATATTTTCAGGCCTAAGTCTGGAAATATAAAAATTACTATAGTATTCTCAAAACGAGAGTCCCGCGGCTGTGGGGTCAGTTCGTATAAGTTACCTTGGTCCCGTGGGAGGTGTAGGTGTCCCTCACGGGGACGTTCAGGGGTTGTTTCTTGTACTCACCCTCTAACGCCTTGTTTTAAGCTTAAGTCTATAAATATGCAAATTACCATCGTACTCTCAAATAGGGAGATCCGCGGCTGCGGGGTCAGTTCCTACGTGTTACATTGGTCCCATGGGAGGTGTTGGTGCCACCCACGGGGCCGTTCGGGGGCTGTTTCTAGTTCTCAACCTCTAACGCCAATAATTTTAAGCCCAATTCTAGAAATATTCAAATTACTGTCCTATTCTCAAATCGGGAGTCCCGCGGCTGTGGGGTCAGTTCCTACGAGTTACATTGGTCCCGTGGGAGGTGTTGGTGCCACCCCCGGGGCCGTTTGGGGGCTGTTTCGAGTTTTGACCCTCTAACGCCATATTTTGCTTAAGTCTAGAAATATGCAAATTACCATCGTATTCTCAAACCGGGAGACCCGCGGCTACGGGGTCAGTCCTACGAGTTATGTTGGTCCCGTGGGAGGTGTTGGTCCCACCCACGGGGCCGTTCGGGGGCTATTTCGAGTTTTCATCTTCTAACGCCAAATTTTTAAGCCTAAGTCTAGAAATATGCAATTTATCATCGTATTCTCAAGCCGGGAGTCTCGCGGATGCGGGGTCATTTCCTATGAGTTACATTGAGCCCGTGGAAGGTGTTGGTACCACCCACGGGGACGTTCAGGGAATGTTTCGAGTTCTCACCCTCTAACGCCATGTTTTTAAGCCTATGTATAAAAATATGCAAATTACCATCGTACTCTCAAAAAGGGAGACCCTGGGCTGCAGGGTCAGTTCCTATGAGTTACATTGATCCCGTGGGAGGAGTTGGTGCCAGTCATGGGGCCGTTCGGGGGCTCTTTCGAGTTTTCACCCTCTAATGCCATGTTTTTTAGCCTAAGTCTAAAAATATGCAAATTATCATCGTATTCTCAAATCGGGAGTCCCGCGGCTGCGGGGTCAGCTCCTACGAGTTACATTGGTCCCGCGGGTGGTGTTGGTGCCACCTGTGGGGCCGTTCAGGGGTTGTTTCGATTTTTCACCCTCTATCGCCATATTTTTAATCCTAAGTCTAGAAATATGAAAATTACCATCGTATTCTCAAACCAGGAGACCCGTGACTGCGGGGTCATTTGCTACGAGTTATATTGGTACCTTGGGAGGTGTTGGTGCCACTCACGGGCCATTCGATGGCTGTTTCGAGTTTTCACCCTATAACGCCATTTTTTAAGGCTAAGTCTAAAAATATGCAAATTAGCGTCGTACTCTCAAACAGCGAGAGCCACAGCTTCGGGGTCAGTTCATACGAGTTACATTGGTCCCGTGGGAGGTGTTGGTGCCACCCACAGGGCCGTTCGGGGGCTGTTTCTAGTTCTCACCCTTTAACGCAATGTTTTTAAGTCTAAGTCTAGATATATTTAAATTACCGTCGTATTCTCAAAACCGTAGTCCCTCGGTTGTGGGGTGAGTTCCTACGAGTTACACTGGTCCCGTGGGAGGTGTTGGTGCCACCCACGGGGCCGTTCGGGGGCTGTTTCAAGTTCTCACCCTCTAACGCAATATTTTTTGGCCTAAGTCTAGAAATATGCAAATTACCTTTTTATTCTCAAATCGGGAGTCCCGCTGCTCCGGGGACTGTTCCTACGAGTTAGATTGGTCCCGTGGGAGGTGTTGGTGCCACCCACGGGGACGTTCGGGGGCTGTTTCGAGTTTCAACCCTCTAACGCCATGTTTTTAAGCCTAAGTCTAAAAATATGCAAATTATCATCGTATTCTCAAATCGGGAGTCCCGCGGCTGCGGGGTCAGTTCCGACGAGTTACATTGGTCCTGTGGGGGGTTTTGGTGCCACCCACGGGGCCGTTCGGGGGCTGTTTCGAGTTTTCAACCTCTAACGCCATATTTTGTGTAAGTCTAGAAATATGAGAATTACCGTCGTATTCTCAAACTGGGAGACCCGCGGCTGCGGGGTCAGTTCCTACGAGTTACATTGGTCCCATGGGAGGTGTTGATGCCACCCACGGGGACGTTCGTGAGTTGTTTCTAGTTCTCACCCTCTAACACCTTGTTTTTAAGCCTAAGTTTAGAAATAAGAAAATTACAGTCATATTCTCAAATCGGGAGACCCACGGATGCGGAGCCATTTCGTACGAGTTATAATGGTCCCGTGGGAGGTGTTGGTGCCACCCACGGGGCCGTTCGGGGGAAGTTTCGAGTTTTCAACCTCTAATGCCATGTTTTGTTTAAGTCTTGAAAAAGGCAAATTATCATCGTATTCTCAAACCGGGAGTCCCGCGACTGCAGGGTCAGTACCCACGAGTTACATTGGTTCCGTGGGAGGTGTTGGTGCCACCCACGATGCCATTAGAGGGTTGTTTCGAGTTTCTACCCTCTAACACCATGTTTTGAAACTTAAGTCTAAAAATATGCAAATTATCATCGTATTCTCAAACAGGTAGTCCCGCGGTAGCGGGGTCAGTTCCTATGAGTTACATTGGTCCCGTGGGAGATGTTGGTGCCACCCACGGGCCCGTTTGGGGGCTTTTTATAGTTCTCACTCTCTAACGCCATGTTTTTAATCCTATGTTTAGAAATATGCAAATTACCATCATATTCTCAAACCGGGTGTCCCGCGGCTGCGGGGTCAGTTCCTACGAGTTACATTGATCCCGTGGGAGGTGTTGGTGCCACCCACAGGGCCGTTCGGGCTCTGTTTCTAGTTCTCACCCTCTAACGCCATGTTTTCAAGCCTAAGTATAGAAATATGCAAATTACTGTCGTACTCTAAAACTGGGAGACCCGCGACTGCGGGGTCAGTTCCTACGAGTTACATTGGTCCCGTGGGAGGTGTTGTTGCCACCCACGTAACTGTTCGGGGGCTGTTTCTAGTTCTCACCCTCTAATGCCATATTTTTAAGCGTAAGTCTAGAAATATGCAAATTACCGTCGTACTCTAAATCCGGGAGACCCGAGGCTGTGGGGTCAGGTCCTACGAGTTACATTTGTCCCGTTGGAGGTGTTGGTGCCACCCACGGGGCCGTTCGGGGGCTGTTTCCAGTTCTCACCCTCTAACGCCATGTTTTAAAGCCTAAGTCTAGAAATATGCAAATTACCTTCGTATTCTTAAATCGGGAGTCCCGCGGCTGCGGGGACCGTTCCTACCAGTTACATTGGTCCCGTGGGTGGTGTTGGTGCAACCCACGGGGCAGTTCGGGGGCTGTTTCGAGTTTTCACCCTCTAAAGCCATGTTTTTAAGCCTAAGACTAGAAATATGCAAATTATCTTCGTATTCCCAAACCGGGAGTCCCGCGGCTGCGATGCCAGTTCCTACGAGATACATTGGTCCCGTGGGAGATGTTGGTGCCACCCACGGGACTTTTAGAGGGCTATTTTGAGTTTTCACCCTCTAACACAATGTTTTTAGGCCTAAGTCTAAAAATATGAAAATTATCGTCCTATTCTCAAACTAGGAGACCCGCGACTGCGGGGCCAGTTCCTATGACTTAAAATTGTCCCGTGGGAGGTGTTGGTGCCACCCACGGGGCCGTTCGGGGGCTGTTTCCAGTTCTCACCCTCTAACGCCATGTTTTAAAGCCTAAGACTAGAAATATGCAAATTACCTTCGTATTCTTAAATCAGGAGTCCCGCGGCTGCGGGGACCGTTCCTACCAGTTACATTGGTCCCGTGGGTGGTGTTGGTGCAACCCACGGGGCAGTTCGGGGGCTGTTTTGAGTTTTCACCCTCTAAAGCCATGTTTTTAAGCCTAAGACTAGAAATATGCAAATTATCTTCGTATTCCCAAACCGGGAGTCCCGCGCTACGAGGCCAGTTCCTACGAGATACATTGGTCCCGTGGGAGATGTTGGTGCCACCCACGGGACTTTTAGAGGGCTATTTTGAATTTTCACCCTCTAACGCCATGTTTTTAAGACTAAGTCTAAAAATATGCAAATTACCGTCATACTCTCAAATAGGGAGAGCCGCGGTTGCGGGGTCAGTTCCTACGAATTACATTGGTCCCGTGGGAGGTGTTGTTGCCACCCACAGGGATGTTTGGGGGATGTTTCTAGTTCTCACCCTCTAACGCCATTTTTTTTAGCCTATGTCTAAAAATATTCAAATTACCATCGTATTCTTAAATCGGGAGTCCCGCGGCTGCGTGGTTAGTTCCTACCAGTTACATTGGTCCCGTGGGAGGTATTGGTGCCACCCACGGGGATGTTCAGGGGCTGTTTCTAGTTCTCACCCTCTAACGCCATGGTTTTAAGCCTAAGTCTAGAAATATGAAAATTACCATCGTACTCTCAAACCGAGAGACCCGCGGCTGCGGGGTCAGTTCCTACGAGTTACATTGGTCCCGTGGGATGTGTTGGTGCCCCACACGGGGCCGTTCTGGGGCGGTTTCTGGTACTCACCCTCTAATGCCTTATTTTTAATCCTAAGTCTAGAAATATTCAAATTACTATCGTACTCTCAAACAGGGAGAACCGCGGCTGCGGGGTCAGTTCCTACGAGTTACATTGGTCCCGTGGGAAGTGTTGGTGCCACCCACGGGGCCGTTCGGGGGCTGTTTCCAGTTCTCACCCTCTAAAGCCATGTTTTAAAGCCTAGGTCTAGAAATATGCAAATTACCATCGTTTTCTTAAATCGGGAGTCCCTCGGCTACGGGGACAGTTCCTACCAGTTACATTGGTCCTGTGGGAGGTGTTGGTGCCACCCACGGGGCCGTTCGGGGGCTGTTTCGAGTTTTCACCCTCTAAAGCCATGTTTTTAAGCCTAAGTCTATAAATATGCAAATTAAAGTCGAATTCTCAAACCGGGAGTCCCGCGGATGCGGGGTCAGTTCCTACGAGTTGCATTGGTCCGGTGGGAGGTGTTGGTGCCACCCACGAGACTTTTAGAGGGCTGTTTTGAGTTTTCATCTTCTAACGCCATGTTTTTAAGCCTAAGTCTAAAAATATGCAAATTATCGTCCTATTCTCAAACCGAGAGTCTCACGGCTACGGGGTCAATTCCTGAGACTTACAATTGTCCCGTGGGAGGTGTTGGTGCCACCCACGGGGCCGTTCGGGGGATGTTTCGAGTTTTCACCCATAACGCCATGTTTTTAAGCCTAAGTCTATAAATATTCAAATTACCGTCGTATTCTCAAACCGGGAGTCGCGCGGCCGCGGGGCCAGTTCCTACGAGTTACATTGGTTCCGTGGGAGGTGTTGGTGCCACCTACGGGGCCGTTTGTGGGCTGTTTCGAGTTCTCACCCTGTAACGCCATGTTTTTAAACCTATGTCTCGAAATATAAAAATTACAGTCGTACTCACAAACCGGGAGAGCCACGGCTGTGGGGTCAGTTCCTACGAGTTGTATTGGTCCCGTGGGAGGTGTTGGTGCCCCCCACAGGGCCGTTCAGGGGCTGTTTCTAGTACTTACCCTTTAACGCCTTGTTTTTAAGCCTAAGTCTAGAAAGATGCAAATTACTGTCGTACTCTCAAACAGGGAGACCCGCGGCTATGGCATCACTTCCTATGAGTTACATTGGTCCCGTAGGAGGTGTTGGTGCCACCCTCGGGGCCGTTCGGGGGATGTTTCAATTCTCACCCTTTAACGCCATGTTTTGAAGCCTAAGTGTAGATATATGATAATTACCATCGTATTCTCATACCGGGAGTCCCGCGGCTGCGGGGTCAGTTCCTACGAGTTACATTGGTCCGGTGGGAGGTGTTGGTGCCACCCACGGGGCCGTTCGGGACCTGTTTCTTGTTCTCATCCTATAACACCATATTTTTTGGCGTAAGTCTAGAAATATGCAAATTACCTTCGTATTCTCAAAACGAGAGTCCCGCGGCTGTGGGGACAGTTCCTACGAGTTACATTGGTCCAGTGGGAGGTGTTGGTGCCACCCAAGGGGCCGTTCGGGGGTTGTTTCGAGTTTTCACCCTCTAACGCCATGTTTTTAAGACTAAGTCTAATAATATGCAAATTATCATCGTATTCTCAAAACGGGAGTCCCGCGGCTGTGGGGTCAGTTCCTACAAGTTACATTGGTCCCGTTGGAGGTGTTGGTGCCACACACAGGGCCATTCGGGGGCTGTTTCGAGTTTTCACCCTCTAACGCCATGTTTTGCTTAAGTCTAGAAATATGCAAATTACAGTCGTATTCTCAAACTGGGAGACCCGCGACTGCGGGATCAGTTCCTATGAGTTACATTGGTCTCGTGCGAGGTGTTGGTGCCACCCACGGGGACGTTCGGGAGCTGTTTCTAGTTCTCACCCTCTAACGCCATGTTTTTAAGCCTAAGTTTAGAAATATGCAAATTACTGTCGTATTCTCAAACTGGGAGACCCGCGGCTGCGGGGTCAGTTCCTACGAGTTCCATTGGTCCCGTGGGTGGTGTTGGTACAAACCACATGGCCGTTCGGGTGCTGTTTCGAGTTTTCACCCTCTAACGCCATATTTTGCTTAAGTCTAGAAAAATGGAAATTATCATCGTATTCTCAAACCGGGAGTCCCGCGGCTGCGGGGTCAGTACGTATGAGTTACATTGGTTCAGTGGGAGGTGTTGGTGCCACCCATGAGGCTGTTAGAGGTCTGTGTCGAGTTTTCACCCTTTAACGCCATGTTTTTAAACCTAAGTCTAAAAATATGAAAATTATCATCGTATTCTCAAATTGGGAATCCCGCGACTGCGGGGACAGTTCCTATGAGTTACATTGGTCTCGTGGGAGGTGTTGGTGCCACCCACGGGGCCGTTCGGGGGCTGTTTCTAGTTCTCACCCTTTAATGCCATGTATTTAAGCCTAAGGCTAGAAATATGCAAATTACCGTCGTATTCCAAAACCGGTCGAGTTTTCACCCTCTAACACCATGTTTTGCTTAAGTATAGAAATATGCAAATTACTGTTGTATTCTCAAACCGAGAGACCCGCGGCTGCGGGGTCCGTTGCTCCGAGTTATATTGGTCCCGTGGGAGGTGTTGGTGCCACCCACAGGGCCGTTCGGGGGCTGTTTCTAGTTCTCACCCTCTAACGCCATGTTTTTAATCCTAAGTCTAAAAATATGCAAATTACCATCGTATTCTAAAACCAGGTGTCTCGCGGCTGCGGGGTCAGTTCCTACGAGTTACATTGATCCCGTGGGAGGTGTTGGTGCCACCCACGGGGCCGTTCTGTGGCTGTTTTTAGTTCTCACCCTCTAACGCCATGTTTTCAAGCCTAAGTATAGATATATGCAAATTACTGTCGTACTCTAAAATCAGGAGACTCGCGACTGTGGGGTCAGTTCCTAAGAGTTACATTGGTCCCGTGGGAGGTGTTGGTGCCACCGACGTAATCGTTCGGGAGCTGTTTCTAGTTCTCACCCTCTAACGCCATGTTTTTAAGCGTAAGTGTAGAAATATGCAAATTACTGTCGTACTCTCAAACCGGGAGACCCGCGGCTGCGGGGTCAGTTCCTACGAGTTACATTGGTCCCGTGGGAGGTGTTGGTGCCACCCACGGGGCCGTTCGGGGGCTGTTTCCAGTTCTCACCCTCTAACGCCATGTTTTAAAGCCTAAGTCTAGAAAAATGCAAATTACCATCGTTTTCTTAAATCGGGAGTCTCGCGGCTGCGGGGACAGTCCCTACCAGTTACATTGGTCCCGTGGGAGGTGTTGGTGCCACCCACGGGTCCGTTCGGGGGTTGTTTCGAGTTTTCACCCTCTAAAGCAATGTTTTTAAGCCTAACTCTATAAATATGCAAATTATCGTCAAATTCTCAAACCGGGAGTCCCGCTGCTGCGGGGTCAGTTCCTACGAGTTACATCGGTCCCATGGGAGGTGTTGGTGCCACCCACGGGACTCTTAGAGGGCTGTTTCGAGTTTTCACCTTCTAACGCCATGTTTTTAAGCCTAAGTCTAAAAATATGGAAATTATCGTCGTATTCTCAAATCGGGAGTCACGCGGCAGCGGGGCCAGTTCCTACGAGTTACATTTGTTCCGTCGGAGGTGTTGGTGCCACCTACGGAGCCGTTTGGGCTTTATTTCGAGTTTTCACCCTCATACGCCATGTTTTGTTTAAGTCTTGAAATATGAAAAATATCATCGTATTCTCAAATCGGTAGACCCGCGGCTGCGGGGGCAGTTTCTACGAGTTATAGTGGTCCCGTGGGAGGTGTTGGCGCCACAAACGGGGACGTTCAGGGGCTGTTTCTAGTTCTCACCCTCAAACGCCATGTATTTATGTGTAAGTCTAAAAATATGTAAATTGTTGTTGTACTCTCAAATCAGGAGACCCGTGGCTGCGGGGTCAGTTCCTACGAGTAACATTGGTCCCGTGGGAGGTGTTGGTGCCACCCATGGAGCCGTTCGGGGGCTGTTTTGAGTTTTCACCCTCTAACGCCATTTTTAAGCCTAAGTCTAGAAATATTCAAATTACCATTGTATTCTCAAATTGAGAGACCCGTGGCTGCGGGGTCAGTTCCTATGAGTTACATTGGTCCCGTGGGAGGTGTTGGTGACACCCATGGGGACATTTGGGGTTGTTTCTAATTATCACGCTCTAACGCCATATTTTTAAGCCTAAGTCTAGAAGTATGCAAATTAATTTTGTATTCTCAAACCGAGAGTCCCGCGACTGCGGGGCCAGTTCCTACGAGTCACATTGGTCCCGTGGGAGGTGTTGGTGCCACCCACGGGGACATTCGGGGGTTGTTTCTAGTTCTCACCCTCTAACGCCATATTTTTAAGCCTATGTCTCGAAATATAAAAATTACCATCGTAGTCACAAATCGAGAGAGAAGCGGCAGCGGGGTCAGTTACTACGAGTTACATTGGTCCCGTGGGAGGTGTTGGTGCCCCCCACAGGGCCGTTCGGGGGCTGTTTGTAGTACTTACCCTTTAACGCCATATTTTTAAGCCTAAGTCTAGAAAGATGCAAATTACTATCGTATTCTCAAACTGGGAGACCCGCGGCTGCGGAGTCAGTTCCTACGAGTTCCATTGGTCCCGTGGGTGGTGTTGCTGCCACCCACGGGGCCGTTCGGGTGCTGTTTCGAGTTTTCACCCTCTAACGCCATATTTTGCTTAAGTCTAGAAAAATGCAAATTATCATCGTATTCTCAAACTGGGAGTCCCGCGGCTGCGGGGTTTGTACGTACGAGTTACATTGGTTCGGTGGGATGTGTTGGTGCCACCCACGAGGCTGTTAGAGGGCTGTGTCGAGTTTTCACCCTCTAACGCCAAGTTTTTAAACCTAAGTCTAAAATATGCAAATTATCATCGTATTCTCAAACAGGGAATCCCGCGACTGCGGGGTCAGTTTCTATGAGTTACATTGGTCTCGTGGGAGGTGTTGGTGCCACCCACGGGGCCGTTCGGCGGCTGTTTCTAGTTCTCACCATTTAATGCCATGTATTTAAGCCTAAGTCTAGAAATATGCAAATTACCGTCGTATTCCAAAACCGGTCGAGTTTTCACCCTCTAACACCATGTTTTGCTTAAGTATAGAAATATGCAAATTACCGTTATATTCTCAAACCGAGAGACCCGCGGCTGCGGGGTCCGCTCCTACGAGTTATATTGGTTCCGTGGGAGGTGTTGGTGCCACCCACGGGGCCGTTCGCGGGCTGTTTCTAGTTCTCACCCTCTAACGCCTTGTTTTTAATCCTAAGTCTAAAAATATGCAAATTTCCATCGTATTCTAAAACGAGGTGTCTCGCGGCTGTGGGGTCAGTTCCTACGAGTTTCATTGATCCCGTGGGAGGTGTTGGTGCCACCCACGGGGCCGTTTTGTGGATCTTTCTAGTTCTCACACTCTAACGCCATGTTTTCAAGCCTAGTATAGAAATATGCAAATTACTTTCGTACTCTAAAACCGAGAGACTCGGGACTGTGGGGTTAGTTCCTACGAGTTACATTGGTCCCGTGGGAGGTGTTGGTGCCACCGACTTAATCGTTCGGGGGCTGTTTCTAGTTCTCACCCTCTAACGCCATGTTTTTAAGCGTAAGTGTAGAAATATGCAAATTACTGTCGTACTCTCAAACCGGGAGACCCGCGGCTGCGGGGTCAGTTCCTAGGAGTTACATTGGTCCCGTGGGAGGTGCTGGTGCCACCTACTGGGCCGTTCGGGGGTTGTTTCCAGTTCTAACCCTCTAACGCCATGGTTTAAAGCCTAAGTCTATAAATATGCAAATTACCATCGTTTTCTTAAATCGGGAGTCCCGTGGCTACGGGGACAGTTCCTACCAGTTACATTGGTCCCGTGGGAGGTGTTGGTGCCACCCACGGGGCCGTTCGGGGGTTGTTTCGAGTTTTCACCATCTAAAGCCATGTTTTTAAGACTAAGTCTAGATATATGCTAATTACCATCCTATTCTCAAACCTGGAGTCCCGCGGCTGTGGGGTCAGTTCCTACGAGTTACATTGGTCCTGTAGGAGAGGTTTGTGCAATCCACGGGGACGTTCGAGGGCTGTTTCTAGTTCTCACCCTCTAACGCAATGTTTTTAAGCCTAAGTCTAGAAATATGAAAATTACAGTCGTACTCTCAAACCCAGAGACCCGCAGCTACGGGGTCAGTTCCTACGATTTACATTGATCCCGTGGGAGGTGGTGGTGCCACCCACGGGGACGTTCAGGGGCTGTTTCTAGTTCTCACCCTCAAACGCCATGTATTTATGTGTAAGTCTAGAAATATGTAAATTGCTGTCGTACTCTCAAATCAGGAGACCTGCGGCTGCGGGGTCAGTTCCTACGAGTTACATTGGTCCCGTGGGAGGTGTTGGTGCCACCCATGGGGCCGTTCGGGGGCTGTTTCGAGTTTTCACCCTCTAACGCCATTTTTAAGCCTAAGTCTAGAAATATTCAAATTACCATTGTATTCTCAAATTGAGAGACCCGTGGATGCGGGGTCAGTTCCTACGAGTTACATTGGTCCCGTGGGGGGTGTTGGTGCCACCCACGGGGACATTCGGGGGTTGTTTCTAGTTCTCACCCTCTAACGCCATGTTTTTAAGTCTATGTCTCGAAATATAAAAATTACCATCATACTTACAAATCGGGAGAGCCGCGGCTGCGGGGTCAGTTACCACGAGTTACATTGGTCCCGTTGGAGGTGTTGGTGCCCCCCACATGGCCGTTCGGGGGCTATTTCTTGTACTTACCCTTTAATGCCTTGTTTTTAAGCCTAAGTCTAGAAAGATGCAAATTACCATCGTACTCTCAAACAAGGTGACCCGCGGCTATGGCGTCACTTCCTACGAGTTACATTGGTCCCGTGGGAGGTGTTGGTGCCACCCTCGGGGCCGTTCGGGGGCTGTTTCTAGTTCTCACCCTTTAACGCCATGTTTTTAAGCATAAGTGTAGATCTATGACAATTACCGTTGTATTCTCAAACCGGGAGTCCCGCGGCTGCGAGGTCAGTTCCTACAAGTTACATTGGTCCAGTGGGAGGTGTTGGTGTCACCCACGGGGCCGTTCGGGGACTGTTTCTAGTTCTCATCCTCTAACGCCATATTTTTGGTGTAAGTCTAGAAATACGCAAATTACCTTCGTATTCTCAAAACGAGGGTCCCGCGGCTGCGGGGACAGTTCCTACGAGTTACATTGGTCCCGTGGGAGGTGTTGGTGCCACCCAAGGGGGCTGTTTGGGGGCTGTTTAAAGTTTTCACCCTCTAACGCCATGTTTTTAAGCCTAAGTATAAAAATATGAAAATTATCATTGTATTCTCAAACGGAGTGTCCCGCGACTGGGGGATCAGTTCCTATGAGTTACATTGGTCCCGTGGAAGGTGTTGGTGCCACCCACGGGGCCGTTCGGGGGCTATTTCGAGTTTTCACCCTCAAACGCCATGTTTTTCTTAAGTTTAGAAATATGAAAATTACCATCGTATTCTGAAACCGAGAGACCAACGGTTGCGGGGACAGTTCCTACGAGTTACATTGATTCCGTGGGAGGTGTTGGTGCCACCCACGGGGCCGTTTCGAGTTTTCACCCTCTAACGCCATGTTTTTAAGACTAAGTCTAAAAATGTGCAAATTACCATCGTACTCTCAAACAGGGAGAGCTGCGGCTGCGGGGTCAGTTCTTACGAGTTACATTGGTCCCGTGGGAGGTGTTGGTTCCACCCACGGGGCCATTCGGGGGCTGTTTTGAGTTTTCGCTCTCTAATGCCATGTTTTGCTTAAGTCTAAAAATATGAAAATTACCATCGTATTGTAAAACCGGGAGTCCCGCGGCTGCGGGGTCAGTTCCTACTAGTTACATTGATCCAATGGGAGGTGTTGGTGCCACCCACGGGGCTGTTCAGGGGCTCTTTCTAGTTCTCACCCTCTAACACAATATTTTTTTGCCAAAGTCTAAAAATATGCAAATTACCTTCGTATTCTCAAACCGGGAGTCCCGTGGCTACGGGGACAGTTCCTGCGAGTTACATTGGTCCCATGGGAGGTTTTGGTGACACCCACGGGGCCGTTCGGGGGCTGTTTCTAGGTATCACCTTCTAACACCATGTATTTGAGCCTAAGTCTAGGAATATGAAAATTACCGTCGTATTCTCAAACCGGTCGAGTTTTCACCCTCTAACGGCATCTTTTTAAGCCTAAGTCTAGAAATATACAAATTACTATCCTATTCTCAAACCGAGAGTCCCACAGCTGCGGGGTCAGTTCGTACGTGTTGCATTGGTCCCGTTGGAGGTGTTGGTGCCACCCACGGGGACATTCGGGGTCCGTTTCTAGTTCTCACCCTTTAACGCCATGTTTTTAAGCCTAAGTCTAAAAATATACAAATTACCATCATATTATTAAATCGGGTGTCCCACGACTGCGGGGTTAGTTTCTACGAGTTACATTGCTGCCGTGAGAGGTGTTGGTGCCACCCACGGGGGCGTTCGGGGGCTATTTCTAGTTCTCACCCACAAACGCCATGTATTTATGTGTAAGTCTAGAAATATGTAAATTTCTGTCGTACTCTCAAATCAGGAGACCCATGGCTGCGGGGTCAGTTCCTACGAGTTACATTGATCCCGTGGGAGGTCTTGGTGCCACTCACGGGGCCGTTCGGGGGCTCTTTCGAGTTTTCACCCTCTAACACCATGTTTTTAAGCCTAAGTCTAAAAATATGCAAATTATCATTGTATTCACAAATCGGGAGTCCCGTGACTGCGAGGTCAGCTCCTACGAGTTACATTGGTCCCGTGGGAGGTGTTGGTGCCACCCACGGGGCCGTTCGGGGGTTGTTTCGAGTTTTCACCCTCTAACGCCATGTTTAGCATAAGTCTAGAAATATGCAAATTACCGTTGTATTCTCAAACCGGGAGACCCGCGACTGCGGGGTCAGTTTCTACGAGTTACATTGGTCCCGTGGGAGGTATTGGTGCCACCCACGGGGCCGTTCGGGGGTTGTTTTGAGTTTTCATCCTCTAACGCCATGTTTTGAAGACTAAGTATAAAAATATGCAAATTACAGTCATACTCTCAGACAGGGAGAGCCGCGGCTGCGGGGTCAGTTCCTACGAGTTACATTGGTCCCGTGGGAGGTGTTGGTGTGACCCATGGGGATGTTCGGAGGCTGTTTTGATTTTTCACCCTCTAACGCCATGTTTTTAAGCCTAAGTCTAGAAATATGCAAATTATCATCGTATTCCTAAATTGGGAGTCCCGCGGCTACGGGGTCAGTTCCTACGAGTTACATTGGTCCCGTGAGAGGTGTTGATGCCAGCCACAGGGACGTTCTGGGTCTATTTCTAGTTCTCACCCTCTAACGCCATGTTTTTAATCGTAAGTCTAAAAATGTGAAAATTACCATCGTACTCTCAAACTGGGAGACCCGCGGCTACGGGGTCAGTTCCTACGAATTACATTGGTCCCGAGGGAGGTGTTAGTGTCAATCACGGGGACATTCAGGGTCTGTTTCTAGTTCTCACCCTCTAACGCCTACTTTTTAAGCGTAAGCCCAGAAATATGCAAATTACCATCAAACTCTCAAACCGAGAGACCCGCGGCTGCGGGGTCAGTTCTTACGAGTTACATTGGTCCCGTGGGAGGTGTTGGTGCCCCACACGGGGCCGTTCGGGTGCTGTTTCTAGTACTCACCCTCTAACACCTTGTTTTTAAGCCTAAGTCTTAAAATATTCAAATTACCATCGTACTCTCAAACAGGGAGAGCCGCAACTTCGGGGTCAGTTCTTACGAGTTACATTGGTCCCGTGGGAGGTGTGGGTTCCACCCACGGGGCCGTTCGGGGGCTGTTTCTAGTTCTCACACTCTAACGCCATGTTTTAAAGCCAAAGTCTGGAAATAGGAAAAATATAATCGTATTCTTAAACCGGGAGTCCCACGGTTGCGGGGATAGTTCCTACCAGTTACATTGGTCCCGTGGGAGGTGTTGGTGCCACCCACGGAGCCGTTCGTGGGCTGTTTCGAGTTTTCACCCTCTAAAGCCATGTTTTTAAGCCTAAGTCTTGAAATATGCAAATTATCGTCATATTCTCAAACCGGGAGTCCCGAGGCTTCGAGGTCAGTTCCTATGAGTTACATTGGTCCCGTGGGAGGTGTGGGTGCCTCCCACGGGGCCGTTCGGGTGCTGTTTCTAGTTCTCACCCTTTAACGCCATGTTTTTAAGCCTAAGTTCAGATATATGAAAATTACCATCGTATTCTCAAACCGGGAGTCCCGCGGCTGTGGGGTCAGTTCCTATGAGTTACGTTGGCCCTGTGGGAGGTGTTGGTGCCACCCACGTGGCCGTTCGATGGCTGTTTCTACTTCTCACCCTCTAACGCCATATTTTTTGGCCTAGGTCAAGAAAAATGCCAATTATCATCTTATTCTCAAACTGGGAGTCCCGCGGCTGAGGGGTCAGTACCTACGAGTTACATTGGTTTCGTGGGAGGTGTTGGTGCCACCCACGAGGCCGTTAGGGGCTGTTTCGAGTTTTTACCCTCTAACGCCATGTTTTTATACCTAAGTCAGAAAATATGCAAATTATCGTCGTATTATCAAACAGGGAGTCCCGAGGCTGCGGGGTCAGTACCTACGAGTTACATTGGTCCCGTGGGAGGTGTTGGTGGCACTCACGGGGCCGTTCGGGGGCTGTTTCTAGTTCTTACCCTCTAACGCCATGTATTTAAGCCTAAGTCCAGAAATATGCAAATTACCGTCGTATTCTCAAACTGGTAGAGTTTTCACCCTCTAACACCATGTTTTGCTTAAGTATAGAAATATGGAAATTACTGTCGTATTCTCAAACCAAGAGACCCGCGGCTGCGGGGTCTGTTCCTACGAGTTACATTGGTCCCGTGGTAGGTGATGGTGCCACCCACGGGGCCGTTCGGGGGCTGTTTCTAGTTCTCACCCTCTAACGCCATGTTTTTAATCCTAAGTCTAGAAATATGCAAGTTACCATCGTATTCTCAAATCGGGTGTCCCGCGGCTGCGGGGTTAGTTCCTGCGAGTTACATTGATCCCGTGGGAGGTGTTGGTGCCACCCACGGGGACGTGCGGGGACTGTTTCTAGTTCTCACCCTCTAACGCCATGTTTTGAAGCCTTAGTATAGAAATATGCAAATTACTGTCATACTCTAAAACCAGGAGACCCGCGACTTCGGGGTCAGTTCTTACGAGTTACATTGGTCCCGTGGGAGGTGTTTGTGCCACCCAAGTAGCCGTTCGGGGGTTGTTTCTAGTTCTCACCCTCTAACGCCATGTTTTTAAGCGTAAGTCTAGAAATATGCAAATAACCATCATGCTATCAAATCGGGAGATCCGCGGCTGCGGGGTCAGTTCCTACCAGTTACATTGGTCCCATGGGAGGTGTTGGTGCCACCCACGGGGCCGTTCAGGGACTGTTTCGAGTTTTCACCCTCTAAAGCCATGTTTTTAAGCCTAAGTCTTGAAACATGCAAATTATTGTCGTATTCTCAAACTGGGAATCCCGCGGCTTCGGGGTCAGTTCCTACGAGTTACATTAGTCCCGAGGGAGGTGTTGGTGCCACCCATGGGGCCGTTCGGGGGTTGTTTCTAGTTCTCACCCTTTAACGCCATGTTTTTACGCCTAAGTCTAGATATATGCAAATTACCGTCGTATTGTCAAACCGGGAGTCCCGCGGCTGTGGGGTCAGTTCCTACGAGTTACATTGATCCCGTGGGAGGTGTTAGTACCACCCACAGGGCCGTTCGGGGGCTGTTTCTAGTTCTTACCCTCTAACGCCATATTTTTTGGTGTAAGTATAGAAAATGCAAATTATCGTCGTATTCTCAAACTGGGAGTCCCGCGGCTGCGGGGTCAGTACCTACGAGTTACATTGGTTTTGTGGGAGGTGTTGGTGCCACCCACGAGGCCGTAAGAGGGCTGTTTTGAGTTTTTACCCTCTAACGCCATGTTTTTATACCTAAGTCTGAAAATATGCAAATTATCGTCATATTCTCAAATAGGGAGTCCCGCTGCTGCGGGGAAAGTTCCTACGAGTTACATCGGTCCCGTGGGAGGTGTTGGTTCCACCCACGGGGCCGTTCGGGGGCTGTTTCTAGTTCTCACCCTCTAACGCCATGTATTTAAGCCTAATTCTAGAAATATGTAAATTACCGTCGTATTCTCAAACCGGTCGAGTTTTCACCCTCTAACACCATGTTTCTAGTTCTCACGCTCTAACGCCATATTTTTAATCCTAAGTCTAGAAATATACAAATTACTATTGTATTCTCAAACCGAGAGTCCCGCGGCTGCGGGGTCAGTTCCTACGAGTTACATTGGTCCCGTGTGGGTGTCAGTGCCACCCACGGGGCCGTTCGGGGGCTGTTTCTAGTTCTCATCCTCTAACACCATATTTTTTGGCCTAAGTCTAAAAATATAAAAATTACCTTTGTATTCTCAAACTGCGAGTCCCGCGGTTATGAAGACAGTTCGTACGAGTTACATTGGTCCTGTGGGAGGTGTTGGTGTCACCCAAGGGGGCCGTTCGGAGGCTATTTCGAGTTTTCACCCTCTAACTCCATGTTTTTAAGGCTATGTCTAAAAATATGCAAATTATTATTCTATTCTCAAACCGGGAGTCCCGCGGCTGCGGGCTCTGTTCCTACGAGTTACATTGGTCACGTGGGAGGTGTTGGTGCCACCCACGGGGCCGTTCGGGGGCTATTTCGAGTTTTCACCCTCTAACGCGATGTTTTGCTTAAGTCTTGAAATATGCAAATTACCCTCGTATTCTCAAACCGGGAGACCCGCGGTTGCGGGGACAGTTCCTACGAGTTAAATTGGTCCCGTGGGAGGTGTGGGTGCCACCCACGAGGCCGTTCGGGTGCTATTTTGAGTTTTGACCCTCTAACGCCATGTTTTTAAGACTAAGCCTAAAAATATGTAAATTACTATCGTACTCTCAAACAGAGAGAGGCGCGGCTGCGGGATGAGTTCCTACGAGTTACATTGGTCCCGTGGGAGATGTTGGTGCCACCCACGAGGTCGTTCGGGAGCTGTTTTGAGTTTTCACCCTCTAACGCCATGTTTTTAAGACTAAGTCTAAAAATATGCAAATTACGATCGTACTCTCAAACAGGGAGAGCTGCGGCTGTGGGGTCATTTCCTACGAGTTACATTGGTCCCGTGGGAGGTGTTGGTGCCACCCACGGGGCCATTCAGGGGCTGTTTCTAGTTGTCACCCTCTAACGCAATATTTTTTGGACTAAGTCTAGAAATATGCAAATTATCTTCGTATTCTCAAACTAGGAGTCCCACGGCTACAGCGAAAGTTCCTATGAGTTACATTGGTCCCGTGGGAGGTGTTGGTGCCACCCACGGGGCCATTCGGGGGCTGTTTCTAGTTCTCACCTTCTAACGCCATGTATTTAAGCCTAAGTCTAGACATATGCAAATTACCGTCGTATTCTCAAACCGGTCGAGTTTTCAACCTCTAACGCCATGTTTTGCATAAGTATTGAAATATGCAAATTACTGTCGTATTCTCAAACCGAGAGACCCGCGGCTGCGGGGTCAGTTCCTACGAGTTACATTGGTCCCGTGGGAGGTGTTGGTGCCACCCACGGGGACGTTGGGGGTTGTTTCTAGTTCTCACTCTCTAACGCCATATTTTTAAGCCTAAGTTTAGAAATATACAAATTATGATCGTATTCTCAAATCGTGTGTCCCGCGGTAGCGGGGTCAAATTCTACGAGGGACATTGATCCCGTGGGAGGTGTTGGTGCCACCCACGGGGGCGTTCGGGGGCTATTTCTAGTTCTCAACCACTAACGCCATGTTTTCAAGCCTAAGTATAGAAATATGCAAATTACTGTCATACTCTCAAACCGGGAGACCCGCGACTGCGGGGTCATGTCCTATGAGTTACATTGGTCCCGTGGGAGGTGTTGGTGCCACCCACGTAGCCGTTCGGGGGCTTTTTTTAGTTCTCACTCTCTGACGCCATGTTTTTAAGCCTAAGTCTAGAAATATTCAAATTGCCATCATACTCTCAAACCGAGAGACCCGCGGCTGCGGGGTCAGTTCCTACGAGTTACCTTGGTCCCGTGGGACGTGTTGGTGCCACCCACGGGGCCGTTCGGGGGCTGTTTAGAGTTTTCACCCTCTAACGCTTTGTTTTTAAGCCTAAGTCTAGAAATATGCAAATTATCATCGTATTCTGAAACTGGGGGTCCCACGGCTGCGAGGTCAGTTCCTACGAGTTACATTGGTCTTGTGGGAGGTGTTGGTTCCACCCACGGGACCGTTAGAGGGCTGTTTCGAGTTTTCACCCTCTAACGCCATGTTTTTAAGTCTAAGTCTAAAAATATGCAAATTAACATCCTATTCTCAAACCCAGAGTCCCGCGGCTGCGAGTCAGTTCCTACGAGTTACATTGGTCCCGTGGGAGGTGTTGGTGCCACCCACGGGGCCGTTCGGGGGATGTTTCGAGTTTTCACCCCCTAACGCCTTATTTTTAAGCCTAAGTCTACCAATGTGCAAATTACCGTCGTATTCTCAAACTGGGAGTCGCGCGACAGCGGGGTCAGTTCCTACGAGTGACATTGGTTCTGTGGGAGGTGTTGGTGCCACCTACGGGGTCGTTTGTGGGCTATTTCGAGTTTTCACCCTCTAACGCCATGTTTTGCTTAAGTCTAGAAATATGAAAATTACTGTTGTATTCTCAAATCGGTAGACCCGCGGCTGTGGGATCAGTTCCTAAGAGTTACAGTGGTCCTGTGGGAGGTGTTGGTGCCACGTACGAAGACGTTCAGGGGCTGTTTCTAGTTCTCACCCTCTAACGCCATGTATTTATGTGTAAGTCTAGAAATATGTAAATTGCTGTCATACTCTCAAATCAGGAGACCCGCGGCTGCGGGGTCAGTTCCTACGAGTTACATTGGTCCCGTGGGAGGTGTTGGTGCCACCCATGGGGCCGTTCGGGGAACGTTTCGAGTTTTCACCCTCTAACGCCATTTTTTAAGCCTAAGTCTAGAAATATACAAATTACCATTGTATTCTCAAATTGAGAGACCCGGGGCTACGAGGTCAGTTCCTACGAGTTACATTGGTCCCGTGGGAGGTGTTGGTGACACCCACGGGGACGTTCGGGGGCGGTTTCTAATTCTCACGCTCTAACGCCATATTTTTAAGCCTAACTCTAGAAATATGCAAATTAATATCGTATTCTCAAATCGAGAGTCCCGCGGCTGCAGGGCCAGTGCCTACGAGTTACATTGGTCCCGTGGGAGGTGTTGGTGCCACCCACGGGGACATTCGAGGCTGTTTCTAGTTCTCACCCTCTAACGCCATGTTTTTAACCCTATGTATCAAAATATAAAAATTACCGTCGTACTCACAAACCGAGAGAGCCGCGGCTACGGGGTCAGTTTCTACAAGTTACATTGGTCCCGTGGGAGGTGTTGGTGCCCCCCACGGGGCCATTCGGGGGCTGTTTCTAGTACTTACCCTTTAACGCCTTGTTTTTAAGCCTAAGTCTAGAAACATTCAAATTATCGTCGTACTCTCAAACAGGGAGACCCGCAGCTATGGCGTCACTTCCTACGAGTTACATTGGTCCCGTGGGAGGTGTTGGTGCCACCCACGGAGCCGTTCGGGGGCCGTTTCTAGTTCTCTCCCTTTAACGCCATGTTTTTAAGCCTAAGTGTAGATTTATGATAATTATCGTCGTATTCTCAAACCGGGAGTCCCGCGGCTGCAGGGTCAGTTCCTCCGAGTTACATTGGTCCAGTGGGAGGTGTTGGTGCCACCCACGGTGCCGTTCGGCGCCTGTATCTAGTTCTCCTCCTCTAACGCCATATTTTTTGGCGTAAGTCTAGAAATATGCAAATTACCTTCGTATTCTCAAAACGGGAGTCCCGCGGCTGCGGGGACAGTTCCTACGAGTTACATTGGTCCCGTGGGAGGTGTTGGTTCCACCCAAGGGGGCCGTTCGGGGGCTGTTTCGAGTTTTCACCCTCTAACACCATGTTTTTCTTAAGTCTAAAAATATGCAAATTACCATCGTATTCTCAAACCGGGAGACCCGCGTTTGTTGGGACAGTTCCTACGAGTTACATTGATCCCGTGGGAGGTGTTGGTGCCACCCGCGGGGCCGTTACGAGTTTTCACCCTCTAATGCCATGTTTTTAAGACTAAGTCTAAAAATATGCAAATTACCGTCGTACTCTCAAACAGGGAGGGTTGCGACTGCGGGGTCAGTTCCTACGAGTTACATTGGTCCCGTGGGAGGTGTTGGTGCCACCCACGGGGACATTCGTGGATGTTTCTAGTTCTCACCCTCTAACGCCATGTTTTTTAGCCTAAGTCTCGAAATATAAAAATTACCGTCGTACTCAAAAACCGAGAGAGCCGCGGCTACGGGGTCAGTTTCTACGAGTTACATTGGTCCCGTGGGAGGTGTTGGTGCCCCCCACGGGGCCATTCGGGGGTTGTTTCTAGTACTTACCCTTTAACGCCTTGTTTTTAAGCCTAAGTCTAGAAACATGCAAATTACCGTCGTACTCTCAAACAGGGAGACTCGCGGCTATGGCGTCATTTCCTACGAGTTACATTGGTCCAGTGGGAGGTGTTGGTGCCACCCACGGGGCCGTTCGGGGCCTGTATCCAGTTCTCCTCCTCTAATGCCATATTTTTTGGCGTAAGTCTAGAAATAATCATGATTACCTTCGTATTCTATAAACGGGAGTCCCGCGGCTGCGGGGACAGTTCCTACGAGTTACATTGGTCCCGTGGGAGGTGTTGGTGCCACCCTAGGGGGCCGTTCGGGGGCTGTTTCGAGTTTTCACCCTCTAACGCCATGTTTTTAAGCCTAATTATAAAAATATGAAAATTATCATTCTATTCTCAAAACGGGAGTCCCGCGGCTGCGGGGTCAGTTCCTACAAGTTACATTGGTCCCGTGGGAGGTGTTGGTGCCACCCACGGGGCCGTTCGGGGGCTATTTCGAGTTTTTACCCTCTAACACCATGTTTTTCTTAAATCTAGGAATATGCAAATTACCATCGTATTCTCAAACCGGGAGACCTACGGTTCCAGGGACAGTTCGTATGAGTTACATTGATCCCGTGGGAGGTGTTGGTGCCACCCGCGGGGCCGTTTTGAGTTTTCACCCTCTAACGCCATGTTTTTAAGGCTAAGTCTAAAAATATGCAAATTACCGTCGTACTCTCAAACAGGGAGAGCTGCGGCTGCGGGGTCTGTTCCTACGAGTTACATTGGTCCCGTGGGAGGTGATGGTGCCACCCACGGTGCCGTTCTGGGGCTGTTTCGAGTTTTCACCCTCTAATGCCATGTTTTGCTTAAGTCTAGAAATATGAAAATTACCATCGTATTATCAAACCGAGAGTCCCGCGACTGCAGGGTCAGTTCCTACTAGTTACATTGGTCCCATGGGAGGTGTTGGTGCCACCCACGAGGCTGTTCAGGGGCTGTTTCTAGTTCTCACCCTCTAACGCAATATATTTTTGCCTAAGTCTAAAAATATGCAAATTACCTTCGTATTCTAGAACCGGGAGTCCCGCGGCTACGAGGACAGTTCCTGCGAGTTACGTTGGTCTCGTGGGAGGTGTTGGTGACACCCACGGGCCGTTCGGGGGATGTTTTTAGTTCTCACCTTCTAACGCCATGTATTTTAACCTAAGTCTAGAAATATGAAAATTACCGTCGTATTCTCAAACCGGTCGAGTTTTCACCCTCAAACGCCATCTTTTTAAGCCTAAGTCTAGAAATATACAAATTACTATTGTATTCTCAAACCGAGAGTCCCGCGGCTGTGGGGTGAGTTCGTACGAGTTGCATTGGTCCCGTGGGAGGTGTTGGTGCCACCCACAGGGACGTTCGGGGGCCGTTTCTAGTTCTCACCTTCTAACACCATGTTTTTAACCCTAAGTCTATAAAATACAAATTTCCATTATATTATCAAACCCGGTGTCCCGCGACTACGGGGTCAGGTCCTACGAGTTACATTGGTGCCGTGGGAGGTGTTGGTGCCACCCACGGGGGCGTTCGGGGGCTATTTCTAGTTCTTACCCACTAACGCCATGTTTTCAAGCCTAAATATAAAAATATACAAATTACCATCGTACTCTAATACCGGGAGACCCGCAGCTGCGGGGTCAGTTCCTACGAGTTACATTGATCCCGTGGGAGGACTTGGTGCCACTCACCGGGCCGTTCGGGGGCTCTTTCGAGTTTTCACCCTTTAACGCCATGTTTTTAAGCCTAAGTCTAAAAATATGCAAATTATCGTCGTATTCTCAAACTGGGAGTCCCGCGGCTGCGAGGTCAGCTCCTACGAGTTACATTGGTCCCATGGGAGGTGTTGGTGGCACCCACGGGGCCGTTCGGGGAATGTTTCGAGTTTTCACCCTCGAATGCAATGTTTTGCTTAAGTCTAGAAATATGAAAATTACCATCATATTGTCAAACCGAGAGTCCCGCGGATGCGGGTTCAGTGCCTACTAGTTACATTAGTCCCGTGGGAGGTGTTGGTACCACCCACGAGGCTGTTCAGGGGCTGTTTCTAGTTCCCACCCTCTAACGCAATATTTTTTTGCCCAAGTCTAAAAATATGGAAATTACCTTCGTATTCTCAAACCGGGAGTCCCGCGGCTACGGGGACAGTTCCTACGACTTACATTGGTCTCATGGGAGGTGTTGGTGACACCCACGGAGCCGTTCGGTGGCTGTTTCTAGTTCTCACCTTCTAACGCCATGTATTTGAGCCTAAGTCTAGAAATATGAAAATTACCGTCGTATTCTCAAACCGGTCGAGTTTTCACCCTCTAACGCCATCTTTTCAAGCCTAAGTCTAGAAATATACAAATTACTATCGTATTCTCAAACCGAGAGTCCCGCGACTGCGGGGTGAGTTCGTACGAGTTGCATTGGTCCCGTGGGAGGTGTTGGTGCCACCCACGGGGACGTTCGAGGGCCGTTTCTAGTACTCACCCTCTAACGCCATGTTTTTAATCCTAAGTATAGAAATATATAAATTTCCATCGTATTATCAAACCGGGTGTCCCGCGACTGCGGGGTCAGTTCCTACGAGTTACATTGGTGCCGTGGGAGGTGTTGGTGCCACCCACGGGGGCGTTCGGGGGCTATTTCTAGTTCTTACCCACTAATGCCCTGTTTTCAAGACTAAGTACAAAAATATACAAATTACCATCGTACTCTCATACCGGGAGACCCGTGGCTGTGGGGTCAGTTCCTATGAGTTACATTGATCCCGTGGGAGGACTTGGTGCCACTCACCAGGCCGTTCGAGGGCTCTTTCGAGTTTTCACCCTCTAATGCCATATTTTTAAGAATAAGTCTGAAAATATGATAATTATCATCGTATTCTCAAACCGGGAGTCCCGCGGCTGCGAGGTCAGCTCCTGCGAGTTACATTGGTCCCGTGGGAGGTGTTGGTGCCACCCACGGGGCCGTTCGGGGGCTGTTTCGAGTTTTCACCCTCTAACGCCATATTTAGCTTAAGTCTAGAAATATGAAAATTACCGTCGTATTCTCAAACCGGGAGACCCGCGACTACGAGGTCAGTTCCTACGAGTTACATTGGTCCCGTGGGAGGTATTGGTGCCACCCACGGGGCCATTCAGGGGCTGTTTTGAGTTTTCACCCTCTAACGCCATGTTTGTAACCGTAAGTCAAAAAATGTGAAAATTACCATCGTACTCTCAAATCGGGAGACCCGCGGCTGCGGGGTCAGTTCCTACGAGTTACATTGTTCCCGAGGGAGATTTTAGTGCCAATCACGGGGCCATTCAGGGTCTTTTTCTAGTTCTCACCCTCTAACGCCTAGTTTTTAAGCGTAAGTCCAAAAATATGCAAATTACCATCATACTCTCAAACCGGGAGACCCGCGGCTGCGGGGTCAGTTCCTACGAGTTACATTGGTCCCGTGGGAGGTGTTGGTGCCCCACACGGGGCCGTTCGGGGGCTATTTCTAGTTCTTACCCACTAATGCCATGTTTTCAAGCCTAAGTATAAAAATATACAAATTACCATCATACTCTCAAACCGAGAGACCCGCGACTGCGGGGTCAGTTCCTACGAATTACATTGGTCCCGTGGGAGGTGTTGGTGCCACCCACGGGGCCGTTCGGGGGCTGTTTCTAGTTCTCACCCACTAACGCCATGTTTTAAAGCCTAAGTCTAGAAATATGCAAATTACAATCGTATTCTTAAACCAGGAGTCCCACGGCTGTGGGGTCAGTTCCTACCGGTTACATTGGTCCCGTGGGAGGTGTTGGTGCCACCCACGGGGCTGTTCGGGGTCTGTTTCGAGTTTTCACCCTCTAAAGCCATGTTTTTAAGCCTAAGTCTTGAAATGTGCAAATTATCGTCGTATTCTCAAACCGGGAGTCTCGCGGCTTCGGGGTCAGTTCCTATAAGTTTCATTGGTCCCGTGGAAGGTGTTGGTGTCTTACGGGGCCGTTCGTGGGCAGTTTCTAGTTCTCACCCTTTAACGCCATGTTTTTAAGCCTAAGTCTAGATATATGCAAATTACCGTCGTATTCTCAAACCGGGAGTCCCGTGGCTATGGGGTCAGTTCCTACGAGTTACATTGGTCCTGTGGGAGGTGTTGGTGCCATCCACGGGGCCGTTCGGGGGCTGTTTCTAGTTCTCACCCTCTAACGCCATATTTTTTGGCCTAGGTCTAGAAAAATTCAAATTATCGTCGTATTCTCAAACCAAGAGACCCGCGGCTGCGGGGACCGTTCCTACGAGTTACATTGGTCCCGTGGTAGGTGATGGTGCCACCCACGGGGCCGTTCGGGGGCTGTTTCTATTTCTCACCCTGTAATGCCATGTTTTTAATCCTAAGTCTAGAAATATACAAATTACCATCGTATTCTCAAACCGGGTGTCCCGCGGCTGCGGGGTTATTTCCTACGAGTTACATTGATCACGTGGGAGGTGTTGGTGCCACCCACGGGGACGTTCGGGGGCTGTTTCTAGTTCTCACCCTCTAACGCCATGTTTTCAAGCCTTAGTATTGAAATATGCAAATTACTGTCGTACTCTAAAACAAGGGGACCCGCGACTACGGGGTCAATTCCTACGAGTTACATTGGTCCCGTTGGAGGTGTTGGTGCCACCCAAGTAGCCGTTCGAGGGCTGTTTCTAGTTCTCACCCTCCAACACCATGATTTTAAGCGTAAGTCTAGAAATATGCAAATAACCATCGTAGTATCAAACTGGGAGATCCGCGGCTGCGGGGTCAGTTCTTACGAGTTACATTGGTCCCGTGGGAGGTGTTGGTGTCACCCACGGGGTCGTTCGGGAGATGTTTCTTGTTCTCACCCTCTAACGCCATGTTTTAAGGCCTAAGTCTGGAAATATTCAAATTACAATTGTATTCTTAAACCGAGAGTCCCGTGGCTGCGGGGACAGTTCCTACCAGTTGCATTGGTCCCGTGGGAGGTGTTGGTGCCACCCACGGGTCGTTCGGAGGCTGTTTCGTGTTTTCATCCTCTAAAGCCATGTTTTTAAGCCTAAGTCTTGAAATATGCAAATTATGATCGTATTCTCAAACCGGGAGTCCCGCGGCTTCGTGGTCAGTTCCTACGAGTTACATTGGTCCCGTGGGACGTGTTGGTCCCACCCACGGGACCGTTCGGGGGCTGTTTCTACTTCTCACCCTTTAACATCATGTTTTTAAGCCTAAGTCTTGATATATGCAAATTACCGTCGTATTCTCAAACCGGGAGTTCCGCGGCTGTGGGGTCAGTTCCTACGATTTACATTGGTCCCGTGGGAGGTATTGGTCCCACCCACGGTGCCGTTCGGGGGATGTTTCTTGTTATCACCCTCTAACGCCATATTTTTTGGCGTAAGTCTAGAAAAATTCAAATTATCGTCGTATTCTCAAACCGGGAGTCCCGCGGCTACAGGGTCAGTACCTACGAGTTACATTGGTTTTGTGGGAGGTGTTAGTGCCACCCACGAGGCCGTTAGAGGTCTGTTTTGAGTTTTTACCCTCTAATGCCATGTTTTTATACCTTAGTCTGAAAATATGCAAATTATCATCATATTCTCGAATAGGGAGTCCCGCGGCTGCGCGGTCAGTTCCTACGAGTTACATTGGTCCCGTGGGCGGTGTTGGTGCCACCCACGGGGCCGTTTGGGGGATATTTCTAGTTCTCACCCACTAACGCAATGTATTTAAGCCTAAGTCTAGAAATATGCAAATTACCGTCGCATTCTTTAACCGGTCGAGTTTTCACCCTCTAACACCATGTTTCTAGTTCTCACGCTCTAACGCCATATTTTTAAGCCTAAGTCTAGAAATATACAAATTACTATCGTATTCTCAAACCATGAGTCTCGCGGTTGCAGGGTCAGTTCATATGAGTTACCTTGGTCCCGTGGGAGGTGTTGGTGCCACCCACGGGGACGTTCGGGGGCTGTTTCTAGTTCTCACCGTCTAACACCATGTTTTTAAGCCTATGTCTAGAAATATAAAAATTACTATCGTACTCACAAACCAGGAGACCCGCGGCTGTGGGGTCAGTTCCTACGAGTTGCATTGGTCCCGTGGGAGGTGTAGGTGACCCTCACGGTGCCGTTCGGGGGCTGTTTCTAGTACTCACCCTCCAACGTCTTGTTTTTAAGCCCAATCTAGAAATATGAAAATTACCATCGTACTCTCAAATAGGGAGACCCGCGGCTGCGGTGTCAGTTCCTACGAGTTACATTGGTCCCGTGGGAGGTGTTCGTGCCACCCTCGGGGGCGTTCGGGGGTTGTTTCTAGTTCTCACCCTTTAAAGCCATGTTTTTAAGCCTAAGTGTAGATATATGCAAATTACCATCGTATTCTCAAACCGAGAGTCCTACGGCTGCGGGGTCTGTTCCTACGAGTTACATTGGTCCCGTGGGAGGTGTGGGTGCCACCCACGGGGCCGTTCGAAGGCTTTTTCTAGTTCATATCCTCTAACGCCATATTTTTTAGCCTAAGTCTAGAAATATGAAAATTACATTCGTATTTTCAAACTGTGAGTCCCGCGGCTACGGGGACAGTTCGTACATGTTACATTGGTCCCGTGGGAGGTGTTGGTGTCACCCAAGGGGGCCGTTCAGGGGCTATTTCGAGTTTTCACCCTCTAACGCCATGTTTTTAAGACTATATCTAAAAATATGAAAATTATCATTCTATTCTCAAACCGGGAGTCCCGCGGCTGCAGGGTCAGTTCCTACGAGTTACATTGGTCCCGTGGGAGGTGTTGGTGCCACCCACGGGGCCGTTCAGGGGCTATTTCGAGTTTTCACCCTCTAACGCGATGTTTTACTTCAGTCTAGAAATATGCAAATTGCCCTCGTATTCTCAAACCGGGAGACCCGCGGTTGCGGGGACAGTTCCAACGAGTTACATTGGTCCCGTGGGAGGTGTTGGTGCCATCCACGGGGCTGTTCGGGTGCTGTTTCGAGTTTTGACCCTCTAACGCCATGTTTTTAAGACTAAGCCTAAAAATATGTAAATTACTGTCGTACTCTCAAACAGGATGAGCCGCGGCTACGGGATGAGTTCCTACGAGTTGCATTGGTCCCGTGAGAGGTGTTGGTGCCACCCACACGGCCGTTGGGGTGCTGTTTTGAGTTTTCACCCTCTAACGCCATGTTTTGCTTGAGTCTAGAAATATGAAAATTACCATCGTATTCTCAAACCGGGAGTCCCGCAGCTGCAGGGTCATTTCCTACGAGTTACATTGGTCCCGTGGGAGGTGTTGGTACCACCCACGGGACCGTTCAGGGGTTGTTTCTAGTTCTCACCTTCTAACGCCATGTATTTAAGCCTAAGTCTAGACATATGCAAATTACCGTCGTATTCTCAAACCGGTCGAGATTTCACCCTCTAATGCCATGTTTTGCTTAAGTTTTGAAATATGCAAATTATTGTCGTATTCTCAAACCGAGAGACCCGCGACTGCGGGGTCAGTTCCTACGAGTTACATTGGTCCCGTGGGAGGTGTTGGTACCACCCACGGGGTTGTTCGGGGACTGTTTCTAGTTCTCACCGTCTAACACCATATATTTTAAGCCTAAGTCTAGAAATATACAAATTACCATCGTATTCTCAAACCGGGTGTCACGCGGCAGCGGGGTCAGTTTCTACGAGTGACATTGATTCCGTGGGAGGTGTTGGTGCCACCCACGGGGTCGTTCGGGGGCTATTTCTAGTTCTAACCCACTAACGCCATATTTTCAATCCTAAGTATAGAAATATGCAAATTATTGTCATACTCTCAAATCGGGAGACCCGCGACTGCGGGGTCATGTCGTACGAGTTACATTGGTCCCGTGGGAGGTGTTGGTGCCACCCACGTAGCCGTTCGGAGGCTTTTTGTACTTCTCACTCTCTAACGCCATGTTTTTAAGCCTAAGTCAAGAAATATACAAATTACCGTCATACCTTCAAACCGAGAGACCCGCGGCTGCAGGGTCAGTTCGTAAGAGTTACCTTGGTCCCGTGGGACGTGTTGGTGCCACCCACGGGGCCGTTCGGGGGCTGTTTCGAGTTTTCACCCTTTAACGCCATGTTCTTAAGACTAAGTCTAGAAATATGCAAATTATTATCGTATTCTCAAACCGGGAGTCCCACGGCTGCGGGGTCAGTTCCTACGAGTTACATTGGTCCCGTGGGAGGTGTTGGTTCCACCCACGGGGCCGTTAGAGGGCTATTTCGAGTTTTCACCCTCTAACGCCATGTTTTTAAGTCTAAGTCTAAAAATATGCAAATTAACATCCTATTCTCAAACTCGGAGTCCCGCGGCTGCAGGGTCAGCTACTACAAGTTACATTAGTCCCGTGGGAGGTGTTGGTGCCACCCACGGGGCCGTTCGGGGGCTGTTTCGAGTTTTCACCCTCTAACGCCATGTTTTTAATCCTAAGTCTTAAAATATGCAAATTACCATCGTATTCTCAAACCGAGAGTCGCGCAGCAGCGGGGTCAGTTCCTACGATTTACATTGGTTCCGTGGGAGTTGTTGGTGCCACCCACGGGGCCATTCGGGGGCTGTTTTGAGTTTTTGCCCTCTAACGCCATGTTTTGCTCAAGTCTAGAATTATGAAACTTACCGTCATATTCTCAAATCGGGAGACCCGCGGCTGCGGGGTCATTTCCTACTAGTTACATTTGTCCCGTGGGAGGTATTGGTGCCACCCACGGGGCCGTTCGGGGTTGTTTCTAGTTCTCACCCTCTAACGCCATATTTTTAAGCCTCAGTCTAGAAATATGTAAATTACCGTCGTACTCTCAAGCCGGGAGACCCGCGGCTGCGGGGTCAGTTCCTACGAGTTACATTGGTCCCGTGGGCGGTGTTGGTACCACCCACGGGGCCGTTCGGGGTCTGTTTCGTGTTTTCACCCTCTAACGCCATATTTTTAAGCCTAAATCTAGAAATATGCAAATTATCATAGTATTCTCAAACTGAGAGACCCGCAGCTGTGGGGTCAGTTCCTATGAGTTACATTGGTCCCGTGGGACGTGTTGGTGCCACCCACGGGGACGTTCGGGGGCTGTTTCTAGTTCTCACTCTCTAATGCCATGTTTTTTAGCCTAAGTCTAGATAAATGCAAATTACCGTCGTATTCTCAAACCGAGAGTCCCGTTGCTGCGAGGTCAGTTCCTACGAGTTACATTGGTCCCGTGGGAGGTATTGGTGCCACCCACGGGGACGTTCAGGGGCTGTTTCTAGTTCTCACCCTCTAACGCCATGTTTTTAAGCCTATGCCTAGAAATATGGAAATTACTGACGTACTCTCAAATCGGGAGACCCGCGGTAGCGGGGTCAGTTTCGAGTTACATTGGTATTGTGGGTGGTTTTGGTGCCACCCACGGGGCCGTTCGGGGGCTGTTTCGAGTTTTCACCCTCTAACGCCATGTTTTTAAGCCTAAGTCTAAACATATGCAAATTATCATTGTATACTCAAATCGGGAGTTCCGCGACTGCGCGGTTAGTTCCTACGAGTTACATTGGTCCCGTGGGAGGTGTTGGTGCCACCCACGGGGACGTTCGGGGGATGTTTCGAGTTTTAACCCTCTAACACCATGTTTTGCTTAAGTCTAGAAATATGCAAATTATCGTCGTATTCTCAAATCGGGAGACTTGCGGAGGCGGGGTCAGTTCCTACGAGTTACATTGGTCCCGTGGGAGGTCTTGGAACCACCCACGGAGACGTTCGGGAGCTGTTTCTATATCTCACCCTCTAACGCCATGTTTTTAAGCCTAAGTCTAGAAATATGCAAATTTTTGGTGTATTCTTATATAGGGAGTCCCGGGACAGCGGGGTCAATTCCTACGAGTTACATTGGTGCCGTGGGAGTTGTTGGTGCCACCCACGGGGACGTTCGGGGGCTATTTTTAGTTCTCACCCTCTAGAGCCATGTTTTTAAGCCTAAGTCCAGAAATATGAAAATTATCGTCGTACTCTCAAACCGGGAGACCCGCGGTAGCGGGGTCAGTTCGTACGAGTTACATTGGTCCCGTGGGAGGTGTTGGTGCCACCCACGGGCCCGTTCGGGGGCTATGTCGTGTTCTCACCCTCTAACGCCATGATTTTAAGCCTATGTCTAGAAATATGCAAATTACCATCGTATTCTCAAACTGGGAGTCCAACAGCTACGGGGTTAAGGCCTACGAGTTACATTGGTCCCGTGGGAGGTGTTGGTGCCACGCACTGGGACGTTCGCGGGCTGTTTCTAGTTCTCACCCTCTAACGCCATGTTTCTAAGGCTAAGTCTAGAAATCTATAAATTATCATCTTACTCTAAAACCGGGAGACCAGCGTCTACGGGGTCAGTTCCTACAAGTTATAATGGTCTCGTGGGAGGTGTTGGTGCCACCCACGGGGCCGTTCGTGGGCTGTTTCGAGTTTTCACCCTCTAACGCCATATTTTGATTAAGTCTAGAAATATGAAAATTACCGTCGTATTCTCAAACTGGGACACCCGCGGCTGCGGGTTCAGTTCCTACGAGTTACAATGGTCCCGTGGGAGCTGTTGATGCCACTCACGGGGATGTTCGGGGGCTATTTCTCGTTCTAACCCTCTAACACCATGTTTTTAAGCCTAAGCCTAGAAATATGCAAATTATCGTCGTATTCTGAAACCGGGAGTACCACGGCTACGGGGTCAGTTCATATGAGTTACATTGGTCCTGTGGGAGGTGTTGGTGCCACCCACGGGGCTGTTCCACCGTTCGGGGGCTGTTTCGAGTTTTCACCCTCTAACTCCATGTTTTGCTTAAGTCTAAAAATATGCAAATTACCGTCGTATTCTTAAACTGGGAGACCCGCAGCTGTGGGGTCATTTCCTACGAGCTACATTGGTCCCGTGGGAGGTGTTGGTGCCACGAACAAGGACGTTCGGGGGCTGTTTCTAGTTCTCACCCTCTAACGCCATGTTTTTAAGCCAAAGTTCATAAATATGTAAATTACCGTCGTACTATCAAACCGGGAGACCCGCGGCTGCGGGGTCAGTTCCTACGAGTTACATTAGTCCCGTGGGAGGTGTTGGTGACACCCACGGGGACGTTCGGGGGATGTTTCGAGTTCTCACCCTCTAACGCCATATTTTTAAGCCTAACTCTAAAAATATATAAATTACAACCGTATTCTCAAACCGGGACTCCCGCGGCTGCGGGGTCAGTTCGTACGAGTTACATTGGTCCCGTGGGAGGTGTTGGTGCCACCCATGGAGCCGTTCGGGGGCTAGTTCTAGTTCTCACCCTCTAATGCCATTTTTTTAGCCTAAGTCTAGAAATATGCAAATTACCCTCGTACTCTCAAACCGGGAGACCCGCGGCTGCGAGGTCCATTCTTACTAGTTACATTGGTCCCGTGGGAGGTGTTGGTGCCACCCACGGGGACGTTCAGGGGCTGTTTCTAGTTCTCACCCTCTAACGCCATGTTTTTAAGCCTATGCCTAGAAATATGCAAATTATCGTCGTACTCTCAAACCGAGAGTCCCGCGGCTGCAGGGACAGTTCCTACGAGTTACATTGGTCCCGTGGGAGGTGTTGGTGCCACCCACGGGGTCGTTCGGGGGCTGTTTTGAATTTTCACCCTCTAACGCCATGTTTCTAAACCTATGTCTAAAAATATGCAAATTATCGTCGTATACTCAAATCGGGAGTTCTGCGGCTGCGGGGTTAGTTCTTATGAGTTACATTGGTCCCGTGGGAGGTGTTGGTGCCACCCACGGAGCCGTTCGGGGGATGTTTCGAGTTTTAACCCTCTAACGCCATGTTTTGCTTAAGTCTAGAAATATGCAAATTATCATTGTATTCTCAAATCGGGAGACCTGCGGCTGCGGGGTTAGTTCCTACGAGTTACATTGGTCCCGTGGGAGGGGTTGGAACCACACACGGGGATGTTCGGGGGCTGTTTCTAGTTCTTACCCTCTAACGCCATGTTTTTAAGCCTAAATCTAAAACTATGCAAATTTCCCTCGTTTTCTCATATCGAGGGTCCCGCGACTGCGGGGTCAGTTTCTACGAGTTACATTGGTGCCGTGGGTGGTGTTGGTGCCTCCCACGGGAACGTTCGGGGGCTGTTTCTAGTTCTTACCCTCTAACGCCACGTTTTTAAGCCTAAGTCTAGAAATATGCAAATTACGATCGTACTCTCAAACCGGGAGACCCGCGGCTGCTGGGTGAGTTCCTACGAGTTACATTGGTCCCGTAGGAGGTGTTGGTGCCACCCACGGGGCCGTTCGGGGGCTATTTCGAGTTCTCACCCTCCAACGCAATGTTTTTAAGCCTAAGCCTATAAATATACAAATTACCATCGTATTCTCAAACTGGGAGTCCCACGGCTATGGGGTTAAGGCCTACGAGTTACATTGTTCCCGTGGGAGGTGTTGGTGCCACCCACGGGGTTGGGGGATGTTTCTAGTTCTCACCCTCTAATGCCATATTTTTAAGCCTACGTCTAGAAATATGCAAATTACCATCGTATTCTCAAATTGGGAGTCCCGCGATTGCGGGGATAGTTCCTACGAGTTACATTGGTCCAGTGGGAGGTGTTGGTGCCACGTACGGCGCCGTTCGGGGGCTGTTTTGAGTTTTCACCATCTAACGCCATGTTTTTAAGCCTAAGTCTAGAAATATGAAAATCATCATCGCATTATCTAACCGGGAGTCCCGCGGCTGCGGGTCAGTTCCTACGAGTTACATTGGTCCCGTGGGAGGTGTTGGTGGCACCCATGGGGCCGTTAGAGGGTTGTTTCGAGTTTTCATCTTCTAATACCATCTTTTTAAGCCTAAGTAAAAAAATATGCAAATAATCATCGTATTCTCAAACCGGGAGTCCCACAGTTACGAGGTCAGTTCCTACGAGTTACATTGGTCCTGTGGGAGGTGTTGGTACCACCCACGGGGCTGTTCCACCGTTCGGGGGCTGTTTCGAGTTTTCACCCTCTAACTCCATGTTTTACTTAAGTCTAGAAATATGCATATTACCGTCGTATTCTCAAACTGGGAGACCCGCGGCTGCGGGGTCAGTTCCTACGAGTTACATTTGTCCCGTGGGAGGTTTGGTGCCACGTACAGGGACGTTCGGGGGCTGTTTCTAGTTCTCACCCTCTAACGCCATGTTTTTAAGCCTAAGTCCAAAAATATGCAAATTACTGTCTTACTCTCAAACCGGGAGACCAGCGGCTGCAAGGTCAGTTCCTACGAGTTATATTGGTCCCGTGGGAGGTGTTGGTGACACCCAAGGGGACGTTCAGGGGATGTTTCTAGTTCTCACCCTCTAACGCCATATTTTTAAGCCTAAGTCTTGAAATATGCAAATTACCATCGTATTGTCAAACTGGGAGTCCCGCGGCTGCGGGGTCAGTTCCTACGAGTTACATTGGTCCCGTGGGAGGGGTTGGTGCCACCCACGGGGCCGTTTGGGGGCTGTTTCTGGTTCTCACCCTCTAACGCCATATTTTTAAACCTAAGTCTAGAAATATGCAAATTACCATCATATTCTCAAACTTGGAGTCCCGCGGCTGCAGGGTCAGTTCCTATGACTTACATTTGTCCCGTAGGAGGTGTTGGTGCCACCCAAGGGGCGTTCGGGGGCTGTTTCGAGTTTTTATCCTCTAACTCCATATATTGTTTAAGTCTAGAAATATGCAAATTACCTTCGTATCCTCCAACTGGGAGACCCGCGGCTTTGGGGTCAGTTCATACGAGTTACATTGGTCCCGTGGGAGGTGTTGGTGCCACGCACGGGAACGTTCAGGGGCAGTTTCTAGTTCTCACCCTCTAACGCCATATTTTTAAGCCTAAGTCTAGAAATATACACATTACGTTCGTATTCTCAAACCGGGAGTCCCGCGGCTGCGGGGATAGTTCCTACGAGTTACATTGGTCCTGTGGGAGGTGTTGGTGCCACCCACGGGGCCGTTCGGGGGCTGTTTTGAGTTTCCACCCTCTAACACCATGTTTTTAAGCCTAAGTCTAGAAATATGAAAATTATCGTCGCATTCTCTAACCGGGAGTCCCGCGGTTGCAGTGTGAGTTCCTACGAGTTACATTGGTCCCGTGGGAGGTGTTGGTGCCACACATGGGGCCGTTAGAGGGCTGTTTTGAGTTTTCACCCTCTAACGCCATGTTTTTAAGCCTAAGTCTAAAAATATGCAAACTATCGTCGTATTCTCAAAAAGGGAGTCCCGCGGCTGCGGGGTCAGTTCCTATGAGTTACATTGGTCCTGTGGGAGGTGTTGGTGCCACCCACGGGGCTGTTCCACTGTTCGGGGGCTGTTTCGAGTTTTCACCCTCTAACTCCATGTTTTGCTTAAGTCTAGAAATATGCAAATTACCGTCGTATTCTTAAACTGGGAGACCCGCAGCTGTGGGGTAATTTCCTACGAGTTACATTAGTCCCGTGGGAGGTGTTGGTGCCACGAACAAGGACGTTCGGGGGCTGTTTCTAGTTCTCACCCTCTAACACCATGTTTTTAAGCCAAAGTTCATAAATATATAAATTATCGTCGTACTCTCGAACCAGGAGACCCGCGGCTGCGGGGTCAGTTCCTACGAGTTACATTAGTCCCGTGGGAGGTGTTGGTGACACCCACGGGGACGTTCGGGGGATGTTTCGAGTTCTCACCCTCTAACTCCATATTATTAAGCCTAAGTACAAAAATATATAAGTTACCACCGTATTCTCAAACCGGGACTCCCGCGGCTGCGGGGTCAGTTCGTACGAGTTACATTGGTCCCGTGGGAGGTGTTGGTGCCACCCACGGAGCCGTTCGTGGGCTAGTTCTAGTTCTCACCCTCTAATGCCATTTTTTTAGCCTAAGTCTAGAAATATGCAAATTACCCTCGTACTCTCAAACCGGGAGGCCCGCGGCTGCGAGGTCCATTCTTACTAGTTACATTGGTCCCGTGGGAGGTGTTGGTGCCACCCACGGGGACGTTCAGGGGCTGTTTCTAGTTCTCACCCTCTAACGCCATGTTTTTAAGCCTATGCCTAGAAATATGCAAATTATCGTCGTACTCTCAAACCGAGAGTCCCGCAGCTGCGGGGATAGTTCCTACGAGTTACATTGGTCCCGTGGGAGGTGTTGGTGCCACCCACGGGGTCGTTCGGGGGCTGTTTTGAATTTTCGCCCTCTAACGCCATGTTTCTAAGCCTAAGTCTAAAAATATGCAAATTATCGTCGTATACTCAAATCGGGAGTTTTGCGGCTGCGGGGTCAGTTCCTATGAGTTACATTGGTCCCGTGGGAGATGTTGGTGCCACCCACGGGGCCGTTCGGGGGATGTTTCGAGTTTTAACCCTCTAACGCCATGTTTTGCTTAAGTCTAGAAATATGCAAATTATCATTGTATTCTCAAATCGGGAGACCTGCGGCTGCGGGGTCAGTTCCTATGAGTTACATTGGTCCTGTGGGAGGTGTTGGTGCCACCCACGGGGCTGTTCCACAGTTTGGGGGCTGTTTCGAGTTTTCACCCTCTAACTCCATGTTTTGCTTAAGTCTAAAAATATGCAAATTACTGTCGTATTCTTAAACTGGGAGACCCGCAGCTGTGGGGTCATTTCCTACGAGTTACATTGGTCCCGTGGGAGGTGTTGGTGCCACGAACAAGGACGTTCGGGGGCTGTTTCTAGTTCTCACCCTCTAACGCCATGTTTTTAAGCCAAAGTTCATAAATATGTAAATTACCGTCGTACTCTCAACCCGGGAGACCCGCGGCTGCGGGGTCAGTTCCTAAGAGTTACATTAGTCCCGTGGGAGGTGTTGGTGACACCCACGGGGACGTTCGGGGGATGTTTCGAGTTCTCACCCTCTAACGCCATATTTTTAAGCCTAACTCTAAAATTATATAAATTACCACCGTATTCTCAAACCGGGACTCCCGCGGCTGCGGGGTCAGTTCGTACGAGTTACATTGGTCCCGTGGGAGGTGTTGGTGCCACCCACGGAGCCGTTCGGGGGCTAGTTCTAGTTCTCACCCTCTAATGCCATTTTTTTAGCCTAAGTCTAGAAATATGCAAATTACCCTCGTACTCTCAAACCGGGAGACCCGCGGCTGCGAGGTCCATTCTTACTAGTTACATTGGTCCCGTGGGAGGTGTTGGTGCCACCCACGGGGACGTTCAGGGGATATTTCTAGTTCTCACCCTCTAACGCCATGTTTTTAAGCCTATGCCTAAAAATATGCAAATTATCGTCGTACTCTCAAACCGAGAGTCCCGCGGCTGCGGGGACAGTTCCTACGAGTTACATTGGTCCCGTGGGAGGTGTTGGTGCCACCCACGGGGTCGTTCGGGGGCTGTTTTGAATTTTCACGCTCTAACGCAATGTTTCTAAGCCTAAGTCTAAAAATATGCAAATTATCGTCGTATACTCAAATCGGGAGTTCTGCGGCTGCGGGGTCAGTTCCTATGAGTTACATTGGTCCCGTGGGAGGTGTTGGTGCCACCCAGGGGGCCGTTCGGGGGATGTTTCGAGTTTTAACCCTCTAACGCCAAGTTTTGCTTAAGTCTAGAAATATGCAAATTATCATTGTATTCTCAAATCGGGAGACTTGCGGCTGCGGGGTCAGTTCTTACGAGTTACATTGGTCCCGTGGGAGGTGTTGGAACCACCCACGGGGACGTTCGGGGGCTGTTTCTAGTTCTCACCCTCTAACGCCATGTTTTTAAGCCTAAATCTAAAACTATCCAAATTTCCCTCGTTTTCTCATATCGAGGGTCCCGCGACTGCGGGGTAAGTTTCTACGAGTTACATTGGTGCCGTGGGTGGTGTTGGTGCCTCCCACGGGAACGTTCGGGGGCTGTTTCTAGTTCTTACCCTCTAACGCCATGTTTTTAAGCCTAAGTCTAGAAATATGAAAATTACCATCGTACTCTCAAACCGGGAGACCCGCGGGTGCTGGGTGAGTTCCTACGAGTTACATTGGTCCCGTAGGAGGTGTTGGTGCCACCCACGGGGCCGTTCGGGGGCTATTTCGAGTTCTCACCCTCCAACGCAATGTTTTTAAGCCTAAGCCTATAAATATGCAAATTACCATCGTATTCTCAAACTGGGAGTCCCACGGCTATGGGGTTAAGGCCTACGAGTTACATTGTTCCCGTGGGAGGTGTTGGTGCCACCCACGGGGTTGGGGGATGTTTCTAGTTCTCACCCTCTAATGCCATATTTTTAAGCCTACGTCTAGAAATATGCAAATTACCTTCGTATTCTCAAATCGGGAGTCCCGCGGCTGCGGGGATAGTTCCTACGAGTTACATTGGTCCCGTGGGAGGTGTTGGTGCCACGTACGGCACCGTTCGGGGGCTGTTTTGAGTTTTCACCATCTAACGCCATGTTTTTAAGCCTAAGTCTATAAATATGAAAATTATCGTCGCATTATCTAACCGGGAGTCCCGCGGCTGCGAGGTCAGTTCCTACGAGTTACATTGGTCCCGTGGGAGGTGTTGGTGGCACCCATGGGGCCGTTAGAGGGCTGCTTCGAGTTTTCACCTTCTAATGCCATCTTTTTAAGCCTAAGTAAAAAAATATGCAAATAATCATCGTATTCTCAAACCGGGAGTCCCATAGCTACGAGGTCAGTTCCTACGAGTTACATTGGTCCTGTGGGAGGTGTTGGTACCACCCACGGGGCTGTTCCACCGTTCGGGGGCTGTTTCGATTTTTCACCCTCTAACTCCATGTTTTACTTAAGTCTAGAAATATGCAAATTACCGTCGTATTCTCAAACTGGGAGACCCGCGGCTGCGGGGTCAGTTCCTACGAGTTACATTGGTCCCGTGGGAGGTGTTGGTGCCACGCACAGGGACGTTCGGGTGCTGTTTATAGTTCTCACCCTCTAACGCCATGTTTTTAAGCCTAAGTCCAAAAATATGCAAATTAATGTCTTACTCTCAGACCGGGAGACCAGCGGCTGCAAGGTCAGTTCCTACGAGTTATATTGGTCCCGTGGGAGGTGTTGGTGACACCCAAGGGGACGTTCGGGAGATGTTTCTAGTTCTCACCCTCTAACGTCATATTTTTAAGCCTAAGTCTTGAAATACGCAAATTACCATCGTATTGTCAAACTGGGAGTCCTGCGGCTGCGGGGTCAGTTCCTACGAGTTACATTGGTCCCGTGGGAGGGGTTGGTGCCACCCACGGGGCCGCTTGGGGGCTGCTTCTGGTTCTCACCCTCTAACGCCATATTTTTAAACCTAAGTCTAGAAATATGCAAATTACCATCATATTCTCAAACATGGAGTCCCGCGGCTGCGGGGTCAGTTCCTATGACTTACATTTGTCCCGTAGGAGGTGTTGGAGCCACCCACGGGCCGTTCGGGGGATGTTTCTAGTTCTTACCCTCTAACGCCATATTTTTTGGTGTAAGTATAGAAAATGCAAATTATCGTCGTATTCTCAAACTGGGAGTCCCGCGGCTGCGGGGTCAGTACCTACGAGTTACATTGGTCCCGTGGGAGGTGTTGGTGCCACGCACGGGAACGTTCAGGGGATGTTTCTAGTTCTCACCCTCTAACGCCATATTTTTAAGCCTACGTCTAGAAATATACACATTACATTCGTATTCTCAAACCGGGAGTCCCGCGGCTGCGAGGATAGTTCCTACGAGTTACATTGGTCCTGTTGGAGGTGTTGGTGCCACCCACGGGGCCGTTCGGGGGCTGTTTTGAGTTTCCACCCTCTAACACCATGTTTTTAAGCCTAAGTCTAGAAATATGAAAATTATCGTCGCATTCTCTAACCGGGAGTCCCGCGGCTGCGGTGTGAGTTCCTACGAGTTACATTGATCCCGTGGGAGGTGTTGGTGCCACACATGGGGCCGTTAGAGGGCTATTTTGAGTTTTCACCCTCTAACGCCATGTTTTTAAGCCTAAGTCTAAAAATATGCAAACTATCGTCGTATTCTCAAAATGGGAGTCCCGCGGCTGCGGGGTCAGTTCCTATGAGTTACATTGGTCCTGTGGGAGGTGTTGGTGCCACCCACGGGGCTGTTCCACCGTTCGGGGGCTGTTTCGAGTTTTCACCCTCTAACTCCATGTTTTGCTTAAGTCTAAAAATATGCAAATTACCGTCGTATTCTTAAACTGGGAGACCCGCAGTTGTGGGGTCATTTCCTACGAGTTACATTGGTCCCGTGGGAGGTGTTGGTGCCACGAACAAGGATGTTCGGGGGCTGTTTCTAGTTCTCACCCTCTAACGCCATGTTTTTAAGCCAAAGTTCATAAATATGTAAATTACCGTCGTACTCTCAAACCGGGAGACCCGCGGCTGCGGGGTCAGTTCCTACGAGTTACATTAGTCCCGTTGGAGGTGTTGGTGACACCCATGGGGACGTTCGGGGGATGTTTCGAGTTCTCACCCTATAACGCCATATTTTTAAGCCTAAGTCTAAAAATATATAAATTACCACCGTATTCTCAAACCGGGACTCCCGCGGATGCGGGGTCAGTTCGTACGAGTTACATTGGTCCCGTGGGAGGTGTTGGTGCCACCCAAGGAGCCGTTCGGGGGCTAGTTCTAGTTCTCACCCTCTAATGCCATTTTTTTAGCCTAAGTCTAGAAATATGCAAATTACCCTCGTACTCTCAAACCGGGAGACCCGCGGCTACGAGGTCCATTCTTACTAGTTACATTGGTCCCGTGGGAGGTGTTGGTGCCACCCACGGGGACGTTCAGGGGCTGTTTCTAGTTCTCACCCTCTAACGCCATGTTTTTAAGCCTATGCCTAGAAATATGCAAATTATCGTCGTACTCTCAAACCGAGAGTCACGCGGCTGCGGGGACAGTTCCTACGAGTTACATTGGTCCCGTGGGAGGTGTTGGTGCCACCCACGGGGTCGTTCGGGGGTTGTTTTGAATTTTCACCCTCTAACGCCATGTTACTAAGCCTAAGTCTAAAAATATGCAAATTATCGTCGTATACTCAAATCGGAAGTTCTGCGGCTGCGGGGTCAGTTCCTATGAGTTACATTGGTCCCGTGGGAGGTGTTGGTGCCACCCACGGGGCCGTTCGGGGGATGTTTCGAGTTTTAACCCTCTAACGCCATGTTTTGCTTAAGTCTAGAAATATGCAAATTATCATTGTATTCTTAAATCGGGAGACCTGCGGCTGCGGGGTCAGTTCCTACGAGTTACATTGGTCCCGTGGGAGGTGTTGGAACCACCCACGGGGATGTTCGGGGGCTGTTTCTAGTTCTCACCCTCTAACGCCATTTTTTAAGCCTAAATCTAAAACTATGCAAATTTCCCTCGTTTTCTCATATCGAGGGTCCCGCGACTGCGGGGTCAGTGTCTACGAGTTACATTGGTGCCGTGGGTGGTGTTGGTGCCTCCCACGGGAACGTTCGGGGGCTGTTTCTAGTTCTTACCCTCTAACGCCATGTTTTTAAGCCTAAGTCTAGAAATATGCAAATTACCATCGTACTCTCAAACCGGGAGACCCGCGGCTGCTGGGTGAGTTCCTACGAGTTACATTGGTCCCGTAGGAGGTGTTGGTGCCACCCACGGGGCCGTTCGGGGGCTATTTCGAGTTCTCACCCTCCAACGCAATGTTTTTAAGCCTAAGCCTATAAATATGCAAATTACCATCGTATTCTCAAACTGGGAGTCCCACGGCTACGGGGTTAAGGCCTACGAGTTACATTGTTCCCGTGGGAGGTGTTGGTGCCACCCACGGGGTTGGGGGATGTTTCTAGTTCTCACCCTCTAATTCCATATTTTTAAGCCTACGTCTAGAAATATGCAAATTACCTTCGTATTCTCAAATCGGGAGTCCCGCGGCTGCGGGGTTAGTTCCTACGAGTTACATTGGTCCCGTGGGAGGTGTTGGTGCCACGTACGGCGCCGTTCGGGGGCTGTTTTGAGTTTTCACCATCTAACGCCATGTTTTTAAGCCTAAGTCTAGAAATATGTAAATTATCATCGCATTATCTAACCGGGAGTCCCGCGGCTGCGGGGTCAGTTCCTACGAGTTACATTGGTCCCGTGGGAGGTGTTGGTGGCACCCATGGGGCCGTTAGAGGGCTGTTTCGAGTTTTCACCTTCTAATGCCATCTTTTTAAGCCTAAGTAAAAAAATATGCAAATAATCATCGTATTCTCAAACCGGGAGTCCCACAGCTACGAGGTCAGTTCCTACGAGTTACATTGGTCCTGTGGGAGGTGTTGGTACCACCCACGGGGCTGTTCCACCGTTCGGGGGCTGTTTCGAGTTTTCACCCTCTAACTCCATGTTTTACTTAAGTCTAGAAATATGCAAATTACCGTCATATTCTCAAACTGGGAGACCCGCGGCTGCGGGGTCAGTTCCTACGAGTTACATTGGTCCCGTGGGAGGTGTTGGTGCCACGCACAGGGACGTTCGGGGGCTGTTTCTAGTTCTCAACCTCTAACACCATGTTTTTAAGCCTAAGTCCAAAAATATGCAAATTACTGTCTTACTCTCAAATCGGGAGACCAGCGGCTGCAAGGTCAGTTCCTACGAGTTATATTGGTCCCGTGGGAGGTGTTGGTGACACCCAAGGGGACGTTCGGGGGATGTTTCTAGTTCTCACCCTCTAACGCCATATTTTTAAGCCTAAGTCTAGAAATACGCAAATTACCATCGTATTGTCAAACTGGGAGTCCCGCGGCTGCGGGGTCAGTTACTACGAGTTACATTGGTCCCGTGGGAGGGGTTGGTGCCACCCACGGGGCCGTTTGGGGGCTGTTTCTGGTTCTCACCCTCTGACGCCATATTTTTAAGCCTAAGTCTAGAAATATGCAAATTACCGTAATATTCTCAAACTGGGACTCCCGCGGCTGCGGGGTCATTTCCTATGAGTTACATTTGTCCCGTAGGAGGTGTTGGTGCCACCCACAGGGCGTTCGGGGCTGTTTCGAGTTTTCACCCTCTAACTCCATGTTTTGCTTAAGTCTAGAAAAAATGCAAATTACCATCGTATTCTCCAACTGGGAGACCCGCGGCTGTGGGGTCAGTTCATACGAGTTACATTGCTCCCGTGGGAGGTGTTGGTGCCACGCACGGGGACGTTCGGCGGATGTTTCTAGTTCTCACCCTCTAACGCCATATTTTTAAGCCTACGTCTAGAAATATACACATTACGTTCGTATTCTCAAACCGGGAGTCCCGCAGCTGCGGGGATAGTTCCTACGAGTTACATTGGTCCCGTGGCAGGTGTTGGTGCCACATATGGGGCCGTTAGAGGGCTGTTTTGAGTTTTCACCCTCTAACGCCATATTTTTAAGCCTAAGTCTAAATATATGCAAATTACCATCGTATTGTCAAACTCGGAGTCCCGCGGCTGCAGGGTTAGTTCCAACGAGTTACATTGGTCCCGTGGGAGGTGTTGGTGCCACCCACGGGGCCGTTAGGGGGTTGTTTCTGGTCCTATGAGTTATATTGGTCCCGTGGGAGGTGTTGGTGCCACCCATGGGGCCGTTTGGGCGCTATTTCTGGTTCTCACCCTCTAACGCCATATTTTTAAACCTAAGTCTATAAATATGCAAATTACCATCATATTCTCAAACTGGGAGTCCCGCGGCTGCGGGGTCAGTTCCTATGACTAACATTTGTCCCGTAGGAGGTGTTGGTGCCACCCACGGGGCGTTCGGGGGCTATTTCGAGTTTTCACCCTCTAACTCCATATATTGCTTAAGTCTAGAAATATGCAAATTACCGTCGTATTCTCCAACTGGGAGACCCGCGGCTTTGGGGTCAGTTCATATGAGTTACATTGGTCCCGTGGGAGGTGTTGGTGCCACGCACGGGGACGTTCGGGGGCTGTTTCTAGTTCTCACCCTCTAACGCCATATTTTTAAGCATACGTCTAGAAATGTACACATTACGTTCGTATTCTCAAACCGGGAGTCCCGCAGCTGCGGGGATAGTTCCTATGATTTACAATCGTCCTGTGGGAGGTGTTGGTGCCACCCACGGGGCCGTTCGGGGGCTGTTTTGAGTTTTCACCCTCTAACGCCATGTTTTTAAGCCTAAGTCTAGAAATATGAAAATTATCATCGCATTCTCTAACCGGGAGTCCCACGGCTGCGGTGTGAGTTCCTACGAGTTACATTGGTCCCGTGGGAGGTGTTGGTGCCACACATGGGGCCGTTAGAGGGTTGTTTTGAGTTTTCACCCTCTAAGGCCATGTTTTAAGCCTAAGTCTAAAAATATGCAAACTATCGTCATATTCTCAAAACGGGAGTCCCGCGGCTACGGGGTCAGTTACTATGAGTTACATTGGTCCTGTGGGAGGTGTTGGTGCCAACCACGGGGCTGTTCCACCGTTCGGGGGCTGTTTCGAGTTTTCACCCTCTAACTCCATGTTTTGTTTAAGTCTAGAAATATGCAAATTACCGTCGTATTCTCAAACTGGGAGATCCGCAGATGCGGGGTCAGTTCCTACGAGTTACATTGGTCCCGTGGCAGGTTCTGGTGCCACATATGGGGCCGTTAGAGGGCTGTTTTGAGTTTTCACCCTCTAAGGCCATATTTTTAAGCCTAAGTCTTAAAATATGCAAATTACCCTCATATTCTCAAACTGGGAGTCCCGTGGCTGCGGGGTTAGTTCCTATGAGTTACATTTGTCCCATGGGAGGTGTTGTTCCCACCCACGGGGAGTTCGGGGGCTGTTTCGAGTTTTCACCCTCTAACTCCATATATTGCTTAAGTCTAGAAATATGCAAATTTCCGTCGTATTCTCATACTCGTACACCCGCGGCTATGGAGTCAGTTCCTACGAGTTACATTAGTCCCGTGGGAGGTGTTGGTGCCATGCACGGGGACGTTCGGGGGCTGTTTCTAGTTCTCACCCTCTAACGCCATGTTTTTAAGCCTAACTCTAGATATATGAAAATTACCATTGTACTCTCAAATCGGGAGACCAGCGGGTGCGAGGTCAGTTCCTATGAGTTACATTAGTCCTGTGGGAGGTGTTGGTGACACCCACGGAGACGTTCGGGGGATGTTTCCAGTTCTCACCCTCTAACGCCATATTTTTAAGCCTAACTCTTGAAATATGAAAATTACCATCGTATTGTCAAACTGGGAGTCCTACGGTTGCGGGGTCAGTTCCTATGAGTTATATTGGTCCCGTGGGAGGTGTTGGTGCCCCCCATGGGGCCGTTTGGGGGCAGTTTCTGGTTCACACCCTCTAACGCCATATTTTTAAGCCTAAGTCAAGAAATATGCAAATTACCGTAATATTCTCAAACTGGGACTCCCGCGGCTGCGGGGTCATTTCCTATGAGTTACATTTGTCCCGTGGGAGGTGTTGGTGCCACCCACAGGGCGTTCGGGGGCTGTTTCGAGTTTTCACCCTCTAACTCTATGTTTTGCTTAAGTCTAGAAATATGCAAATTACCGTCGTATTCTCCAACTGGGAGACCCGCGGCTGTGGGGTCAGTTCATACGAGTTACATTGGTCCCGTGGGAGGTGTTGGTGCCACGCACGAGGACGTTCGGGGGCTGTTTCTAGTTCTCACCCTCTAACGCCATATTTTTAAGCCTACGCCTAGAAATATACACATTACGTTCGTATTCTCAAACCGGGAGTCCCGCGCCTGCGGGGATAGTTCCTTCGATTTACATTGGTCCTGTGGGAGGTGTTGGTGCCACCCACGGGGCCGTTCGGGGGCTGTTTTGAGTTTTCACCCTCTAACGCCATGTTTTTAAGCCTAAGTCTAGAAATATGAAAATTATCGTCGCATTCTCTAATCCGGAGTCCCGCGGCTGCGGTGTGAGTTCCTACGAGTTACATTGGTCCCGTGGGAGGTGTTGGTGCCACACATGGGGCCGTTAGAGGGCTGTTTTGAGTTTTCACCCTCTAACGCCATGTTTTTAAGCCTAAGTCTAAAAATATGCAAACTATCGTCGTATTCTCAAAACGGGAGTCCCGCGGCTGCGGGGTCAGTTGCTATGAGTTACATTGGTCCTGTGGGAGGTGTTGGTGCCACCCACGGGGCTGTTCCACCGTTCGGGGGCTGTTTCGAGTTTTCACCCTCTAACGCCATGTTTTGCTTAAGTCTAGAAATATGCAAATTATCGTCGTATTCTTAAACTGGGAGACCCGCGATAGCGGGGTCAGTTCCTACGAGTTACATTGGTCCCGTGGGAGGTGTTGGTGCCATGCACGGGGACGTTCGGGGGCTGTTTCTAGTTCTCACCCTCTAACGCCATGTTTTTAAGCCTAAGTCTAGAAATATGCAAATTACCATCGTTCTCTCAAACCGGGAGACCAGCGGCTGCGAGGTCAGTTCCTACGAGTTAAATTGGTCCCGTGGGAGGTGTTGCTGACACCCACGAGGACGTTCGGGGGATGTTTCTAGTTCTCACCCTCTAACGTCATATTTTTAAGCCTAAGTCTTGAAATACGCAAATTACCATCGTATTGTCAAACTGGGAGTCCCGCGGCTGCGGGGTCAGTTCCTACGAGTTACATTGGTCCCGTGGGAGGGGTTGGTGCCACCCACGGGGCCGTTTGGGGGCTGTTTCTGGTTCTCACCCTCTAATGCCATATTTTTAAGCCTAAGTCTAGAAATATGCAAATTACCATCATATTCTCAAACTGGGAGTCCCGCGGCTGCGGGGTCAGTTCCTATGACTTACATTTGTCCCGTAGGAGGTGTTGGTGCCACCCATGGGGCGTTCGGGGGCTGTTTCGAGTTTTCACCCTCTAACTCCATATATTGCTTAAGTCTAGAAATATGAAAATTACCGTCGTATTCTCAAACTAGGAGACCCGCGGCTTTGGGGTCAGTTCATACGAGTTACATTGGTCCCGTGGGAGGTGTTGGTGCCACGCACGGGGCCGTTGGGGTGGCTGTTTCTAGTTCTCACCCTCTAATGCCATATTTTTAAGCCTACGTCTAGAAATATACACATTACGTTCGTATTCTCAAACTGGGAGTCCCGCGGCTGCGGGGATAGTTCCTACGAGTTACATTGGTCCTGTGGGAGGTGTTGGTGCCACCCACAGGGCCGTTCGGGGGCTGTTTTGAGTTTTCACCCTCTAACGCCATGTTTTTAAGCCTAAGTCTAGAAATATGAAAATTATCGTCGCATTCTCTAACCGGGAGTCCCGCGGCTGCGGTGTGAGTTCCTACGAGTTACATTGGTCCCGTGGGAGGTGTTGGTGCCACACATGGGGCCGTTGGAGGGCTGTTTCGAGTTTTCACCCTCTAACGCCATGTTTTTAAGCCTAAGTCTAAAAATATGCAAACTATCGTCGTATTCTCAAAACGGGAGTCCCACGGCTGCGGGGTCAGTTCCTATGAGTTACATTGGTCCTATGGGAGGTATTGGTGCCACCCACGGGGCTGTTCCACCGTTCGGGGGCTGTTTCGAGTTTTCACCATCTAACTCCATGTTTTTCTTATGTCTAGAAATATGCAAATTACCATCGTATTCTCAAACTGGGAGACCCGCCAATGCGGGGTCAGTTCCTACGAGTTACATTGGTCCCGTGGGAGGTGTTGGTGCCACGTACGGGGACGTTCAGGGGCTGTTTCTAGTTCTCACCCTCTAACGCCATGTTTTTAAGCTTAAGTCTAGAAATATGCAAATTACCATCGTACTCTCAAACCGGGAGACCAGCGGCTGCGAGGTCAGTTCCTACGAGTTACATTAGTCCCCTGGGAGGTGTTGGTGACACCCACGGGGACGTTCGGGGGATGTTTTCAGTTCTCACCCTCTAACGCCATATTTTTAAGCCTAAGTCTAGAAATATGCAAATTACCATCGTATTGTCAAACTGGGAGTCCCGCGGCTGCGGGGTCAGTTCCAACGAGTTACATTGGTCCCGTGGGAGGTGTTGGTGCCACCCACGGGGCCGTTTGGGGGCTGTTTCTGGGTCTCACCCTCTAACGCCATATTTCTAAGCCGAAGTCTAGAAATATGCAAATTACCGTCATATTCTCAAACTGGGAGTCCCGCGGCTGCGGGGTTAGTTCCTATGAGTTACATTTGTCCCGTGGGAGGTGTTGGTGCCACCCACGGGGCGTTCGGGGGCTGTTTCGAGTTTTCACCCTCTAACTCCATATATTGCTTAAGTCTAGAAATATGCAAATTACCGTCGTATTCTCCAACTGGGAGACCCGCGGTTGTGGAGTCAGTTCCTACGAGTTACATTGGTCCCGTGGGAGGTGTTGGTGCCACCCACGGGGCCGTTGGGGGGTTATTTCTAGTTCTCACCCTATAAGGCCATATTTTTAAGTCTACGTCTAGAAATATAAAAATTACCTTCGTATTCTAAAACCGGGAGTCCCGCAGCTGCGGGGATAGTTCCTACGAGTTACATTGGTCCTGTGGGAGGCGTTGGTGCCACCCACGGGGCCGTTCGGGGGCTGTTTTGAGGTTTCACCCTCTAACGCCATGTTTTTAAGCCTAAGTCCAGAAATATGAAAATTATCATCGCATTCTCTAATCGGGAGTCCCGCGGCTGCGGTGTCAGTTCCTACGAGTTACATTGGTCCCGTGGGAGGTGTTGGTGCCACACATGGGGCCGTTAGAAGGCTGTTTCGAGTTTTCACCCTCTAACGCCATGTTTTTAAGCCTGAGTCTAAAAATATGCAAACTATCATCGTATTCTCAAAACAGGAGTCCCGCGGCTGCGGGGTCCGTTCCTATGAGTTACATTGGTCCTGTGGGAGGTGTTGGTGCCACCCACGGGGCTGTTCCACCGTTCGGGGGTCGTTTCGAGTTTTCACCCTCTAACTCCATGTTTTGCTTAAGTCTAGAAATATGAAAATTACCGTCGTATTCTCAAACTGGGAGACCTGCGGCTGAGGAGTCAGTTCCTACGAGTTACATTGTTCCCGTGGGAGGTGTTGGTGCCACGCACGGGGACGTTCGGGGGTTGTTTCTAGTTCTCACCCTCTAACGCCATGTTTTTAAGCCTAAGTCCAGAAATATGAGAATTACCATCGAACTCTCAAACCGGGAGACCAGCGGCTGCGAGGTCAGTTGTTACGAGTTACATTGGTTCCCTGGGAGGTGTTGGTGACACCCACGGGGACGTTCGGGGGATGTTTCCAGTTCTCATCCTCTAACGCCATAGTTTAAAGCCTAAGTCTAGAAATATCCAAATTACCATCGTATTGTCCAACTGGGAGTCCTGCGGCTACGGGGTCAGTTCCAACGGGTTAAATTGGTACCGTGGGAGGTGTTGGAGCCACCCACGGGGCCGTTTGGGGGCTGTTTCTGGTTCTCACCCTCTAACGCCATATTTTTAAGCCTATGTCTAGAAATATGCAAATTACTGTCATATTCTCAAACTGGGAGTCCCGCGGCTGCGGGGTCAGTTCCTATGAGTTACATTTGTCCCGTGGGAGGTGTTGGTACCACCCACGGGACGTTCGGGGGCTGTTTTGAGTTTTCACCCTCTAACTCCATATATTGCTTAAGTCTAGAAATATTCAAATTACCGTCGTATTCTCCAACTGGGAGACCCGCGGCTGTGGAGTCAGTTCCTACGAGCTACATCGGTCCCATGGGAGGTGTTGGTGCCACCCACGGGGCCGTTGGGGGGATGTTTCTAGTTCTCACCGTCTAACGCCATATTTTTAAGTCTACGTCTAGAAATATATAAATTACCTTCGTATTCTAAAACCGGGAGTCCCGCGGCTGCGGGGATAGTTCCTACGAGTTACATTGGTCCTGTGGGAGGTGTTGGTGCCACCCACGGGGCCGTTATTGGGCTGTTTGGAGTATTCACCCTCTAACGCCATGTTTTTAAGCCTAAGTCTAGAAATATGAAAATTATCGTCGCATTCTCTAACCGGGAGTCCCGCGGCTGCGGGGTCAGTTCCTACGAGTTACATTGGTCCCGTGGGAGGCGTTGGTGCCACACATGGGGCCGTTAGAGGGCTGTTTCGAGTTTTCACTCTCTAACGCCATGTTTTTAAGCCTAAGTCTAAAAATATGCAAATTATCATCGTATTCTCAAATCAGGAGTCCCGCGGCTGCGGGGTCAGTTCCTATGAGTTGCATTGTTCCCGTGGGAGGTGTTGGTGCCACCCACGGGACTGTTCCACCGTTCGGGGGTTGTTTCGAGTTACCACCCTCTAACTCCATGTTTTGCTTAAGTCTAGAAATATGCAAATTACCGTCGTATTCTCAAACTGGGAGACCCGCTGCTGCGGGGTCAGTTCCTACGAGTTACATTGGTCCCGTGGGAGGTCTTGGCGCCACGCACGGGGACGTTCGGGGGCTGTTTCTAGGTCTCACCCTCTAACGCCATGTTTATAAGCCTATGTCTAGAAATATTCAAATTACCTTCATATTCTCAAACCGGGAGTCCCACGGCTGCGGGGTCAATTCCTATGAGTTACATTGGTCCTGTGGGAGGTGTTAGTGCCACCCACGGGGCTGTTCCACCGTTCGGGGGCTATTTCAAGTTGTCACCCTCTAACTCCTTGTTTTGCTTAAGTCTAGAAATATGCAAATTACCGTCGTACTCTCAAACCGGGAGACCAGCGGCTGCGAGGTTAGTTCCTACGAGTTACATTGGTCCCGTGGGAGGTGTTGGTGACACCCACGGGTACGTTCGGGGGATGTTTCTAGTTTTCACCCTGTAATGCCATATTTTTAAGCCTAAGTCTAGAAATATGCAAATTACCATCGTATTGTCAAACTGGGAGTCTCGCGGCTGCGGGGTCAGTTCCTACGAGTTACATTGGTCCCGTGGAAGGTGTTGGTGCCACCCATGGGGCCGTTTGGGGGCTGTTTCTGGTTCTCACCCTCAAACGCCATATTTTTAAGCCTAAGTATAGAAATATGTAAATTACCGTCATATTCTCAAACTAGGAGTCCCGCGGCTGCGGGGTCAGTTCCTATGAATTACATTGGTCCCGCAGGAGGTGTTGATGCCACGCAGGGGGACGTTCGGGGGATATTCCTAGTTATCACCCTCTAACGCCATGTTTTTAAGTCAAAGTTTATAAATATGCAAATTACCATCGTACTCTCAAACTGAGTGACCCACGGCTGTGAGGTGAGTTCCTTCGTGTTACATTGGTCCCGTGGGAGGTGTTGGTGACACCCACGGGGACGTTCGGGGAATGTTTCTAGTTCTCACCCTCTAACGCCATATTTTTAAGACTAAGTCTAGAAATATGCAAATTACCATCGTATTCTCAAACCGTGAGTCCCGCGGCTGTGGGGTCAGTTCCTACGAGTTACATTGGTCCCGTGGGTGGTGTTGGTGCCACCCACGGGGCCGTTCGGGGGTATTTCTAGTTCTCAACCTCTAACGCCATATTTTTAAGCCTAAGTCTAGAAATATGCAAATTACCGTTGTACTCTCAAATCGGGAGACCCGCGAATACGAGGTCAGTTCCTACGAGTTACATTGGTCTCGTGGGAGGTGTTGGTGCCACCCACGGGGACGTTCAGGGGCTGTTTCTAGTTCTCACCCTCTAACGCCATGTTTTTAAGCCTATGCCTAGAAATATGCAAATTTCCGTCTTACTCTCAGACCGAGAGTACCGCGACTGCGGGGACATTTCCTACAAGTTGCATTGGTCCCGTGGGAGGTGTTGGTACCACCCACAGGGTCGTTCGGGGGTTGTTTCGAGTTTTAACCCTCTAATGCCATGTTTTTAAGCCTAAGCCTAAAAATATACAAATTATCGTCGTATACTCAAATCGGGAGTTCTGCGGCTGCGGGGTCCGTTCCTATGAGTTACATTGGTCCCGCGGGAGGTGTTGGTGCCACCCACGGGTCGTTCGGGGGATGTTTCGAGTTTTAACCCTCTAACGCCATGTTTTTCTTAAGTCTAGAAATATGGAAATTATCATCGTATTCTCAAATCGGGAGACCTGCGGCAGCGGGGTCAGTTCTTACGAGGTACATTGGTCCGGTGGGAGGCGTTGGAACCACCCACGGGGATGTTCAGGGGATGTTTCTAGTTGTCCCCCTCTAATGCCATGTTTTTAAGCCTAAATCTACAAATATGCAAATTTCCGTCGTATTCTCAAATCGAGAGTCCCGCGACTGCGGGGTCAGTTCCTACGAGTTACATTGGTGCCGTGGGAGGTGTTGGTGCCACCCACAGGGACGTTCGGGGGCTGTTTCTAGTTCTTAACCTCTAACGCCATATTTTTAAGCCTAAGTATAAAATATGCAAATTACCATCGTACTCTCAAACCGGGAGACCCGCGGCTGGTGGGTGAGTTCCTACGAATTACATTGGTCCCGTAGGAGGTGTTGGTGCCACCCACGGGGCCGTTCGGGGGCTATTTCGAGTTCTCCCCCTCTAACGCAATGTTTCTAAGCCTAAGCCTAGAAATATGCAAATTACCATCGTATTCTCAAACTGGGAGTCCCACGGCAACAGGGTCAAGGCCTACGAGTTACATTGTTCCCGTGGGAGGTGTTGGTGCCACCCACGGGGTTGGGAGCAGTTTCTAGTTCTCACCCTCTAATGCCATATTTTTAATCCTACGTCTAGAAAAATGCAAATTACCTTCGTATTCTCAAACCGGGAGTCCCGCGGCTACGGGGATAGTTCCTACGAGTTACATTGGTCCCGTGGGAGGTGTTGGTGCCACGCACGGGGCCGTTCGGGGGCTGTTTTGAGTTTTCACCCTCTAACGCCATATTTTTAAGCCTATGTCTAGAAATATGCAAATTATCATCGCATTCTCTAACCGGGAGTCCCGCGGCTGCGGGGTCAGTTCCTACGAGTTACATTGGTCCCGTTGGAGGTGTTGGTGCCATCCGTGGGGCCGTTAGAGGGCTGTTTCGAGTTTTCACCCTCTAACGCTATGTTTTTAACCCTAAGTCTAAAAATATGAAAATTATCATCGTATTCTCAAACCGGGAGTCTCGTGGCTGCGGGGTCAGTTCCTACGAGTTACATTGGTCCCGTGGGAGGTGTTGGTACCACCCACGGGGCTATTCCACCATTCGGGGGCTTTTTCGAGTTTTCACCTTCTAACTCCATGTTTTGCTTAAGTCTAGAAATATGCAAATTACCGTTGTATTCTCAAACTAGGGGACCCGCGGCTGCTGGGTGAGTTCCTACGAGTTACATTGGTCCCGTGGGAGTGTTTGTGCCACGGAAGGGGACGTTCGGGGGCTGTTTCTAGTTCTCACCCTCTAACGCCATGTTTTTAAGCCTAAGTCTATAAATATGCAAATTACCGTCGTACTCTCAAACTGGGAGACCAACGGCTGCGAGGTCAGTTCCTACGAGTTAGATTGGTAAGTGGGAGGTGTTGGTGACACCCACGGGGACGTTCGGGGGATGTTTCTAGTTCTCACCCTCTAACACCATATTTTTAAGCCTAAGTCTAGAAATATGTAAATTACCATCGTATTGTCAAACTGGGAGTCCCGCGGCTGCGGGGTCAGTTCCTACGAGTTACATTAGTCCCGTCGGAGGTGTTGGTGCCACCCACGGGGCCGTTTGGGGGCTGTTTCTGGTTCTCCCCCTCTAACGCCATATTTTTAAGCCTAAGTCTAGAAAATATGCAAATTACCATCATATTCTCAAACTAGGAGTCCCGCGGCTCTGGGGACAGTTCCAATGAGTTACATTTGTCCCGTGGGAGGTGTTGGTGCTACCCACGGGGCGTTCGGGGCTGTTTCAAGTTTTCACCCTCTAACGCCATATTTTGCTTAAGTCTAGAAATATGAAAATTACCGTCGTATTCTCAAACCGGGACACCCGAGGCTGCGGGTTCAGTTCCTACGAGTTACATTGGTCCCGTGGGAGGTGTTGGTGCCACCCACAGGGCCGTTCGGGGGCTGTTTATAGTTTTCACCCTCTAACGCCATATTTTTAAGCCTAAGTCTAGAAATATGCAAATTACCTTTATATTCTCAAACCGGGAATCCCGCGGCTGTGGGGACAGTTCCTACGAGTTACATTGGTCCCATGGGAGGTGTTGGTGCCACCCACGGGGCCGTTCGGGGGCTGTTTCTAGTTTTCATCCTTTGACACCATGTTTTATGCCTAGGTCTAGAAATATGCAAATTATCATCGTATTTTCAAACGGAGAGTCCCGCGGCTGCGGGGTCAGTTCCTACGAGTTACATTGGTCCCGTGGGAGGTGTTGGTGCCACCCACGGGCCCGTTGGTGGTTGTTTCTAGTTCTCACCCTCTAACACCATGTTTTTAAGCCAAAGTTTAGAAATGTGCAAATTACCATCTTACTCTCAAACCGGGAGACTCGTGGCTGCGGGGTCAGTTCCTACGAGTTACATTGGGCCCGTGGGAGGTGTTGGTGCCACCCACGGGGCCATTCGGGGGATGTTTTGAGTTTTCACCCTCTAACGCCATGTTTTTAAGCCTAAGTCTAGAAATATGAAAATTATCGTCGCATTCTCCAACCAGGAGTCCCACGGCTGCGGTGTCAGTTCCTACGAGTTACATTGGTCTCGTGGGAGGTGTTGGTGCCACACATGGGGCCGTTAGAGGGCTGTTTCGAGTTTTCACCCTCTAACGCCATGTTTTTAAGCCTAAGTCTAAAAATAAGCAAACTATCGTCGTATTTTCAAAACGGGAGTCCCACGGCTGCGGGTTCAATTCCTATGAGTTACATTTGTCCTGTGGGAGGTGTTAGTGCCACCCACGGGGCTGTTCCACCGTTCGGGGGCTGTTTCAAGTTGTCACCCTCTAACACCATGTTTTTCTTAAGTCTAGAAATATGTAAATTACCGTCGTATTCTCCAACTGGGAGACCTGCGGCTGTGGGGTTAGTTCCTACGAGTTACATTGGTCCCGTGGGAGGTGTTGGTGCAACGCACGGGGACGTTCGGGGGCTATTTCTAGTTCTCACCCTCTAACGCCATGTTTTTAAGCCTAAGTCTGGAAATATGCAAATTATCGTGGCATTCTCTAAACAGGAGTCCCGCGGCTGCGGTGTCAGTTCCTACGAGTCACATTGGTCCCGTGGGGGGTGTTGGTGCCACACATGGGGCCGTTAGAGGGCTGTTTCGAGTTTTCACCCTCTAACGCCATGTTTTAAGCCTAAGTTTAAAAATATGCAAACTATCGTCGTATTCGCATAACGGTAGTCCCGCGGTTGCGGGGTCAGTTCCTATGAGTTACATTGGTCCTGTGGGAGGTGTTAGTGCCACCCACGGGGCTGTTCCACCGTTCGGGGGCTATTTCAAGTTGTCACCCTCTAACTCCATGTTTTGCTAAAGTCTAGAAATATGCAAATTATCAACGTACTCTCAAACCGGGAGACCAGCTACTGCGAGGTCAGTTCCTACGAGTTACATTGGTCCCGTGGGAGGTGTTAGTGACGCCCACGGGGACGTTCGGGGGGATGTTTCTAGTTCTCACCCTCTAACGCCATATTTTTAAGCCTAAGTCTAGAAATATGCAAATTACCATCGTATTGTCAAAATGGGAGTCCCGCGGCTGCGGGGTCAGTTCCTACGAGTTACATTAGCACCGTGGGAGGTGTTGGTGCCACCCACGGGGCCGTTTGGCAGCTGTTTCTGGTTCTCACCCTCTAACGCCATATTTTTAAGCCTAAGTCTAAAAATATGCAAACTATCATCATATTCTCAAACCGGGAGTCCCGCGACTCCGGGGTCAGTTCCTATGAGTTACATTTGTCCCGTGGGAGGTGTTGGTGCCACCCACGGGGCGTTCGGGGGCTATTTCGAGTTTTCACCCTCTAACGCCATATTTTGCTAAAGTCTAGAAATATGAAATTTACCATCGTATTCTCAAACCGAGATACCCGCGGCTGCGGGTTCAGTTCCTACGAGTTACATTGGTCCCGTGGGAGGTGTTGGTGCCACCCACAGGGCCGTTCGGGGGCTGTTTCTAGTTTTCACCCTCTAACGCCATATTTTTAAGCCTATGTCTAGAAATATTCAAATTACCTTCATATTCTCAAACCGGGATTCCCGCGGCTGCGGGGACAGTTCCTACGAGTTACATTGGTCCCGTGGGAGGTGTTGGTGCCACCCACGGGGCCGTTCGGGGGCTGTTTCGTGTTTTCATCCTCTGACGCCATGTTTTTAAGCCTAGGTCTAGAAATATGCAAATTATCATCGTATTCTCAAACGGAGAGTCCCGCGGCTGCGGGGTCAGTTCCTACGAGTTACATTGGTCCCGTGGGAGTTGTTGGTGCCACCCACGGGCCCGTTGGTGGGTGTTTCTTGTTCTCACACTCAAACGCCATATTTTTAAGCCTACGTCTAGAAATATGCAAATTACCCTCGTATTCTCAAACGGGGAATCCCGCGGCTGCGGGGACAGTTCCTACGAGTTACATTGGGCCCTTGGGAGGTGTTGGTGCCACCTATGGGGCCATTCGGGGGTTGTTTTGAGTTTTCACCCTCTAACGCCATGTTTTTAAGCCTAAGTCTAGAAATATTAAAATTATCGCCGCATTCTCTAACCAGGAATCCCGCGCCTGCGGTGTCAGTTCCTACGAGTTACATTGGTCCCTTGGGAGGTGTTGGTGCCACACATGGGGCCGTTAGAGGGTTGTTTCGAGTTTTCACCCTCTAATGCTATATTTTTAATCCTAAGTCTAAAAATATGCAAACTATCATCGTATTCTCAAAACGGGAGTCCCACGGTTGCGGGGACAATTCCTATGAGTTACATTGGTCCTGTGGGAGGTGTTGGTGCCACCCACAGGGCTGTTCCACCGTTCGGGGGCTATTTCAAGTTGTCACCCTCTAACTCCATGTTTTGCTTAAGTCTAGAAATATGCAAATTACCGTCGTATTCTCCAACTGGGAGACCTGCGGCTGTGGGGTTAGTTCCTACGAGTTACATTGGTCCCGTGGGAGGTGTTGGTGCAACGCACAGGGACGTTTGGGGGCTGTTTCTAGTTCTCACCCTCTAACACCATGTTTTTAAGCCAAAGTTTAGAAATGTGGAAATTACCTTCGTACTCTCAACCCGGGAGACCCGCGGCTGCGGGGTCAGTTCCTACCAGTTACATTGGTCCCGTGGGGGGTGTTGGTGCCACACATGGGGCTGTTAGAGGGCTGTTTCGAGTTTTCACCCTCTAACGCCATGTTTTTAAGCCTAAGTCTAAAAATATGCAAACTATCGTCGTATTCTCAAAATGGTAGTCCCGCGGTTGCGGGGTCAGTTCCTATGAGTTACATTGGTCCTGTGGGAGGTGTTGGTGCCACCCACGGGGCTGTTCCACCGTTCGGGGGCTGTTTCAAGTTGTCACCCTCTAACTCCATGTTTTTCTTAAGTCTAGAAATATGCAAATTATCGTCGTATTCTCCAACTGGGAGACCTGCGGCTGCAGGGTCAGTTCCTACGAGTTACATTGGTCCCGTGGGAGGTGTTGGGGCAACGCACAGGGACGTTTGTGGGCTGTTTCTAGTTCTCACCCTCTAACGCCATGTTTTTAAGCCGAAGTTTAGAAATGTGCAAATTACCGTCGTATTCTCCAACTGGGAGACCTGCGGCTGTGGGGTTAGTTCCTACGAGTTATATTGGTGCCGTGGGAGGTGTTGGTGCAACGCACGGGGATGTTCGGGGGCTGTTTCTAGTTCTCACCCTCTAACGCCATGTTTTTAAGCCTAAGTCTGGAAATATGCAAATTATCGTGGCATTCTCTAAACAGGAGTCCCGCGGCTGCGGTGTCAGTTCCTACGAGTCACATTGGTCCCGTGGGGGGTGTTGGTGCCACACATGGGGCCGTTAGAGGGCTATTTCGAGTTTTCACCCTCTAACGCCATGTTTTAAGCCTAAGTCTAAAAATATGCAAACTATCGTCGTATTCTCATAACGGTAGTCCCGCGGTTACGGGGTCAGTTCCTATGAGTTACATTGGTCCTGTGGGAGGTGTTAGTGCCACCCACGGGGCTGTTCCACCGTTCGGGGGCTATTTCAAGTTGTCACCCTCTAACTCCATGTTTTGCTTAAGTCTAGAAATATGCAAATTATCGACGTACTCTTAAACCGGGAGACCAGCTACTGCGAGGTCAGTTCCTACGAGTTACCTTGGTCCCGTGGGAGGTGTTAGTGACGCCCACGGGGACGTTCGGGGGGATGTTTCTAGTTCTCACCCTCTAACGCCATATTTTTAAGCCTAAGTCTAGAAATATGCAAATTACCATCGTATTGTCAAAATGGGAGTCCCGCGGCTGCGGGGTCAGTTCCTACGAGTTACATTAGCACCGTGGGAGGTGTTGGTGCCACCCACGGGGCCGTTTGGCGGCTATTTCTGGTTCTCACCCTCTAACGCCATATTTTTAAGCCTAAGTCTAAAAATATGCAAACTATCATCATATTCTCAAACCGGGAGTCCCGCGACTCCGGGGTCAGTTCCTATGAGTTACATTTGTCCCGTGGGAGGTGTTGGTGCCACCCACGGGGCGTTCGGGGGCTATTTCGAGTTTTCACCCTCTAACGCCATATTTTGCTAAAGTCTAGAAATATGAAATTTACCATCGTATTCTCAAACCGGGATACCCGCGGCTGCGGGTTCAGTTCCTACGAGTTACATTGGTCCCGTGGGAGGTGTTGGTGCCACCCACAGGGCCGTTCGGGGGCTGTTTCTAGTTTTCACCCTCTAACGCCATATTTTTAAGCCTATGTCTAGAAATATTCAAATTACCTTCATATTCTCAAACCGGGATTCCCGTGGCTGCGGGGACAGTTCCTACGAGTTACATTGGTCCCGTGGGAGGTGTTGGTGCCACCCACGGGCCCGTTCGGGGGCTGTTTCGTGTTTTCATCCTCTGACGCCATGTTTTTAAGCCTAGGTCTAGAAATATGCAAATTATCATTGTATTCTCAAACGGAGAGTCCCGCGGCTGCGGAGTCAGTTCCTACGAGTTACATTGGTCCCGTGGGAGGTGTTGGTGCCACCCACGGGCCCGTTGGTGGGTGTTTCTAGTTCTCACACTCAAACGCCATATTTTTAAGCCTACGTCTAGAAATATGCAAATTACCCTCGTATTCTCAAACGGGGAATCCCGCGGCTGCGGGGACAGTTCCTACGAGCTACATTGGGCCCTTGGGAGGTGTTGGTGCCACCCATGGGGCCATTCGGGGGTTATTTTGAGTTTTCACCCTCTAACGCCATGTTTTTAAGCCTAAGTCTAGAAATATTAAAATTATCGCCGCATTCTCTAACCGAGAATCCCGCGCCTGCGGTGTCAGTTCCTACGAGTTACATTGGTCCCGTGGGAGGTGTTGGTGCCACACATGGGGCCGTTAGAAGGCTGTTTCGAGTTTTCACCCTCTAACGCCATGTTTTTAAGCCTGGGTCTAAAAATATGCAAACTATCGTCGTATTCTCAAAACAGGAGTCCCGCGGCTGCGGGGTCCGTTCCTATGAGTTACATTGGTCCTGTGGGAGGTGTTGGTGCCACCCACGGGGCTGTTCCACCGTTCAGGGGCTATTTCAAGTTGTCACCCTCTAACTCCATGTTTTGCTTAAGTCTAGAAATATGCAAATTACCGTCGTATTCTCCAACTGGGAGACCTGCGGCTGTGGGGTTAGTTCCTACGAGTTACATTGGTCCCGTGGGAGGTGTTGGTGCAACGCACACGGACGTTTGGGGGCTGTTTCTAGTTCTCACCCTCTAACGCCATGTTTTGAAGCCAGAGTTTAGAAATGTGCAAATTACCGTCGTACTCTCAACCCGGGAGACCCGCGGCTGCGGGGTCAGTTCCTACCAGTTACATTGGTCCCGTGGGGGGTGTTGGTGCCACACATGGGGCCGTTAGAGGGCTGTTTCGAGTTTTCACCCTCTAACGCCATGTTTTTAAGCCTAAGTCTAAAAATATGTAAACTATCATCGTATTCTCAAAATGGTAGTCCCGCGATTGCGGGGTAAGTTCCTATGAGTTACATTGGTCCTGTGGGAGGTGTTGGTGCCACCCACGGGGCTGTTCCACCGTTCGGGTGTTGTTTCAAGTTGTCACCCTCTAACTCCATGTTTTGCTTAAGTCTAGAAATATGCAAATTATCGTCGTATTCTCCAACTGGGAGACCTGCGGCTGCGGGGTCAGTTCCTACGAGTTACATTGGTCCCGTGGGAGGTGTTGGTGCAACGCATAGGGACATTCGGGGGCTGTTTCTAGTTCTCACCCTCTAACGCCATGTTTTTAAGCCAAAGTTTAGAAATGTGCAAATTACCGTCGTACTCTCAAACTGGGAGACCCGCGGCTGCGGGGTCAGTTCCTACGAGTTACATTGGTCCCGTGGGAGGTGTTGGTGACACCCACGGGGACATTCGGGGGATGTTTCTAGTTATCACCCTCAACGCCATATTTTTAAGCCTAAGTCTAGAAATATGCAAATTACAATCGTATTCTCAAACCGGGAGTCCTGCGGCTACGGGGTCAATTCCTACGAGTTGCATTAGTCCCGTGGGAGGTGTTGGTGCCTCCTACAGGGCCGTTAGGGGGTTGTTTCTAGTTCTCACCCTCTAACGCCATATTCTTAAGCCTAAGTATAGAAATATGCAAATTACCTTCATATTCTCAAACCGGGAGTCCCGCGGCTGCGGGGACAGTTCCTACGAGTTACACTGGTCCCGTGGGAGGTGTTGGTGCCAACCACGGGGCCGTTCGGGGGCTGTTTGAAGTTTTCATCCTCTGACACCATGTTTTTAAGCCTTGGTCTAGAAATATGCAAATAATCGTCGTATTCTCAAATGGAGAGTCCCGCGGCTGTGGGGTCAGTTCCTACGAGTTACATTGGTCCCGTGGGAGGTGTTGGTGCCATCCACGGGGCCGTTAGAGAGCTGTTTCGAGTTTTCACCCTCTATCGCCATATTTTTAAAACTAAGTCTAAAAATATGAAAATTACCATCGTATTGTCAAACCGGGAGTCCCGCGGTTGTGGGGTCAATTCCAACGAGTTACATTGGTCCCGTGGAGGTGTTGGTGACACCCATGGGGCCGTTCGGGGGATTTTTCAAGTTCTCACCCCCTAACGCCATGTTTTTAATCCTAAGTCTAGAAATATACAAATTACCATCGTACTCTCAAACCGGGAGACCCACGACTGCGGGGTGAGTTCCTACGAGTTACATTGGTCTCGTAGGAGGTGTTGGTGCGACCCACGCGGCCGTTCGGGGGCTATTTTGAGTTCTCATCCTCAAACGCAATGTTTTTAAGCCTAAGCCTAGAAATATGCAAATTACCATCGTATTCTCAAACTGGGAGTCCCACGGCAACAGGGTCAAGGCCTACGAGTTACATTGTTCCCGTGGGAGGTGTTGGTGCCACCCACGGGGTTGGGGGCAGTTTTTAGTTCTCACTCTCTAATTCCATATTTTTAAACCTACGTCTATAAATATGCAAATTACCTTCATATTCTCAAACCGGGAGTCCCGCGTGTGCGAGGATAGTTCCTATGAGTTACATTGGTCCCGTGGGAGGTGTTGGTGCCACGCACGGGGCCGTTCGGGGGCTGTTTTGAGTTTTCACCCTCTAACGCCATGTTTTTAAGCCTATGTCTAGAAATATGGAAATTATCGTCGCATTCTCTAACCGGGAGTCCCGCGGCTGCGGGGTCAGTTCCTACGAGTTTCATTGGTCCCGTGGGAGGTGATGGTGCCACCCGTGGGGCCGTTAGAGGGATGTTTCGAGTTTTCACCCTCTAACGCCATGTTTTTAAGCCTAAGTCTAAAAATATGCAAATTATCACCGTATTCTCAAACCGGGAGTCCCGTGGCTGCGGGGTCAGTTCCTAAGAGTTACATTGGTCTTGTGGGAGGTGTTGGTACCACCCACGTGGATATTCCACCGTTCGGGGGCTGTTTCGATTTTTCACCCTCTAACTCCATGTTTTGCTTAAGTCTAGAAATATGCAAATTACCGTCGTATTCTCAAACTGGGAGACCCGCGACTGCGGGGTCAGTTCCTACGAGTTACATTGGTCCCGTCGGAGGTGTTGGTGCCACGCAAGGGGACGTTCGGGGGCTGTTTCGAGTTCTCACCCTCTAACGCCATGTTTTTAAGCCTAAGTCTAGAAATATGCAAATTACTGTCGTACTCTCAAACCAGGAGACCAGCGGCTGCGAGGTCAGTTTCTACGAGTTACATTGGTCCCGTGGGAGGTGTTGGTGACACCCACGGGGACGTTCGGGGGATGTTTCTAGTTCTCATCCTCTAACGCCATTTTTTTAAGCCTTAGTCTAGAAATATAAAAATTACCATCGTATTGTCAAACTGGGAGTCCCGCGGCTGCGGGGTCAGTTCCTACGAGTTACATTAGTCCCGTGGGAGGTGTTGGTGCCACCCACGGGGCCGTTTGGGGGCTGTTTCTGGTCCTCACCCTCTAACGCCGTATTTTTAAGCCTAAGTCTAGAAATATGCAAATTACCGTCATATTCTCAAACTGGGAGTCCCGCGGCTCCGGGGTCAATTCCTATGAGTTACATTTGTCCCGTGGGAGGTGTTGGTGCCACCCACGGGGCGTTCGGGGGCTGTTTCGAGTTTTCACCCTCTAACGCCTTATTTTGCTTAAGTCTAGAAATATGAAAATTATCGTCGCATTCTAAAACCGGGAGACCCACGGCTGCGGGTTCAGTTCCTACGAGTTAAATTGGTCCCGTGGGAGGTGTTGGTGCCACCCACAGGGCCGTTCGGGGGCTATTTCTAGTTTTCACTCTCTAACACCATATTTTTAAGCCTAAGTCTAGAAATATGCAAATTACCTTCATATTCTCAAACCGGGATTCCCGCGGCTGCGGGGACAGTTCCTACGAGTTATATTGGTCCCGTGGGAGGTGTTGGTGCCACCCACGGTGCCGTTCGGGGGCTGTTTCGAGTTTTCATCCTCTGACACCATGTGTTTTAAGCCTATGTCTAAAAATATGCAAACTATCGTCGTATTCTCAAAATGGTAGTCCCGCGGTTGCGGGGTCAGTTCCTATGAGTTACATTGGTCCTGTGGGAGGTGTTGGTGCCACCCACGGGGCTGATCCACCGTTCGGGGGCTGTTTCAAGTTGTCACCCTCTAACTCCATGTTTTTCTTAAGTCTAGAAATATGCAAATTAGCGTCGTATTCTCCAACTGGGAGACCTGCGGTTGCGGGGTCAGTTCCTACGAGTTACATTGGTCCCGTGGGACGTGTTGGTGCAACGCACAGGGACGTTCGGGGGCTGTTTCTTGTTCTCACCCTCTAACGCCATGTTTTTAAGACAAAGTTTAGTAATGTGCAAATTACTGTCGTACTCTCAAACCGTGAGACCAGCGGCTGCGAGGTCAGTTTCTACGAGTTACATTGGTCTCGTGGGAGGTGTTGGTGACACCCACGGGGACGTTTGGGGGATGTTTCTAGTTATCACCCTCAACGTCATATTTTTATGCCTAAGTCTAGAAATATGCAAAGTACAATCATATTCTCAAACCGGGAGTCCCGCGGCTGCGGGGTCAATTCCTACGAGTTACACTAGTCCCGTGGGAGGTGTTGGTGCCACCCACAGGGCCCATAGGGACTGTTTCTAGTTCTCACCCTCTAACGCCATATTTTTAAGCCTAAGTCTAGAAATATGCAAATTACCTTCATATTCTCAATCTGGGACTCCCGCGGCTACGGGGACAGTTCCTACGAGTTACATTGGTCCCGTGGGAGGTGTTGGTGCCAACGACGGGGCCGTTTGGGGGCTGTTTCAAGTTTTCATCCTCTGACACCATGTTTTTAAGCCTTAGTCTAGAAATATGCAAATTATCGTCGTATTCTCAAACGGAGAGTCCCGCGGCTGCGGGGTCAGTACCTACGAGTTACATTGGTCCCGTGGGAGGTGTTGGTGCCACCCACGGGCCCGTTGGTGGGTGTTTCAAGTTCTCACCCTCTAACGCCATATTTTTAAGCCTACATCTAGAAATATGCAAATTACCCTCGTATTCTCAAACGGGGAGTCCCGCGGCTGCGGGGACAGTTCCTACGAGTTACATTGGGCCCGTAGGAGGTTTTGGTGCCACCCACGGGGCCATTCGGGGGTAGTTTTGAGTTTTCACCCTCTAACGCCATGTTTTTAAGCCTAAGTCTAGAAATATGAAAATTATCGTCGCATTCTCCAACCGGGAGTCCTGCGGCTGCGATGTCAGTTCCTACGAGTTACATTAGTCCCGTGGGAGGTGTTGGTGCCACACATGGGGCCGTTAGAGGGATGTTTCGAGTTTTCACCCTCTAACGCCATGTTTTTAAGCCTAAGTTTAAAAATATGCAAACTATCATCGTATTCTCAAAACGGGAGTCCCACGACTGCGGGGTCAGTTCCTATGAGTTAAATTGGTCCTGTGGGACGTGTTGGTGCCACCCACGGGGCTATTTCACCGTTCGGGGCCTGTTTCAAGTTGTCACCCTCTAACTCCATGTTTTGCTTAAGTCTAGAAATATGCAAATTACCGTCGTATTCTCCAACAGGGAGACCTGCGGCTGCGGGGTTAGTTCCTACGAGTTACATTGGTCCCGTGGGAGGTGTTGGTGCAACGCATGGGGACGTTCGGGGGTTGTTTCTAGTTCTCACCCTCTAACGCCATATTTTTTAGCCTAAGTCTAGAAATATGCAAATTATCGTGGCATTCTCTAAACGGGAGTCCCGCAGCTGCGGTGTCAGTTCCTACGAGTTACATTGGTCTCGAGGGGGGTGTTGGTGCCACACATGGGGCCATTAGAGGGCTGTTTCAAGTTTTTACCCTCTAACTCCATGTTTTTAAGCCTGTGTCTTAAAATATGCAAACTATCATCGTATTCTCAAAATGGTAGTCCTGCGATTGCGGGGTCAGTTCCTATGAGTTACATTGGTCCTGTGGGAGGTGTTGGTGCCACCCACGGGGCTGATCCACCGTTCGGGGGCTGTTTCAAGTTGTCACCCTCTAACTCCATGTTTTGCTTAAGTCTAGAAATATGCAAATTACTGTCGTATTCTCCAACTGGGAGACCTGCGGCTGCGGGGTCAGTTACTACGAGTTACATTGGTCCCGTGGGAGGTGTTGGTGCAACGCACAGGGACGTTCGGGGGCTGTTTCTTGTTCTCACACTCTAACGCCATATTTTTAAGCCAAACTTTAGAAATGTGCAAATTACCGTCGTACTCTCAAACCGTGAGACCCTCGGCTGCGGGGTCAGTTCCTACGAGTTACATTGGTCACGTGGGAGGTGTTGGTGACACCCACGGGGACGTTCGGGGGATGTTTCTAGTCATCACCCTCAACGTCATATTTTTAAGCCTAAGTCTAGAAATATGCAAAGTGCAATCGTATTCTCAAACCGGGAGTCCCGCGGCTGCGGGGTCAATTCCTACGAGTTACACTAGTCCCGTGGGAGGTGTTGGTGCCACCCACAGGGCCGTTAGGGGGCTGTTTATAGTTCTCACCCTCTAAGGCCATATTTTTAAGACTAAGTCTAGAAATATGCAAATTACCTTCATATTCTCAAACCGGGAGTCCCGCGGCTGCGGGGACGGTTACTACGAGTTACATTGGTCCCGTGGGAGGTGTTGGTGCCAACCACGGGGCCTTTCGGGGGCTGTTTCAAGTTTTCATCCTCTGACACCATGTTTTTAAGCCTTGGTCTAGAAATATGCAAATTATCGTCGTATTCTCAAACCGGGAGTCCTGCGGCTGCAGGGTCAGTTCCTACGAGTTACATTGGTACCGTGGGAGGTGTTGGTGCCACCCACGGGCCCGTTGGTGGGTGTTTTTAGTTCTCACCCTCTAACTCCATATTTTTAAGCCTACGTCTAGAAATATGCAAATTACCCTCGTATTCTCAAACGGGGAGTCCCGCGGCTGCGGGGACAGTTCCTATGAGTTACATTGGGCCGTAGGAGGTTTTGGTGCCACCCACGGGGCCGTTCGGGGGTTGTTTTGAGTTTTCACCCTCTAATGACATGTTTTTAAGCCTAAGTCTAGAAATATGAAAATTATCGTCGCATTCTCCAACCGGGAGTCCCGCGGCTGCGGTGTCAGTTCCTACGAGTTACATTGGTCCCGTGGGAGTTGTTGGTGCCACACATGGGGCAGTTACAGGGCTGTTTCGAGTTCTCATCCTCTAACGCAATATTTTTAAGACTAAGCCTAGAAATATGCAAATTATCGTCGTATTCTCAAATCGAAAGTCCCACGGTTGCGGGGTCAGTTCTTACGAGTTACATTGGTCCCGTGGGAGGTGTTGGTGCCACCCACGGAGACGTTGAGGGGTGTTTCTAGTTCTCACCCTCTATCCGCATGTTTTTAAGCTTACGTCTAGAAATATGCAAATTACCTTCATATTCTTAAACCGGGAGTACCGCGGCTGTGGGGACAGTTCCTACTAGTTACATTGGTCTCGTGGGAGGTGTTGGTGCTACCCACGGGGCCGTTCGGGGGCTGTTTCGAGTTTTCACCCTCTAACGCCATGTTTTTAAGCCTAAGTCTAAAAACATGCAAACTATCATCGTATTCTCAAAACGGGAGTCCCGCGGCTGCGGGTTCAGTTCCTATGAGTTACATTGGTCCTGTGGGAGGTGTTGGTCCCACCCACGGGGCTGTTTCACTGTTCGGGGGCTGTTTCATGTTGTCACCCTCTAACTCCATGTTTTGCTTAAGTCTAGAAATATGAAAATTACCGTCGTATTCTCCAAGTGGGAGACCTGCGGCTGTCGGGTCAGTTCCTACGAGTTACACTGGTCCAGTGGGAGGTGTTGGTGCAACGCACGGGGACGTTCGGGGGCTGTTTCTAGTTCTCAACCTCTAACGCCATGTTTTTAAGCCAAAGTTTAGAAATATGCAAATTACCGTCGTACTCTCAAACTGGGAGACCCGCGGCTGCGGGGTCAGTTCCTTCGAGTTACATTGGTCCCGTGGGAGGTGTTGGTGACACCCATGGGGACGTTCGGGTGATGTTTCTAGTTCTCATCCTCTAACGCCATATTTTTAAGCCTAAGTTTAGAATTATGCAAATTACCATCGTATTATCAAACCGGGAGTCCCGCGGCTGTGGGGTCAGTTCCTACGAGTTACATTGGTCCCGTGGGAGGTGTTGGTGCCACCCACTAGGCCGTTCGGAGGCTGTTTCTAGTTCTCACCCTCTAACGCCATATTTTTAAGCCTAAGTCTAGAAATATGCAAATTACCTTCATATTCTCAAACCGAGAGTCCCGTGGCTGCGGGGACAGTTCCTACGAGTTACATTGGCCCCGTAGGAGATGTTGGTGCCACCCACGGGGCCGTTCGGTGGCTGTTTCGAGTTTTCATCCTCTGACACCATGTTTTTAAGCCTAGGTCTACAAATATGCAAATTATCGTCGTATTCTCAAACGGAGAGTCCCGCGGCTGCGGGGTCAGTTCCTACGAGTTACATTGGTCCTGTGGGAGGTGTTGTGCAACGCACGGGGACGTTCGGGGGTTGTTTCTAGTTCTCACCCTCTAACGCCATGTTTTTAAGCCTAAGACTAGAAATATGCAAATTATCGTGGCATTCTCTAAACGGGAGTCCCGCGGCTGTGGTGTCAGTTCCAACGAGTTACGTTGGTCCCGTGGAGGTGTTGGTGACACCCACGGTGCCGTTCGGGGGCTGTTTCTAGTTCTCACCCTCTAACCCCATGTTTTTAAGCCTAAGTCTAGAAATATATGAATTACCATCGTACTCTCAAACCGGGAGACCCGCGGCTGCGGGGTGAGTTCCTACGAGTTACATTGGTCCCGTAGGAGGTGTTGGTGCCACCAATGGGGCCGTTCGGGGGCTGTTTCGAGTTCTCATCCTCTAACGCAATGTTTTTAAGCGTAAGCCTAGAAATATGAAAATTATCATCGTATTCTCAAATCGGGAGTCCCACGGTTGCGGGGTCAGTTCTTACGAGTTACATTGGTACCGTGGGAGGTGTTGGTGCCACCCACGGGGCCGTTGGGGGGTTGTTTCTAGTTCTCACCCTCTATCCCCATATTTTTAAGATTACGTCTAGAAATATTAAAATTACCTTCATATTCTAAAACCGGGAGTACCGCGGCTGTGGGGACTGTTCCTACTAGTTACATTGGTCCCGTGGGAGGTGTTGGTGCCACCCACGGGGCCGTTCGGGGGTTGTTTCGAGTTTTCACTCCCTAACGCCATGTTTTTAAGCTTAAGTCTAGAAATATGCAAATTATCGTCGCATTCTCTAACCTGGAGTCCCGCTGCTGCGGTGTCAGTTCGTACGAGTTACATTGGTCCCGTGGGAGGTGTTGGTGCCACACAGGGGGCCGTTAGAGGGGTGTTTCGAGTTTTCACCCTCTAATGCCATATTTTTAAGCCTAATTATAAAAATATGCAAATTATCATCGTATTCTCAAACCGGGAACCTATGAGTTACCTTGGTCCCGTGGTAGGTGTTGGTGCCACATACGGGCACGTTTAGGGGCTGTTTCTAGTTCTCACCCTCTAACGCCATGTTTTTAAGCCTAAGTCTAAAAATATTCAAATTACCGTTGTACTCTCAAATCGGGAGACCCGTGGCTGTGGGGTCAGTTCCTACGAGTTACATTGGTCCTTTAGGAGGTGTTGGTGCCACCAACGGTGCCGTTCGGGGGCTGTTTCTAGTTCTCACCTTCTAACGCAATGTTTGTAAGCCTAAGTCTAAAAATATACAAATTACCTTCGTATTCTCAAACCGGGAGTCCCACGGCTACGGGGATAGTTCCTACGAGTTACATTGGTCCCGTGGGAGGTATTGGTGCCACCCACGGGGCCGTTCGGGGGTTGTTTCGAGTTCTCACCCTCTAACGCCATGTTTTTAAGCCTAAGTCTAGAAATATGCAAATTATTGTCGCATTCTCTAACCGGGAGTCCCGCGGCTGCGGTGTCAGTTCCTACGAGTTACATTGGTCCCGTGGGAGGCGTTGGTGCCACACATGGGGCCGTTAGAGGGTTGTTTCGAATTTTCACCCTCTAACGCCATGTTTTTAAACCAAAGTCTAAAAATACGTAAATTATCGTCGTATTCTCAAACACGGAGTCCCGTGGCTGCGGGGTCAGTTCCTATGAGTTACATTGGTCCCGTGGGAGGTGTTGGTGCCACCCACGTTGCCGTTTGGGTGTTGTTTCTAGTTCTCACCCTCTAACGCCATGTTTTTAAGATTAGGACTAGAAATATGCAAATTACTGTCGTACTCTCAAATCGGGAGACCCGCGGCTGCGTGGTCTGTTCCTACAAGTTACATTGGTCCCGTGGGAGGTGTTGGTGCCACCCACGGGGAGATTCGGGGGCTGTTTCTAGTTCTCACCCTCTAACAACATGTTTTTAAGCCTAAGTCTAGAAATATGCAGATTACTGTCGTACTCTCAAACCAAGAGACCCGCGACTACGGGGTCAGTTCCTACGAGTTACATTGGTCCCGTGGGAGGTGTTGGTGCCCCCCACGGGGCCGTTCGGGGGCTGTTTCAAGTTTTCACCCTCGGACGCCATGTTTTTTAGCCTTAGCCTAGAAATATACAAATTTTCCTCATATTCTCAAACCGGGAGTCCCGCGGCTGCGGGGTCAGTTCCTACGAGTTACATTGGTCCCGTGGGAGGTGTTGGTGCCACCCACATGGCCATTAGAGGGATGTTTCGAGTTTTCACCCTCTAACGCCATGTTTTTAAGCCTAAGTCTAAAAATATGCAAATTATCGTCCGATTCTCAAATCGGGAGTCCAGCGGTTGCGCGGTCAGTTCCTACGAGTTACATTAGTCCCGGGGGAGGTGTTGGTGCCACCCACGGCGCTGTTCGAGGGATGTTTCAAGTTTTTACGCTGTAACGCCATGTTTTTAAGCCTATGTTTAGAAAAATATGCAAATTACGGTCATATTCTCAAACCGGGAGTCGCGCAGCAGGGGGTCAGTTCCTACGAGTTCTATTGGTCCCGTGGGAGGTGTTGGTGCCACCCACGGGGCCATTCGGGGGCTGTTTCGAGTTTTCACCCTTTATCGCCATGTTTTTAAGCCTAAGTCTAAAAATATACAAATTATCGTTCTATTCTCAAACCGGGAGTCCCGCGGCTGCAGGGTCAGTTCCTACGAGTTACATTGGTCCCGTGGGAGGTGTTGGTGCCACACACGGGGCCGTTCGAGGGCTATTTCGAGTTTTCACGCTCTAACGCCATGTTTTTAAGCTTAGCTCTAGAAATATGAAAATTACCATCATATTGTCAAACCGGGAGTCGTGAAATAGTGGGGTCAGTTCGTACGAGTTACATTGGTCCCGTGGGAGGTGTTGGTGCCACCCACGGGGACATTCGGGGGCTGTTTCGAGTTTTCACCCTCTAACGCCATGTTTTTAAGCCTAAGTCTAGAAATATGCAAATTACCATCATATTCTCAAACCGGGAGTCGTGCGATAGTGGGGTCAGTTCCTACGAGTTACATTTGTCCCGTGGGAGGTGTTGGTGCCACCCACGGGGCCATTCGGGGGTTGTTTCGAGTTTTCACCCGCTAACGCCATGTTTTTAAGCCTAAGTCAAAAAAAATAAAAATTATCTTCCTATTCTCAAATTGGGAGTCCCGCGGCTGCGGGGTCAGTTCCTACGAGTTACATTGGGCCCGTGGGAGGTGTTGGTGCCACCCACGGGGCCGTTGGGGGGCTGTTTCTACTTCTCACCCTCCAACGCCATGTTTTTAACCCTAAGTGTAGAAATATGCAAATTAGTGTCGTACTCTCAAACCGGGAGACCCGAGGCTACGGGGTCGGTTCCTACCAGTTACAATGGCCCCGTGGGAGGTGTTGGTGCCACCCACGGCGCCGTTCGGGGCTGTTTCTAATTCTCACCCTCTAACGCCATATTTTTAAGCCTAAGTCTAGAAATATGCAAATTACCGTCGTACTCTCAAACCGAGACACCCGCGGCTGCGGGGTCAGTTCCTACGAGTTACATTGGTCCCGTGGGAGGTGTTAGTACCACCCACGGGGACGTTCGGGGACTGTTTCGAGTTTTTATCCTCTAACGCCATGTATTTAAGCCTAAATATAGAAATATACAAATTACCGTCGTATACTCAAACCCGGAGACCCGCGACTGCGGGGTCAGTTCCTACGAGTTACATCGGTCTCGTGGGAGGTGTTGGTGCCACCCACGGGGACGTTCGGGGGTTATTTCTAGTTCTCACCCTCTAACGCGTTGTTTTTAAGCCTAAGTATAGAAATATGCAAATTACCATCGTGTTCACAAATCGGGAGTCCCACCGCTGCGGGGTCAGTTCCTACGAGTTACATTGGTCCCGTGGGAGGTGTTGGTGCCACCAACGAGGACGTTCGGGGGTTGTTTATAGTTCTCACCCTCTAACACCATGTTTTTAACCCTTAGTCTAGAAATATGCAAATTACTGTCGTACTCTCAAACCGGGAGACCCGCAGCTGTGGGGTCAGTTCCTACGAGTTACATTAGTCCCGTGGGAGGTGTTGGTGCCACCCACAGGGCCATTCAGGGGCTGTTTCTATTTCTCATCCTCTAACGCCATGTTTTTAAGCCTAAGTCTAAACATATGCAAATTACCGTCGTACTCTCAAATCGGGAGACCCGCGGCTGCGGGGTCAGTTTCTACGTGTAACATTGGTCCCGTGGGAGGTGTTGGTGCCACCCACGGGGCCGTTCGGGGGCTGTTTCATGTTTTCACCCTCTAATGCCATGTTTTTAAGCCTAAATCAAGAAATATGCAAATTACTATCGTATTCTCAAACAGAGAGACCCTAGGCTGCGGGGTCAGTTCCTACGAGTTACATTGGTCCCGTGGGAGGTATTGGTGCCACCCACGGGGACGTTCAGGGGCTGTTTCATGTTTGACCCTCTAACGCCATGTTTTTAAGCCCAAGTCTAGAAATATGCCAATTACCGTTGTACTGTCAAACCGGGAGACCCGCGGCTGTGGGGTGAGTTCCCACGAGTTACATTGGTTCCGTAGGAGGTGTTGGTGCCACCCACGGGGCCGTTCGGAGGCTGTTTCGAGTTCTCACCCTCTAACGTAATGTTTTCAAGCCTAAGCCTAGAAATATGCAAATTATCGTCGTATTATCAAACCGGGAGTCCCACGGATTCGGGGTCAGTTCTAACGAGTTACATTTGTCCCGTGGGAGGTGTTGGTGCCACCCATGGGGCCGTTGGGGTCTATTTCAAGTTTTCACCCTCTAACGCCATATTTTTAAGCCTACGACTAGAAATATGCAAACTACCTTGGTATTCTAAAACCGGGAGTCCCACGGCTGCGAGGACAGTTCCTACGAGTTACATTGGTCCCGTGGGATGTGTTGGTGCCACCCACTGGGCCGTTCAGGGGCTGTTTTGAATTTTCACCCTCTAACGCAATGTTTTTAAGCCTGAGCATATAAATATATAAATTATCGTCGTATTCTCAAACCGGGAGTCCCACGGTTGCGGGGTAAGTTCTTACGAGTTACATTGGTCCCGTGGGAGGTGTTGGTGCCCCCTATGGGGCCGTTGGGGGGTTATTTCTAGTTCTCACCCTCTATCGCCATATTTTTAAGCCTACGTCTAGAAATATGGAAATTACCTTCATATTCTCAAATCGGGAGTACCGCGGCTCTGAGGACAGTTCCAACTCGTTACATTGGTCCCATGGGAGGTGTTGGTGCCACCCACGGGTCCGTTCGGGGGCTGTTTCGAGTTTTCAACCTCTAACGCCATGTTTTTAAGCCTAAGTCTAGAAATATGCAAATTATCATCTTATTCTCTAATTGGGAGTCCCGCGGGTCCGGTGTCAGTTCCTACAAGTCACATTGGTCCCGTGGGAGGTGTTGGTGCAACACATGGGGCCGTTAGAGGGTTGTTTCGAGTTTTCACCCTCTAACGCCATATTTTTAAGCCTATGTATAAAAATATGCAAATTTTAGTCGTATTCTGAAACCAGGAGACCCGCGGCTGCGGGTTCAGTTCCTATGAGTTACATTGGTCCTGTGGGAGGTGTTGGTGCCACTCACGGGGCTATTCCACCGTTCAGGGGTGGTTTCAAGTTTTCACCCTCTAAGTCCATGTTTTTCTTAAGCCTAGAAAAATGTAAATTACCGTCGTAATCTCAAACTGGGAGACCCGCGGCTGCGGGTTCAGTTCCTACGAGTTACATTCATCCCGTGGGAGGTGTTGGTGCCCCGTACGGGGACGTTCGTGGTTTGTTTCTAGTTTTCACCCTCTAACGCCATGTTTTTAAGCCTATGTCTAGAAATATACAAATTACCATCGTACTCTCAAATCGGGAGACCCGCGGCTGCGGGTCAGTTCCTACGAGTTACATTGGTCCCTTGGGAGGTGTTGGTGCCACCCACGGGGCCGTTCGGGGGCTAATACTAGTTCTCACCCTCTAACACCATATGTTTGGGCCTAAGTCTAAAAATATACAAATTACCTTCGTATTCTCAAACCGGTAGTCCCACGGCTACGGGGACAGTTCCTACGAGTTACATTGGTCCCGTAGGAGTTGTTGGTGCCACCCACGGGGCCGTTCGGGGGCTGTTTCGAATTTTCAACCTCTAACGCCATGTTTTTAAGCCTAAGTCTAGAAATATGCAAATTATTGTCGCATTCTCTAACCGGGAGTGCCGCGGCTGTGGTGTCAGTTCCTACGAGTTACATTGGTCCCGTGAGAGGTGTTGGTGCCACACATGGGGCCGTTAGAGGGCTGTTTCGAGTTTTCACCCTCTAACGCTATGTTTTTAAACCTAAGTCCAAAAATATGCAAATTATCGTCGTATTCTCAAACAAGGAGTCCCGTGGCTGCGAGGTCAGTTCCTACGAGTGACATTGATCACGTGGAAGGTGTTGGTGCCACCCACGGGGGCGTTCGTGGGCTGTATCTATTTCTCACCCTCTAACGCCATGTTTTGAAGCTTAAGTGTAGAAATATGCAGATTACTGTCGTACTCTCAAATCGGGAGACCCGCGACTACGGGGTCAGTTCCTACGAGTTACATTGGTCCCGTGGGAGGTGTTGGTGCCACCCACGCAGCCGTTCGGGGGCTGTTTCTAGTTATCACCCTCTAACGCCATGTTTTAAACCTTAAGTCTGGAAATATGCAAATTACTGTCGTACTCTCTAACCGGGAGACCCGCGGATGCGGGGTGAGTTCCTACAAGTTACATTGGTACCATGGGAGGTGTTGGTGCCACCCACGGGGCCGTTCGGGGGATGTTTCTAGTTCTCACCATCTAACGACATGTTTTTAAGCCTAAGTCTAGAAATATGCAAATTTCCATCGTATTCTCAAACCGGGAGTCCCGCGGCTGCGGGGACAGTTCCTAGGAGTTACATTGGTCCCGTGGGAGGTGTTGGTGCCCCCCACGGGGCCGTTCAGGGACTGTTTCGAGTTTTCACCCTCTAACGCCATGTTTTTAAGCCTAAGTCTAGAAATATGCAAATTATCATCGTATTCTCAAATCGGGAGTCCTGCGGCTACGGGGTCAGTTCCTACGAGTTACATTGGTCCCATGGAAGGTGTTGGTGCCACCCACGGGGCCGTTAGAGGGCTGTTTTGAGTTTTCACCCTCTTACGCCATGTTTTTAGCTTAAGTCTAAAAATATCCAAATTATTGTTAGATTCTCAAACCGGGAGTCCCGCGGCTGCGGGGTCAGTTCGTACGAGTTACATTGGTCCCGTGGGAGGTGTTGGTGCCACCGACGGGGCCGTTCGGGGGTTGTTTCGAGTTTTCCCCCTCTAACGCCATGTTTTTAAGCCTAAGTCTAGAAATATGCAAATTACCGTCATATTCTCAAATCGGGAGTCGCGTGGCCGGGGGGCCAGTTCCTACGAGTTACATTGTGGGAGGTGTTTGTTTCACCCACGGGGCCATTAGGGGTTGTTTCGAGTTTTCACCCTCTAACGCCATGTTACTAAGCCTAAGTGTAAAAATATGCAAATTATCATCCTATTCTCAAACCAGGAGTTCGGCGGCTGCGGGGTCAGTTCCTACGAGTTACATTGGTCCCGTGGGAGGTGTTGGTGCCACCCACGGGGCCGTTCGGGGGCTGTTTCGAGTTTTCACCCTCTAACGCCATGTTTTTAAGCCCAAGTCTAGAAATATACAAATTACCTTCATATTCTCAAACCGGGAGTCGTACGGCAGTGGGGTCAGTTCCTACGAGTTACATTGGTCCCGGGGGAAGTGTTGGTGCCACCCACGGGGACATTCGGGGGCTGTTTCGATTTTTCACCCTCTAACGCCATGTTTTGCTTAAGTCTAGCAATATGCAAATTACCGTCGTATTCTCAAATCGAGAGACCCGCGGCTGCGGGATCAGTTCCTACGAGTTACATTGGTCTCGTGGGAGGTGTTGGTGCCACCCACGGGGATGTTCGGGGGGTGTTTCTAGTTCTCACCCTGTAACGCCATGTTTTTAAGCCTAAGTCTAGAAATATACAAATAACCGTCGTATTCTCAAACTGGGAGTCCCGCGGTTGCGGGGTCAATTCCTACGAGTTACATTTGTCCCGTGGGAGGTGTTGGTTCCACCCACGGGGCCGTTGGGGGGCTATTTCTACTTCTCACCATCCAACGCCATATTATTAACCCTAAGTCTAGAAATATGAAAATTACCGTCGTACTCTCAAACCGGGAGACCCGCGGCTACGCGGTCAGTTCCTACGAGTTACAATGGTCCCGTGGGAGGTGTTGGTGCCACCCACGGGGCCATTCGGGGCTGTTTCTTGTTCTCACCCTCTAACGCCATATTTTTAAGCCTAAGTCTAAAAATATGTAAATTACCGTCGTACTCTCAAACCGAGAGACCAGCGGCTGCGGGGTCAGTTCCTACAAGTTACATTGGTCCCGTGGGAGGTGTTGGTACCATCCACGGGGCCATTTGGGGGCTGTTTCGAGTTTTCACCCTCTAACGCCATGTTTTTAAGCCTAAATCTATAAATACACAAATTACCGTCGTATTCTCAAATTAGGAGACCCGCGACTGCGGGGTCGGTTCCTACGAGTTACATTGGTCCCGTGGGAGGTGTTGGTGCCACCCACGGGGACGTTCAGGGGTTGTTTCTAGTTCTCACCCTCTAACGCCATGTTTTTAAGCCTAAGTCTAGAAATATGAAAATTACCATTGTATTCTCAAACCGGGAGTCCCACGGCTGCGGGGTCAGTTCCTACGAGTTACATTGATCCCGTGGGATGTGTTGGTGCTGCCCACGAGGACGTTCGGGGGCTGTTTCTAGTTCTCACCCTCTAACGCCATGTTTTTAACCCTTAGTCTAGAAATATGAAAAATTACCTTCGTACTCTCAAACCGGGAACCCGCGACTGTGGGTTCAGTTCCTACGAGTTACATTGGTCCCGTGGGAGGTGTTGGTGCCACCGACGGGGTCATTCGGGGGCTGTTTCTAGTTCTCACCTTCTAACGCCATGTTTTTAAGCCTAAGTCTAAAAATATGAAAATTACCATCGTACTCTCAATTCGAGAGACCCGCGGCTGCGGGGTCAGTTCCTACGAGTTACATTGGTCCCGAGGGATGTGTTGGTGCAACCCACGGGGCCGTTCGGGGGTTGTTTCAAGTTTTCACCCTCTAACGCCATGTTTTTAACTCTAAGTCTAGAAAGATGTAAATTACCGACGTATTCTCAAACTGAGAGACCCGCGGCTGCAGGGTCAGTTCCTACGAGTTACATTGGTCCCGTGGGAGGTGTTGGTGCCACCCACGGGGACGTTCGGGGGCTGTTTCTAGTTCTCACTCTCTAACTCCCTGTTTTTAAGCCTAAGTCTAGAAATATGTAAACTACCGCCGTATTCTCAAACCGCGAGTCCCGCGACTGCGGGGTCAGTTCCTACGAGTTACATTGGTCCAGTGGGAGGTATTGATGCCACCCACGGAGACGTTCAGGGGCCGTTTCTAGTTCTCATCCTCAAACGCCATGTTTTTAAGCCTAAGTTTAGAAATATGCAAATTACCGTCGTACTCTCAAACTGGGAGACCCGCGGCTGCGGGGTCAGTTCCTACGAGTTACATTGGTCCCGTCGGAGGTGTTGGTGCCACCCACGGGGACGTTCGGGGGCTGTTTCTAGTTCTCACCCTCTGGCACCATATTTTTAAGCCTAAGTCTAGAAATATGCAAATTACCATCGTATTCTCAAACGAGGAGTTCCTACGAGTTACATTGGTGCCGTGGGAGGTGTTGGTGCCACCCTCGGGGACGTCCGGGTGCTGTTTCTAGTTCTCACCCTCTAACGCCATGCTTTTAAGCCTAAGTCTAGAAATATGTAAATTATCGTCGTACTGTCAAATCGGGAGACCCGCGGTTGCGAGGTGAGTTCCTACGAGTTACATTGGTCCCGTAGGAGGTGTTGGTGCCACCCACGGGGCCGTTCGGGGGCTGTTTCGACTTCTCACCCTCTAACGCTATGTTTTTAAGCCTAAATATAGAAATATGCAAATTACCGTCGTACTCTCAAATCGGGAGACCTGCGGCTGCGGGGTCAGTTCCTACGAGTTACATTGGTCCCTTGGGAGGTGTTGGTGACACCCACGGTGCCGGTCGGGGGTTGTTTCTTGTTCTCACTCTCTAACGCCATATTTTTGGGCCTAAGTCTAAAAATATGCAAATTACCTTCGTATTCTGAAACCGGGAGTCCCGCGGCTGTGGGGTTAGTTCCTACGAGTTATATTGGTCATGTGGGAGGTGTTGGGGCCACCCACGGGGCCGTTCGGAGGCTGTTTTGAGTTTTCACCCTCTAACGCCATGTTTTTAAACCTAAGTCTAGAAATATGCAAATCATCATCGCATTCTGTAATCGGGAGTCCCGCGGTTGTGGGGTCAGTTCCTTCGAGTTACATTGGTCCTGTGGGAGGTGTTGGTGCCACCCATGGGGCCGTTAGAGGGCTGTTTCGAGTTTTCACCCTCTAACGCCATGTTTTTAAGCCTAAGTCTAAAAATATGTAAATTATCGTCATTTTCTCAAACCGAGAGTCCCGCGGCTATGGGGTCAGTTACTACGAGTTACATTGGTCCTGTGGTAGGTGTTGGTACCACCTATGGGGTCGTTCCACCGTTCTGGGGCTATTTCGAGTTTTCACCCTCTAACTCCATGTTTTGCTTAAGTCTAAAAATATGTAAATTACCATCGTATTCTCAAACTGGGAGACTCGCGGCTGCGAGGTCAGTTCCTACGAGTTACATTGGTCCCGTGGGAGGTGTTGGTGCCACGCACGGGGACGTTCGGGGGCTGTTTCTTATTCTCACCCTCTAACGCCATATTTTTAAGCCTAAGTCTAGAAATATGCAAATTACCATCGTACTCTCAAACCGGGAGACCCGCGGCTGCGGGGTCAGTTCCTATGAGTTACATTGTTCCCGTGGGAGGTGTTGGTACCATACACGGGGCCGTTGGGGTGATGTTTCGTGTTTTCACCCTCTAACGCAATGTTTTTAAGCCTAAATCTAGAAATATACAAATTACCGTAGTATTCTCAAACCAGGAGTCCCGCGGTTGCGGGGTCAGTTCCTACTAGTTACATTGGTCCCGTGGGAGGTGTTGGTGCCACCCATGGGGCCGTTCGGGGGTTGTTTCGAGTTTTCACCCTCTAACGCCATGTTTTTAAACCTAGGTCTGGAAGTATGCAAATTATCATCGTATTCTCAAATGGAGATTCCCGCGGTTGCAGGGTCAGTTCCTACGAGTTACATTGGTCCCGTGGGAGGTGTTGGTGCCACCCGCGTGGCCGTTAGAGGGATGTTTTGATTTTTCACCCTCTAACGCCATGTTTTTAAAACTAAGTCTAAAAATTTGCAAATTACCGTCGTATTCTCAAACCGGGAGTCCCGCGGCTGCGGGGTCGGTTCATACGAGTTACATTGGTCCCGTGGGAGGTGTTGGTGCCACCCACGGGGACGTTCAGGGGTTGTTTCTAGTTCTCAGCCTCTAACACCATGTTTTAATGCCTAAGTCTATAAATATGCAAATTATTGTCGTACTGTCAAACGGGGATACCCGCGACTGCGGAGTGAGTTCCTACGAGTTACATTGGTCCCATAGGAGGTGTTGGTGCCACCCACGGGACCGTTCGGGGGTTGTTTCGAGTCCTGACCCTCTAACGCTATGTTTTTTAGCCTAAGCAAAGAAATTTGCAAATTATCGTCGTATTCTCAAACCGGGAGTCCCACGGTTGCGGGGTTAGTTCTTACGAGTTACATTGGTCCCGTGGGAGGTGTTGGTGCCACCCACGGGGCCGTTGGGAGGCTGTTTCAAGTTCTCAGCCTCTAACGCCATATTTTTAGGCCTACGTCTTGAAATATGAAAATTACCTTCGTATTCTCAAACCGGGAGTTCCAAGGCTGCGGGGACAGTTCCTACGAGTTACATTGGTCCCATGGGAGGTGTTGGTGCCACCCACGGGGCTGTTTGGGGATTGTTTTGAGTTTTCACCCTCTAACGCAATGTTTTTAAGCCTAAGCCTACAATTATGCAAATTATCGTCGTATTCTCAAACCGGGAGTCCCAGGGTTGCGGCGTTAGTTCTTACGAGTTACATTGGTCCCGTGGGAGGTGTTGGTGCCACCCACGGGGCCTTTGGGAGGTTGTTTCTAGTTCTCACCCTCTATCGCCAAATTTTTAGGCCTACGTCTAAAAATATGCAAATTACCTTCATATTCTCAAATCGGGAGTACCGCGGCTGTGAGGACAGTTCCTACGGGTTACATTGGTCCCGTGGGAGGTGTTGGTGCCACCCACGGGGCCGTTCAGGGGTGGTTTCGAGTTTTCACCCTCTAACGCCATGTTTTTTAGCCTAAGTCTAGAAATATGCAAATTATCGTCGCATAATCTAACCAGGAGTCCCGCGGCTGCGATGTCAGTTCCTACGAGTTACATTGGTCCCGTGGGAGGTGTTGGTGCCACACATGGGGCCGTTAGAGGGCTGTTTCAAGTTTTCACCCTCTAACGCCATATATTTAAGCCTAAGTATAAAAATATGCAAATTATAGTCATATTCTCAAATCGGGAGTCCCGCGGCTGCGGGGTCAGTTCCTATGAGTTACACTGGTCCTGTTGGAGGTGTTAGTGATACCCACGAGGCTATTCCACCGTTCGGGGGCTGTTTCAAGTTTTCACCCTCTAACTTGATATTTTGCTTAAGCCTAGAAATATGCAAATTACCGTCGTAATTTCAAACTGGGAGACCCGCGGCTTCGGGGTCAGTTCCTACGAGTTACATTCGTCCCGTGGGAGGTGTTGGTGCCACGTACGGGGACGTTCGGGGGCTGTTTCTAGTTTTGACCCTCTAACCCTACGTTTTCAAGCCTAAATCTAGAAATATGAAAATTACCGTCGTACTCTCAAACCGGGAGACCCGCGGCTGCGGGGTCAGTTCCTACGAGTTACATTGGTCCCTTGGGAGGTGTTGGTGCCAACCATGGGGCCGGTCGGAGGCTGTTTCTTGTTCTCACCCTCTAACGCCATATTTTTGGGCCTATGTCAAAAAATATGCAAATTACCTTTGTATTCTCAAACCGGGAGTCCCACGACGATGGGAACAGTTCCTACGAGTTACATTGGTCCCGTGGGAGATGTTGGTGCCACCCACAGGGCTGTTCGGGGGCTATTTCCAGTTTTCACCCTCTAACGCCATGTTTTTAAGCCAAAGTCTAGAAATAAGCAAATTATTGTGGCATTCTCTAATCGGCAGTCCCGCGGCTGCGGTGTCAGTTCCTACGAGTTACATTGGTCCTGTGAGAGCTGTTGGTGCCACACAAGGGGCCGTTAGAGGGCTGTTTCGAGTTTTCACCCTCTAACGACATATTTTTAAACCTGAGTAAAAAAATATGCAAATTATGATCGTATTCTCAAACAGGGAGTCCCGCGGCAACGGGGTCAGTTCCTACGAGTTACATTGGTCCCGTGGGAGGTGTTGGTGCCACCCACGGGGACGTTCGGGGGCCGTTTCTAGTTCTCACCCTCTAACGCAATGTTTTTAAGCCTAAGTCAAGAAATATACAAATTACCATCATATTCTCAAACCGGGTGTCCCGTGGCTGCGGGGTCAGTTCCTACGAGTGACAGTGATCCCGTGGAAGGTGTTGGTGCCACCCACGGGGGCGTTCGGGGGATGTATCTATTTCTCACCCTCTAACGCCATGTTTTCAAGCCTAAGTGTAGAAATATGAAGATTACTATTGTACTCTCAAACCGGGAGACCCATGACTGCGAGGTCAGTTCCTACGGGTTACATTGGTCCCGTGGGAGGTGTTGGTGCCACCCACGTAGCCGTTCGGGGCCTGTTTCTAGTTCTCACCCTCTAACGCCATGTTTTTAAGGTTAAGTCTAGAAATATGCAAATTACTGTTGTACTCTCTAACCGGGAGACCCACGGCTGCGGGGTCAGTTCCTACAAGTTACATTGGTCCCGTGGGAGGTGTTGGTGCCACCCACGGGGCCGTTCGGGAGCTGTTTCTAGTTCTCACCCTCTAACGCCATGTTTTTAAGCTTAAGTCTGCAAATATGCAAAGTACCATCGTATTCTCAAACTGGGAGTCCCACGGCTGCGAGGACAGTTCCTACGAGTTATGTTGGTCCCGTGGGAGGTGTTGGTGCCACCCACGGGGACGTTCGGGGGTTATTTCTAGTTCTCACCCTCTAACGCCATGTTTTAAAGCCTAAGTCTATAAATATGCAAATTACTGTCGTACTGTCAAACCGGGAGACCCGCGACTGCGGAGTGAGTTCCTACGAGCTACATTGGTCCCGTTGGAGGTGTTGGTGCCACCCACAGGGCCGTTCGGGGGCTGTTTCGAGTTCTGACCCTCTAACGCAATGTTTTTAAGCCTAAGCCAAGAAATTTGCAAATTATCATCGTATTCTAAAACCGGGAGTCCCACGGTTGCGGGGTCAGTTCTTATGAGTTACATTGGTCCCGTGGGAGGTGTTGGTGCCACCCACGGGGCCGTTGGGTGGCTGTTTCAAGTTCTCACCCTCTAACGCCATATTTTTTAGGCCTACGTCTAGAAAAATATACAAATTACCTTCGTATTCTCAAACCCGGAGTTCCAAGGCTGCGGGGATAGTTCCTACGAGTTACACTGGTCCCATGGGAGGTGTTGGTGCCACCCACGGGGCCGATCGGGGGCTGTTTTGAGTTTTCACCCTCTAACGCAATGTTTTTAAGCCTAAGCCTACAAATATGCAAATTATCGTCGTATTCTCAAACCGGGAGTCCTAGGGTTGCGGGGTTAGTTCTTAAGAGTTACATTGGTCCCGTGGGAGGTGTTGGTGCCACCCAAGGGGCCTTTGGGAGGTTGTTTCTAGTTCTCACCCTCTATCGCCACATTTTTAGGCCTACGTCTAAAAATATGCAAATTACCTTCATATTCTCAAATCGAGAGTACCGCGGCTGTGAGGACAGTTCCTATTAGTTACATTGGTCCCGTGGGAGGTGTTGGTGCCACCCACGGGGCCGTTCGGGGGCTGTTTCGAGTTTTCACCCTCTAACGCCATGTTTTTAAGCCTAAGTCTAGAAATATGCAAATTATCGTCACATTCTCTAACCGGGAGTCCGGCGGATGCGATGTCAGTTCCTACGAGTTACATTGGTCCCATGGGAGGTGTTGGTGCCACACATGGGGCCGTTAGAGGGTTGTTTTGAGTTTTCACCCTCTAACGCCACATTTTTAAGCCTAAGTACAAAAATATGCAAATAATAGTCGTATTCTCAAACCGGGAGTCCCGCGGCTGCGGGGTCAGTTCCTATTAGTTACATTGGTCATGTTGGAGGTGTTGGTGCCACCCACGAGGCTATTCCACCGTTCGGGGGCTGTTTCAAGTTTTCACCCTCTAACTCCATATTTTGCTTAAGCCTAGAAATATGCAAATTACCGTTGTAATCTCAAACTGGGTGACCCGCGGCTTCGGGGTCAGTTCCTACGAGTTACATTCGTCCCGTGGGAGGTGTTGGTGCCACGTACGGGGACGTTCGGGGGCTATTTCTAGTTTTCACCCTCTAACGCTGTGTTTTCAAGCCTAAATCTAGAAATATGAAAGTTACCGCCGTACTCTCAAACCGAGATACCCGCGGCTGCGGGGTCAGTTCATGCGAGTTACATTGGTCCCTTGGGAGGTGTTGGTGCCAACCACGGGGCCGGTCGGGGGCTGTTTCTTGTTCTCACCCTCTAACGCCATATTTTTGGGCCTAAGTCTAAAAATATGCAAATTACCTTCGTATTCTCAAACCGGGAGTCCCACGACGATGGGAACAGTTCCTACGAGTTACATTGGTCCCGTGGGAGGTGTTGGTGCCAGCCACAGGGCCGTTCGGGGGCTATTTCCAGTTTTCACACTCTAACGCCATGTTTTTAAGCCTAAGTCTAGAAATATGCAAATTAATGTCGCATTCTCTAACCGGGAGTCTCGCGGCTGCGGTGTCAGTTCCTACGAGTTACATTGGTCCCGTGGCAGCTGTTGGTGCCACACATGGGGCCGTTAGAGGGCTGTTTCGATTTTTCACCCTCTAACGCCATATTTTTAAACCTGAGTAAAAAAATATGCAAATTATCATCGTATTCTCAAACAGGAAGTCCCGCGGCTACGGGGTCAGTTACTACGAGTTACATTGGTCCCATGGGAGGTGTTGGTGCCACCCACGGGGACATTCGGGGGCCGTTTCTTGTTCTCACCCTCTAACGCCATGTTTTTAAGGCTAAGTTAAGAAATATACAAATTACCATCATATTCTCAAACCGGGTGTCCCGTGGTTGCGGGGTCAGATCCTACAAGTGATAGTGATCCCGTGGAAGGTGTTGGTTCGACCCACTGGGGCGTTCGGAGGATGTATCTATTTCTCACCCTCTAACGCCATGTTTTCAAGCCTAAGTGTAGAAATATGAAGATTACTATCGTACTCTCAAACCGGGAGACCCACGACTGCTGGGTCAGTTCCTACGGGTTACATTTGTCCCGTGGGAGGTGTTGGTGCCACCCACATAGCCGTTCGGGTCCTGTTTCTAGTTCTCACCCTCTAACGCCATGTTTTTAAGCTTAAGTGTAGATATATGATAATTACCGTCGTATTCTCAAACCAGGAGTCCCGCGGCTGCGAAGTCAGTTCCTACAAGTTACATTGGTCCAGTGGGAGGTGTTGGTGTCACCCACGGGGCCGTTCGGGGCCTGTTTCTAGTTCTCATCCTCTAACGCAATATTTTTTGGTGTAAGTCTAGAAATATGCAAAGTACCATCGTATTCTCAAAACGAGGGTCCCGCGGCTGCGGGGACAGTTCCTACGAGTTACATAGGTCCCGTGGGAGGTGTTGGTGCCACCCACTGGGACGTTCGGGGGTTGTTTCTAGTTCTCACCCTCTAACGCCATGTTTTAAAGCCTAAGTCTATAAATATGCAAATTACTGTCGTACTGTCAAACCGGGAGACCCGCGACTGCGGAGTGAGTTCTTACGAGTTATATTGGTCACGTAGGAGGTGTTGGTGCCACCCACGGGGCCGTTCGGGGGCTGTTTCGAGTTCTGACCCTCTAACGCAATGTTTTTAAGCTTAAGCCAAGAAATTTGCAAATTATCATCGTATTCTCAAACCGGGAGTCCCACGGTTGCGGTGTCAGTTCTTATGAGTTACATTGGTCCCGTGGTAGGTGTTGGTGCCACCCACGGGGCCGTTTGGGTGCTGTTTCAAGTTCTCACCCTCTAACGCCATATTTTTAGGCCTACGTCTAGAAATATACAAATTACCTTCGTATTCTCAAACCCGGAGTTCCAAGGCTGCGGGGACAGTTCCTACGAGTTACATTGGTCCCATGGGAGGTGTTGGTGCCACCCACGGGGCCGTTCGGGGGCTGTTTTGAGTTTTCACCCTCTAACGCAATGTTTTTAAGCTTAAGCCTACAAATATGAAAATTATCGTCGTATTCTCAAACCGGGAGTCCCAGGGTTGCGGGGTTAGTTCTTACGAGTTACATTGGTCCCGTGGGAGGTGTTGGTGCCACCCAAGGGGCCTTTGGGAGGTTGTTTCTAGTAGGGGTGGACAAAAAAAAGACCGACCCGAATGGACCGATTGGACCGAACCGGACCGAACCGAAAATTAAGGCTATTTTGAAACCGGTCCGAAAATCGGTTCACAAAAACTAAAAACCGATTAAACCGGTCCGGTCCGCGGTCCACTATATTAAAAGACCGATTTGGACCGGACCGGACCGATTCCCATATATATATAATAAAAATAATGTTATTGTATTTCTTATGTATAGTTTTTGAATTAATGTATATAACTTATGAATTTAATTTGGAACATTTTATATATGTATAGACATTTTTTTATCTTTGTTAAAAAAATCTACGTAAATATCACTTGGAGTTTCGAGTATTATTTTTTTGTATATATATTTGTGAGAAAAATAGATAAAAACATTCATAAAATGTACGTATATATAAAATAGGGTCAGGACCGAATTTTACCCCGGACCGGACCGAAAAAAGCCTGGACCGAATTAGTAGGTTAACCGAATTAATCGGTCCGGTCTCGGTCCAAAAAAATTGAGGACCGAATATTCGGTCCGGTCCAAAAAATAGGCAAAACCCGGACCGGACCGGACCGTGCCCACCCCTAGTTTCTAGTTCTCACCCTCTATCGCCATATTTTTAGGCCTACGTCTAAAAATATGCAAATTACCTTCATATTCTCAAATCGGGAGTACCGCGGCTGTGAGGACAGTTCCTACTAGTTACATTGGTCCCGTGGGAGGTGTTGGTGCCACCCACGGGGCCGTTCGGGGGCTGTTTCGAGTTTTCACCCTCTAACGCCATGTTTTTAAGCCTAAGTCTAGAAATATGCAAATTATCGTCGCATTCTCTAACCGGGAGTCTCGCGGCTGCGATGTCAGTTCCTACGAGTTACATTGGTCCCATGGGAGGTGTTTGTGCCACACATGGGGCCGTTAGAGCGTTGTTTCGAGTTTTCACTCTGTAACGCCACATTTTAAAGCCTAAGTATAAAAATATGCAAATTATAGTCGTACTCTCAAACCGGGAGACCCACGACTGCGAGGTCAGTTCCTACGGGTTACATTGGTCCCGTGGGAGGTGTTGGTGCCACCCACGTAGCCGTTCGGGGACTGTTTCTAGTTCTCACCCTCTAACGCCATGTTTTTAAGCTTAAGTCTAGAAATATGCAAATTACTGTTGTACTCTCTAACCGGGAGACCCACGGCTGCGGGGTCAGTTCCTACAAGTTACATTGGTCCCGTGGGAGGTGTTGGTGCCACCCACGGGGCCGTTCGGGAGCTGTTTCTAGTTCTCACCCTCAAACGCCATGTTTTTAAGCTTAAGTCTGCAAATATGCAAAGTACCATCGTATTCTCAAACTGGGAGTCCCACGGCTGCGAGGACAGTTCCTACGAGTTATGTTGGTCCCGTGGGGGGTGTTGGTGCCACCCACGGGGACGTTCGGGGGTTGTTTCAAGTTCTCACCCTCTAACGCCATGTTTTAAAGCCTAAGTCTATAAATATGCAAATTACTGTCGTACTGTCAAACCGGGAGACCCGCGACTGCGGAGTGAGTTCCTACGAGTTACATTGGTCCCGTAGGAGGTGTTGGTGCCACCCACGGGGCCGTTCGGGGGCTGTTTCGAGTTCTGACCCTCTAACGCAATGTTTTTAAGCCTAAGCCAAGAAATTTGCAAATTATCATCGTATTCTCAAATCGGGAGTCCCACGATTGCGGGGTCAGTTCTTATGAGTTACATTGGTCCCGTGGGAGGTGTTGGTGCAACCCACGGGGCCGTTGGGTGGCTGTTTCAAGTTTCACCCTCTAACGCGATATTTTTAGGCCTACATCTAGAAATATACAAATTACCTTCGTATTCTCAAACCCGGAGTTCCAAGGCTGCGGGGACAATTCCTACGAGTTACATTGGTCCCATGGGAGGTGTTGGTGCCACCCACGGGGCCGATCGGGGGCTGTTTTGAGTTTTCACCCTCTAACGCAATGTTTTTAAGCCTAAGCCTACAAATATGCAAATTATCGTCGTATTCTCAAACCGGGAGTTCTAGGGTTGCGGGGTTAGTTCTTAAGAGTTACATTGGTCCCGTGGGAGGTGTTGGTGCCACCCAAGGGGCCTTTGGGAGGTTGTTTCTAGTTCTCACCCTCTATCGACATATTTTTAGGCCCACGTCTAAAAATATGCAAATTACCTTCATATTCTCAAATCGAGTGTACCGCGGCTGTGAGGACAGTTCCTACTAGTTACATTGGTCCCGTGGGAGGTGTTGGTGCCACCCACGGGGCCGTTCGGGCGCTGTTTCGAGTTTTCACCCTCTAACGCCATGTTTTTAAGCCTAAGTCTAGAAATATGCAAATTATCGTCACATTCTCTAACCGGGAGTCCGGCGGATGCGATGTCAGTTCCTACGAGTTACATTGGTCCCATGGGAGGTGTTGGTGCCACACATGGGGCCGTTAGAGGGTTGTTTCGAGTTTTCACCCTCTAACGCCACATTTTTAAGCCTAAGTATAAAAATATGCAAATAATAGTCGTATTCTCAAACCGGGAGTCCCGCGGCTGCGGGGTCAGTTCCTATGAGTTACATTGGTCCTGTTGGAGGTGTTGGTGCCACCCACGAGGCTATTCCACCGTTCGGGGGCTGTTTCAAGTTTTCACCCTCTAACTCCATATTTTGCTTAAGCCTAGAAATATGAAAATTACCGTTGTAATCTCAAACTGGGGGACCCGCGGCTTCGGGTTCAGTTCCTACGAGTTACATTCGTCCCGTGGGAGGTGTTGGTGCCACGTACGGGGACGTTCGGGGGCTGTTTCTAGTTTTCACCCTCTAACGCTGTGTTTTCAAGCCTAAATCTAGAGATATGAAAATTATCGTCGTACTCTCAAACCGATAAACCCACGGCTGCGGGGTCAGTTCCTGCGAGTTACATTGGTCCCTTGGGAGGTGTTGGTGCCAACCACGGGGCCGGACGGGGGCTGTTTCTTGTTCTCACCCTCTAACGCCATATTTTTGGGCCTAAGTCTAAAAATATGCAAATTACCTTCGTATTCTAAAACCGGGAGTCCCACGACGATGAGAATAGTTCCTACGAGTTACATTGGTCCCGTGGGAGGTGTTGGTGCCACCCACAGGGCCGTTCGGGGGATATTTCCAGTTTTCACCCTCTAACGCCATGTTTTTAAGCCTAAGTCTAGAAATATGCAAATTATTGTCGCATTCTCTAACCGGGAGTCTCGCGGCTGCGGTGTCAGTTCCTACGAGTTACATTGGTCCCGTGGGAGCTGTTGGTGCCACACATGGGGCCGTTAGAGGGCTGTTTCGATTTTTCACCCTCTAACGCCATATTTTTAAACCTGAGTAAAAAATTATGCAAATTATCATCGTATTCTCAAACAGGGAGTCCCGCGGCTACGAGGTGAGTTCCTACGAGTTACATTGGTCCCGTGGGAGGTGTTGGTGCCACCCACGGGGACATTCAGGGGCCGTTTCTTGTTCTCACCCTCTAACGCCATGTTTTTAAGGCTAAGTCAAGAAATATACAAATTACCATCATATTCTCAAACCGGGTGTCCCGTGGCTGCGGGGTCAGTTCCTACAAGTGATAGTGCTCCCGTGGAAGGTGTTGGTGCGACCCACTGGGGCGTTCGGGGGATGTATCTATTTCTCACCCTCTAACGCCATGTTTTCAAGCCTAAGTGTAGAAATATGAAGATTACTATCGTACTCTCAAACCGGGAGACCCACGACTGCTGGGTCAGTTCCTACGGGTTACATTTGTCCCGTGGGAGGTGTTGGTGCCACCCACGTAGCCGTTCGGGGCCTGTTTCTAGTTCTCACCCTGTAACGCCATGTTTTTAAGCTTAAGTGTAGATATATGATAATTACCGCCGTATTCTCAAACCAGGAGTCCCGCGGCTGCGAGGTCAGTTCCTACAAGTTACATTGGTCCAGTGGGAGGTGTTGGTGTCACCCACGGAGCCATTCGGGGCCTGTTTCTAGTTCTCATCCTCTAACGCCATATTTTTTGGTGTAAGTTTAGAAATATGCAAAGTACCATCGTATTCTCAAAACGAGGGTTCCGCGACTGCGGGGACAGTTCCTACGAGTTACATTGGTCCCGTGGGAGGTGTTGGTGCCACCCACGGGGACGTTCGGGGGTTGTTTCTAGTTCTCACCCTCTAACGCCATGTTTTAAAGCCTAAGTCTATAAATATGCAAATTACTGTCGTACTGTCAAACCGGGAGACCCGTGACTGCGGAGTGAGTTCTTACGAGTTACATTGGTCCCGTAGGAGGTGTTAGTGACACCCACGGGGCCGTTCGGCGGCTGTTTCGAGTTCTGACCCTCTAACGCAATGTTTTTAAGCTTAAGCCAAGAAATTTGCAAATTATCATCGTATTCTCAAACCGGGAGTACCGCGGCTGTGAGGACAGTTCCTACGGGTTACATTGGTCCCGTGGGAGGTGTTGGTGCCACCCACGGGGCCGTTCGGGGGCTGTTTCGAGTTTTCACCCTCTAACGTCATGTTTTTAAGCCTACGTCTAGAAATATGAAAATTATCGTCGCATTCTCTAACCGGGAATCCCGCGGCTGCGATGTCAGTTCCTACGAGTTACATTGGTCCCATGGGAGGTGTTTGTGCCACACATGGGGCCGTTAGAGGGTTGTTTCGAGTTTTCACTCTCTAACGCCACATTTTAAAGCCTAAGTATAAAAATATGCAAATTATAGTCGTATTCTAAAATCGGGAGTCCCGCGGCTGCGGGGTCAGTTCCTATGAGTTACATTGGTCATGTTGGAGGTGTTGGTGCCACCCACGAGGCTATTCCACCGTTCGGGGGCTGTTTCAAGTTTTCACCCTCTAACTCCATATTTTACTTAAGCCTAGAAATATGCGAATTACCGTCGTAATCTCAAACTGGGAGACCCGCGGCTTCGGGGTCAGTTTCTACGAGTTACATTCGTCCCGTGGGAGCTGTTGGTGCCACCCACGGGGACGTTCGGGGGTTGTTTCTAGTTCTCACCCTCTAACGCCATGTTTAAAAGCCTAAGTCTATAAATATGCAAATTACGGTCGTACTGTCAAATCGGGAGACCCGCGGCTGCGGGGTCAGTTCCTGCGAGTTACATTGGTCCCTTGGGAGGTGTTGGTGCCAACCACGGGGCCGGTCGGGGGCTGTTTCTTCTTCTCACCCTCTAATGCCATATTTTTGGGCCTAAGTCTAAAAATATGCAAATTACCTTCGTATTCTCAAACCGGGAGTCCCACGATGATGGGAACAGTTCCTACGAGTTACGTTGGTCCCGTGGGAGGTGTTGGTGCCAGCCACAGGGCCGTTCGGGGGCTATTTCTAGTTTTCACCCTCTAACGCCATATTTTTAAGCCTAAGTCTAAAAATATGCAAACTATCATCGTATTCTCAAAACGAGAGTCCCGCGGCTGCGGGGTCAGTTCCTATGAGTTACATTGGTCCTGTGGGAGGTGTTGGTCCCACCCACGGGGCTGTTTCACTGTTCGGGGGCTGTTTCATGTTGTCACCCTCTAACTCCATGTTTTGCTTAAGTCTAGAAATATGAAAATTACCATCGTATTCTCCAAGTGGGAGACCTGCGACTGTCGGGTCAGTTCCTACGAGTTACACTGGTCCAGTGGGAGGTGTTGGTGCAACGCACGGGGATGTTCGGGGGCTGTTTCTAGTTCTCACCCTCTAACGCCATGTTTTTAAGCCAAAGTTTAGAAATATGCAAATTACCGTCGTACTCTCAAACCGGGAGACCCGCGGCTGCGGGGTCAGTTCCTTCGAGTTACATTGGTCCCGTGGGAGGTGTTGGTGACACCCACGGGGACGTTCAGGGGATGTTTCTAGTTCTCACCCTCTAACGCCATATTTTTAAGCCTAAGTTTAGAATTATGCAAATTACCATCGTATTATCAAACCGGGAGTCCCGCGGCTGTGGGGTCAGTTCCTACGAGTTACATTGGTCCCGTGGGAGGTGTTGGTGCCACCCACTAGGCCGTTCGGGGGCTGTTTCTAGTTCTCACCCTCTAACGCCATATTTTTAAGCCTAAGTCTAGAAATATCCAAATTACATTCATATTCTCAAACCGGGAGTCCCGTGGCTGCGGGGACAGTTCCTACGAGTTACATTGGCCCCGTAGGAGAAGTTGGTGCCACCCACGGGGCCGTTCGGTGGCTGTTTCGAGTTTTCATCCTCTGACACCATGTTTTTAAGCCTAGGTCTAGAAATATGCAAATTATCGTCGTATTCTCAAACGGAGAGTCCCGCGGCTGCGGGGTCACTTCCTACGAGTTACATTGGTCCTGTGGGAGGTGTTGTGCAACGCACGGGGACGTTCGGGGTATGTTTCTAGTTCTCACCCTCTAACGCCATGTTTTTAAGCCTAAGTCTAGAAATATGCAAATTATCGTGGCATTCTCTAAACGGGAGTCCCGCGGCTGCGGTTTTAGTTCCAACGAGTTACGTTGGTCCCGTGGAGGTGTTGGTGACACCCACGGTGCCGTTCGGGGGCTGTTTCTAGTTCTCACCCTCTAACACCATGTTTTTAAGCCTAAGTCTAGAAATATATAAATTACCATCGTACTCTCAAACCGGGAGACCCGCGGCTGCGGGGTGAGTTCCTACGAGTTACATTGGTCCCGTAGGAGGTGTTGGTGCCACCAATGGGGCCGTTCGGGGGCTGTTTCGAGTTCTCATCCTCTAACGCAATGTTTTTAAGCGTAAGCCTAGAAATATGAAAATTATCATCGTATTCTCAAATCGGGAGTCCCACGGTTGCGGGGTCAGTTCTTACGAGTTACATTGGTACCGTGGGAGGTGTTGGTGCCACCCAGGGGGCCGTTAGGGGGTTGTTTCTAGTTCTCACCCTCTATCCCCATATTTTTAAGATTACGTCTAGAAATATTAAAATTACCTTCATATTCTAAAACCGGGAGTACCGCGGCTGTGGGGACTGTTCCTACTAGTTACATTGGTCCCGTGGGAGGTGTTGGTGCCACCCACGGGGCCGTTCGGTGGTTGTTTCCAGTTTTCACCCTCTAACGCCATGTTTTTAAGCCTAAGTCTAGAAATATGCAAATTATCGTCGCATTCTCTAACCGGGAGTCCCGCGACAGCGGTGTCAGTTCGTACGAGTTACATGGGTCCCGTGGGAGGTGTTGGTGCCACACAGGGGGCCGTTAGAGGGGTGTTTCGAGTTTTCACCCTCTAATGCCATATTTTTAAGCCTAAGTATAAAAATATGCAAATTATCATCGTATTCTCAAACCGGGAGTCCCGCGGCTGCGGGGTCAGTTCCTATGAGTTACCTTGGTCCCGTGGGAGGTGTTGGTGCCACATACGGGCACGTTTAGGGGCTGTTTCTAGTTCTCACCCTCTAACGCCATGTTTTTAAGCCTAAGTCTAAAAATATTCAAATTACCGTTGTACTCTCAAACCGGGAGACCCGTGGCTGTGGGGTCAGTTCCTACGAGTTACATTGGTCCTTTGGGAGGTGTTGGTGCCACCAACGGTGCCGTTCGGTGGCTGTTTCTAGTTCTCACCTTCTAACGCAATGTTTGTAAGCCTAAGTCTAAAAATATGCAAATTACCTTCGTATTCTCAAACCGGGAGTCCCGCGGCTACGGGGACAGTTCTTACGAGTTACATTGGTCCCGTGGGAGGTATTGGTGCCACCCACGGGGCCGTTCGGGGGTTGTTTCGAGTTTTCACCCTCTAACGCCATGTTTTTAAGCCTAAGTCTAAAAATATGCAAATTATTGTCGCATTCTCTAACCGGGAGTCCCGCGGCTGCGGTGTCAGTTCCAACGAGTTACATTGGTCCCGTGGGAGGCGTTGGTGCCACACATGGGGCCGTTAGAGGGTTGTTTCGAATTTTCACCCTCTAACGCCATGTTTTTAAACCAAAGTCTAAAAATACGTAAATTATCATCGTATTCTCAAACACGGAGTCCCGTTGCTGCGGGGTCAGTTCCTATGAGTTACATTGGTCCCGTGGGAGGTGTTGGTGCCACCCACGTTGCCGTTCGGGGGTTGTTTCTAGTTCTCACCCTCTAACGCCATGTTTTTAAGATTAGGTCTAGAAATATGCAAATTACTGTCGAACTCTCAAATCGGGAGACCCGCGGCTGCGTGGTCTGTTCCTACACGTTACATTGGTCCCGTGGGAGGTGTTGGTGCCACCCACGGGGACATTCGGGGGCTGTTTCTAGTTCTCACCCTCTAACGACATGTTTTTAAGCCTAAGTCTAAACATATGCAAATTACCATCGTACTCTCAAACCGGGAGACCCGCGGCTGCGGGGTGAGTTCCTACGAGTTACATTGGTCCCGTAGGAGGTGTTGGTGCCACCAATGGGGCTGTTCGGGGGCTGTTTCGAGTTCTCATCCTCTAACGCAATGTTTTTAAGCGTAAGCCTAGAAATATGAAAATTATCATCGTATTCTCAAATCGGGAGTCTCACGGTTGCGGGGTCAGTTCTTACGAGTTACATTGGTACCGTGGGAGGTGTTGGAGCTACCCACAGGGCTGTTGGGGGGTTGTTTCTAGTTCTCACCCTCTATCCCCATATTTTTAAGATTACGTCTAGAAATATTAAAATTACCTTCATATTCTAAAACCGGGAGTACCGCGGCTGTGGGGACTGTTCCTACGAGTTACATTGGTCCCGTGGGAGGTGTTGGTGCCACCCACAGGGCCATTCGGGGGCTGTTTCTATTTCTCACCCTCTAACGCCATGTTTTTAAGCCTAAGTCTAAACATATGCAAATTACCGTCGTACTCTCAAATCGGGAGACCCGCGGCTGCGGGGTCAGTTTCTACATATAACATTGGTCCCGTGGGAGGTGTTGGTGCCACCCACGGGGCCGTTCGGGAGCTGTTTCATGTTTTCACCCTCTAATGCCATGTTTTTAAGCCTAAATCAAGAAATCTGCAAATTACTGTCGTATTCTCAAACAGAGAGACCCTAGGCTGCGGGGTCAGTTCCTACGAGTTACATTGGTCCCATGGGAGGTATTGGTGCCACCCACGGCGACGTTCAGGGACTGTTTCATGTTTGACCCTCTAACGCCATGTTTTTAAGCCCAAGTCTAGAAATATGCCAATTACCTTTGTACTGTCAAACCGGGAGACCCGCGGCTGTGGGGTGAGTTCCCACGAGTTACATTGGTTCCGTAGGTGGTGTTGGTGCCACCCACGGGGCCGTTCGGAGGCTGTTTCGAGTTCTCACCCTCTAACGTAATGTTTTCAAGCCTAAGCCTAGAAATATGCAAATTATCGTCGTAGTATCAAACCGGGAGTCCCACGGATTCGGGGTCAGTTCTAACGAGTTATATTTGTCCCGTGGGAGGTGTTGGTGCCACCCATGGGGCCGTTGGGGTCTATTTCAAGTTTTCACCCTCTAACGCCATATTTTCACCCTCTAAGTCCATGTTTTTCTTAAACCTAGAAAAATGCAAATTACCGTCGTAATCTCAAACTGGGAGACCCGCGGCTGCGGGTTCAGTTCCTACGAGTTACATTCGTCCCGTGGGAGGTGTTGGTTCCCCGTACGGGGACGTTCGTGGTTTGTTTCTAGTTTTCACCCTCTAACGCCATGTTTTTAAGCCTATGTCTAGAAATATACAAATTACCATCGTACTCTCAAACCGGGAGATCCGCGGCTGCGGGGTCAGTTCCTACGAGTTACATTGGTCCCTTGGGAGGTGTTGGTGCCACCCACGGGGCCGTTCTGGGGCTAATACTAGTTCTCACCCTCTAACACCATATGTTTGGGCCTAAGTCTAAAAATATACAAATTACCTTCGTATTCTCAAACCGGGAGTCCCACGGCTACGGGGACAGTTCCTACGAGTTACATTGGTCCCGTAGGAGTTGTTGGTGCCACCCACGGGGCCGTTCGGGGGCTGTTTCGAATTTTCAACCTCTAACGCCATGTTTTTAAGCCTAAGTCTAGAAATATGCAAATTATTATCGCATTCTCTAACCGGGAGTGCCGCGGCTGTTGTGTCAGTTCCTACGAGTTACATTGGTCCCGTGAGAGGTGTTGGTGCCACACATGGGGCCGTTAGAGGGTTGTTTCGAGTTTTCACCCTCTAACGCTATGTTTTTAAACCTAAGTCCAAAAATATGCAAATTATCGTCGTATTCTCAAACAGGGAGTCCCGTGGCTGCGAGGTCAGTTCCTACGAGTGACATTGATCACGTGGAAGGTGTTGGTGCCACCCACGGGGGCGTTCGGGGGCTGTATCTATTTCTCACCCTCTAACGCCATGTTTTCAAGCTTAAGTGTAGAAATATGCAGATTACTGTCGTACTCTCAAACCGGGAGACCCGCGACTACGGGGTCAGTTCCAACGAGTTACATTGGTCCCGTGGGAGGTGTTGGTGCCACCCACGCAGCCGTTCGGGGGCTGTTTCTAGTTCTCACCCTCTAACGCCATGTTTTAAACCTTAAGTATGGAAATATAAAAATTACTGTCGTACTCTCTAACCGGGAGACCCGCGGCTGCGGGGTGAGTTCCTACAAGTTACATTGGTACCATGGGAGGTGTTGGTGCCACCCACGGGGCCGTTCGGGGGATGTTTCTAGTTCTCACCCTCTAACGACATGTTTTTAAGCCTAAGTCTAGAAATATGCAAATTTCCATCGTATTCTCAAATCGGAAGTCCCGCGACTGCGGGGACAGTTCCTTGGAGTTACATTGGTCCCGTGGGAGGTGTTGGTGCCCCCCACGGGGCCGTTCAGGGACTGTTTCGAGTTTTCACCCTCTAACGCAATGTTTTTAAGCCTAATTCTAGAAATATGCAAATTATCATCGTATTCTCAAATCGGGAGTCCCGCGGCTACGGGGTCAGTTCCTACGAGTTACATTTGTCCCATGGAAGGTGTTGGTGCCACCCACGGGGCCGTTAGAGGGCTGTTTTGAGTTTTCACCCTCTTACGCCATGTTTTTAGCTTAAGTCTAAAAATATCCAAATTATCGTTCGATTCTAGAACCGGGAGTCCCGCGGCTGCGGGGTCAGTTCCTACGAGTTACATTGGTCCCGTGGGAGGTGTTGGTGCCACCGACGGGGCCGTTCGGGGGTTGTTTCGAGTTTTCCCCCTCTAACGCCATGTTTTTAAGCCTAAGTCTAGAAATATGCAAATTACCGTCATATTCTCAAATCGGGAGTCGCGTGGCCGGGGGGCCAGTTCCTACGAGTTACATTGTGGGAGGTGTTTGTTTCACCCACGGGGCCATTAGGGGCTGTTTCGAGTTTTCACCCTCTAACGCCATGTTACTAAGCCTAAGTGTAAAAATATGGAAATTATCATCCTATTCTCAAACCAGGAGTTCGGCGGCTGCGGGGTCAGTTCCTACGAGTTACATTGGTCCCGTGGGAGGTGTTGGTGCCACCCACGGGGCCGTTCGGGGGCTGTTTCGAGTTTTCACCCTCTAACGCCATGTTTTTAAGCCCAAGTCTAGAAATATACAAATTACCTTCATATTCTCAAACCGGGAGTCGTACGGTAGTGGGGTCAGTTCCTACGAGTTACATTGGTCCCGTGGGAAGTGTTGGTGCCACTCACGGGGACATTCGGGGGCTGTTTCGATTTTTCACCCTCTAACGCCATGTTTTGCTTAAGTCTAGCAATATGCAAATTACCGTCGTATTCTCAAATCGGGAGACCCGAGGCTGCGGGATCAATTCCTACGAGTTACATTGGTCTCGTGGGCGGTGTTGGTGCCACCCACGGGGACGTTCGGGGGGTCTTTCTAGTTCTCACCCTCTAACGCCATGTTTTTAAGCCTAAGTCTAGAAATATACAAATACCGTCGTATTCTCAAACTGGGAGTCCCGCGGTTGCGTGGTCAATTCCTACGAGTTACATTTGTCCCGTGGGAGGTGTTGGTTCCACCCACGGGGCCGTTGGGGGGCTATTTCTACTTCTCACCATCCAACACCATGTTATTAACCCTAAGTCTAGAAATATGAAAATTACCGTCGTACTCTCAAACCGGAAGACCCGCGGCTGCGCGGTCAGTTCCTACGAGTTACAATGGTCCCGTGGGAGGTGTTGGTGCCACCCACGGGGCCATTCGGGGCTGTTTCTAGTTCTCACCCTCTAACGCCATATTTTTAAGCCTAAGTATAAAAATATGCAAATTACCATCGTACTCTCAAACCGAGAGACCAGCGGCTGAGGGTTCAGTTCCTACGAGTTACATTGGTCCCGTGGGATGTGTTGGTGCTACCCACGAGGACGTTCAGGGGCTGTTTCTAGTTCTCACCCTCTAACGCCATGTTTTTAACCCTTAGTCTAGAAATATGAAAAATTACCTTCGTACTCTCAAACCGGGAACCCGCGACTGTGGGTTCAGTTCCTACGAGTTACATTGGTCCCGTGGGAGGTGTGGGTGCCACCGACGGGGTCATTCGGGGGCTGTTTCTAGTTCTCACCTTCTAACGCCATGTTTTTAAGCCTAAGTCTAAAAATATGAAAATTACCATCGTACTCTCAATTCGAGAGACCCGCGGCTGCGGGGTCTGTTCCTATTAGTTACATTGGTCCCGAGGGATGTGTTGGTGCAACCCACGGGGCCGTTCGGGGGCTGTTTCAAGTTTTCACCCTCTAACGCCATGTTTTTAACCCTAAGTCTAGAAATATGTAAATTACCGACGTATTCTCAGACTGAGAGACCCGCGGCTGCAGGGTTAGTTCCTACGAGTTAGATTGGTCCCGTGGGAGGTGTTGGTGCCACCCACGGGGACGTTCGGGGGTTGTTTCTAGTTCTCACTCTCTAACGCCATGTTTTTAAGCCTAAGTCTAGAAATATGTAAACTACCGTCGTATTCTCAAACCGCGAGTCCCGCGACTGCGGGGTCAGTTCCTACGAGTTACATTGGTCCAGTGGGAGGTATTGATGCCACCCACGGAGACGTTCAGGGGCCGTTTCTAGTTCTCACCCTCAAACTCCATGTTTTTAAGCCTAAGTTTAGAAATATGCAAATTACCGTCGTACTCTCAAACTGGGAGACCCGCGGCTGCGGGGTCAGTTCCTACGAGTTACATTGGTCCCGTCGGAGGTGTTGGTGCCACCCACGGGGACGTTCGGGGGCTGTTTCTAATTCTCACCCTCTGGCACCATATTTTTAAGCCTAAGTCTAGAAATATGCAAATTACCATCATATTCTCAAACGAGGAGTTCCTACGAGTTACATTGGTGCCGTGGGAGGTGTTGGTGCCACCTTCGGGGACGTCTGGGTGCTGTTTCTAGTTCTCACCCTCTAACGCCATGCTTTTAAGCCTAAGTCTAGAAATATGTAAATTATCGTCGTACTGTCAAATCGGGAGACCCGCGGTTGCGAGGTGAGTTCCTACGAGTTACATTGGTCCCGTAGGAGGTGTTGGTGCCACCCACGGGGCCGTTCGGGGGCTGTTTCGACTTCTCACCCTCTAACGCTATGTTTTTAAGCCTAAATATAGAAATATGCAAATTACCGTCGTACTCTCAAATCGGGAGACCCGCGGCTGCGGGGTCAGTTCCTACGAGTTACATTGGTCCCTTGGGAGGTGTTGGTGCCACCCACTGGGCCGGTCGGGGGCTGTTTCTTGTTCTCACCCTCTAACGCCATATTTTTGGGCCTAAGTCTAAAAATATGCAAATTACCTTCGTATTCTCAAACCGGGAGTCCCGCGGCTGTGGGGTTAGTTCCTACGAGTTATATTGGTCATGTGGGAGGTGTTGGGGCCACCCACGGGGCCGTTCGGAGGCTGTTTTGAGTTTTCACCCTCTAACGCCATGTTTTTAAACCTAAGTCTAGAAATATGCAAATCATCATCGCATTCTGTAATCGGGAGTCCCGCGGATGTGGGGTCAGTTCCTTCGAGTTACATTGGTCCTGTGGGAGGTGTTGGTGCCACCCATGGGGCCGTTAGAGGGCTGTTTCGAGTTTTCATCCTCTAACACCATGTTTTTAAGCCTAAGTCTAAAAATATGTAAATTATCATCATTTTCTCAAACTGAGAGTCCCGCGGCTATGGGGTCAGTTACTACGAGTTACATTGGTCCTGTGGTAGGTGTTGGTACCACCTATGGGGTCGTTCCACCGTTCTGGGGCTATTTCGAGTTTTCACCCTCTAACTCCATGTTTTACTTAAGTCTAAAAATATGTAAATTACCATCGTATTCTCAAACTGGGAGACCCGCGGCTGCGGGGTCAGTTCCTACGAGTTACATTGGTCCCGTGGGAGGTGTTGGTGCCACGCACGGGGACGTTCGGGGGCTGTTTCTTATTCTCACCCTCTAACGCCATATTTTTAAGCCTAAGTCTAGAAATATGGAAATTACCATCGTACTCTCAAACCGAGAGACCCGCGGCTGCGGGGTCAGTTCCTATGAGTTACATTGTTCCCGTGGGAGGTGTTGGTACCATACACGGGGCCGTTGGGGTGATGTTTCATGTTTTCACCCTCTAACGCCATGTTTTTAAGCCTAAATCTAGAAATATACAAATTACCATAGTATTCTCAAACCAGGAGTCCCGCGGTTGCGGGGTCAGTTCCTACTAGTTACATTGGTCCCGTGGGAGGTGCTGGTGCCACCCATGGGCCCGTTCGGGGGTTGTTTCGAGTTTTCACCCTCTAACGCCATGATTTTAAACCTAGGTCTGGAAGTATGAAAATTATCATCGTATACTCAAATGGAGATTCCCGCGGTTGAAGGGTCAGTTCCTACGAGTTACATTGGTCCCGTGGGAGGTGTTGGTGCCACCCGCGGGGCCGTTAGAGGGCTGTTTTGATTTTTCACCCTCTAACGCCATGTTTTTAAACCTAAGTCTAAAAATTTGCAAATTACCGTCGTATTCTCAAACCGGGAGTCCCGCGGCTGCGGGGTCGGTTCATACGAGTTACATTGGTCCCGTGGGAGGTGTTGGTGCCACCCACGGGGACGTTCAGGGGTTGTTTCTAGTTCTCACCCTCTAACACCATGTTTTAATGCCTAAGTCTATAAATATGCAAATTATTGTCGTACTGTCAAACCGGGAGACCCGCGGCTGCGGAGTGAGTTCCTACGAGTTACATTGGTCCCATAGGAGGTGTTGGTGCCACCCACGGGACCGTTCGCGGGCTGTTTCGAGTCCTGACCCTCTAACGCAATGTTTTTTAGCCTAAGCAAAGAAATTTGCAAATTATCGTCGTATTCTCAAACCGGGAGTCCCACGGTTGCGGGGTTAGTTCTTACGAGTTACATTGGTCCCGTGGGAGGTGTTGGTGCCACCCACGGGGCCGTTGGGAGGCTGTTTCAAGTTCTCACCCTCTAACGCCATATTTTTAGGCCTACGTCTAGAAATATGAAAATTACCTTCGTATTCTCAAACCAGGAGTTCCAAGGCTGCGGGGACAGTTCCTACGAGTTACATTGGTCCCATGGGAGGTGTTGGTGCCACCCACGGGGCCGTTCGGGAATTGTTTTGAGTTTTCACCCTCTAACGCAATGTTTTTAAGCCTAAGCCTACAATTATGCAAATTATCGTCGTATTCTCAAACCGGGAGTCCCAGGGTTGCGGCGTTAGTTCTTACGAGTTACATTGGTCCCGTGGGAGGTGTTGGTGCCACCCACGGGGCCATTGGGAGGTTGTTTCTAGTTCTCACCCTCTATCGCCAAATTTTTAGGCCTACGTCTAAAAATATGCAAATTACCTTCATATTCTCAAATCGGGAGTACCGCGGCTGTGAGGACAGTTCCTACTAGTTACATTGGTCCCGTGGGAGGTTTTGGTGCCACCCACAGGGCCGTTCAGGGGTGGTTTCGAGTTTTCACCCTCTAACGCCATGTTTTTTAGCCTAAGTCTAGAAATATGCAAATTATCGTCGCATAATCTAACCGGGAGTCCCGCGGCTGCGATGTCAGTTCCTACGAGTTACATTGGTCCCGTGGGAGGTGTTGGTGCCACACATGGGGCCGTTAGAGGGTTGTTTCAAGTTTTCACCCTCTAACGCCATATTTTTAAGCCTAAGTATAAAAATATGCAAATTATAGTCATATTCTCAAATCGGGAGTCCCGCGGCTGCGGGGTCAGTTCCTATGAGTTACACTGGTCCTGTTGGAGGTGTTGGTGATACCCACGAGGCTATTCCACCGTTCGGGGGCTGTTTCAAGTTTTCACCCTCTAACTTGATATTTTGCTTAAGCCTAGAAATATGCAAATTACCGTCGCAATCTCAAACTGGGAGACCCGCGGCTTCGGGGTCAGTTCCTACGAGTTACATTCATCCCGTGGGAGGTGTTGGTGCCACGTACGGGGACGTTCGGGGGCTGTTTCTAGTTTTGACCCTCTAACCCTACGTTTTCAAGCCTAAATCTAGAAATATGAAAATTACCGTCGTACTCTCAAACCGGGAGACCCGCGGCTGCGGGGTCAGTTCCTACGAGTTACATTGGTCCCTTGGGAGGTGTTGGTGCCAACCATGGGGCCGGTCGGAGGCTGTTTCTTGTTCTCACCCTCTAACGCCATATTTTTGGGCCTATGTCAAAAAATATGCAAATTACCTTCGTATTCTCAAACCGGGAGTCCCACGACGATGGGAACAGTTCCTACGAGTTACATTGGTCCCGTGGGAGGTGTTGGTGCCACCCACAGGGCCGTTCGGGGGCTATTTCCAGTTTTCACCCTCTAACGCCATGTTTTTAAGCCTAAGTCTAGAAATAAGCAAATTATTGTCGCATTCTCTAATCGGGAGTCCCGCGGCTGCGGTGTCAGTTCCTACGAGTTACATTGGTCCTGTGAGAGCTGTTGGTGCCACACATGGGGCCCTTAGAGGGCTGTTTCGAGTTTTCACCCTCTAACGACATATTTTTAAACCTGAGTAAAAAAAATTGCAAATTATGATCGTATTCTCAAACAGGGAGTCCCGCGGCAACGGGGTCAGTTCCTACGAGTTACATTGGTCCCGTGGGAGGTGTTGGTGCCACCCACGGGGACGTTCGGGGGCCGTTTCTAGTTCTCACCCTCTAACGCCATGTTTTTAAGCCTAAGTCAAGAAATATACAAATTACCATCATATTCTCAAACCGGGTGTCCCGTGACTGCGGGGTCAGTTCCTACGAGTGACAGTGATCCCGTGGAAGGTGTTGGTGCCACCCACGGGGGCGTTCGGGGGATGTATCTATTTCTCACCCTCTAACGCCATGTTTTCAAGCCTAAGTGTAGAAATATGAAGATTACTATTGTACTCTCAAATCGGGAGACCCACGACTGCTGGGTCAGTTCCTACGGGTTACATTTTTCCCGTGGGAGGTGTTGGTGCCACCCACGTAGCCGTTCGGGGCCTGTTTCTAATTCTCACCCTCTAACGCCATGTTTTTAAGCTTAAGTGTAGATATATGATAATTACCGTCGTATTCTCAAACCAGGAGTCCCGCGGCTGCGAGGTCAGTTCCTACAAGTTACATTGGTCCAGTGGGAGGTGTTGGTGTCACCCACGGGGCCGTTCGGGGCCTGTTTCTAGTTCTCATCCTCTAACGCCATATTTTTTGGTGTAAGTCTAGAAATACGCAAAGTACCATCATATTCTCAAAACGAGGGTCCCGCGGCTGCGGGGACAGTTCCTACGAGTTACATTGGTCCCGTGGGAGGTGTTGGTGCCACCCACGGGGACGTTCGGGGGTTGTTTCTAGTTCTCACCCTCTAACGCCATGTTTTAAAGCCTAAGTCTATAAATATGCAAATTACTGTCGTACTGTCAAACCGGGAGACCCGCGACTGCGGAGTGAGTTCTTACGAGTTACATTGGTCCCGTAGGAGGTGTTGGTGCCACCCACGGGGCCGTTCGGTGGCTGTTTCGAGTTCTGACCCTCTAACGCAATGTTTTTAAGCTTAAGCCAAGAAATTTGCAAATTATCATCGTATTCTCAAACCGGGAGTCCCACGGTTGCGGTGTCAGTTCTTATGAGTTACATTGGTCCCGTGGTAGGTGCTGGTGCCACCCACGGGGCCGTTTGGGTGCTGTTTCAAGTTCTCACCCTCTAACGCCATATTTTTAGGCCTATGTCTAGAAATATACAAATTACCTTCGTATTCTCAAACCCGGAGTTCCAAGGCTGCGGGGACAGTTCCTACGAGTTACAGTGGTCCCATGGGAGGTGTTGGTGCAACCCACGGGGCCGTTCGGGGGCTGTTTTGAGTTTTCACCCTCTAACGCAATGTTTTTAAGCCTAAGCCTACAAATATGCAAATTATCGTCGCATTCTCAAACCGGGAGTCCCAGGGTTACGGGGTTAGTTCTTACGAGTTACATTGGTCCCGTGGGAGGTGTTGGTGCCACCCAAGGGGCCTTTGGGAGGTTGTTTCTAGTTCTCACCCTCTATCGCCATATTTTTAGGCCTACGTCTAAAAATATGCAAATTACCTTCATATTCTCAAATCGGTAGTACCGCGGCTGTGAGGACAGTTCCTACTAGTTACATTGGTCCCGTGGGAGGTGTTGGTGCCACCCACGAGGCCGTTCGGGGGCTGTTTCGAGTTTTCAGCCTCTAACGCCATGTTTTTAATCCTAAGTCTAGAAATATGCAAATTATCGTCGCATTCTCTAACCGGGAGTCCCGCGGCTGCGATGTCAGTTCCTACGAGTTACATTGGTCCCATGGGAGGTGTTGGTGCCACACATGGGGCCGTTAGAGGGTTGTTTCGAGTTTTCACCCTCTAACGCCACATTTTTAAGCATAAGTATAAAAATATGCAAATAATAGTCGTATTCTCAAACCGGGAGTCTCGCGGCTGCGGGGTCAGTTCCTATGAGTTACGTTGGTCCTGTTGGAGGTGTTGGTGCCACCCACGAGGCTATTCCACCGTTCGAGGGCTATTTCAAGTTTTCACCCTCTAACTCCATATTTTGCTTAAGCCTAGAAATATGCAAATTACCGTTGTAATCTCAAACTGGGGGACCCACGGCTTCGGGGTCAGTTCCTACGAGTTACATTCTTCCCATGGGAGGTGTTGGTGCCACGTACGGGGACGTTCGGGGGCTGTTTCTAGTTTTCACCCTCTGACGCTGTGTTTTCAAGCCTAAATCTAGAAATATGAAAATTATTGTCGTACTTTCAAACCGAGAGACCCGCGGCTGCGGGGTCAGTTCCTGCGAGTTACATTGGTCCCTTGGGAGGTGTTGGTGCCAACCACGGGGCCGGTCGGGGGCTGTTTCTTGTTCTCACCCTCTAACGCCATATTTTTGGGCCTAAGTCTAAAAATATGCAAATTACCTTCGTATTCTCAAACCGGGAGTCCCACGACGATGGGAACAGTTCCTACGAGTTACATTGGTCCCGTGGGAGGTGTTGGTGCCACCCACAGGGCCGTTCGGGGGCTATTTCCAGTTTTCACACTCTAACGCCATGTTTTTAAGCCTAAGTCTAGAAATATGCAAATTATTGTCGCATTCTCTAATCGGGAGTCTCGCGGCTGCGGTGTCAGTTCCTACGAGTTACATTGGTCCCGTGGGAGCTGTTGGTGCCACACATGGGGCCGTTAGAGGGCTGTTTCGATTTTTCACCCTCTAACGCCATATTTTTAAACCTGAGTAAAAAAATATGCAAATTATCATCGTATTCTCAAACAGGAAGTCCCGCGGCTACGGGGTCAGTTCCTACGAGTTACATTGGTCCCGTGGGAGGTGTTGGTGCCACCCACGGGGACATTCGGGGGCCGTTTCTTGTTCTCACCCTCTAACGCCATGTTTTTAAGGCTAAGTCAAGAAATATACAAATTACCATCATATTCTCAAACCGGGTGTCCCGTGGCTGCGGGGTCAGTTCCTACAAGTGATAGTGATCCCGTGGAAGGTGTTGGTGCGACCCACTGGGGCGTTCGGGGGATGTATCTATTTCTCACCCTCTAACGCCATATTTTCAAGCCTAAGTGTAGAAATATGAAGATTACTATCGTACTCTCAAACCGGGAGACCCACGACTGCTGGGTCTGTTCCTACGGGTTACATTTGTCCCGTGGGAGGTGTTGGTGCCACCCACGTAGCCGTTCGGGGCCTGTTTCTAGTTCTCACCCTCAAACGCCATGTTTTTAAGCTTAAGTGTAGATATATGATAATTACCGTCGTATTCTCAAACCAGGAGTCCCGCGGCTGCGAGGTCAGTTACTACAAGTTACATTGGTCCAGTGGGAGGTGTTGGTGTCACCCACGGGGCCGTTCGGGGCCTGTTTCTAGTTCTCATCCTCTAACGCCATATTTTTTGGTGTAAGTCTATAAATACGTAAAGTACCATCGTATTCTCAAAACGAGGGTCCCGCGGCTGCGGGGACAGTTCCTACGAGTTACATTGGTGCCGTGGGAGGTGTTGGTGCCACCCACGGGGACGTTCGGGGGTTGTTTCTAGTTCTCACCCTCTAATGCCATGTTTTAAAGCCTAAGTCTATAAATATGCAAATTACTGTCGTACTGTCAAACCGGGAGACCCGCGACTGCGGAGTGAGTTCTTACGAGTTACATTGGTCCCGTAGGAGGTGTTGGTGCCACCCACGGGGCCGTTCGGGGGCTGTTTCGAGTTCTGACCCTCTAACGCAATGTTTTTAAGCTTAAGCCAAGAAATTTGCAAATTATCATCGTATTCTCAAACCGGGAGTCCCACGGTTGCGGTCTCAGTTCTTATGAGTTACATTGGTCCCGTGGTAGGTGTTGGTGCCACCCACGGGGCCGTTTGGGTGCTGTTTCAAGTTCTCACCCTCTAACGCCATATTTTTAGGCCTACGTCTAGAAATATACAAATTACCCTCAAATTCTCAAACCCGGAGTTCCAAGGCTGCGGGGACAGTTCCTACGGGTTACATTGGTCCCATGGGAGGTGTTGGTGCCACCCACGGGGCCGTTCGGGGGCTGTTTTGAGTTTTCACCCTCTAACGCAATGTTTTTAAGCCTAAGCCTACAAATATGCAAATTATCGTCGTATTCTCAAACCGGGAGTCCCAGGGTTGCGGGGTTAGTTCTTACGAGTTACATTGGTCCCGTGGGAGGTGTTGGTGCCACCCAAGGGGCCTTTGGGAGGTTGTTTCCAGTTCTCACCCTCTATCGCCATATTTTTAGGTCTACGTCTAAAAATATGCAAATTACCTTCATATTCTCAAATCGGGAGTACCGCGGCTGTGAGGACAGTTCCCACTAGTTACATTGGTCCCGTGGGAGGTGTTGGTGCCACCCACGGGGCCGTTCGGGGGCTGTTTCGAGTTTTCACCCTCTAACGCCATATTTTTAAGCCTAAGTCTAGAAATATGCAAATTATCGTCGCATTCTCTAACCGGGAGTCCCGCGGCTGCGATGTCAGTTCCTACGAGTTACATTGGTCCCATGGGAGGTGTTTGTGCCACACATGGGGCCGTTAGAGGGTTGTTTCGAGTTTTCACTCTCTAACGCCACATTTTAAAGCCTAAGTATAAAAATATGCAAATTCTAGTCGTACTCTCAAACCGGGAGACCCACGACTGCGAGGTCAGTTCCTACAGGTTACATTGGTCCCGTGGGAGGTGTTGGTGCCACCCACGTAGCCGTTCGGGGCCTGTTTCTAGTTCTCACCCTCTAACGCCATGTTTTTAATCTTAAGTCTAGAAATATGAAAATTACTGTTGTACTCTCTAACCGGGAGACCTACGGCTGCGGGGTCAGTTCCTACAAGTTACATTGGTCCCGTGGGAGGTGTTGGTGCCACCCACGGGGCCGTTCGGGAGCTGTTTCTAGTTCTCACCCTCTAATGCCATGTTTTTAAGCTTAAGTCTGCAAATATGCAAACTACCATTGTATTCTCAAACTGGGAGTCCCATGGCTACGAGGACAGTTCCTACGAGTTATGTTGGTCCCGTGGGAGGTGTTGGTGCCACCCACGGGGATGTTCGGGGGTTGTTTCTAGTTCTCACCCTCTAACGCCATGTTTTAAAGCCTAAATCTATAAATATGCAAATTAATGTCGTACTGTCAAACCGGGAGACCCGCGACTGCGGAGTGAGTTCCTACGAGTTACATTGGTCCCGTAGGAGGTGTTGGTGCCACCCACGGGGCCGTTCGGGGGCTGTTTCGAGTTCTGACCCTCTAACGCAATGTTTTTAAGCCTAAGCCAAGAAATTTGCAAATTATCATCGTATTCTCAAACCGGGAGTCCCACGGTTGCGGGGTCGGTTCTTATGAGTTACATTGGTCCCGTGGGAGGTGTTGGTGCCACCCACGGGGCCGTTGGGTGGCTGTTTCAAGTTCTCACCCTCTAACGCCATATTTTTAGGCCTACGTCTAGAAATATACAAATTACCTTCGTATTCTCAAACCCGGAGTTCCAAGGCTGCGGGGACAGTTCCTACGAGTTACATTGGTCCCATGGGAGGTGTTGGTGCCACCCACGGGGCCGATCGTGGGCTGTTTTGAGTTTTCACCCTCTAACGCAATGTTTTTAAGCCTAAGCCTACAAATATGCAAATTATCGTCGTATTCTCAAACCGGGAGTCCTAGGGTTGCGGGGTTAGTTCTTAAGAGTTACATTGGTCCTGTGGGAGGTGTTGGTGCCACCCAAGGGGCCTTTGGGAGGTTGTTTCTAGTTCTCACCCTCTATCGCCATATTTTTAGGCCTACGTCTAAAACTATGCAAATTACCTTCATATTCTCAAATCGAGAGTACCGCGGCTGTGAGGACAGTTCCTACTAGTTACATTGGTCCCGTGGGAGGTGTTGGTGCCACCCACGGGGCCGTTCGGGGGCTGTTTCGAGTTTTCACCCTCTAACGCCATGTTTTTAAGCCTAAGTCTAGAAATATGCAAATTATCGTCCCATTCTGTACCCGGGAGTCGGGCGGATGCGATGTCAGTTCCTACGAGTTACATTGGTCCCATGGGAGGTTTTGGTGCCACACATGGGGCCGTTAGAGGGTTGTTTCGAGTTTTCACCCTCTAACGCCACATTTTTAAGCCTAAGTATAAAATTATGCAAATAATAGTCGTATTCTCAAACCGGGAGTCCCGCGGCTGCGGGGTCAGTTCCTATGAGTTACATTGGTCCTGTTGGAGGTGTTGGTGCCACCCACGAGGCTATTCCACCGTTCGGGGGCTGTTTCAAGTTTTCACCCTCTAACTCCATATTTTGCTTAAGCCTAGAAATATGCAAATTACCGTTGTAATCTCAAACTGGGGGACCCGCGGCTTCGGGGTCAGTTCCTACGAGTTACATTCGTCCCGTGGGAGGTGTTGGTGCCACGTACGGGGATGTTCGGGGGCTGTTTCTTATTTTCACCCTCTAACGCTGTGTTTTAAAGCCTAAATCTAGAAATATGAAAATTACCGTCGTACTCTCAAACCGATAGACCCGCGGCTGCAGGGTCAGTTCCTGCGAGTTACATTGGTCCCTTGGGAGGTGTTGGTGCCAACCACGGGGCCGGTCGGGGGCTGTTTCTTGTTCTCACCCTCTAACGCCATATTTTTGGGCCTAAGTCTAAAAATATGCAAATTACCTTCGTATTCTCAAACCGGGAGTCCCACGACGATGGGAATAGTTCCTACGAGTTACATTGGTCCCGTGGGAGGTGTTGGTGCCACCCACAGGGCCGTTCGGGGGCTATTTCCACTTTTCACCCTCTAACGCCATGTTTTTAAGCCTAAGTCTAGAAATATGCAAATTATTGTCGCATTCTCTAACCGGGAGTCTCGCGGCTGCGGTGTCAGTTCCTACGAGTTACATTGGTCCCGTGAGAGCTGTTGGTGCCACACATGGGGCCGTTAGAGGGCTGTTTCGATTTTTTACCCTGTAACGCCATATTTTTAAACCTAAGTAAAAAAATATGCAAATTATATTCGTATTCTCAAACAGGGAGTCCCGCGGCTACGGGGTCAGTTCCTACGAGTTACATTGGTCCCGTGGGAGGTGTTGGTGCCACCCACGGGGACATTCGGGGGCCGTTTCTTGTTCTCACCCTCTAACGCCATGTTTTTAAGGCTAAGTCAAGAAATATACAAATTACCATCATATTCTCAAACCGGGTGTCCCGTGGCTGCGGGGTCAGTTCCTACAAGTGATAGTGATCCCGTGGAAGGTGTTGGTGCGACCCACTGGGGCGTTCGGGGGATGTATCTATTTCTCACCCTCTAACGCCATATTTTCAAGCCTAAGTGTAGAAATATGAAGATTACTATCGTACTCTCAAATCGGGAGACCCACGACTGTTGGGTCAGTTCCTACGGGTTACATTTATCCCGTGGGAGGTGTTGGTGCCACCCACGTAGCCGTTCGGGGCCTGTTTCTAGTTCTCACCCTCTAACACCATGTTTTTAAGCTTAAGTGTAGATATATGATAATTACCGTCGTATTCTCAAACCAGGAGTCCCGCGGCTGCGAGGTCAGTTCTTACAAGTTACATTGGTCCAGTGGGAGGTGTTGGTGTCACCCACGGGGGCCGTTCGGGGCCTGTTTCTAGTTCTCATCCTCTAACGCCATATTTTTTGGTGTAAGTCTAGAAATACGCAAAGTACCATCGTATTCTCAAAACGAGGGTTCCGCGGCTGCGGGGACAGTTCCTACGAGTTTCATTGGTCCCGTGGGAGGTGTTGGTGCCACCCACGGGGACGTTCGGGGGTTGTTTCTAGTTCTCACCCTCTAACGCCATATTTTAAAGCCTAAGTCTATAAATATGCAAATTACTATCGTACTGTCAAACCGGGAGACCCGCGACTGCGGAGTGAGTTCTTACGAGTTACATTGGTCCCGTAGGAGGTGTTGGTGCCACCCACGGGGCCGTTCGGGGGTTGTTTCGAGTTCTGACCCTCTAACGCAATGTTTTTAAGCTTAAGCCAAGAAATTTGCAAATTATCATCGTATTTTCAAACCGGGAGTCCCACGGTTGCGGTGTCAGTTCTTATGAGTTACATTAGTCCCGTGGTAGGTGTTGGTGCCACCCACGGGGCCGTTTGGGTGCTGTTTCAAGTTCTCACCCTCTAACGCCATATTTTTAGGCCTAAGTCTAGAAATATACAAATTACGTTTGTATTCTCAAACCCGGAGTTCCAAGGCTGCGGGGACAGTTCCTACGAGTTACATTGGTCCCATGGGAGGTGTTGGTGCCACCCACGGGGCCGTTCGGGGGTCTGTTTTGAGTTTTCACCCTCTAACGCAATGTTTTTAAGCCTAAGCCTACAAATATGCAAATTATCGTCGTATTCTCAAACCGGGAGTCCCAGGGTTGCGGGGTTAGTTCTTACGAGTTACATTGGTCCCGTGGGAGGTGTTGGTGCCACCCAAGGGGCCTTTGGGAGGTTGTTTCTAGTTCTCACCCTCTATCGCCATATTTTTAGGCCTACGTCTAAAAATATGCAAATTACCTTCATATTCTCAAATCGGGAGTACCGCGGCTGTGAGGACAGTTCCTACTAGTTACATTGGTCCCGTGGGAGGTGTTGGTGCCACCCACGGGGCCGTTCGGGGGCTGTTTCGAGTTTTCACCCTCTAACGCCATGTTTTTAAGCCTACGTCTAGAAATATGCAAATTATCGTCGAATTCTCTAACCGGGAGTCCCGCGGCTGCGATGTCAGTTCCTACGAGTTACATTGGTCCCATGGGAGGTGTTTGTGCCACACATGGGGCCGTTAGAGGGTTGTTTCAAGTTTTCACTCTCTAACGCCACATTTTAAATCCTAAGTATAAAAATATGAAAATTATAGTCGTATTCTCAATTCGGGAGTCCCGCGGCTGCGGGGTCAGTTCCTATGAGTTACATTGGTCCTGTTGGAGGTGTTGGTGCCACCCACGAGGCTATTCCACCGTTCGGGGGCTGTTTCAAGTTTTCACCCTCTAACTCCATATTTTACTTAAGCCTAGAAATATGCAAATTACCGTCGTAATCTCAAACTGGGAGACCCGCGGCTTCGGGGTCAGTTCCTACGAGTTACATTCGTCCCGTGGGAGCTGTTGGTGCCACCCACGAGGACTTTCGGGGGTTGTTTCTAGTTCTCACCCTCTAACGCCATGTTTAAAAGCCTAAGTCTATAAATATGCAAATTACGGTCGTACTATCAAATTGGGAGACCCGCAGCTGCGGGGTCAGTTCCTGCGAGTTACATTGGTCCCTTGGGAGGTGTTGGTGCCAACCACGGGGCCGGTTGGGGGCTGTTTCTTCTTCTCACCCTCTAACGCCATATTTTTGGGCCTAAGTCTTAAAATATGCAAATTACCTTCGTATTCTCAAACCGGGAGTCCCACGATGATGGGAACAGTTCCTACGAGTTACATTGGTCCCGTGGGAGGTGTTGGTGCCACCCACAGGGCCGTTCGGGGGCTATTTCAAGTTTTCACCCTCTAACGCCATGTTTTTAAGCCTAAGTCTAGAAATATGCAAGTTATTGTCACATTCTCTAACCGGGAGTCTCGCGGCTGCGGTGTCAGTTCCTACGAGTTACATTGGTCCCGTGGGAGCTGTTGGTGCCACACATGGGGCCGTTAGAGGGCTGTTTCGATTTTTCACCCTCTAACGCCATATTTTTAAACCTGAGTAAAAAAATATGCAAATTATCATCGTATTCTCTAACAGGGAGTCCCGCGGCTACGGGGTCTGTTCCTACGAGTTACATTGGTCCCGTGGGAGGTGTTGGTGCCACCCACGGGGACATTCGGGGGCCGTTTCTTGTTCTCACCCTCTAACGCCATGTTTTTAAGGCTAAGTCAAGAAATATAGAAATTACCATCATATTCTCAAACCGGGTGTCCCGTGGCTGCGAGGTCAGTTCCTACAAGTGATAGTGATCCCGTGGAAGGTGTTGGTGCGACCCACTGGGGCGTTCGGGGGATGTATCTATTTCTCACCCTCTAACACCATGTTTTCAAGCCTAAGTGTAGAAATATGAAGATTACTATCGTACTCTCAAACCGGGAGACCCACGACTGCTGGGTCAGTTCCTACGGGTTACATTTGTCCCGTGGGAGGTGTTGGTGCCACTCACGTAGCCGTTCGGGGCCTGTTTCCAGTTCTCACCCTCTAACGCCATGTTTTTAAGCTTAAATGTAGATATATGATAATTACCGTCGTATTCTCAAACCGGGAGTCCCGTGGCTGCGAGGTCAGTTCCTACAAGTTACATTGGTCCAGTGGGAGGTGTTGGTGTCACCCACGGTGCCGTTCGGGGCCTGTTTCTAGTTCTCATCCTCTAACGCCATATTTTTTTGTGTAAGTCTAGAAATACGCAAAGTACCATCGTATTCTCAAAATGAGGGTCCCGCGGCTGCGGGGACAGTTCCTACGAGTTACATTAGTCCCGTGGGAGGTGTTGGTGCCACCCACGGGGACGTTCGGGGGTTGTTTCTAGTTCTCACCCTCTAACGCCATGTTTTAAAGCCTAAGTCTATAAATATGCAAATTACTGTCGTACTGTCAAACCGGGAGACCCGCGATTGCGAAGTGAGTTCTTACGAGTTACATTGGTCCCGTAGGAGGTGTTGGTGCCGCCCACGGGGCCGTTCGGGGGCTGTTTCGAGTTCTGACCCTCTAACGCAATGTTTTTAAGCTTAAGCCAAGAAATTTGCAAATTATCATCATATTCTCAAACCGGGAGTCCCACGGTTGCGGTGTCAGTTCTTATGAGTTACATTGGTCCCGTGGTAGGTGTTGGTGCCACCCTTGGGGCCGTTTGGGTGCTGTTTCAAGTTCTCACCCTCTAACGCCATATTTTTAGGCCTACGTCTAGAAATATACAAATTACCTTCGTATTCTCAAACCCGGAGTTCCAAGGCTGCGGGGACAGTTCCTACGAGTTACATTGGTCCCATGGGAGGTGTTGGTGCCACCCACGGGGCCGTTCGGGGGCTGTTTTGAGTTTTCACCCTCTAACGCAATGTTTTTAAGCCTAAGCCTACAAATATGCAAATTATCGTCGTATTCTCAAACCGGGAGTCCCAGGGTTGCGGGGTTAGTTCTTACGAGTTACATTGGTCCCGTGGGAGGTGTTGGTGCCACCCAAGGGGCCTTTGGGAGGTTGTTTCTAGTTCTCACCCTCTATCGCCATATTTTTAGGCCTACGTCTAAAAATATGCAAATTACCTTCATATTCTCAAATCGGGAGTACCGCGGCTGTGAGGACAGTTCCTACTAGTTACATTGGTCCCGTGGGAGGTGTTGGTGCCACCCACGGGGCCGTTCGGGGGCTGTTTCGAGTTTTCACCCTCTAACGCCATGTTTTTAAGCCTAAGTCTAGAAATATGCAAATTATCGTCGCATTCTCTAACCGGGAGTCCCGCGGCTGCGATGTCAGTTCCTACGAGTTACATTGGTCCCATGGGAGGTGTTTGTGCCACACATGGGGCCGTTAGAGGGTTGTTTCGAGTTTTCACTCTCTAACGCCACATTTTAAAGCCTAAGTATAAAAGTATGCAAATTATAGTCGTACTCTCACCCTCTAACGCCATGTTTTTAAGCTTTAATCTGCAAATATGCAAAGTACCATCGTATTCTCAAACTGGGAGTCCCACGGCTGCGAGGACAGTTCCTACGAGTTATGTTGGTCCCGTGGGAGGTGTTGGTGCCACCCATGGGGACGTTCGGGGGTTGTTTCTAGTTCTCACCCTCTAACCCCATGTTTAAAAGCCTAAGTCTATAAATATGCAAATTACGGTCGTACTGTCAAATCAGGAGACCCGCGGCTGCGGAGTGAGTTCCTACCAGTTGCATTGGTCCCGTAGGAGGTGTTGGTGCCACCCACGGGGCCGTTCGGGGGCTGTTTCGAGTTCTCACCCTCTAACGCAATGTTTTTAAGCCTAAGCCAAGAAAATTGCAAATTATCGTTGTATTATCAAACCGGGAGTCCCACGGTTGTGGGGTCAGTTCTTACGAGTTACATTGGTCCCGTGGGAGGTGTTGGTCCCACCTACTGGGCCGTTGGGGGCTGTTTCAAGTTCTCACCCTCTAACGCCATATTTTTAGGCCTACGTCTTGAAATATACAAATTACCTTCGTATTCTCAAACCGGGAGTTCCAAGGCTTCGAAGACAGTTCCTACGAGTTACATTGGTCCCATGGGAGGTGTTGGTGCCACCCACGGGGTTGGGGGCAGTTTCTAGTTCTCACCCTCTAATGCCATATTTTTAATCCTACGTCTAGAAATATGCAAATTACCTTCGTATTCTCAAATCGGGAGTCCCGCGGCTGCGGGGATAGTTCCTACGAGTTACATTGGTCCCGTGGGAGGTGTTGGTGCCACACATGGGGCCGTTTGAGGGCTGTTTCTAGTTCTCACCCTCTAACGCCATATTTTTAAACCTGAGTAAAAAAATATGCAAATTATCATCGTATTCTTAAACAGGGAGTCTCGCGGCTATGGGGTCAGTTCCTACGAGTTACATTGGTCCCGTGGGAGGTGGTGGTGCCACCCACGGGGACGTTCGGGGACCGTTTCTAGTTCTCACCCTCTAACACCATTTTTTTAAGCCTAAGTCTAGAAATATACAAATTACCATCGTATTCTCAAACCGGGTGTCCTGTGGCTGCGGGGTCAGTTCCTACGAGTGACAGTGATCCCGTGGAAGGTGTTGGTGCCACCCACGGGGGCGTTCGGGGGGTGTATCTATTTCTCACTCTCTAACTCCATGTTTACAAGCCTAAGTGTAGAAATATACAGATTACTATCGTACTCTCAAACCGGGAGACCCACGACTGAGGGGTCAGTTCCTACGAGTTACATTGGTCCCGTGGGAGGTGTTAGTGCCACCCACGTAGCCGTTCGGGAGATGTTTCTAGTTCTCACCCTCTAACGCCATGTTTTTAAGCTTACGTCTAGAAATATGCAAATTACTGTTGTACTATCTAACCGGGAGACCCGCGACTGCGGGGTCAGTTCCTACAAGTTACATTGGTCCCGTGGGAGGTGTTGGTGCCACCCACGGGGCCGTTCGGGAGCTGTTTCTAGTTCTCATCCTCTAATACCATGTTTTTAAGCTTAAGTCTGCAAATATGCAAATTACCATCATATTCTCAAACTGGGAGTCCCGCGGCTGCGGGGACAGTTCTTACGAGTTACGTTGGTCCCGTGGGAGGTGTTGGTGCCCCCCACGGGGCCGTTTGGGGGCTCTTTATAGTTTTCACCCTCTAACACCATATTTTTAAGCCTAAGTCTAGAAATATGCAAATTATCGTCGTATTCTCAAATCGGGAGTCCTGCGGCTGCGGGGTCAGTTCCTACGAGTTACATTAGTCCCGTGGAGGTGTTGGTGCCACCCACGGGGCCGTTAGAGGGCTGTTTCGAGTTTTCACCCTCTAACGCCATGTTTTTAAGCTTAAGTCTAAAAACATTCAAATTATCATCCGATTCTCAATCCGGGAGTCCCGCGGCCGCGGGGTTAATTCCTACGAGTTACATTGGTCCCGTGGGAGGTGTTGGTGCCACCCACGGGGCCGTTCAGGGGTGGTTTCGCCTTTTCACCCTCTAACACCATGTTTTTAAGCCTAAGTCTAGAAATATTCAAATTACCGTCATATTCTCAAACCGGGAGTCGCGCGGAAGGGGGGTCAGTTCCTACAAGTTACATTGGTACCGTGGGAGGTGTTCGTGCCACCCACGAGGCCATTCGGGGGCTGTTTCGAGTTTCCACCCTCTAACGCCATATTTTTAAGCCTAAGTCTAAAAATATGCAAACTATCATCCTATTCTCAAACCGGGAGTCCCTTGACTGCGGGGTCAGTTCCTAAGAGTTACATTGGTCCCGTGGAAGGTGTTGGGGCCACCCAAGTGCCCGTTCGGGGGCTGTTTCGAGTTTTCACCCTCTAACGCCTTGTTTTTAAGCCTAAGTCGAGATATATGCAAATTACTGTCATATTCTCAAACCGAGAGTCGTGCGGCAGTGGGGTCAGTTCCTACACGTTACATTGGTCTCGTGGGAGGTGTTGGTGCCGCCCACGGGGACATTCGGGGTCTATTTCGAGTTTTCACCCTCTAACGCCATGTTTTGCTTAAGTCTAGAAATATTCAAATTACCATTGTATTCTCAAATCGAGAGACCCGCAGCTGCGGGATCAGTTCCTACGAGTTACATTGGTCCCGTGGGACGTATTGGTGCCACCCACGGGCACGTTCGGGGACTGTTTCTAGTTCTCACCCTCTAACGCCATGTTTTTAAGCCTAAGTCGAGAAATATACAAATTACCATCGTATTCTCAAATCGGGAGTCCCGCGGTTGCGGGATAAGTTCCTACGAGTTATACTGGTCCCGTGGGAGGTGTTGGTGCCACCCACGGGGCCGTTGGGAGGCTGTTTCTACTTCTCACCCTCCAACGCCATGTTTTTAACCCTAAGTCTAGAAATATGAAAATTACCGTCGTACTCTCAAACCGGGAGACCGGCGGCTGCGGGGTCAGTTCCTACGAGTTACAAAGGTCCCGTGGGAGGTGTTAGTGCCACCCACACGGCCGTTCGGGGTTGTTTCTAGTTCTCACCCTCTAACGCCATATTTTTAATCCTAAGTCTAGAAATATGCAAATTACCGTCGTACTCTCAAACCGGGAGACCCGCGGCTGCGGGCTCATGTCCTATGGGTTACATTGGTCCCGTGGGAGGTGTTGGTGCCATCCACGGGGACGTTGGCGGGCTGTTTTGATTTTTCACCCTCTAACGCCATGTTTTTAAGCCTAAATCTAGAAATATACAAATTATCGTCGTATTCTAAAACCGGGAGACCCTCGGCTGCGGGGTCAGTTCCTACGAGTTACATTGGTCCCGTGGGAGGTGTTGGTGCCACCCACAGGGACATTCAGGGGTTGTTTCTAGTTCTCACCCTCTAACGCCATGTTTTTAAGCCTAAGTTTTGAAATATACAAATTACAGTCGTATTCTCAAACCGGGAGTCCCACGGCTACGAGGTCAGTTCCTACGAGTTATATTGGTCCCGTGGGAGGTGTTGGTGCCACCCACGAGGATGTTCGGGGGCTGTTTCTACTTCTCACCCTCTAACGCCATGTTTTTAACCCTTAGTCTAAAAATATACAAATTACCGTCGTACTCTCAAACCGGGAGACCCGCGGCTGTGGGGTCAGTTCCTATGAGTTACATTGGTCCCGTGAGAGGTGTTGGTGCCACCCACGGGGTCATTCGGAGGTTGTTTCCAGTTCTCACCCTCTAACGCCATGTTTTTAAGCCTAAGTATAAAAATATACAAATTATGGTCGCACTATCAAACCGGGAGACCCGCGGCTGTGGGGTCAGTTCCTACGAGTTACATTGGTCCCGTGGGAGGTGTTGGTGCCACCCATAGGGCCGTTCGGGGGCTGTTTCAAGTTTTCACCCTCTAACGCCTTGTTTTTAACCCTAAGTCTAGAAATATTCAAATTACCATCGTATTCTCAAACTGAGAGACCCGCGACTGCGGGGTCAGTTCCTACGAGTTACATTGGTCCCGTAGGAGGTGTTGGTGCCACCCACGGGGTCATTTGGGGTCTGTTTCTAGTTCTCATTCTCTAATGCCATGTTTTTAAGCCTAAGTATAAAAATATCCAAATTACCGTCGTATTCTCAAACCGGGAGTCCCGCGGCTGCGGGGTCAGTTCCTACGAGTTATATTGGTCCCATAGGAGGTATTGGTGCCACCCATGGGGACGTTCAGGGGCTGTTTCTAGTTCTCACCCTCTAACGCCATGTTTTTTAGCCTAAGTCTAGAAATATGCAAATTACCGTCGTACTCTCAAACTGGGAGAACCGTGACTGCGGGGTCAGTTCCTACGAGGTACATTGTTGCCGTGGGAGGCGTTGGTGCCACTCACGGGGACGTTCGGGGGCTGTTTCTAGTTCTCACCCTCTAACGCAATATTTTTAAGCCTAAGCCTAAAAATATGTAAATTATTGTCGTACTGTCAAACCAGGAGACCCGCGGCTGTGGGGTGAGTTCTTACGAGTTACATTGGTCCCGTAGGAGGTGTTGGTGCCACCCATGGGGCCGTTCGGGGGCTGTTTCGAGTTCTCACCCTCTAACGCCATATTTTTCAGCCTACGTCTAGCAATATACAAATTACATTCGTATTCTCAAACCGGGAGTCCCTCGGCTGCGGGGACAGTTCCTACGAGTTACATTGATCCCGTGGGAGGTGTTGGTGCCACCCACGGGGCCGTTCGGGGGCTATTTTGAGTTTTCACCCTCTAAGGCCATTTTTTAAGCCTAAGTATAGAAATATGCAAATTATCATTGCATTCTATAATCGGGAGTCCCGCGGCTGCGGGGTCTGTTCCAACGAGTTACATTGGTCCCGTGGGAGGTGTTGGTGCCACCCATGGGGCCGTTAGAGGGCTATTTCGAGTTTTCACCCTCCAACGGCATGTTTTTAAGCCTAAGTTTAAAAATATGCAAATTATCATCGTATTCTCAAACCGAGAGTCCCGCGGGTGCGGGGTCAGTTCCTACGAGTTTCATTGGTCCTGTGGGAGGTGTTGGTTCCACCCACGGGGCCGTTCTAGCGTTCGGGGGTTGTTTTGAGTTTTCACCCTCTAACTCCATATTTTGCTTAAGTCCAAAAAAATTAAATTACTGTCGTAATCTCAAACTGGGAGACCCGCGGCTGCGGGGTCAGTTCCTACGAGTTACATTGGTCCCGTGGGAGGTGTTGGTGCCATGCACGGGGAGGTTCGGGGGCTGTTTCTTGTTCTCACCCTCTAACGCCATATTTTTAAGCCTAAGTCTAGAAATATGAAAATTACCATCATATTCTCAAATCGGGAGTCCCGCGGTTGCAGGGTCAGTTCCTACGAGTTACATTGGTCCCGTGGGAGGTGTTGGTGCCACCCACGGGGCCGTTCGGGGGATGTTTCTAGTTCTCACACTCTAACGCCATATTTTTAAGCCTAATTCTAGAAATATGCAAATTACCTTTGTATTCTCAAACCGAGAATCCCGCGACTGGTGACCAAGCATAAATTCTTCAGAATTTAGCTCCTTAATTTAGTGATTTTAATATCTCGAACAATGTAATTGAGCCATGTTTATGCCATATCACTCCATTGTTTATTCCTAACAACTTTCCCTAGTTTTTTTATAAGTTGGATGAAGTTTTCAGGAATGGAATGCAAGAAAGAATCCAAAAGAAAAGAAAAGATGCAAGCAAGAAATGTCTAAGGGCAAAAGTGTAATTCCATTCAGAATTCGAAAGTGACACCAAAAGGGAAGTTGAAGAGAATGAGTTCATAAGAGCATAGGAAGAAACGGCATCTAAATTGGAGGTCTAGATAAGAAGATATGGCCAGTCAAAGCTGCAAGAAAAAGTCAAAGAAGAAGAAATTCGGACCGATCCGGGTAGGAGTCGGACCGATCCGATCTGCCCAAGTCCAGTGCACCCCGGATGGATGGCAAACCGATGGAAGCAATAATCGAACCGATCGGGACACTATCGGACCGATCCGGAAGAAAATAAAAGAACCGATCCGATGGATATCGGACCGATCCGATTAAGACCCGGACCGATCCGGGTATGCGAAAGTCTGGCATTAATTTGCCATTTATTGTGCAGATTTGATGAGTGCGTAGGTGTGAATCTTGTTCCACAAGCACAATTGGAGACCGACTTTGAATGATTTGTGCTATAAAAAGCCAAACTCTACATCATTTGAGCAGCTAGGGTTACGAGGCTAGGGTTCGGAATTTTAGAGAGAGTTTTCAGATCAGATTTTTAGGTTAAATTTCCATTTCCTTCAATATTTGCTGGAACCCTAGTTTGTATTCTGAATCTCAATTCCGTTTTTGTGCTGAATTCAAGTAATATCATTCTATTCTCTTTTGCTTTAATTTTTGCAAATTTCTTACAATGTTCTGCAGTTTCATAATTTCATATGTGAATTTGTTTTTCAACCAAATCATGAGTAGCTAATTTCTCAAGGGTTGGGGTACATGAACTCAATCCTAATACAAATTATTCGTATGGAAAATTAGAAAATAAATGAAAATGTTGGTTGAATCGTGAATGAAAATCATATATGCATTGTCATATCTTTTAATCTCTCTTGCCCTAGGTACTTGGGATGTTTAAGAATGCTTTGTATGTATAATTTATCATTCACCGCCTTATATTGATCTTTGATTTCATATGATGCGGTCTTGAACCTCATATATGTAATGCTTAGTGATGATAAGGACTGGATTTAATCAAGAATTTTGATTTATAATTTTAGTATTCTAAAGGATAATTTGTTAAGGTTTGAGGGATTGTACCCTACCCTAATTTTCTCTAAATTGTTAAACCCAAATTTTGCTGTTAATTTCCATTTGTTTTTCATAAGTAAAGTTTTAGAAATTTTCTCAAAAATCAATCATCTTTTTATTTCTTTCAAGAAATCATTTCACGGTTTGGTAATTTTCCTTGTTATTGTTTGGAAATTTTGATCCCTGTGGAGACGATCCCGACTTACCGGGTTATTACTTGAGCGACAAGGCCTGCACTTGAGCCTAGATAAATACGCACTTTTGAGACAAATATTAAGTCGCGTCAAGTTTTTGGCGCCGTTGCCGGGGATCTAAAATTGTTAAATTTTCAAGAAAGTTATTGTTATCTACAACTGATTTCATAAAAAAAAAAAAAAAAAATTCATCCTTTCTCTTGTGTACTTATATGCAGAATTCATCTCCCACCCAAATTCACGAAAATCCTATTGCCGAAGCCGGATCTGAAAATTCTGAGTCTTTGCCGTTTTGGGTTCCACCTCCTTCACCTAATAATTCCATCACAAGTCGTTCGTTGAGTCAAACCTTGACTGAGAATTCGGAACCTTTCGGTTGCGATATGTCGGATCATGGTAGTGTCGGTGTTGATGCTGGAGAGGATGATGTACCATATCAACCCATGAAAGATCTTTTATTTCCGGAGAGAACTGCTACCCCTGGTTGCATTTTATTCCCGTATAATGCCGGTCAGTTCCACTTTCGGAATGGAATGATCCAAATTCTTCCTACATTTCATGGGATGGATTCGGAAAAACCATATCTCCATATTCGAGAATTCGAAGATACGTGTGAGACATTTGGAGACCAAACTTGTCCACAAGAAGTAATCCGGTTAAAGCTCTTTCCTTTTTCCTTAAAGGATAAAGCGAAAACTTGGTTATGGACCCTGCCCCCAAATTCTGTTTTATCATGGAGAGATATGCAAAACAAGTTTATCTCAAAATTTTTTCCACAACACAAAACCAATTCTGTTAAAGCCCAAATTCAATCTTTTCGTCAAAATGAGAATGAGGCTTTTGATAAGTGTTGGGAGAGATATCAGGAGTTAGTTAATGCGTGCCCCCATCATGGTTTTGAACCTCATCATCTGATTTCATTTTTCCATCAAGGCCTTACTGTAGCGTCTAAACAACTTGTTCAAACCATGTGTGAGAGACCTTTTTAGGAGTTAAGTACGAGCGATGCTGAGGCTCATTTGAAATATGTGGCAGAAACTACCCAAGCATGGGATACTTCTGATCCAAATAGTCAAAATAGAAATCGAGAAGTGTCCAACTTGCCTGCTGCGTCCGGTATTTATCACTTGGACAAGGACACTTTGTTGGATCGAAAATTAGACCAAATGGAGAAGAACTTTAGAGATATGCTCGATATGCGATTGAGAGATGTGTCTGGACCCGTAAAAGCCGGGATGGAGAAGGTATGTGCCATTTGTAATGCAGGCCATTCTACCAAAGGATGTCCTACTATTCCTGCATACAAGGCCATGTACACTGAACAGGTTGATGTAATAGGAGGTTATCGAGGTAATCATAATGCTCAGCAAGGGAATGCATATAATCAATCGTGGAGGAATCCCGGGTACAATTATGGACAACCCCAAGGTGGGATGGTTCCTAACCCACAAATGACTCTACCACAACCCCCTCAATTTCAACAGGTGGAAAATCCTGGGCCTTATGTACCTCCACCTAGGAGATATCTTGAGGATAATTTCAATCAATTCATCCAATCCCAAAAAGAGATAGATGCCAAATTTGAGCGAATGTTCGCTGAAATGCATACTAACATCTCTAGGTTGCAGTCTGCGGTGAATACTCAAGAGAAGGGTAAACTTACAGCCCAAGGCCAAAGACCACCTATTCAAGGTCAAACCACGGTTTGCTCCACATCATCAGATTTGCAAGAACAATGTCAAGCTGTTACTACTCTTCGTAGTGGCTGCGAAATTGATCTAGCACCTAAATTGCCAAAGGTGAATGATGATGGAGTCGAACCCGAGATTGTGAAGGAATCTGAAATTTCCGAGTCTGAAGAACCTTCCTTAGAAAAGGAATTGAAAGATGCGGAAGTTGAGCCTGATATTGAAGTCAAGTCACCTACTGCTGCTCCATTTCCTCAACGCTTAGAGTCACCCCAGAAAGGTGCTTCGCGTATCGAGGTGATGGATGTGTTGAAGCAAGTAAAATTGAATTTGTCGTTCCTTGATGCTATTCAACAAATTCCAGCATATGCGAAGGTTATTAAAGATCTTTTGACTGTCAAGAGACGTCTTAAGGTGAAGAAAAATGTTTTCTTGGCACAAAATGTGAGCTCAGTTCTTCTCAATGATCTTCCACCAAAATTCAAAGATCCAGGTTCACCTACCATTTCGTGTATCATTGGAGAAATGAGAGTGGAAAGAGCATTGCTTGATTTAGGTGCGAGTGTAAACATCCTCCCATACTCCATCTATAAGAAGCTTGATTTAGGTGATTTAAAACCTAACCGAATCACCCTACAGTTAGCGGATAGAACAGTCAAAGTACCTCGCGGGATTGTAGAAGACGTAATTGTTCAAGTGGATACGTTCTACTTCCCCATTGATTTTGTTATTTGGGACACCGAGCCTGTTCCCCATACGAGAAATCATGTTCCAATTATATTGGGCCGACCGTTCTTAGCTACCGCTAATGCTTTGATCAATACTCGGAATGGCCAAATGCAACTCACTTTTGGAAACATGACTCTCGAGAAAAATATTTTCAATGTCATTAACCAAATGGGTGATGAGGATGAGATTCTTAAAGTGGATCTTATTGAAGAAGTGGTGGATGAAAATATTGAAAAAATCATAGGAGGAGATGCTCTGAAATTGTGCTTAGGGCAAAGTGATGGTCAAATGAGTAATTATACTGAGTTTGAGAGAGAGGTGGAAGAATTACAAATGTGGTTACAAGAGGAAGAGAGTTTTGAGAGCTTGAGAGCGGTTGACTGGATTTCTAGGTATGAAGAATTGCCTCCGAGGGAGACACCCATGGTCCCCTCTGAACATAGATTTCCTAGTCTTGAGTTGAAGAAACTACCTTCCCATGTCAAATATGCCTTTTTAGGTGAGAATGATACATTTCCTGTTGTTGTGTCTTCCCATCTAGAAAAAGGGAAAGAAGGTATGTTGTTAGATGTGTTGAGAAAGCATAGAAGATCTTTTGGATGGACCATAGCAGATTTGAAGGGTATAAGTCCTTTGATTTGTACCCATAAAATCCATCTCAAGGAAGAAGTGAAGCCATCTCGTGAGATGCACAGGCGGTTAAATCCAACCATGAAAGATGTTGTAAGAGCAGAAATAATCAAATTGCTAGATGCTGGAATTATATATCCCATTTCGGATAGTAAATGGGTGAGCCCAATTCAGGTTGTTCCAAAGAAATCAGGGATGACTGTGGTTGAAAATGCTAAGGGAGAATTAATACCTCAACGCACCACCACCGGGTGGCGTGTTTGCATTGACTACCGAAAGCTCAATGCCGGAACTCGAAAGGATCATTTTCCCTTACCATTTATCGATCAAGTTATTGAACGAATAGCGGGCCATCCTTATTATTATTTTCTAGATGGGTATTCCGGTTATAATCAGATTGAAGTGGATGTTCTTGATCAAGAAAATACGACTTTTACATGTCCTTTTGGTACGTTTGCCTATAAACGTATGCCATTTGGGTTATGTAATGCGCCGGCTACTTTTCAGAGGTGCATGTTAAGTCTCTTTAGCGACATGATTGAAAAAGGTCTTGAGGTGTTTATGGACGATTTCAGCGTTTTCGGTTCATCTTTTGACCATTGTTTAGCTAATCTTGAGAGAGTTCTATTCCGATGTGTGGAAAAAGACTTAGTCCTCAATTGGGAAAAATGCCATTTCATGGTTACCGAGGGTGTAGTCTTGGGCCGCATAGTCTCATCTAGGGGAATTGAAGTTGATCGAGCAAAAATTGAAGTAATATCTGAGTTACCCCCGCCAAAATCACTTAAATATGTGAGGTCCTTTCTAGGTCATGCTGGATTTTATAGAAGGTTTATCAAAGACTTTAGCGCCATCGCTAGACCTTTGAGTAATCTTCTCATGAAGGACACTCCATTTGAGTGGAGTAAAGCATGTCAAGAAGCATTTGATAAACTCAAAAGCATGCATATTTCTGCACCTATCATGCAAGCTCCGGATTGGTCGCTTCCCTTTGAGCTTATGTGTGATGCAAGTGATTACGCGATTGGGGCTGTCGTGGACAGAGAAGAGACAAGAAAGCTCATGTTATTTACTATGCTAGCCGTACATTATCTGGCCCTCATCTTAATTACTCTACTACAGAGAAAGAGTTGCTAGCTGTCGTTTTTGCTCTCGACAAATTTTGCTCTTACGTTGTTGGGTCGCCTATCCTTTGTTTCACTGATCATTCGGCATTGAAGTATCTCTTGAGCAAGAAAGATGCCAAACCTCGTTTAATCAGGTGCATCCTACTCCTACAAGAGTTTAATCTCTCGATTCAAGATAAGAAAGGAGTAGAAAACGTCGTTGCTGACCATTTGTCACGACTCTCGTCCGACGTACCTATTGATTCCATTGCCATAGACGAGTATTTTCCGGATGAGAATCTATTTTCTACCTCTTCTCTCCCTTGGTTTGTGGATATTGTCAATTACCTTGTCACCGGAGTTGTTCCCTCTAGTTGGAATCCGCAAGAGAGAAGGAGGTTCATTACTTGGTCACGCATGTTCTTTTATGATGATCCATACTTGTTTAAGTATTGTGCTGACCAAATTATCCGGAGATGTGTACCCGATGAGGAAATCCAAGGGGTGATTCGATTCTGTCATTCGGAAGCATGTGGCGGTCATTTTTCTAAAAATAAAACTGCTGCGAAAATCCTTCAAAGTGGTCTTTATTGGCCCACAATCTTCCGGGATGTGAATGCTTTTTATAAGACTTGCGATAGATGCCAAAGAATGGGAGCTATTACTCGCCGTGATATGATGCCATTGTCCCCTATTTTAGTCTTGGAGTTGTTTGATTGTTTGGGAATTGACTTAATGGGGCCCTTTCCCCCTTCTTTTGGTTTTCTATACATTCTCGTCGCTGTAGATTATGTCTCAAAATGGGTAGAGGATATAGCTACACGGACGAATGACAGTAAGGTGGTGATCAAATTTATTCAAGAAAATATACTTTCTCGCTTTGGTATGCCTAAGGCTATAATTAGTGATAATGGAACTCATTTTTGCAATAGGCCGATGGATAAACTAATGCGAAAGTATGGAATTGTCCACAAGGTTAGCACCCCTATCACCCCCAATCGAATGGCCAAGCCGAGCTTGCTAATAGGGAGATCAAGAATATATTGGAGAAGACAGTTGATCCTAACCGGAAAGACTGGTCTCTTAGGTTGACTGATGCTCTTTGGGCTTATAGAACCGCATACAAGAATCCCCTTGGGATGTCCCCATTTTGTTTTGTGTATGGCAAACCTTGTCATCTTCCGGTTGAAATCGAACACAAAGCGTATTGGGCTATCTAAAGGGTGAACTTCAAAATGGATAAAGCCGGTGAGACACGTAAACTTCAGTTCAATGAGTTGGAAGAAATGCGCAATGATGCGTATGAAAGTGCCAAAATTTCCAAGGACCGAATGAAACGAGTTCATGACGGAATCATTCGTAAGAAAGAGTTTCATTTGGGACAGAAAGTACTTCTCTACAACTCAAGGTTGCACTTGTTTCCCGGTAAATTGCGGTCTCGATGGTCTGGTCCTTACATTGTGAAAGAGGTATTTCCCCATGGAGCCGTTGAGCTAATGGATGAGAAAGGGGGAACCACTTTTAAAGTCAATGGGCATCATCTCAAGCCCTATTTGGAAGCCATGGTTAAAGAAGCCGACACAATCTGGCTGTCGGACCCCATTTATGGGGATTGATTGAAAGAAGATAGTGAGGTCGTCGCACCCCCGACATGTATGGGGTGATTGTTGTACATTTGAGTCATAGGATGTAGAAGTTATAGGTTAGAGTCCGTTCTGAGGGTTGAGAATCCGAAGGGTGCGGGTTGTTTGTTATCAATGAGTTGCGAGGTTAGTTGGAAGTTTGCGAGGATGAAAAATCATCATTGGAGTGGAGTATGAGCATTTTTAGGAAGAGAGAAGAAGAATTCTGGAATCCTGAAACCGGATCGGTCCGGTGGAAAAAAAGAACCGATCCGGTCATCCGGATCGGTCCGGGGTAAAAAAAGAACCGATCCGGTGAGGCGGATCGGTCCGGCCCAAAACCGGATCGGTCAGATTTTCTGCAGGTTTATATTCCCAAGAGACACACCTCTTCATTTCCACCTCCTCAATCCCCACCCATTCACTTCACCCAATCCAACCCTTCCTTCAAAATTTCGTCCCCCCATTTCCCACCCATTCATTCCCTCCATTTCACCCATTCATTCCTATAAATACATACCTCCACTACCCATTTTCTTCACACCTCCACCTATCTTCTCTCTTATATCTCCATAGCTATCTCCTTCCTCCATACCTCATGGATGATCCCCAGAAGTACATTTCCATTGAAGTTCTCCCCAACGGCAATGGGGAGTATCGTTCCTGCCAAGAGGCAAATTGGTGCCGAAAGTTTTTCAGCCCTACCCGCAAAATCCATATCGAGCGCCAAGTGTTATGGGATCAAATGCCCAATTCGGTCACCGCCCTTTTTCAGTCACGGGGCTGGTGCCGTTTCTTTAATGAACCATATGAGGCTGTGTGGGAAAATGAAGTTCGTCAGTTTTACGGATCTCTCGTCCGTACGGTTGAATTTGAATCCCAAGCCTTTGTGGATTCCATACCTATCCCGTTCTCACTTGACCTCGTGGTGCGCAAACTCGAATCATATGGTGTGCTCACTCCCGATCAGTTTGACTATCCGAGTCCCGATCCCGTCCTCACAAAAAAAGTTTGTATCTCGCGAATCCAACCGGGTGCGGTTTGGACCACCGAGACATTTCCCGTCGGCCGCTTGTCCGACAAGGCACGATTCACTTTCCATATCGTTTGTGCCAACATTTTGCAAACATCTAATGATTCGGCGATGAGGCCTCGCCAAGCAACCATGGTCTATCATCTATTCGACCCAGCGACCGTGATCAATTTGGCCCGAACCTTTTACACCGATATCCTTTTTGTGGCCTATGAGAAAAAGGGTCGCACTCCTCTTCCGTATGGTCGACTCATCACCTCAATGCTTCGAGATGCCGGTATCGTACCACCTCAGGATCTTGTCAAACTTCCTAAACCTTTAGGACAAGAGTCCCGCACTCGAAGTGAGCGGCAAATTAAGCTCGTCCGTGCTCGACACGGCGACGATTCTAGTGAGGAAGACGACGATGAAGAGGAGAACATCGCCGAGGAGGACGTGGAAATGGCGGAGGGTGAAGAGGCAGAATATGATGAGATGGCGGATCCGGATTACATTTCGGAGGATCCGGTCTTGCATGAGCGCGTTCTCTCTCTTGAGACGCGTTTTGACGCACATGTGTCCTCCTACGAGAGGGATATGAGTTTGGTCCTGCGTATGCAGGCCGACTTGTACCGTCTCCAAGCGGGACCCGAGGCCCCTCTTCCTCCCTACTATTATAATCCATATGATCCGTCTGCTCCGAGTACTTCCCATCCCCCACCCTCCCCTTAGGATACCTTTCCCTTATTAGGATTTTTATCCCTATGTTGTAGTTTTGTTTATACAGTTATTTCCACAGTTTGTTTGTAATCTACAGTTTTAATATGATATTGGCATGTTTTATTTATCGCACTCTTTATGTTGTCTTCTTTTTATCTCTTACCTATTTGATTGAGGACAATGCAAATCATTGAGTTAGGGGGATGACAGGTGCGTATTCATAAGACTTCGCTTATATTCATATATATGTAAAAAAAAGAAAAAAAAATGAAAAATGTTGAAAAAAATCCAAAAATATTTTTCTTCAAAATAAATAAAAATTGGAATTTAAATTTTTCAAAAATGTCACCTTTATTCTATTTATAGTCTCAAATTGTAAAATTCATAATGCACTAAGCCAAAATTGACCGAAGATGGAAATTGAAAGAAAATTGGCGACTTAACGAATAAGTGTGGATATTAGTCCAACCCGGTGAGATTTCGAGCCTTTCAATTTTTTATGAGTTTTTAAATCAATCCGAGTTTATGATTAACTCAAAGTTCTTTTCAGTGTTTTAAATAAGTCGTTGATGATCTCAATCCTTTGTTTTGATCGGTTATGAGAAATGTGTGAAATTATTGTCTCGAAATTCGTGCTAATATATCTCTAAACTTAATTAATCTCGAGATGCATATGGTAATGTGATTAGCAATTTGGACAATGAAGTAGGCCCTCGTTTGTTACCCAAAAATATTAGCCATAAAAAGTTGTGAAAAACAAAATTATCCCTTTGCAATCAATTTTGAGCCAAATAAAATTTATCCTTTCGTTTGATAACCCGAAAAAAACCAAATAGCCCGGAATTGTGAAAATTGAGAAAGTTCATCAAATAAAGTCCAAAGTGTGCAACAAAAAGGGGCAAGAAAAAAATAGATATACTCAAAAAAAAAGAAGAGAAAAATGAGTAAATGCCCGAAAAAAGCACAAATGGACGTCATAAAGATATTTTCCAATTCCAACATTCCCGTCCATTCCCAATTATACCATTTACACCTTTTAACCCAAAAAGTCCTAACCGAGTCCGAAATGCGAAATTAATTACTGCACGGAGAGCTAAGACGTGAAAAGATAAAATAAGAGATTAAAATGGTGTGAATTAGAGGTGATGTTCCCATTTCCTAATAATTTTACTCCGATGATGAGATCTTTTCTACCATATATTTCCTTCTTTTCAACTTTGTATGCATGAATTTGTGTCCATTATATTTAATCTTTATATCATGCATACGGAGAGAAAATAGCCACATTCCGAGTGATTCGTTTGTGAGTGCATCCGTAAATATTTGAATCAAAACGAATTTTCGGAAAGTAACGTAATGCTCAATCGGTGGAAATTGGAGGTTTAATTTTTGGCTTTGCACACACACACTATGGTTTGAGACAGTTGAATATGAATTTATGGTAATTATTTTTAGAAAAGTTTAAATTGTAGAATTTTTAAGTATTTTGATATTTATTTGAGTCAATAAAGAATTTTGTGGGTGTATTCACTGCAAACCCTCGCGAGACAAAACTCGTCCTACTAGGGTAACCTAGAGGTTTAAAGGCTTGTTGTATACGCTAAATGCAATCGCGTGCTTGCGAAAGTGGAATACTATTTCAATAAAGAAGTTTTCAAGAAATGAATGTGGGTTAGATTCAAATACATTGCCCGGGACGTGCAAAGTCCTAAGTTAGGGGGATTTGACCAAGCATAAATTCTTCAGAATTTAGCTCCTTAATTTAGTGATTTTAATATCTCGAACAATGTAATTGAGCCATTTTTATGCCATATCACTCCATTTTTTATTCCTAACAACTTTCCCTAGTTTTTGTATAAGTTGGATGAAGTTTTCAGGAATGGAATGCAAGAAAGAATCCAAAAGAAAAGAAAAGATGCAAGAAAGAAATGTCTAAGGGCAAAAGTGTAATTCCATTCAGAATTCGAAAGTGACACCAAAAGGGAAGTTGAAGAGAATGAGTTCACAAGAGCATAGGAAGAAACGACATATAAATCGGAGGTCTAGATAAGAAGATATGGCCAGTCAAAGCTGCAAGAAAAAGTTAAAAAAGAAGAAATTCGGACCGATCTGGGTAGGAGTCGGACCGATCCGATCTGCCCAAGTCCAGTGCACCCCGGATGGATGGCAAACCGATGGAAGCAATAATCGAACCGATCCGGACACTATCGGACCGATCCGGAAGAAAATAAAAGAACCGATCCGATGGATATCGGACCGATCCGATTAAGACCCGGACCGATTCGGGTATGCGAAAGTCTGGCATTAATTTGTCATTTATTGTGCAGATTTGATGAGTGCGTAGCTGTGAATCTTGTTCCACAAGCACAATTGGAGACCGACTTTGAATGATTTGTGCTATAAAAAGCCAAACTCTACATCATTTGAGCAGCTAGGGTTACGAGGCTAGGGTTAGGAATTTTAGAGAGAGTTTTCAGATCAGATTTGTAGGTTAAATTTCCATTTCCTTCAAGATTTGCTGGAACCCTAGTTTGTATTCTGAATCTCAATTCCGTTTTTGTACTGAATTCAGGTAATATCATTCTATTCTCTTTTGCTTTAATTTTTGCAAATTTCTTACAATGTTCTGCAATTTCATAATTTCATATGTGAATTTGTTTTTCAACCAAATCATGAGTAGCTAATTTCTCAAGGGTTGGGGTACATGAACTCAATCCTAATACAAATTATTCGTATGGGAAATTAGAAAATAAATGAAAATGTTGGTTGAATCGTGAATGAAAATCATATATGCATTGTCATATCTTTTAATCTCTCTTGCCCTAGGTACTTGGGATGTTTAAGAATGCTTTGTATGTATAATTTGTCGCTCACCGCCTTATATTGATCTTTGATTTCATATGATGCGGTCTTGAACCTCATATATGTAATGCTTAGTGATGATAAGGACTGGATTTAATCAAGAATTTTGATTTATAATTTTAGTATTCTAAAGGATAATTTGTTAAGGTTTGAGGGATTGTACCCTACCCTAATTTTCTCTAAATTGTTAAACCCAAATTTTGCTGTTAATTTCCATTTGTTTTTTTTAAGTAAAGTTTTAGAAATTTTCTCAAAAATCAATCATCTTTTTATTTCTTTCAAGAAATCATTTCACGGTTTGGTAATTTTTCTTGTTATTGTTTGGCAATTTTGATCCCTGTGGAGACGATCCCGACTTATCGGGTTATTACTTGAGCGACAAGGCTTGCACTTGAGCCTAGATAATTACGCACTTTTGAGACAAATATTAAGTCACGTCAGCTGCGGGAACAGTTCCTACGAGTTACATTGGTCCTGTGGGAGGTGTTGGTTCCACCCACGGGCCGTTTGGTGGTTGTTTCGAGTTTTCACCCTCTAACGCCATGCTTTAAAGCCTAGGTCTAGAAATATGAAAATTATCGTCATATTCTCAAACGGAGAGTCCCGCGGCTGCGGGGTCAGTTCCTACGAGTTACATTGGTCCCGTGGGAGGTGTTGGTTCCACCCACGGGGCCTTTAGAGGGCTGTTTCGATTTTTCACCCTCTAACGCCATGTTTTTAAACCTAATTCTAAAAATTGGTAAATTACCGTAGTATTCTCAAATCGGGACTCCCGCGGCTGCTGGGTCAGCTCATACGAGTTACATTGGTCCCGTGGGAGGTGTTGGTGCCACCCACGGGGACGTTCGGGGGTTGTTTCGAGTTCTCACCCTCTAACGCCTTGTTTTTAAGCCTAAGTTTAGAAATGTGCAAATTACCGTCGTACTGTCAAACTGGGAGACCCGCGGCTGTGGGATGAGTTCCTACGAGTTACATTGGTCCCGTAGGAGGTGTAGTGCCTCCCACGAGGCCGTTCGGGGGTTGTTTTGAGTTTTCACCCGCTAACGCAATGTTTTTAAGATTAAGCTTAGAAATATGCAAATTATCATCGTATTCTCAAACCGAGAGTCCCACGGCTGCGGGGTCAGTTGGTACTAGTTACATTGGTCCCGTGGGAGGTGTTGGTGCAACCCACGGGGCCGTTGGGGGGTTGTTTCTTGTTCTCACCCTCTAAGGCCATATTTTTAACCCTACGTCTTGAAATATACAAATCACCTTTGTATTCTCAAATCGGGAGTCCCGCGGTTGCGGGGACAGTTCCTATGAGTTACATTGGTCCCGTGGGAGGTGTTGGTGCCACCCACGAGGCCGTTCGGAGGCTGTTTTGAGTTTTCACCCTCTAACGCCATGCTTTGAAGCCTAAGTATAGAAATATGCAAATTATCGTCGCATTCTCTAACAGGGAGTCTCGTGGCTGCGGTGTCTGTTCTTATGAGTTACATTGGTCTCGTGGGAGGTGTTGGTGCCACACATGGGACCGTTAGAGGGCTGTTTCAATTTTTCATCCTCTAACGCCATGTTTTTAGGCCTAAGTCTAAAAATAGGTAAATTATCATCGTATTCTCAAATCGGAAGTCCCGAGGCTGCGGGGTCAGTTCCTACGAGTTACATTGGTCCTGTGGGAGGTGTTAGTGCCACCCATGGGGCTGTTCCACCGTTCGGGGGCAGTTTTAAGTTTTCACCCTCTAACTCCATATTTTGCTTATGTTTAGAAATATGCAAATTACCATCGTATTCTCAAACTGGGAGGCCCGCGGCTGCACGGTCAGTTCCTATGAGTTACGTTGGTCCCGTGGGAGGTATTGGTGCCACGCAAGGGGACGTTCGGGGGTTGTTTCTAGTTCTCACCTTCTAACGCCATGTTTTTAAGCCTAAGTCTAGAAATATGCAAATTACCATCATACTCTCAAATCGGGAGACCTGCGGCTGCGGGGTCAGTTACTACGAGTTACATTGGTCCCGTGGGAGGTGTTGGTGCCACCCACGGGGACGATCGGGGGTTGTTTGTATTTGTCACCCTCTAACGCTATATTTTTAAGAGTAAGTCTATAAATATGACAATTACCATCGTATTCTCAAATGAGGAGTCCCGTGGCTATGGGATCAGTTCCTACGAGTTACATTGGTCCCGTGGGAGGTGTTGGTGCCACCCACGGGACTGTTCGGGGGCTGTTTCGAGTTTTCACCCTCTAACGCCATGTTTTTAAACCTAAGTCTAAAAATATGCAAATTACCGTCGTATTAATAAACCGTGAGTCCCGCGGCTACGGGTTCAGTTCCTACGAGTTACATTGGTCCCGTGGGAGGTGTTAGTGCCACCCACGGGGACATTCGGGGGCTGTTTCTAGTTCTCACCCTCTAACGCCATATTTTTAAGCCTAAGTCTAGAAATATGCAAATCATCATCGTATTCTCAAACCGGGAATCCTGCGGCTGCGGGGTCAATCCCTACGAGTTATATTGGTCTTGTGGGAGGTGTTGGTGCCACCCACGGGGACGTTCGGGGGCTATTTCTAGCTCTCACCCTCTAACGCCATGTTTTTAAGCCTAAGTCTAGAAATATGGAAATTACCATCGTATTCTCAAATAGGGAGTCCCGCGGCTGCGGGGTCAGTTCCTACGAGTTACATTGGTCCCGTGGGAGGTGTTGTTGCCACCCACGGGGTCGTTCGGGGGCTGTTTTGAGTTTTCACCCTCTAACGCCATGTTTTTAAGCCTAAGTCTATAAATATGAAAATTATCGTCATATTCTCAAACCGGGAGTCCCGCGGCTGCGGGGTCAGTTTCTACGAGTTACATTGGTCCCGTGGGAGGTGTTGGTGCCTCCCACGGGGCCGTTAGAGGGATGTTTTGAGTTTTCACCCTCTAACGCCATGTTTTTAAGCCTAAGTCTATAAGTATGCAAATTATCCTCGTATTCTCAAACCGGGAGTCCCGTGATCGTGTGGCCTATTCATACGAGTTACATTAGTTCCGTGCAAGGTGTTTATGCCTCTAACGGGACGGTTTGGGGGATGTTTTGGGTTTCTCCCCTTCAACGCCATGCTTTTAAGCTTAAGTCGACACATTTTCAAATTATCGTCGTATTCTCAAATCGGGAGTCTAAATTATTTTCAACATATTATCTAATAATTATCCCATACTCCTTCTAATTATCCCGTACTCCTTCTAACATACTATCTAACAACAAACAACAAGCAACAACCAATAATTATCTAACAACCAAACCAAACAAAACCAATAATTATCCCGTACTCCTTCTATCATCTAAAAGATTTAATAGATAATGCATATCAATTATATAACTACTTTTGTTAAAGTAAAGCATAGCAGATCTAACCTGCAACAATAGCAATAGGGAATGTTCTTCTCCTTGATTCGAAACAACACATTGTCAATGTAGAACTGTGCTGGAGCTTACATGGGATTGTTTTTTACTGTCCATATGGCATGCATAACACAAGATTTTTTAGAAATATAAATTGGAGCTATAGCACACTAATACTAAAATGAGTCCCAACAAAATATACAATATACTCCCTAGAAGCATAGTTAGCTTTATTAAAAAAATCTACCAGAATCCAAAAAGCCATTCCAGTAAAACTACAATCTTGGTTGAATTAGGAACATAGCCATTCCGCAAAGTTCAAATTGGACTCACAACACTAAATCGAATAATTAAAAGAATAATTATATAAAGACGTGAGATTTCACGGATGAATCAGAATATGCTTAGAGAGAGTACCTAAGGTCCTTTTCACAGATGGTCCTGCATTTAAACCTGCATTTCCATTGGAATTTTGAAATCACAAGCATTAAATAGGTAACATTCTTGGAAGAAGAAAAAAGCACGAAAGAAAATTATACAAACACCGACTCGTCCTCTAGAACTGGCACCAATCTGAGGATACTTCAATATAGTCCAATCAAATATATAGTCAAATTGATAACCTACAAAGTGGGACAAAATCAGATATAAAAGATGAGAATATATAACTACCGAAAGCCTAAATACTCATATAGTACATAAAAAATAAAAACAAAACTCATTTACTTGATTTAAATAACTTATAGTTAAACTTTCACGAATAAATAAGTGTTGAACAATACCCGATTAAACCCAAGTCATATCAGCAAAGCGAGAGTGGCTAGTCAGTCTCCCACTTTAATAAATCTAAATCGAGCAAATACGCATTTGATATTGCAGGACATGAATTAAAAAAATGCAGAACATTGGATATATGCGTATATATGCCCACTTTCAAAATGAATTAGTGAAATTTGATTCTACAAAAATACAGAACATCACTCATCTTTACGAATAGGCACAATGCTTCAATGATAAGAAATATGTAAGTGAGAAATTTTGAAAACCTTTAAACTTTGAGGTATTTACTCAAACACTTGGCCACTAATTGTAATAAATCATAAAAACAAAAGGTATCATTTGTATAAAACTCGAATTAACCCAACAACACTCAAAACTTTGGTCCCCTACCAAAAATCTTGGATCCTCCACTTGACCTTTAGGCTATCGTACTTTAGGTTGAATACTCACTTTATATGTATATAATCAATCGCAACTTAAAGTTAAAAAACTGAGAAAGATTCTTTATTTAGTAGGAGCCCTCCTAATATTAAAGTGTGAGAGTGTCCTGTTTAAAAATTATAGTGTTAAACAGTAATATTACCAGTTTATATAACTATTAAATTAAAAAAAAATTGATACGTGCTTGTTTAGAGAGATGGGGGTACCTGAGGAGGTTAAATTTATCGCAAAGTGATCGAGTGCTCGAGCCATCACCCGTGTACACAACGCAATCGAGATCCTATTGTTTAAGAACTCTTCCTGTATGGCGCCAAATCAGACTTTCTTCTTATATGGCTTTCACTGCACACCAAAGAACTCTCTCTCCTCCACCACCGTTGTTAATGTATGGGTGAAATAACCCATTGCGAAAACAACCCTTTGTCTCCTCCCATAAACCCATAGGTTTATGGGAGCCCATTGTGGATGGCCTAACAATCAGTAAACTATAATTTGACTTTGCTCCATATCAACTCTGCGCTCCATAACAATAAGTAAATTAAGTGGAAACACGCCACATATCAACTCTGCTCCATCTTCATTTATCATCAACTCCAAAAACGTGGAAAACAGGTCATCAAGTTATAATGGGGTTTTATTCAAGAAAAAAAATAATAAAAACAATTGTCATGAGAGAGTTTATTAAATTAAAAAAAAATTAAATGCTCCAATTTTAAGCAACAACAAATAAAACTGAAAATAAGAGTTGCAACCATTCTCCCTCAAACTATATCTAAATCCATGAAATAAAAAAATCAAGTGAAAGCCACAAAAAAATTACCTTTGTATCAAGTGAAAGTCACAAAAAATCAAGTGAAAGCCACTTCAAACTGTATCTAAACCTATCATCTGCCACAAAAAATTGAGTGAAAGCCTTGGGACAAAAATGAAAGAAAAAATGATCTTAGATGTTTACTAATCACCTCAGAGCCTCTCTTTTTCACTGACGCCTTCATTTTAGGGTTGCTGGAGTCGAACAAAACTTATCTAGCCAAATGAGAAGACGCAATTGAGAACTATCTCTGGAGATCGAGGTATTTACCATCTTCTTTATATTTCTAAGACCCTACAGTCCACCACCGCCTTCGTTAGTTGAACCCCGCTTGCCATTTAACCAACTTACCGCCGGAAGTCTCGATCTTTTGTTTGCCGAAAAAGCCACAGTCCCATCGATAAGGTTTTTCTTTAGCGCGGCTATTTCATTGGGGGAAATGAAAGAAATGAAGGCTACTGAAATGCAGAGTTTTATTTTTTTTAAGATTGAACCTGGTCACGGCTCTCAGCTATGACCCACCAAAAGAAACACCAACGAAACCAAAAGACCCATCAAACTGCATATGGTCACGGCCCATAGCCGTGACCCACGCTAAGAAATGGTCACGACCCCCAGTCGTGACCCCCAATGTGTGTGTTTTGTGCTTCATCATGCTTATGGCCAAGACCTAAGTCCGTGACCAATCAGCGACCAAGCTTGGAGGGAATTTTGCCGCGATTTTGGCACTAAGATGGTCACGACCTGGTCACGGCCCAAGTTCACGACCACTGTGCTCACAAACTTGGTCCATGACCACTTCTAGATCCTCGATAATTTAGTGTGATGATAAATATGGTCACGCCAAACATTGAGTGGGTCACGGCCCAAGTCCGCGACCAGCTGGTCGCGGACTTGGGCCGTGACCCACTGGGCATGACAATTCGCAGGATTTGGTGTAATGAACGTTCCATCTAGATGTAATTGAGAGTTCGTGAACGAGGTTAGCCTAGTTCGGAATATCATGTCACAGAGAGTAAGGTAAAGTTACTTCACCACGAATGATATTCAATAACTTAGGATGAATTGATACGTATAATTTGGACTACTCATATAATAAAATTGGAGAGAACACTTGGGAAAATTTTCATTCATAACATTTTTTTTCATACACTGCTACTTTGATAAAAGAAATTTATACAAGGCCCTACTAATAATACTGTTTTGGATGGTCGGCATTAAGGGTTGGAGAATGGCTCTCCTTCCAAGTTCTTAAGACGATATGTTCCTTGAACCACCTTTTTGATGACTCTGTAGGGTTTATGCTAGTTAAGATGGAGTTTCTTTGGCTTTTGCCAAGTATTCTTTAAAACTCTGTCTCGTACTGCCAATGGCCAGGCCTTCACTCTTTTATTATATAATTTTACTTCTTTGTTGATAGGTAGCCTGCCTAACCTCGACATCCCCTCTTCTTTGTTCTATTAGGTCTAGGTCTAGTCTACACTCTGAAGTATTCTCCTCTAGGTTATATGTCTCGACTCTATGAGTTATAAGACTGATCTATATCGCCACCCCAGCCTCTGAACCATAGGCAAGCATGAATAGGGTCTCCCCCGTTAGTGTTCTCTCCGATGTCCTATAGGCCCATAGGACGATGTGCACCTCTTATGTCCATCATCTTTTGGCATCTTCTAATTTTTTCTTGATCCCATCAAGGATTGTTTTATCTATCATGCACATTGTTTTGGGGTCGATTAGGACTTGAAAAGAACGGCTTAATGCCGATCCTTTCATAGTACTTCTCCAACGATATATTCTTAAACTTCTTCCCATTGTCTGAAATCAAAGTGTTGGGTAGGCCATATATGCAAATAATATTCTTTCAAATAAATTAGAAGGTATTCTTCTCTGTTATGGTGATCATTTCCTCGACCTCCACCCACTTAGAAAAATAGTCGATAACCACTATCAAATATCGATAGTTACCTACAACTCTTGGAAATGGTCCTACCAAGTTAATCCCCCATTCTGCAAACGGCTAGTGGGAAGTGATATAAGTCAAAGGTTGGTGAGGTTGATGAGGGATGTGTGCAAATCTTTGGCACTTGTCACATTTCTTCATGTAACTAGCTGCATCCTTGACTAATGTCGGCCACCAATACCCCTAGATGATGATTCCTTTTGCGAATGATATTCTTCCTATCTGGATGGAGTAAGATCCCTCATGGACATCCTTTAAAATTTACTCCACCTTAGTAGGTTAGACTTATCGGAGTAAGGGGAGGAGGAATCCCTTCCTGTATACGACATCTTTTATGGTGGAGAACTTCATCGCTTTCTATCTCAATTTACTCCTCTCAGCTTTTGAACCAGGTAACTCCCTGTCTATGATATTTCAGATAATGGGGTCCATCTATAAAGCTCCCAGGTTTAAATTTAAAGAACACTCCACCGTGTTTTACTCTTATTTAATGGTCGGCCGCTGTAGGATCTCCACTGACACCAACCTTCTGATTTCTATCCTGATGGTGGAGGCCAATCTCTCTAAGGCATCGACTCAGCTATTATCTAGATCCTTTTTAGATTCACCTCCTTGAAAGTTTTTGGCACTGCCTTTTCCCTTGTTAGGTACTTGGACATTCTATCATTCTTAGCCTCATATGCCCCTAATATCTGATTCACTACCAGTCTGAAGTCACTATGAAGCAAGAGCTAGATGACATTTAATGCTCTAGTTAGGGAAAGTCCTACCAGAAGAGCCTCATACTCTGACTCATTATTGGAAGCCTTAAAATTGAATCTTAAAGCATATTCAATGTCATCTGGGGTGACACAATCAAGATTGAACCACTTCCCACTTCACATGAAGAGCCGTCAATAAACAGATTACAAATAATACCTTCATTGGAAAGAGTACTCTCTTTTAAGGTCCCATATTTGAAAAGATATCTCTCTTCTTTATTTTCAGTCACTCTACCACTTGTCGTGCTCGTCTCAAACTCAACTGGGATTTTATTCACTTTTTCTAGCTCGGGAGTTAGGTTTGTCAACTCTTCACTACTGGCCTCATCCAAGGTGAACTCGGTAATAAAATTTGCCAATGTATGCCTTTTGATGGCTATTCTCGACTTAAAGATAATTTCAAATTTTACCAATTCAATCGACCAGGCCATCAACCTACTCTATTTCTCAGGTTTATGGATAACCTGTCTGAAAGGAGAGTCAGTGATAATGACTATAGTGTGTGCCTAAAAATAGGGTTTCATTTTCCTCGAGGCATGATTTAAAGCGTAGGCCATCTTTTCTATCTTAGGATATCTCTACTCTCCCCCTATAGGGCTTTACTATTGAAGTATACTGTCTTTTTCACACCATCCTCATCTATAATGATTGTATCACTAATGAAGGACTCTAACATTACTAGATATAGATATAATCTTTCATCTTGAATAGGTCGAGATAATAAAAATGGCGAGCTAAGATAAGCCTTTAACTCTTGGAAGGGTCTCTCACACTCTTCATTCAAATTGAATGCCTTCCTCAATACCTTAAAAATTGGGAGATACTTATCAGTATCTCTAGATACAAACCTGTTCAATGCTGCTACCTATCTAGTCAACCTCTGAACATACTTTATGAATTTTGGAGTCTTCATCTATATCAGAGCTTTAATTTTCTCGGGGTGGGCCCCAATACCCCGTCCAAGTTTAAGAAATCAACGCACATTCTCCACTTTCCATTGGCCTTAAGGACGATGATAGCATTTTCTAATCATTCAAGGTAGATAACTTCCTTGATAAAGTCAACTTTCTCCAACTTATTCACCTCATCTCTGATAACATCATACTTCTCTCAAGAGTAAACTCTCCTTCTTTATCTAATGAACTTTGCATCCTCGTCCACATAGAGCTTATGTCAGAGGACCTTAGGATAATTTTCAAGCATATCCTCATGGATCCAAGAGAAAATGCTTTGCCTCTTCCTCAACAATTTAACTAACTCTTCTTTAATCTCTTTCTTCAGGGCCTTATCGATTTGGATAATTTTTTCTAGCCCGTTCTCATTGAGAATGGTGGATTCTACCTCCTAAATGGCTTCGTCCTTTTTCAAGTTGGTCTCATCTATGAGGTTAAGAGTGTTAATATTATAAGTTATAATGGCCCTCTTATGCGCCTATCTCTCTTCAGTTGAATTGAAGTAGAACTAAAGTGCCTCAACTTGATCACCCTGAACTTCCCATACTCCATAAGGAGTTGAGAATTTATTATCAGGTGAACATTTGAGGGCACGGACTCAAACTCATTGAGGGATACTTATCCCTAAATTATGTTGTAAGCTAAGTAGATGTTCTCATCCTTAACAAAGAAACTAATTTTCTTTGTTAGGCATTTCGGCCAACTGTTTCCCATTCTGACCTCCATCTCGTATATTCCCAGAGGCTGTACTTTCTCTCCATTGAAACCAACGAGAAGCTAGTGATATGGGATCAATCTTTACTTGCTCAACCCCAGTACGTTGTAAGAATCCCAAAACATCACATTGAACAAGTTTCCACCATCGGCCAATATCCCGGGGACATCATGATACGATGCAAATATTGCATATTTCGTTCGATAACCTATGCCTTATTAGCCCCCTCAGGTATCTTAATCCCTATATTTATTCCCATTAACCAGACAACCTAATATTTTTATATACACATGCTTTATAGGGGTTAATTGAGCTTTTGTAGGTAGTTCGTTACTTAGTATGAAGTTTGGATGCATTCCGGACTAGTTTCATACAAATATGCACGCGTAAGGGCAATTTGGTCGTTTCATAGTTTGGGAAACTGTTTCAACATCTACACGGAAGTTGTATCCCTTTAAGAAAGCTTCGTGTGGCCACAAACAGTGCACGAATTGAAGTCCGAACGAAGAAGTTACGGGAGTTTTTACGGAAGAGAATTTCAAGAAGACCAAAATAGGGGACCTCAAGACCTGCTTAGTCGATCGATCGACTCCAGAGTCGATCAATCGACCATGCCTATTTTTGGAAATCGTGGAAGGCAGTAGGCTTTTGCCTGTTTAGTCGATCGATCGACCCTGCCTGATTTTTGGCACTTTTTCCTTTTCATTTCTTTCTTCTTTATTTTTCTCCCAACTTACTATATAAGTGAGACTTTTTTTTCATTTGAAAAAATCTTAAATTTTACATTAGGTTTAGGGTTTTTATTGGTAGCTTTGACCAAGCCCATTTCCTTTGGGTGTTTTGCCCATTTTTATGTATGTAAGCTTTATTTCCACTGTCTTCTTCCTTATTTCCTTGCTTTCTTTACTTTCTTGTGATTTAATTACTTGATTAGCTAATATTTATTGTGTTTATTTATTTCTTTTCTAGTTGTTAATTAGTTTAATTCATGTATTACCCTTAGATATATAGGGTCGGGGTTGTGTTCTGCCATTAATGGGGTTGAGCTCCAAAAACTTGTTTTTTTGTAAAATTGCATTTAATTGAAACCGCGCGTATCAAAGTTGGATTGCTATGCGTTTATCTTTCTTTGTCACAAAATGTTAGAGTTTATAGAGACAATCCAAATTTAATATGCATGTGACCATTTTTGATTAAATATTTATTCAAGCAACTTTGGGTTAAATTCCTTCTTGCATGAAGTTTATACTTAGTTAAAATGATCGGTTAAATAGCTTTCGAGCCTTAACTCTAATTATTAGTTGTTTCGATCCGTGTGGTGGAATGTGATCCCGATGCCCGCTTTACTTTTGTGTAGCGTAACCCATCTATTTCTTTATTTACTCCATAACCCCTATCACCTTTTACATTTTTATTCTTGAACCAATAAAGAAATTAAAATTTAAAATTCAATCACTCCCTGTTGATTTCTTACGATACCCGACTTACCGCTATGCTTGCTTGTCAAGTGTAGTTGTAGTTAGGTTTTTTTGCATTGAGTCTCCAAACCGATAACAATGATTTGTGTATTACACGATGCACGATTCGCGCTTGATCAAAATTGTGCCGTTATTGGGGAGTGTGTTTTATATCAGAATTGTTTTATTATTTCTTAGTATTTTTCAATTTGTATTTGTATTCTTTGTTTTAACCTTTTTTGTAGGATTGACTATTTGAGTGCTAAGAAATTTTGATTCTCTGTTGCGCACTTTCCTGCTTGGATTTTCCATCTAAAAACAACTAGGTAATCATGTCCTTATATTATAGTTATTACAGTCATTCTAATGATTCTTACTTTGGGGATAGTTTTCAAGTTTTTCATTTCCAATATTTTCTTGAGAATGAAGGATTTGAATACATTTATCAGCATGAAAATTGTTTTTGGGAGCTTGAGTTGGATGCATTATTGAAACCAATGTTGATTTTTATTCTGATAATTTTGAAGACAGGTTTCAACCAAATGAGGAGTCCAAGGCTTTTGAGCTGAGGAAGTCTACTTTGGAAGAAACTTCTCTTCTTTACTCCCAAGGTTTGGAAAGCCTTATTGGTGTTGGATTGAGATGTGAAGCACTTTGTGACGGGGTTGATTCTTTGGCGCTAAACAACGTGGAGGTGGAAACTTGTGTTTCACCTCAATTTTTCACAGAATTTCTCATCGAATGTGAATATTTCTCCCCCAAAATTCATTCTCTTTCCGATGATGAGTTGATTGAGATTGAATTTATTTCATCACCATATTCTTTTTCCGCCATTGAACCATTAGAATTACCGATTGATTCCTATGAGTCGATAGAAATTTTTAAAACTTCTACACCTTTTGCCGATGAGGAGTCTTCGCCGCTCTTGTTTTCTATGATGGATGTTATACCCACAAGTGCACCATCTCCCATTCCAATTAAAAAACCTTTGGGATATGAGTCGATTTTTCTTAGGCCTTAAATGTATCATTCCCCCTTATTATCCAAATCCCCATCGTCCGCCCAAAATTTCAAATTGGCAATAGTTCACTTTATCCACCGCCCACATGCCTTCCTTTGTTCAAATGAAATTCATATCTTCCGAGAGTCATGTTTCCTTTAGAGGGTCCACCATTGATCTTTCAAAGTCAAATCCCTTTTTTAGTGGATCCTCAACTATTTAGACTTCTAGTGTATAATTAGTGTGTAGTCTAAATAGTAGGTTATAAATAGTTAGCTTTTCATTTTTCTCTTTCCTTTTTAATTTAGTCTAGTGTAATTAGTTAACTTTTTTTATTTGTTCTTTCTATTCTTGGTACTAACTTGTTTTGTAGATTCATTGGGACTCTTGCTTATGGAGATCGCTCCAATTTTGGGTAATATCGTTCTTTTCCTCTATTTATGTTTCATTCTTAATGCGCATTGAGGACAACACAATATTTAAGTTAGGGGGTGTGGAATATTTTATACATTTCTTTGTTTTGTCCATGGGATTTATCACATGTTAGTTAATAAGTATGCTTTCTTAGAAAAAAAATGAAAAATTTTCAAAAATATTTTTTTTATTTTCTTTAATTTTTCTCTTTTGTTGGACATGTTGCCCTTGTTTTCGATGATAAATTTAAATAAATTCCCGATCCGATTAACAATTCAAAGATGCATGTTCTCGATTTTAGAAGTTATTAGACTTTAGTCCTCAAATCATGGATATTATGAATAACTTCATGAATTAAACTTTATCCCATAAGAACATGCGCTTTCTTGTTCTATTGTTTTGGTTTAAGATTTTTATAACTCAATAATCCTTTGTTGCATTGAACATACTTACACCGAGTAAGCTTTGTACCTTTCGTTGTTTGTGAGTATATACACTATTATTTCCTCTCTGAAAATCTTGAATTCATTGGCAATATCTCTATTCTTTCATTGATCGTTCATTAATTGAGTTTATATCTTGAAATGTGTTACTTGCGCATGATTTTCATATATATTTTTGACTCGAGAATTGCGTAAACTTTGTGAAATGATCATAGGCCATCTTTGTTATATTTTCCATATTAGCCTTAACCTCACCTTAAATTTTTCCCCTAGTCAACCCCTTTGAGCCTAAATATTAGTCTTTCATTTAATTACCCAAAATCCCATAACCAACTCCACATTGGAGTTATAAACCATACATATTACTTTCGATACCTTTGTTTGGAATATACTTGGTATTGAATGATGTTATTTTCTCGTGGTTGTAATTAATCATGTGAGAGTGAGAAAAGTGTAGCGAAAAAAAGCAAAAATAAAAAGAAAAGAAAAGAAAACATGAGAAAAAGAAGAAAAGAGAAAGTTTTCACATGTTGTATATAGAGTTCCATAATCCTTGTTAGTTACCAATTGTTATATCTAATGCTTGATTTTGGAACTTATTTTCCAATTTAGAAATTACCCGCATTCTTCCCATTATCGTGAGTTTTCATACCCGAACACTTTGAATCCATACATATACCCTTCATTTCGTACCTGAGCCTAGCCTACATTATAATCCTATTCAAGTACTATGTGATCTTAGGATGAGTTCAATTTAAAAGTCATAATAGTTTTGATAATCTGTGAAAATGCATTTTGCCTCTTTTAATGTGCGATATCTTTCATTGAGATTATAAGTTTTTCATTTCCTATATAGCGTTCTTCATTTGTGACATGTGTGCATGCTAGTTTCCATTTCCATTTACTCTCTATGCCCGCATGTTCCGTGTTTTACCTACTTGTTTTGAGTGAATTCATTTGATGAGTGTAATGACCTTAAGGATTGTATTTATGCCCGCTTTAACGCTTATCCAATTTATTTAATTTTTTATGCCAAATCATACTTTGCATTTGCTCTCCCCCTCCCACTTTTAAAGTTTCAATTCTATGAGGTGCATTCAACCTGTTAATGATAACGAACTTTAGCTTAAATTCGTTCAATATGCTAATAACGCATTTGAAATCTTTTTTGTTGTTGTTGAGTTTGTCGCATGTTGGGTTGGGCATATTTTGAGGAAACTATTTGATGTTTGTGGCTTTTATCCCTAAAAAGCCTCACAAGACGACACTCGTCCACTAGGGTAACCTAAGGGTTTAACGGCTTATTGCATATGCTAAATGCAATCGTTTGCCCGCGAAAGTGACCATTTGTAACACTCTGCCTAATTAAATACCGGGTGATCAAACCCATACCCAATTAAATCAGAATATACAGTTGGTTCATTCTTAGCATCACTGTCGAAAACATTTTTCTATCACCTAATACTCAATTAAGCTAGTGTTAAAAACTTTCCCATTTTAATTTAATAAAATTTCATTTTACCATTTTGAACAATTCCACACATTCCATTCCACAACAACAATAAACTGAATAGATACCACAATAGAATTTAAAGGCAACAAGAATAAACTTTCCAGAAAATATCACAATACATAAATCCCAACAATAATAGATGCATCACAACGACACGAGTATAAAATCCTGACTCAATAGAAAGGAAACAACTAAACTCCTCTGGGGCGACATGACCTAAATGAAAGATCACTACAGAGTATGAATCAAATGAATGAGAGAGTCTAAACAATCCTCCATAGCTCCATAGTTCGTCAACCATCTTAATCCTCTATGGTTGGCGTCCCTGCGGCTGGACACCTGATATAGAAGATACAAGAGAGAAAATAGAGTATGCAAGGAAATGGGCCAGAGCCCGATGTAAAAATAGTTTTTAAAAGAACAAGTGAATAATGGTAATATTTATCACTTATAATATATATGTTAGATTATCGGACTCTCTCTTGAGATTCTCACCTCTCATCTAGAGTGCACACCTAACGTACCTCTAAAACATTCTAGTTATAGTTCCCACGCTAACTAGATTAGCCCATTGTATCCATTCTTTTTAACCCAATTCATTCTCACGTATTAATCTCATAATACATATAATGTTATTATAAACATAAATATCCATTAGATTGAACATGGATAAGTTCCTTATTAATTCATTTCAATTAAGTGTTCTCATACTTAACTATCTTACCTTTCTACTTTAGCCACACAATAGATATAATCACATGTATATATATACACTCACTATCTTACTTATATATATATACTTCCCCCCGAGACACAGCTGCGGTGTTGCATTACTCTGATATCATGTCCTAATACATCACGTCACTGTATAGGAGACTATAGGTTCGGTAAAGATTCCTCGAACCACAAATATCAAACACAAATAGTGGAGGCGAACATAGTCCTAAGCCTTTGGGATATGCACATACCTATGCACCCAAATGACCGTTCTATACCATTGTTCTCACTAATGGTAATCGACCTAAGTCCTATATTCTCGGGCGATAAATCGAAGGTCCCATATATTCATCAGGATAAGACTACCCTCACGCGTATACCTCCCATCGATAGCAAGTAAGCTAGGTATGTCATACACACAAATTATCAAACAATAGGCATTATCATCTACCTATATAAAATTAGGTACTTACACTACCTATATCATATTAGGAATTCATCCTATCACAAGTACCCGTCGTATTTATTAAATACTACCCACACTTGTAATCATGATTACCATCATATTTTTTGTAGTTATCACTCACATGATATTTTATCCGACCCAAGTACCCGTAAATACATCATCAATATTACCCTTAATTGATATAACGATTATGCTCCTCTAAATCGTAATATAATTATGTATATATCTCTCACAAAAATTTAATCCTCAAATAAAAATAATTTTTCAACATTAACCCAAGTTCCTCACTCCTTGTTATTGTAATTAATAAAAATCTCACCATGGGCCAATTTACCATTTTGCATTTTTTTTTAATAAAGTTACATTCTGCCAGAAATATAAAATTACATTTTTGAGGCTTTTCTGCTCCGATTTTAAACAAACTTAAAACTGTAAAGTTGTTCAGAACATGATTTTATACAAAAATTCGTGTACACGCTACCAATTTCCTCTTGAAACAACCCTAAAATTATCATACAATGTTCGTCCTTTTCAACAATCTTTTTTTCATGCGTTTTATCCATTTTCTTTCTCACCAAACCCAACACAAATCAATCCAAAACTTCTCTTAATTAATCTCAATTGATATAGCAAGATATATGATCAGTTTCTAATAATAAAACAAACTAAAATCATCAATTCGTTTGGATTAAATCCTATTATTCCCAGAATTATCATAGGTTCTTATTTCTCCAAAAATCATAATAACTCAGACTTCTTCTATCACTTGAAACCCAAAATTCGTGGATTAAATCATTTAAATAGAATGATATTTATTATATATAATTTTTATATCAAGAACAAATTTCAAAAACTCTATAGTTCATCCTTAAATCATGCAAGTTCATACTTCTTACTTAACCTATCTAGCATGAGTATTGTAAGCAATAAAATAAAGCAAGAATTACACTTACCTTAATTATGTAGGTATGAACCTTTGGTGATGATAGTTTAGAATCCTTTCCTCATTATTCGGTGACTTTTTGGTGGTGGCGCTGGTGGTATAAGGTGGTTAATCCCCTTTGGCTTGTCCCAAAAGTCTCTCCTCCTTCCTAAGCAACCTCTTCTCCTCCCAAGAAACTCTTCACTTTATCTCACACTAATACCTCTCAAATATTTTGTGATAAAATGAAATGAACCTCGTTCCTCTAATACATGACTTATATAATAAGAAAAATCCCGAAATTACTATTCATCTCCCAATTAAAATGACTAAAATGCCTCTTCGGGGTGTCCTTTCATCTCCAAAGTGACCCGATACCCAAATCCAATACCCGAATAGACTTTTTTGACTATTTCGACCCTTCCGGATGAAACAACGTACTCTAAATGACTATTTGGTTGATATGAAATAGTGTTTCCTTTTTATTTAATTAAATCAGTCCCGACACGTCCCATATCGCGTTCCGACTAAAGTTTCATTATTACCATATAAATAACTCACGACAATATAAATAACATGATATTCATATATTAATTAAATATCACTAAGAAATATTCAGAATCATAGTTTTCAATATCCAAAAGTGATATAAATTCTGGATTAATCCTAATTAATTAATTTATAATTAATTCCAATTAATCCCATTAAATTTTAATTTAACTCATTTTAAAAGTCATTAAAATTACGGGGTATTACACCTTTATATATTTATCCCATTTTGTACTGTCACTTGTCTTTGGTATACTTGTAGCTCTTGTTGTTTCCTATTTCAATGCTAGGGACTAGCAATGTGTAAGTTAGGGGTTGTGATTCGACGCATATATTGCATATTTCACCTGATAACCGACGCCTTATTATCCCCCTTCGAGTATCTTAATACCTATATTTATGATCATTAACTAGACAACCTTGGATTTCTATATATACATGCTTTTTAGGGGATTTCGTTGCTTAGTATGAAGTTTAGACGTATTCTAGACTAGTTTCGTACAAATACGCACGCGTAAGTGTAATTCGATCATTTCATAATTTAGGTAACTGGTCCAACATCCCATGAAAGTTGTATCCCTCTGAGCAAGCTTCATGTGGCCATAAACAGTGCACAAATCAGAGTCTGAATGAAGAAGTTATAGGAGTTTTCGCTGAAGAGAATTTCAAGCAGACCACAAAAAGGTTTGCACTTAATTAAAATGGATTTGGTCTTGAGGTCCCCTATTTTGGTTTGCTTGAAATTCTCTTCCGCAAAAATTCCCGTAATTTCTTCGTTCGGAATCCGATTTGCGCACCGTTTATGACCACACAAAGCTTGCTCAGAGGGCAACAATTTTCGTGGGATGTTGGGCCAGTTACCCAAACTATAAAATGACCGAATTGCCTTTGCACATGCAAATTTGTACGAAACTTATCCAGAATGCGTTCGAACTTCATACTAAGCAATGAAATACATATAAAATCTCAATTAACCACTGCAAATCATGTATATATAGAAATATGAGGTTTTGGTTAAGGAGCATAAATTTAGGGATTAAGATAGTCGAGGGGGCTACTAAGGCGTAGGTTATTGGGTGAATTACGCAATATTTGCATCGTATCACTTCATACCCATTTACCAAGGTGGTGATAACCAAAGGGTCATTATGTGGGCCTAATATCCCCTTAAAATCCAACCTCGAGAAACCAACAATCAGGGTATTCATATAAGCTTTTATTCTCTTCACTTTCTTCGGCTCAACAACTATTGAGTGCACCTCTTTGGGCTTTGGAGGTAGAGCTTTGGCTTCTTCCGCATGAGCTTCCCTGTCAAAAATTTCCTTTTTACCGCCTCCAAGTTCTCCATAACTCATTTTCATCCCTAGAGAGATCATATTTAGCCGACCTTTAGGATCAGTTATCTTCGGTGGGAGGTCTCGGTTGTCTTCACGATCATCATCTGAAGCATCACCGTCTCAGTTAGATAGGGCATCAGGCCTACATTTATTATTCCTCTTCTCTATTGTTTCATCTCATCCACCCCTTGAATGTCTCTTATCCACATATTACCTCAACTTTCTAACCTTCAATATTTTTTCAATCTCGTATTTGAGAGCGAAGCATCTATCGGTGGTGTGTCCATGATCTTGGTGGAATTCGCACCACAAGTCCTTGTTCCTCTTGCGAGGAGGATCTCTCAACTTCTTCGGCCATCTTAGAGACCGGTCATTCTTTATTTCATTTAGAATATTCTCAGAGATGGATGTTACAAGGGTATAGTCAGTGAACTTATCGTCTGTTGACCTCTTCTTGCCATCTCTACCCTTTGACTTCTAGAATTTACTTCAACTGCTTGCTCCTTTCTTATCGTTTCCCTTGGAATCCATCGCCTCCTCCGTATTCATAACCTTCCTTGCCGTAGCGAGGAGTTTGACCATGGATTTTTGGAGGATCTTCGAAGATCTTCCAGAGGAACTTTACTTTTTGTAATCCTCCTATTAGGGCGGTCATAGAAATTTTCTATTCATAGCCTTCGACTTCTAATTTCTCTTTATTAAAGTGGGCTATGTACTCCCTCAAAATTTCATTCTTTCCCTGCTTAATGTATAACAGGTGTGCCATCTTCTTTTGGGGCTTCACTCTGAAGAAAAAAGTATGTTTAAACCTCTCAACTAACTGCTTGAAATTTTCATTTGAGTTTTTGGGAAGGGAGGTAAACCACACATGAGCAGCACCAGTAAGTGTGCTGGAGAAGGCTCTACACCTCATCAAGTTTGAGACCGAGTAGATATCAGCAATGGATAAATACATATCCACATGGTAGATGGGATTATAGCTCCCGTAATATTTTGGTGTGACTACCGATGACTTGAATTTAGCTGGGGTTGAATAACTCACAATTTTACCATAAAAGTGGAGCCTTCAATGTAGCCCCTCTACAAGGGGTCTCACTTCTTCAGTATATCTGAGATCTTATCCTCCAATCACTATATGTATTCATACCAAGGCCTCTTGGTCGCAGCTTCATCCTCTCTCTCAGCTTCAACAACATTATCCCCAACCCCTTGTATATTGGCTGGGAGAATAATGGCTCTCTAGCAACCGTTCTTTATTAACTATTGACCTCGCGTTGTTCCTTTCTCGATCTTGAAGAGATTTATGGTATTGATATCTATTGTTCCTCCTGGAGCCTATAATACTTCTAGATCTGGAGAGATGATTTTTGAATTTACCCTGCGGGCCAATCCTATCAAAGGCTGACCCTCTGGTTAGATATCCAAGGCTGATGCCCGTGATCGGCAGTCATGACTTGGAAATCAATTTTTTCCCTTACTTTGCTTAAGCGGATGCACAATGTTTCTAAAAATTTGATACGGCTCCCAACATTCCATATCGTCCCCATCCTCATACTCGTCATCTCGGGATGCTCGCTCTTGCCTCCCCAGGCGTAAGCACCTAGTGTAAAAAATATCCCTTCAACTTTATCAAGGAGGAAGATCTTTGTGCGGAGGCTGGGGTTGTCCCGTGGCCGCTGAATATACCTTCTCTGGCAGGCAGAGTTATATACTCATTTTCGGCACCGACGGGTCAAACCGTCAAATTTTGGCTAAATGCGAGAAGCTGCTCTTGAATCAACTATTGGATGGACGTTAATTAACATAACGTCGCCGCTACATCAACCATTTTTTACTGAGGAGGGTTTGGATAGAATTGGGAACTAAGCTCGGAGGCAAATCAGAGGTCATATCTCCGATGAACTTGAAGAGCTAAAAATATGGAAAAAAGCTTGAGAGGGTCAACATGAGTTATTTCAATAGTGAAAAAAGCTTTAGAGGCCCACTTTCCCACTTTCACGCATTCTCCAACCCACGTGCTCTACCAGCTGTCCACTATCAACCGTCTGTCCAGGTCGAGTCCGATTTTTTGAGCTATATCTCACTAATGGAATGACACCTACCTTGTCGAGCTGTCCCTTCCTATCCCCATCATTCGGCTCCCAGCCGAGGATGAGGGTAGTTGATTATAGGAGTACTGATATGGGGAACGTTGACTAGTCTTCCAAGACAAGGATGTGACACCTTATGAAGGACCATTGACCAAGGATGAGTTATCTCAGTTTGAGCTCTAGGACAAGTCATAACTCGTTATATTAGATGGATTAGCGATGGTCGGCTTTGGCTGAGGTTACGTAACCCTGGGATGGGGATATAATTGGTATATCACTTACCAATTTATCTGTGGTAATATTTATTGGCCTGATTGAGCTAAGATTATTCCAAATCAGTAAATAAATTTTAGACACCAATAGTCGCAATATCGCTATAAATACTACTATTACATGACAAAGTAAGTTAAACGCGTAATATTTTGACTTTAATACACAAGGTTTCAATTAAAAGTCATCCAAACCAAACCCTAGCTTTTAAATCTCAAAAGTCAATAATGGATATTTAATGATCCAAACCTTTAAACTACATACCACACATGATTAAAAAAATTAATACAACTAATTAACAAATGAAAACAAGAAGTTAACAAACAAAAACTTATTATATTATAACAAAACGAGGTTAGAAAGCAATAAACTAAGCTAGAAAGCAAGAAACAATGAAGAATATTATGAATAGTTACCTATAATACAAGCCATACAGAGAATGGATAAAAATCTCTCAAACACCAACCAAAACTAGTCTAAAATAACCTAAAATGAAAGATAATAAAATATCTCTTAAACAAATGAGGGTAAAAAGTATATATGCAAAACCAAGAATGGCAAACTTGTAAAATAGAGTTGACAAATATGCTCGGGCATATGGATTCGGACCAAATCTTAATTGATTCGGTACAGGGGAAATCTGGGATTGTCAGGGGGAATTGATTTGGCCCAAATCCGAAGCGATTCGGACCCTTCAAGTCTAGATTCTTTTGCTTGGATCAACATATGAAAAATATTGTATCTTCTTTATATTAGATCATAATGATGTCCGGTTAGAGTTACGCAAATCTAGCTCAGAGGAATACACTTCCATAAATATTTTGGGCCAAAAAACTAAATGATGAAATGACTAAAATGTCCCTAAATGTACATTATATTACGAAACTTTCTTGAATTGTGACCAAACTTTACGCTTAGCACCTTAATACCTATAAAAACTCAATTATACCTCGAAAAGAATATAAACATACATAAGAGAGGTTGTATGGTTAATGAGCATAAAAATAGGAATTAAGGTACCCAATGGGGTAAAATGTATAAGTATGAAGGGTAAATAAATGCAATATTCGAAACGAATCACACCCCATAACTTATGCATTGCTAGTTCCTGGCAATGAAATGCAAAGAAACAAGAACTACAAGTAGCACCATAAGATGGAAAATATGTAAAAGGAGATAAATTCCACTTTGACGAGTGAACAATTGCATTTAGACTATGCAATAAGCCTTTAAACCCCTACGTTGCCCTAGTAGATTATTGTTTTCTCGTAAGGGTTCTAAAGGATCAAACCCACAAACATCAACTTTCCTAAAATGGTATGCCCAATAAACAATACATGACATAATCAATAGTAATAAAAAAGATTTTTAAAAATTATTCAGTATTAACATTATAAAATTAACTTCATAAAAATTAAAACCTTAAGTGTGAAAGGAAAATCAAGCATAAGAGAGTAGTTTAATTTGACAAAAAATTCATAAACCAGATGTCAATCCTCTCCGATGTTTACACTCAAAAAATAAAATCACTAGGAATGAGGTGTGAGCCACACGGGACATTCGGGCATAAAGCATAAATGTAAATGGAAACTAGGCCATACACATATCGCAAATGAAGAAAACTAAATATAAAATGAAAAATTTGCAATCTTAATGAAATGATATCATCATTAAATGAGGTGAAATGCATTTTCACAAATTATTGCAGCTATTATGACTTTTTAATCGCACTTACCGTAGGATTACATAGGACTTTTATGGGTTATAATTTAAGTGTGGGGTTAAGGTGATAAAATAAAAGGATAATCATGGATTCAAAGATGTTTGGGGATGAAACATTTGGAATAATGGAAAATTGTGAAAAATTCAAAAATTGGAATATGATTTCCATAACAAGCATTTGAGGTAACATTGGAGAGTGAAAAGTATCATTGTACATCAATTAAATAATTCTCTTTCTCATTCTTTTATTCTTTTTCTCTTCTTTTTCTTTTGTTTATGACTTTTCTTTTCTTTTTCCCCCTTTTTTTTCTTTCACACTCTTATATGCTTAATTGCAACCACGTAACAAGAACACCTTTCAATCCAAGTATCATACCAAATAAAGGTATGAAAGTTGTATATATGGTGTATAACTCCAATTTAGAGTAGGTTATGTGATTTTGGGTTCTGAAAAAAAGGCTGATAATTAAACTCAAAGGGGTTGATGAGGGAAGAAATATAGGGTGAGGTTCAGGTCTATATGGGTATAACAACAAAGATGGCCTTTAATCCTTTCCTAAATTTTAGGAAATTCTCGACTCAGAACAACTTTGAAAATCATACTCAAGTTACAAATTTCAAAATATGAACTCAATTAACGAACGATCAATGAAATAATAGTGAGATTACTGATGACTTTAACGTTCTTAAGGAGAAAAGAGTAATGTATAACACTCATAAATAAAGAAAAGCCCAAAACTCACTTAGTGTAAGTATATAAAATGCAAAAATAAGATTAACGAGTTATAAAAATATTAAACCAAAATATTTTAACAAGAAAAAAGTGTGTGCTCATGGGTTCAATGTGTGATTCGTGAAGTTTTCCATAATATCAATGAATCGAGGACTAAATTCTAATTACTTCTAAAATTTAGAACATGCACTATTCAATTATCTATTGGATTGGGCATTTATTTAAAATTTATCATCGAAAACAAAGGCAAAATACCCAATAAAGGAGAAAAAAGAAAGAAAATATTTTATTTTTTTAACAAAGAATATATAATCAAATCATAGAAACTACTAACAAATGGAAAGACTAACCCACACCCCTAACTTAAATGTTGTATTGTCCTCAACTCGAATCAAGAACACAACATAAATAGAGGAAAATAAATATATTATCCAAAATGGCGTTGTCCTCGAGAAGTAAAAGTCCATTGATTCTATAAAACATGTTAGAAGCAAGCATAACAAAAAAATAACAAAAACTTTGACTAATTATACTAGACTATAATTAAAAAGAAAAATAAAACAAACTATTGTGTACAACCTATAGTTTTAACTTCTAACTAACTATACACTACAAGTTAAAAGTTTTGAGGATCCACCCAAAAAAAGTTTTGACTTTGAGCAATCAAATGTGGTCCCTCATTTAAGTGTGTGCCTGCCGAAAGAAATGGATTATGTTTATGCAACGAGGACCATATATAAGGCAAAAGAAATGAACCATCACCAATTAAAAATATTGAAGGATGATGAAGGGGTTTGGATTCAATGGGAGAAAAGACCAAATCGGTCCCGAGAAAATTAAAATTACATGCCAAAGGTGTTTTAATTGGAATGGGAGGTGGGGAAAGTATGATTGAATACCCACAAGAGAAAGAATTTCAACTCCGTTCAAGAATTGGCTCAAAGTCCTCAAGACTTTCATCAAGGTCTTATGATAGTAATAATTATGGGTGTGCATCAAAAATGAAAAAAAATGATAAACCAAACCAAACCGAGCGTATTGGGTTGGGTCGGTACACTTTTGGTTCCAAAATATAAAAAATTGATCTTATCATTTCGATTCTCGATTCCAGCACTAACCCAAACCGAACCAAACTATAACCCGATCCGATGCATAACCAAACCAAAAATATGGACCAAATTGGAACATATCCAATCCTAACATGCTTTTTAAAGCTTTATATATATGAAAGATGTCACGTTTTTCTTTAATTAAATGGTTATATATTTTTTTTTACTTTTGGAACTTGGATTATATTAATAATGTTTGCTTATCGTGTCTTTTTTATATTGTATTTGAGGAAAATTTATTATTTATTTATTTTTAAATATCTTTTTGGAACCAAGAACTGATTCGAACCAATCCAAGAACTACTGGTTCATATTGGTTCGATTGTGGACACAATCAGTTATGTTCTGGTTCCAATACTATGGAACTATTCCACCACGGTTCTGGTTTTGGGTTTGTAATGAGACCGAACCAATATGAAATATGTGCACACTTTATTGTAATGGTTGGATAATGGTAGGAAACAAAGGAAATGAAGGCCCTTAAACCTCAATTTTTTTAATCATAAATCAATGGTTGAAATTCGAAAGTTCTTGGTTCACTCTCAATGTTTTCTTCATAAAAAAGGGGTGGATGTGAAAAGAAAGTTTCAACCTCAACCGAGCTTTTGGAAGAAGTAGTCATTTCATCGAGTTGGACCTTTTTTTCATTTGTCCAAGCTTTACGAATCTTGAATTGGTCATTCAATTCCTTATTCCCTCTTTGCAAAGTTTCTCAAGAACTTTGTTAAACTCTCTAATTTTTAAGAATTTTCATGTAATCACCCATCGTCATAGGTACCGATGAAAATGTTTTATGCTCAATTATTTCATTTTCAATAATTTGGAAGCATTCAAGCATAGTCTTGGGAGAGTAACTTTGAAAAGTGTTATCATAACTATTGCCCCATTATAAGGAGTTACAAAGAGACATTTTTAGAAATAACACATGGCAAATTCAAACACGCGACGAGCACCAAAGTTTCAAGTTTCTCAAAACAAATTAGTACAAGTCGCAAATCAAGTAAAAAGAATATAGAACATATACATAAAGTGCTGAAACACTAAAATCCTAGAATGAACCGTTCTCCGAAAACGAAACCATTATGATGAGGCATAAACTTCATGTTTAATATATGTTGTTGGGTGTTTACGCCCTATACCAAAAGATACACAATTTGCACACTATATATGGAAGTGTTGCAGCAAGTAAAGATCAAATCTACTGGGAACGATATTTGGGATTAAATTGATTTAGTACTTAAAAAGGAAATAATGTAAAAGATGATGATGGTTGAAAATAATTAACACTACAGAATAAGTAAACTAAATTAAATGACAAAAATAAGATTATAATCATTTCCCCACCACGGGCTATTAACACGTAAAAAAATTTGGTTTGAAAATAATTAACTGAGAATATTTAGTGAAAGACTAAACTTTCACTCGAATATGGTCACAAATGGATTAAAGTCGTAATATCTCTATAAATACCACCCTTGCATGCCAAAGGAAGTTAAATGCCGAATATTTCGACTTTAACACACAAGGTTTCAATCAAAAGTCATTCAAACCAACCCTAACCTTTAAAGATCTAAACTCATTAATGGTAGTTTAATGATTCCAACCTATAAACTAGTTACCACACATGATTAAAATAATTAATATTACTAATTAACAAATGAAAACAAGAAATTAACCAAAAAAACAAATTATATTAGGAAATAACTAGGTTACAAAGAGATAAACTATGCTAGAAAGCAAGAAATAATAAAGAGGATGATGAATAGCTACTTATAATCCAAACCCTAGGAGAGAGAATGCAGAAAAAGATCCCAAACACCAACCAAAACAAACCTCGAATGAAAGATAATAAAATATCTCTCAAACAAATGAGGACAAAAACTATATATACAAAACTAAATATGGTAAACTTGTAAAAAAAGGTGCCAAATATTCTCGGGTGAATTAATTTGTCCCAAATCAAAATCGATTATGTACATGAGAAGTTCGGGAATGCCAGGGGAAAATTGATTCGACCCAAATCTGAATCAATTCGGATCGTTCAAGTCTAAATTCTTATGCTTGGATTAATATATTAAAATGCCATATCTTCTTCGTTTTAGATCTGAATAATGTGAGGTTGGAGGCTAAGCGATGCTAGCTCAGAGGTCTACACATCGATAAAGACTTTGGGCCATAAGCATAAATTTTTAAATGATGAAAATGCCCCTGAATGTGCGCTTTATGACAACTTTCTCGGAATGCGACCAAACTTAATGCTTAGCACCTTACTACCTAAAAAGAATTATTATATCTCAAAAAGCATATAAACATACATAAAAGAGGTTTTCTAGTTAACAAGCATAGAAATAGGAACTAAGGTAACCGAGTGGGTTAAAATGCATAAGTATAAAAGGTAAATAAATGCAATATTCGAGACGAATCATGTGACCGTGGACCACTTGTGACTTGGTCTCGGGGTGCTATGACTTTGGTTTCACTTATATTCTTATGCATAAGGTTTATTTATCTTGCAACATATTTCTCTCAGCCCTTAGACTTCAACACCCTTTAAAATTTATCCCTAACCCTTACAAACCCTGAGCATCCATTAATAAAACTTTTTCAACCTTGGATTTGGAGTTTTTGCAATAACGTTTTGAAGAAATTATAAGAGAATTATTGGTAGATATCGAAGAGAGGAGGAAGGATGTCAAGATAGATTTATGATATTTGATTAAGGAAAGAATACTCTAATTTTCCTCTATAGTGATTTCTGAATTAATTATTGGCTAAACTATGCGTAAGTTTTGATTAAAAAGCTATTATATGATTAATTAAGAAAAAATAAACCTAATTATTTCATGTAATTACTATATGTTAATAAATCCGTGCAACTTTTATTTCATGTTATTATTTATAGAGTTTGATTATGTAATTAGATAATGCTAATGATCTATGTTGATCCTAAATTGTTAGATCTAGTTGAAATTAAAAGAATATGCATTATGAGTAATGGATATGATATGCCCCATTTGCATCGTGATATTAGTAGATGAGCTCAAACCAAAATACGCTTGTATATGTTAAAACTTTATGAGAATATATTTAGTAAGTTATATGAGATGGTGTTTGAGGGACTTCTATGGAAATTTAATAATTATCATAAAACAAGGGTAAAGGGTTGGATCTGATCGTTTATTATTGGTATACTCATTAACGACAAGGTTGGTTCCGTTATTGTCACAATGAAGAAGCGTTGCAGCGGTGAGATGAACCCCAAGATCAGATAGAAGCCTGCATAACCAAACCACTTCACTAGTGGCTGCGGACATATCCCAGTACTATGCCTCTGCATTGGATTTGGACCATATTAATAATTGCAAAAGAAAAGTCCTACTTTTTGCTCTATTAAGAAATAATAGAGTTTCAAAGGAAGAAACAAAGTACAATAGTAGAGGAGGGGTAATAATGAACGTAATAAATAAAAGAGGACACCATTGAAGAATTTAGATACATGTTGTTATTAACATGAGTTACATTGTTGGTTACTTGTTATAATTAAGAGGATCTACATTGTTGGTTAGTTGTTGCTATAGTGGAGATTTATGTTGTTTGTTTATTATTGTTGTTGATGGGACTAAAATTGATTGGTTAAATATTATGGTTAAGGGGACTCTTTTTTGACTAAGTAATTATTGTCAATGGAACTTGCATTATTTGGTTAATTTGTGTTACCAGTGGGATTTATGTTGTTGGTTATTCATGGTCATCAATGGAATTTATAGTGTCTATTATAATTTATTATTAAGAGGTTTATGTTGTTGACCATATGATGTTACCATTGGGATTTATGACTTTGGGTAAATATCTATAGTTTATTAATGGGATGATGATGTTGGATTATACATATAGGGATTGATATATGTAAATGTTGTTCAGGATACCTAGGTTCTCATAAAGAGTTGACTTGAGACGTTAGTGTAATAGGTGATATTTTTAAAGATTGTTAGGAGAAGAAATGTTGAAATACGATATAAAGATATATCAAATTTTGGATTTAAGAGTGAACCTAATGTTTGGGAAGATGACTTAACGTTAGATAACGTACTGAGATGCTTTGGATTTATAGAGTGATCTACAAAGGTTATGGAAGTGACGACTACTAATCTAGACAAAAGTGTATCTGGCTGGTTCCTTATCTGAATTTCATTTATAAGATGTCCCATGCATAGAATCTAGAGAATGTTAGAAGTTGAGAGCCCAGCTAGTGTAACTCTTGTACATATTTTTAATTTTAGGTTGTGTGTGTTAGTTAAGCAAATATTGGGAGTTGTAGCATGTGATTAGACTATATTTGTTGATGTCAAGATGATAGAGGAAACTATAGAGATTGATGAGATAGGAGTAAATGGAGTAGTATTTATGTGAATCTTTACTTTGTTTTCTATTGTGTGTGATTGAGGATTAGGGTTAGAGGCAGTAGGATATAGAAGGATAATTTTAGTAAATGTTTTCTCTTCACGAATGCCTAATCTTGACTGGCATGTATCCGTCGGGTTCTTATTTGGATTTAATTTATGAGACCTCCGATGCATGGAGTCCAGAGTAGGCTACGAGTTTGGGAGCTTAGGAGACGTAGATTATGTAGAGAGTTATAGTTATTCTTAGGTACTTGACGAAGACATACATTTTTATTGTAGAGTTTTAATAAACATTTTATGTAGACAAAAGGTATCGAGGGGTGGGGGGGTTTCCTTGTTTTGATTTCATTTATGAGACATTCCACGCATTCAGCCTAAACAAGGCTGGGAGTTAGGATTCCAGGATGTATATAATTTTAAAGAAATTAATAACCATGTGGTTGTTTTTGTAAGCATGGGATGTAGTGTAGGATGACTATGGAGTATCGTATGTGCAATACCTATACCATATGGCTAATACTATGGAATGTATTCTTGTGCATTGTTATTGGTGCGGGTCTAGTATTGGGTGATTTTAGAAAATATTGTATTTATAGGACCAAGACTGTTAGGCTATAGTAATGGCATAATTTTATTAAGCTTTACCACGACTACTTGGAGGGTCGTGAGTGAGATCGGTTAGCTATGGTGATGTATGTTATGAGGTTGATACATTTATGAATGTAGGATGCATTTACGTGTAGTTGTAAACTGATAACTTTGGTGTATTATGTGAAGTGTAGGGATGTGAGGGAGGTTGAGAGATTACATTTATGACATTATGTGGGTATACTATGCTATGTTTATGGTGTATGAGAGGCCAGTTGGTTATAATAAAGATATAATGATAAAAATGATATAAATGAGATAAGAAAGTGAAAATTGGTTATTGTGTATCTTATGTGTTAAAAGAAAGGCCAATTGGCTAGAGTAGAAATGGAATATGAGAGATGTTAGTAACTGGATGTGAAAGTGGAAAGTGGTTTAAAAGGTTTCTAATGAATTATGAGTTATGATAGTTTGTGGTTGTTAATATCAATTGATAAAATGATAATCATTGATACCTTTCATTAAAAGGAGCATTATTGATATCTATTAATCAGTAGAAAATTATTGAACATGTTAATTAAATGAATATTAGTTAAGATGTTTGTTTTAATGGATAGCTCTTAGTATATCCTCTTATTATTAAATCATAAATTATTCATGTTAAGATTGAAATAGTTGTTTATTCATGTTATGATGTGGATAAATGTAAAGATCCGACGATTAAATTTTATTACTAAATAAAATACTTTACTGTGATATTTATTTCATTTAGTACTTTTGGTTGAGTCTATGTTACCTTAGCTGGGATCACGTAACTAGTATTTTTATGGTGGGCCTAGCACATATAACATCTCAGCTTAGGATTGCTCTTCAAGTAGCTGTTGGATATTTGAGTATTGGCGTGACTTTTGGAGACTTATTTAATGTATGTAGGGGATATCAAACCCACAATAAAAGCAATATTATGACTTAGTCCTAAAAGTATGAGTGCAATAAATAAAGAACACAGTATCTACATGGATCAGTAGATCGTCCTGCTTGTATCAACGGGGAAAGGAGGGAGAGTAGTATATTTCCTGGAACAACAATAGATAATTGGAGTGATAATGCTTCAAGTTCAGAGTCCAAGTCACCATGTGTAATATACAAGTCAATACCCTCAAATGGGATGAAGTCGTCCTTATTTATAAGTACAAAGGTCCTCTCTTTCTAGGTCTCTTGATGTTAATACTATTTACAGGTTTTAAGTCCTATCATGACTGGTCATTTGTATCGTCTAACTAATCACCCTAAATTTATACTTATCTTCCCTATATATTATTTCGAGCACACTCGCTGACCCTAGAGGGCCGCATGCCAGCCATGTGGTATGCATTCCACTTTATTCACTTCAATTGCCCTAAAGACTGGGTTGACTGGCCATTGGGATGATTGGACAAGTTTTGATTATTTATGTATGGGCACATGTCACTATGGTTTTTCTTAACCGTTATTCCCATCTTCACATGTACCCACTATTGGAACTAAAATGTAATCATTATTCTCTGATACTCCAATCTCCATTTCTCGAATATCATGAAATGTTAACAAATTTTTAGACTAATTATTGCGCATGGGAATGTTGGATCCTAACTCAATAATCGGTTTCTAGATGATTGGACTTAGAAACAGAAGGTATAAAGTTTCAAAAACCTTGTACCTTTACCATTTTACACATGCTGTGGGATATTTCCCACTACTTTCTCTCTTTTTAGAGTTCATCTTCATCAGAAATCTCCTGATTTCATCTTATTCTTCTCCATACTTCCACTATGTATAACATGGGAGGAAATACAAAGTTTTTGACACAAACAACATAGAGGAATTTTGTACCAAGTACTTAACTCTCGACGATATCTTTATTAGGACTCCACCGAAAGATAAAGATGTCTTCGATCTTCCTTGTGGTGAAGTTTCTATTACAATGGTGGCGATATTAGAGAGGGATTTCAATTTCCCCTCCACCCATGTAAGTGAAAGTACTCCGAAATTATGGAATACTTCCAATTCAGGATAACAATAGTTTTTATCGAATACTAATGGGCACACTAGCAATAAATCAAATTTGTGGGGATTGAATGAAATCATGTATTACTATGACCTGAGGTCTTCCCAGGTACTTACATATTACATTTTTAGGCCATGTATAAGTCCCACACCTAGTTACAAACTTTCCTAAATCACAAAAGGATACCGACAGGAATATCCTTATGTTTTTTGGGTATTTGTATGGCAAAAACTATGAGGGGATCCGAGTTCCTCCAACGAAGGCAAAATTTAAAAGGTCTCATATAACATTTATAATATTATGAATTTTCTTTTCATTACTAATAAAATTCACCTTTAGTACATATCACTTCTTAAACCAAAAACCCGAGGATTACTATGTTAATTCGAGAGATCTTCAAATCATTTGAGGAGGTAAAATCTGATCGGTGTGAGCCCCTATTATAGAGTGACCTAAAATTTCATTGGGTACAAAATGATCATCCATTTGGTTAAAAAAATTAATCATTGTTCCTAAGGTCATAGTTTTTTATTACACTGTGACCAATGAAGAATCCCTTTTGTAAGGACTTATTTCTCATGTTCGTTATCTTACATTTGTATATATCGTACGCCGCAACAAAAGACATGTCACTTCACGATCTCACATGACGGCCTCTATCCAAATTTTAGGAATAAAGCATTCATCATCTCCATCATGTGTCCCACTACTTCCTCAACAACTTCACGTTCCACGATTTTATGGATTTTATGCAAGTGGTACGCTAGAGAAATCAAAACAGTGAAAGAAGGCAATATAGGAAAGTTCAAGGACATTTTGGTAATTTTATAGCCACCATCCGGAGGTCCAGTCAACTATAAAGTTGAAGAGCTCGAAACCACGAAGATACTGGAATAAATGGAACCTCAATCCGAGCTACAGTGGAGAAGTTATGGCGCTTTAAAAATGGAGAAATTCCAAGAAAGTCCTTATGAAGAATGCTGTGTGTTTTAGCCCCCAAACCAGCGAAGTTTCACGAACCGAAGGGCAAAACGATTCGGGGGTGAATCGGTTCGAGTTACAAGATGAACTGGTTCCGAGTACCTGACGCTGGTAGGAGTTCCAAAATCTTACAATTCCTTTTGGTTTCCTATAAAAGCCAACTTCGGGGGAGTTACTTTTCAAGACTTGGAGAGTTTGAGAGTTCTACTTTGTCTAGTCTTCATATTTTTGCGTCCCAAAACTCATGTTTTGATTCAAACATCATTGACATACCTTTGTGAATCCTTTTGAAACCCAAGAACACAACTTTTGTTTTGTTCATACTTGTGGAGAAGTCGTCTTTCTTCTTCATTGCTACTCACCTAGAGTTCCTAAGGGAGATTCCAGCTGTCGACATCAGAACCGATGCCTGTGGGTATTTCTGTGTCACACTTGTTTTTCATTATAATTCGTGTAATTGTATATTACAAAATTAAAGTGAAAAATAAAAAGGTTTTTCCCCTTTGGGGGATTTTTCCTCACATGTGTGTGTTTGAATGTTCTTGCTTGATTTTATCATCTTCAATCACACCTAGATGCATGTTTAGGACTTAATTGATAAAAAATGAGTTTAATTAAATAATTATTTATTTGAACAAATGCGCACTCTTCACATTCCTACCGCTGCCCTTGTGTTAGGTGAAACTACAAATGGTGGTTTATTTAGGATTAGAGTCCCCTTACGTTATTCCAGCTAACTCTAGCAATGACACAGGGGAGGAGGCTAAAAAGAAAGGAGATGACTCATATCTGAATGATTTAGGCCCACTTTTCTCTTTCGAGACCAGCATCTCAGGCCGTCCTTAGTAAGACATGACAAGGACATCTTGTTCCATGTGTATCTTCACGAATGCCTTGTTCCATGATAAGGAAACCTTGTTTCAAGCCCCACTTTTCTTCTTGTTCCATATGGATATTCAAGACATGAGAAGTCGACCAAGGAGATCGATTGATTTAACAGGGCCCGAGCTAACCTAAATAATAGGAGGACTAAGGAAAATAGGATGACCAGACTGCGATCAGATAGAAGAAGAGGGTTATGAACCTAAAAAGAGTGAAGCTGAAGAACTTGAACACCAATGGGGTAAGTGATGATGCTGGAAATAGCACCACCCTTCAAGGTGTTTGTAAGCTCAATTCAATGTTAACAATGGCAGCATAAAGGCATATAGTAAAAGGAGGTGAGGAGAAGAGGATTTGCACTGAAATATAAGTGGTTCAGCCAATTAGGCCTACGTCCACTATGAAAGTGTAATATGTATATCAATATGTGAGGGCACTAATGTCCATAGATAAAATCTCTCAAGCTTTCTCTCTCTACTGTGTATTTGAACAAAGTTTCAGCTATGGTTGTTAATTTCGGATCCTTTGCAAGGTAGAGGATGACCTTTATATATAGTACCTTGGGGGGGTGTAATGTACCCCCATGCATGCAATGAGCATGTGTGTGTTCATATAGCCAATATGAAGAAGACATCTGTCACTGTCACATGTAGAGAATAATGATGAAATATTCTCCCCATGTGTGGGGAATGATTCATTATAACTGACTTTTGTCAACGTGACCTTATCCAAATGTCAATAGGTGCTCGGCCATCATGCTTGGTCATGACCTCAACCTGGGAGAAGACGAGGTTGATAAAGTCTAGTTTCTCATTCAATCCGAGATGGACCATGAAGGTCTCGACTTAAGTTAAGACGACACAAGGGATTGGGTTCGAGGTTGAGCTGGCATGTGCTTCGAACATCGATTGATTTCTTGATGAGACTGACCTTGGTAGAAGTATGGCATCCTGCGACCTCGGCCAACTCCAGGCCGAGGTTGTCATTCCCAGGTGAACTAAAGTGTCGCTGACCCTTATGATACATGCAGTGCCCCCCATGATGAGGTTGGTGGTGGTGTTAGCCTGGGCCGACCTTGCTATGGTCGAGAGTTGTTGTCATGGTCCCAGAGCATTTCCCACCATGACAGTGTCTTGGGCGATGCTTTAGTTTCTGAGCCGAGGTGACACTTGGGGCATATCAATCACCCCCAGCCCTTAGTTACATGTGAGAGCAGGTGACTGTGGGATATCTATACCTCCGAGGTCTTTCTCTTATGTGTCAATGTTTATTTGACACTTGTCCATCGCTGGAGCGTGGCTTGCCTGGCAAGCATGTGTTGTCATCCCCCTTTGGGGCTACCAAGGCAATGATGGGCCTTAGGAAACGTGCCTCCATATTTAAGAGTTTAAACCCCCATTTTTCCCTCCTTCTTCCTCATTTCTCTTTCCTGGCACGATTTCATTTCTGCAGCAGTTTCTCTCTCAAGAAAGTTTTGGTTCGAAGTCCTTGGTGGAGGTTCCTCGCGTCTTCTTTATTTTTCCTTACCATTCCATCCTCAAGTATCTTCCTCCATTCCTTTTCCTTCATTTTCCCTGCTTTTTCCCTTACTTTTGTGTTTTCCGACGAGTTTTGGAGTTTTCCGGTGACTTCTCCATACTTCCAGGCGAATTGTTCTTGCTAAGTTTGGCAGTTTGATCCTTAGATTATGTTATTCCCTTTACCAATCTTGCTTGTAGTTTGGGAGGTCTCCATAAGTGTAGTGTCTGCCTCTGATGCTCAGACCCCTCTACCAACTTCTTGAGGAGTTCCCTTCTCTCAGAGAGAAGACTTTAGAAAAAATTAGGCAAATAAAGAGATCACAGGGGGAGGCTCATAGGTCACAAGAATTCCCTCTTAGACCCATCTTTCCACCACCCCTGAAGGTGATATACCCTGATCCATTGGAACCATTTATCCAAGCAGAGGTCCCTTTCGAAGCAGTACCGATGTCTGAGTCTGAGTCTTCCACCTCAGACCCTATGTCTGTGGATTCCTTCCAGGATGCCATGGACTTCACAACTCGGCAAGATCAGGCCCCTGATCAAGCCGAGGTCTCTAGCCGAGCCTCGTCCCATAATGATTCAAGAACCTCGTCCTCTTCCTCAAAGGTTGGGATTGTTGATCCGAGTGTGGCTATTCCACCCATTCTTGATGCCATTCCCCTATCAGCTATCATCGGGGCTGAGTTTTCTCAGAGGTTCCCAACTAATCCATCAACGTCTGCTCAGGTCGACATTGAGTTAGATAATGACAGTGATGATGACAATGAAAATGATGTTGACGTCTCTGAGGCGGTCGAGATCGAGAGTACCGTTACTGAGGTAGACCTTCTTTGCTTCAGATATCTGTACTCCATTATCCCCTCCATAAAGCTTAGAAGGCCTCTGAGGGAAGAGAGGGCTTACCATGGCCGAGATGGTGAGGTCTGCTTGTACGAGAAGATGTTCAAGTTAGGGTTTGGTTTGCCCATTCATCCCATTATTAGGTCCATCCTTTCCTACATAAATTTGGCCCCTTCCCAATTATCCCCTAATGCTTAGAGGGTCATAATAGGGGCCATAGTCTTATGAAGGGATGTCCACCTCTCAAAACTTCCAGTTCAGGTCTTTGTTGGTTGCTATGTCCCCTCCTCTGCCAAAAATAATCCGAGCTACTATCATTTTGTAGCTTGGAAGCCTGAGAAAAAGATGCTTCAGATAACTCTGACTTCTAACCATAATTAGAAGCCTCCATACTTCTTTTCTTCAGGGCCATGGGAACTTGGTCTATGTGTTCCCTCTTCCTTGCTAGAGCCGAGGATGCCCCTAAGATGGGGTAAGGTAACAATGTCTACGAAGTCCGACCCTAGTCTGAGCCTTCAGAACCTTCAAAGGTGAAAGCCCTTCAAGATCAGGGGATGCATGGTCTGCTCATTAAATTCGAACACTTGATGACCCCCCCAGTACCTCTCTGAGACTGGTCTAGGTGGAAGTCCTCTTGTCGAGCTTGGTAAGAATTTTTTATTCGAAGTTAAACCTCTGAGTTTATGCATGTCGGATCTTCTAACTCAGACCTTTCAATTTTAAAGAGCGTCCGAAGGATATCTCAGATGAGCTTTGGGAAATGGAAGTTTCGAGTTTAATAAAGCTCGTGAAGAAGGCAGGTCTTAATGCTCCTCCTCCAGCACCCTCAACCTCGAAGCCTCAAGCCACCAAGAAGAGGGCTTCTACCGAATATGCCCCTGAGGACCAGAGGCAGAAGAAAAAGGGTGGGGATACTTCCATCTCCATCTCTTTTGCAGACGCATTGGTAGCTCGTATAGAGCAATTGAAGATCAACAACAACATCGTAGGCCACATTCTGCAGGCTCTGGATGCCTTCGGCTCTACCATGACCAAGGCCGATAAACGTTTCTTTCGATCACTGGATACACCCCTACTGGTTGAGTTCGGCATCCACAGGTCCATTCAGGTATGAGCTCATATTTCTTTATAATTTCCAAGTGTATCTTCTGATTTGATCTTTAACTCATACATGATCACACAATTCTGCAGGGCCTGGACGCTATACACCATCTCTCCATCTGGACTCTGAGGAAGTTGCCCCTCATTTAGAAGGGGAAAGAGGTCGAGAAGGTACAAAGCACACTGAACGCTGAAATAGACCGCTTGAAGTTTGAGGCTAAAGAGTCTGAGAAGAAGGTGCAGGGGTTGGAGAAGGAGATATCTAAGCTCAAGAAGGAGCATATTGTCGCTCTGAAGGCAAAGGATGATGTCCTTCAGTAGAAAGTTGACTCGGCGGTGAAGGCAGCCCTCGAAGATGCCTCTGAGAGGATATTGGCCGACTATAAAACCTATGATGAATTTATGAGCTTCAGCTTTGAGTACCTTGAAAGAGATATCAAAGACACTATCAAATGGGCGGCTGTCAAGGAGAAGGAGGATGGAAGTTTGAAGGCCTCTGATTTCGTAGGCCTCGACTTTGCCAACCCTTAGCTTGCTCAGGCCCTTCAAGAGGTTGAGGATGAGGTTGATGCACCTACAGAGACTGCCACACTAGACGGCACAGAGATTGAGGGGACTGACCTCAGGGAAGATACTACCGAGGTGACCAAGGTTGTCCAACAGGACCAGACCGAAGACACAAGCATTCTCCCCTCTAACCCTTAGGTTCAATTGTGAAGCTTTATTTTGTAACCCCTAAATGTTTGTAATCTTTGAAGAACATGATTGACTCTTATTTGTTGAATATTAACACAGTATGGCGACCTCTGAGGAGGATCTTTCACTTCATTTATTTATTGAATGATTCTGTCTTACAATGTTTTAACTCTGAAGTCTTGTTGCAATGGTCTTGCTAAATACTTAATCAAGTCTTACCTCAGACCTTGTCACCACAGTGGTGTTATAGGGTCTGAGGTTATCCAAGTATGGTGTCTGACCTCAGAGCTTGTCACCACTGAGTGATGTTATAAGGGTCTGAGGTCATCACCTAAGATGTTATCCTCACAATCAATCTCACCAAATTAATGATGTTAAGGGTCTGAGGTCATCCAAGTATGGTGTCTGACCTCAGACCTTGTCACCACTGAGTGATGTTATAACGGTCTGAGGTCATCACCTAAGATGTTATCCTCACAATCAATCTAACCAAATTAATGACGTTAAGGGTCTGAGGGCATCCAAGTATGGTGTCTGACCTCAGACCTTGTCACCACTGAGTGATGTTATAAGGGTCTGAGGTCATCACCTAAGTTGTTATCCTAACAATCAATCTCACCAAATTAATGATGTTAAGGGTCTGAGGGATTCCATGTATGGTGTCTGACCTCAGACCTTGTCACCACTGAGTTATGTTATAAGGGTCTGAGGTCATCCAAGTATGGTGTCTGACCTCAGAACTTGTCACCACAGTGATGTTATAAGGTTCTGAGGTCATCACCTAAGATGTTATCCTCATAATCAATCTCACCAAATTAATAATGTTAAGGGTCTGAGGGCATCCAAGTATAGTGTCTGAACTCAGACCTTGTCACCACTGAGTGATGTTATAAGGGTTTGAGGTCATCACCTAAGATGTTATCGTCATAATCAATCTCACCAAATTAATGATGTTAAGGGTTTGAGGTCATCCAATTATGGTGTATGACCTCAGACCTTGTCACCATTGAGTGATGTTATAAGGGTCTGAGGTCATCACCTAAGATGTTATCCTCACAATAAATCTCACAAAATTAATGATGTTAAGGGTCTGAGGTCATCTAAGTATGGTGTCTGACCTCAAACCTTGTCACCACTGAGTGATGTTATAAGGGTCTGAGGTCATCCAAGTATGGTGTCTGACATCAGAACTTGTCACCACATTTATGTTATAAGGGTCGGAGGTCATCTCCTAAGATGTTATCCTCATTATTAATATCACCAAATTAAAGATGTTAAGGGTCTTAGGTCATCCAAGTATGGTGTCTGACCTCAGACCTTGTCACTACTGAGTGATGTTATAAGGGTCTGAGGTCATTACCTAAGATGTTATCCTCATAATTTCTGACATTAGAGCACAATGAAGCAATAACCGTCATGGAAACTGATCTTTCATTAATAACCTCTTCATAATAAGATGGTACATTTACATAACTCTTTGTAACATCATATGTAATACTTTTTTAGGTGATCAACATTCTATGGGTTAGCGAAAGGTTTCCCTTCTAGGTTTTCTAGCCTGTAGGTGCCAGGCACAACCTCTTCAGTCACTTTGTAGGGACCATGCTAGTTTGGGTGGAGCTTGTTTATTTTCTGCAAGGTCTTCTTTAGCACTAGGTCTCATATAGTGATGGGTCTTGACTTTACCCTCTGATTGTAGAATTTCACTGCTCTTTGCTTGTAAGCTGCTTGTATGATCTCCGTGTCTTCTCCTCTCTTCAATCAGGTATAGGTCTAGCCTCCTTTATTCCCTATTTTTATCAGGTCATAAGTATGAACCTTGTGAGTAGGGAGTCCCGCCTCTGTTGGTATGACGGCCTCTGAGCCATATGCAAGCATGAACGGGGTTTCTTCTGTAGGTGTCCTTGCCATGGTTCTATAGGCCCATAACATAGCATAGACCTCTTCAGTCCATCTTCTCTTCGAATCTTATAACCTCTTCTTGATTCCATCTAGGATTGTTCTATTCGTGACCTCGGTCTGACCGTTTGCCTGAGGTCGGTCAGGAGATGAGAAGAACTACTTTATCCCAATTCTTATGCAATACTTCTCTAAAGAGGAGTTCTTAAACTAGGTTCCATTACCTGAGATGAGAGTTTTTGGGAGGCCGTGTCTGCATATGATGTTCCTCCAAATAAATTGGAAGGTCTTCTGCTCTGTGATTATTGTCATCGGCTCTGCCTCCACCCACTTTGAGAAGTAGTCAATGGCAACTATCAGGAACCGATAACTGTTGGCAGTTTTTGGTAGAGGTCCTACTAAGTCAATCCCCCATACTGCAAATGGCCATGGATAGGTGATTGGCGTCATAGGTTGACGAGGTTGATGTGGAATAGTGGCGAATCTCTGACATTTATCACACCTCTTAACGTAAGCTGCAACATCTTTATCCAAGGTTGGCCACTAGTATCCCTGTGTAATGATTATCTTGGCCAAGGGTCTTCCTCCTATGTGACTGGAGCAAGAACCCTCATAAACTTCCTATAAGACCCGGGGAACTTCGGTGGGATGCACACATCTGAGGAGAGGCAACAGAAATCCCTTCTTATACAGGACGTATCCTATTATCGAGAACTTGGCAGCCCTGTATCTCAATTTACTCCTCTCTAACTTAGATTCGTGTAGCTCTCCCTCTCTGATATATCTGACGAGGGGGTCCATCCATGAGTCCCCTAGTTTCAAATTGTGACAAGGGTTGCATACCTCTTCTTCCTCGATGGTCTCTTTTCCTAAAACCTCGACCGGAACTATCCTTCTGATGTTTGTCTTCATCGCCGAGGTTAATCTTGCCAACACGTCTACGTGACTGTTACTTTGTCGAGGTACTCTCTTTAATTTTGTCTCTTCGAAATATTCTAACATAGTTCTCACCCTCTTCAGATACTTAGCCATCCTTTCATCTTTGGCCTCATAGACACCCAATACTTGATTTATAACCAACCTTGAGTTGCTATAGAGTAGGAGTCATTTTACACCCATAGTCTTTGCCAATGAGAGACCTGCTATCATAGCTTCATATTCTGAATCGTTGTTAGATGCCTTAAAGTTGAACCTCAATTCGTATTCGATGTTGGCACCATCTGGAGCTGAAAGTATCAACCCTGCACCGCTTCCATTATCGTAGGAAGAACCATCAATGAAGAGGTTCCAAATGTCTGTATCCGTTGCGAAGGCTCCTTCTGACATGATTCGTTTCTGGAAGAGGTATCGATCCTCCTCGTTCTTCACTACTTTGTTCCTGATCTTTTTGGATGCAACCTGTTCATGATCTCGGGAGACGTTCGGTGCCATCTCTTCTTGCTATCGGAAGACATTGGGTGTCGTCTCTTCCTAATCCCGAAAGATACTGCTATTTGACCCTTCAGTATCCTCTAGATCATTCTTTGCCTCGGACTCTTCCCAAGTGAACTTAGTAACAAAGTCTGCGAGGGCCTGCCCCTTGATGGTTGTCCTAGGTTGGTAGGTAAGGTCATACTCCCCCAACTCAATGGCCCAAGTCATTAACCTTCCAGATTTCTCAGGTTTATGCAAGACCTGTCTTAGTGGTGAGTCGGTAAGGACAACCATGGAGTGGGCTTGAAAGTAGGGCTTCATCTTCCTTAAAGCGTGAATCAGGGCGTAGGCCAGCTTTTCCATACGAGGGTAATTTTATTCAGACCCTTGAAGGGCTTTACTATTAAAATACACAGGTCTTTGGATTCCAACATCTTCCCTCACTATGGCTACACTGACAGCCGATTCAAAGACTGCTAGATACACATATAATTTCTCTCCTACTACGGGCCGAGATAGTAGCAAGGGAGACCCAAGGTAAGACTTGAGTTGGTTGAATGATTCTTCACACTCTTCATCCCACTGGAAGGCCTTTCTAAGAACTTTAAAGAATGAAATACACTTCTCCGTTACCCTGGAAACAAATCTGTTAAGTGCAGCCACTCTCCCCGTGAGTCTTTGGACATATTTGATACTCCTCGGTGTCTTCATATCAAGCAAAGCCTTGATTTTCTCAGGGTTTTCTTCAATTCCACTTTGATTAACAATGAATCCCAGAAACTTCCCAACTCCTACCCCGAAGACACACTTCGCTGGGTTGAGCTTCATCCTATATAAGTCCATAGTATCGAAGGTATTTTTGAGGTCTGCCACATGAGTGCAAGCTTTTAAGCTCTTCGTTAGCATATCGTCTACATACACCCCCATACTCTTGCCTATTTGATCTTCGAACATATTATTCATAAGACATTGGTATGTTGCCCCTGCATTTTTCAGATCGAAGGGAATCACTTTGTAACAGTACGTCCCTTTGTCAGTAATAAAGGTTGTCTTCTCTGAGTCTTCTGCATCCATGAAGATCTGGTTATAGCCTGAATACTCATCCATGAAGCTCATGAGCTCATGTCCTGTAGTAGCATCCACCATCTTATTTATCCGAGGTAAGGGATAGCTGTCTTTTGGACAAGACCTGTTCATATCCATGAAATCAACACACATCCTCCACTTCCATTGGCTTTGGGCACGATGACTGCATTCGATAACCACTCCAGATATATGACTTCTCTTATAAACTCAGCCTCTTCTAATTTTTTGACCTCTTGCCGGATGACTTCGTACTTCTCCCTGGAGTAAACTCTTCGTCTTTGTTTGATAGGCCTGGCCTCTTTGGTCACGTTGAGCTTGTGACTCATAACCTTAGGGTTAATGCCGGGCATGTCCGCGTGACTCCAAGCGAAGACACTTTGCCTCCTCCTGAGGAAGTTTATTAGATCTTCCTTGATTTATGTCTTTAGGGTTTTACCGACCTGGATGGCTTTTTTTGGCTCGTCCTCATTGAGGACGATGGATTCTACCTCTTCTGCAACCTCTCCCTTTTCTTTAACTTTGTTTCATCTCTCGAGTCCAATATATCAATGTTGTAGGTGGTGATTGACCTCTTATAAGCCTCTCTCTCTTCGGTCGAATTGAAGTAACATTCTCGCGCTATGGTTTAGTCACCTTGCACTTACCCTACCCCATAGGGGGTCGGGAATTTTAGCATCTAGTGGACCGTCGACGGCACAACTTCAAACTCCTTAAGGGCCACTCTTCCTATGATGAGGTTATAGGCCGAGAAGACGTTCTCATCCATCAGAAAAAAATTTATCTTTCGGGTCAACCTCTTGGGCAACTCGTCACCCATCAGAATGTCCATCTCATACATGCCCAATGGGAGGACCTTTTCACCACTGAAGCCCATAAAATGATGGTGATAGGGTAGTAGCCTATCTCTACGAAGACCCAGACTCTTGAAGCAAGGCCAAAACATCACGTCTGCTGAGCTCCCCCCGTCCACGAGAATCCTATGCACCTCGCACCCATGCAGCCTTGTTGTTATTACCAAAGGGTCATCATGGGGGGGTAAGATACCTTTAAAGTCGAGTCGGGAGAACCCAACTATAAGGGTGTCCATGTCCACCTTCTTTCTCTTCTGCACTGCATCGGAAGACGTTAGATTGACAACCTCATGTTTGGTCGCTGACTTGGCCTCTGCCACATGAGCTTTCCAATCAGCCACTTCAGAGCCACCTCCTACAAGTCCTCCGCATATGGTGTCAACACCAAAGGAGATCATGCCAACCCTCTTCACTGGGGTGTTGTCATCTTTTGGCGGGAGGTCCGGATCGTCTTCATCATCACCTTCTGAATCATTGTCTCTTTTAGCTGGGACATCATCACGGCATCTGTCGTTTTGCCTCTTTTTAGGGTCATATCTTCCCCCTTTAGGTGTCTTACCATCAACATACTTCCTCAATTTTCTGGATTTAACATTTTTTCAATCTCATCCTTCAAGGCGAAGCATCTGTCTGTGACATGGCCATGGTCCTGGTGGAACTCACACCATAAGTTTTTGTTCCTCTTATGTGGCGGAGCCTTCAATTTTTCTGGCCACCTCAGAGTCCTGTCATTCTTGATCTCGTTGAGGATATGCTCATAACTCACAGTTAGAGGAGTATAGTGAGCGAACTTGTCATTGGCTGACCTCTTCTTTCCATCTTTCTTTCTCTGGGACTTCCTGTTACTACTGCGGTTCTCATCCTCGTACTTGGCGGCCATTTCCTCTTCGGTATTCATGACTTTCCTCGCAGTTACCAGTAGCTCAGCCATGGACCTGGGAGGGTCTTCCACTAGTTTCCACAATAACTTTCCTTTCTGAAGCCCTCCTATGAGGGCGACCATGGCTATATTCTCTTCGTAGTCTTCAACCTCAAGTTTCTCTTTGTTGAACCTAGCGATGTAGTCTCTTAGGCTCTCGTCCTTTCCCTGTTTGATATACAGTAGGCGAGTGGTCTTTTTTTGAGGTCTTACCCCAAAGCAGAAGTTGTGAATTAATCGTTTAGCCAAGCCTTTGAAGTTATCAATTGAATTCTTCAGAAGAGAAGTAAACAAACTGTGTGCTGCTCCTGTCAAAGTACCAGAGAAGGCTGGACACTTCATCTCATCAGGTATTGAGTAGATGCTGCTGCCGACTGATACATCTCAATGTGGTGTACAGGGTTGGTGCTGCCAACATACTTGGGAGACACCACGGGAGGTTATAACTTAGCAGGAGTCGGGAAGCTCACTATCCTAGCCACAAATGGAGAGCCCTCTAAGTAACCCCTTTTCAACGGGTCCCTACTTTTGATGAGGTCTCCTATCTTCTCCTCAAGGCATTGGATAGAGTCATTCCACGGTCTCCTGCCATCGGCCTAGTCGAGGTTGTCCCCAGCCACCTCTAAGGGATGGACTGAGGGTTCCCCTGTTGCAGCACAACGTCGGCTGTTGACCTCTTCCTGGTCTCTTCCCCTTCTTCCATGGGGTCGTCTTGGTCAGGCTGACCTGGTCTGTCCCATCTTTACGAGGCGGTAGAACTTCTTGACCCGGATAACCTCTTTCTTAGGTCATTCACTGGGCCTAACCTCTCAAAGGCTGACCTTCTACTTAATCGATCAAAAGCTGATCCTCGCTGTTGGGCCTCTTCAGCTCTTCGACCAACACATCCTCGGCTCTGCTGAAGAGGACGAACCGTATTATTCGAAACCTCATATGGCCCCCAACAATCTTTAGGGACCTCTTCCGCCTCTATATCGTCATACCTATCCTCCAGGCAAGGGTTTCCTTTCCCCCAGGCGTAAGCGCCTAGGGTCAGCAACATCCCTCCTCCGCTGGGGTGCAGGTTGGTCCTTCATTGGTGCTTGGGGTGGTCCCCTGGCGTCAGGATGAGGCTTGACTTCCGCCAGAGTGATCATATCAGGTGAGACTCCAGGTGGCCTCATCATAGTTTGACTGAGCTGTGCAACCTGCTCCTACATAGCTTGTTGTGTTGCAGCCAAAGACCTCAAAGCTGTGGCCACCTCCGTCATTTCGGACTGAGGCGATGCCTGGCTGGAACTGGGCCCTCCCCCGTAAGGCGGCGGAAGAGGTGGGGGCAATTCTGGTGCCATATGTTAACACTAAAGAGTTGGAGTAGCAAATGATCTTAATACCTTAGAGGACCTCTTTCAATGGTGAAACAGCTTTGCACCAAGGGGGGAGGCCTGGTTCACCACCAGAGTCTCCAGTGAGGTTGAGCGAATAAAGATGAAGAGATAGCTTCAGTTTCCCACAGATGGCGCCAAAATGATGATGCTGTAAATATCACCACCCTTCAAGGTGTTTATAAGCTCATTTCAATGTTAACAATGGCAACATCAAGGCATATAGTAGAAGGAGGCGAGGAGAAGAGGATTTACATCGAAATATAAGTGGTTCAGCCAATTAGGCCTACGTCCACTATGGAAGTGTATGATGTGTATCAATATGTGAGGGAACTAATGGCCATATATACAATCTCTCAAGCTTTCTCTCTCTACTTTGTATTTGAAAAAAGTTTCAGCTAGGGTTGCTAATTTTAGATCCTTTGCAAGGTAGAGGATGACCTCTATATATAGTAACCGGGGGTGTAATGTACCCCCCATGCATGCAATGAGCATGTGTGTGTTGATCTAGCCAATATGAAGAATACATCTGTCACTGTCACATGTAGAGAATGATGATGACATATTCTCCCCACGTGTGGAGAATGATTCATTATAACTAACTTGTGTCCACGTGTCCTTATCCAAATGTCAATAGGTGCTCGGCCATCGTGCTTGGTCATGACCTCAGCCTGGGAGAAACCGAGGTTGATAAAGTCTAGTTGCTCGTTCAATCCGAGATGGATCATGAAGGTCTCGGCTTAAGTTAAGCCGAGACAAGGGATTGGGGTCGGCCAGGGCCGAGGTTGAGCTGGCATGTGCTTGGAACATCGATTGATTTCTTAATGAGGCTGAACTTGGTAGAAGTATGGCGTCCTGCGACCTCGGCCAACTCTAGGCCGAGGTTGTCATTCCCAGGTGAACTAAAGTGTCGCTAACCCTTATGATACATGCAGTGCCCCCCATGATGAGGTTGGTGGTGGTATCGGCCTGGGCCGACCTTGCTATGGTCGAGAGCTATTGTCACGGTCCCAGAGCATTTCCCACCTCGGCAATGTCTTGGCTGAGGCTTTAGTTTCTGGACCGAGGTGACACTTGGGGCATATCAGTAAGGAAAGCCAAGTCGAGCAGGCTAAAGACATAAGGACAAAATAATATGACTGATTCTCGTGCCCTCATTTCTCCGTCAACATCAAACTGACCCGTGGTTATTAATAAAAGACAGCAATAGGATTGCACTAGAACACCCTCGCCATAAGGTAACAAGAGTTGGGAGATCATATTTATAAATGGAAAAGAGTCGATCACTACTATTGAATAAGATCATAGGGAGTTAGATGTGGATTACTACATCTCCTAAGAGGCTATGTTGTCCCCTGATCTGGTTGATCTAAGGATTTTTTGGTTGAACGCCTTTTTAAAGAAGGAGCGCACTAGTAACTCACCTATTTTATTCATGACATGTGTTTTTATAGTGTTTCTAGACTAATTGTTGCTTTTCCTTTGCGCATGTTATGAAGGTCAATTAAGAGCTCATAAATCGAACCAACCACCTGAGGAAGAGCAACGGTTAACTTTTTTACTCTAATAACTCTTTAAAAAGGCATTGACATTCAAGAAGTTGAAGGTGATCAACCTCATCAAGAAGATCAAAGATGAGATGACCATCAAATATAAGGTAATGTAAGAGGTCGAATAAACCCATTTGGAATTTAGTCGAATGGGCACCGAGTTGTCCAAACTGAAGACTGCTTTATATCGAAAGACCCTCCAGAAGATTATTCTTCAGAGGCAGAACTGGGCTTTGGAGAAAGAAAATGAGGACTATCTTAATAAGTCCTATGTCGAAATCTTTGAGGCTGCGATTTAGGAGGTTGCTCACAGTTGGACAATCATGAGTCTACTGCGTTCAACAAAGGTTGGTTGATTGGGTATCTGAGAGGAAAATCCCCGAAGGTGATCCGTCCTGCTCCAAAACCCTCTATTGGAGAACTCAATGACGAGGGGGTGAAAACCTTGAGGCTCCTACCGCCAATCTCCCAGCTGTCGATCCTTTGGATGAGGACGAGAATCATGCCGTGGACTGAACCAACCATGTCATTATAACCCTTAATCAGGTTATCATTGACCCCCTACTCTTCTTAAGGGAAAGGCCGGTGTTATGAGGAATTTATCTACTATAAGTCAGGGGAGGTCCCCCCTGACTCTTAGCTTATTTATTTATTTTTTTTTAAATTTTTTGTAGACCGCCAGTCATTCCTTTTGTTGGCCCGTGACCATTATTATTATTATTATTATTATTATTATTATTATTATTATTATTATTATTATTATTATTATTATTATTATTATTATTATTATTATTAATAATGAAAGTAATTAAGTTTCCTTCATTGTCTCATTTTGCATTTCTCCTTTATGTATGACATGCCCGTGATTATACCTTTATATAATATGTTTGTAGATCGTGTTATCTGTTGAAAGTTAGTTTGATCGTCCATTTGTATATGTGTGCCCCTATTGAGGGTGACACATTTGTATATGTCCATTTGAATATTTTTTAAGTTATACTACTTAGTTATTAAATGGAGTTTATGCCTGTTGTAGGTGGACCAACCCAAATTGGGTTATGCCACCATTTTTGGCTGGGTTAAATGCAAAACCTAGGTGACCAACTTGTTTTCAAGTTGTATTACCCAATTCATAGGCAGGTTTAGTGCCAGGTTCTTAGGTGACCGACTTGTTTTATAAGCTACCACTGTTTGATTGGGTTCGATGCCAAACATAGGCGACCAACTTACATCTAAGTTATACCATCTAATTTTTAGGTGTTTTTTTCTCTTTTATGTCGACCAACCCAACTTAGGCTGTATCGCCATTTTTAGGTCGATTTAGTGCCAGATTCTTAGGCAACCAACTTGTTCTAAGTTGTACCAATTATTGAGTGGGTTTGAGTAAGTAAAATAATAAATTAACGTGTTAAGGAAAATCATTCATTAATCATCAATCGTCTTGTTATTCATAAATGAAAAAATGTTTCTAATCCTTATCTAATGATAAAATTTCCTAAGGCTCAAGGCAAACCATGACATAGGAACTACTGTTCCATCCAACTTTTCTAGATGATAGGATCCCTCACCTTTTGAAGCTACTCTATAAGGGCCTTTATAGTTCAGTGATAGCTTCCCATCTGAAGGTTTTTTTGTTGTCATTAGGAGATTTCTTAGAACAGACCTTGACCTTTTTTGTTATACTGATTTGGTAATTTTTGCCGATAAGCCACCAAGTGTATGAGACCCTGGACTCTTAATTCCTTTACTGGATCCAATTTATGAGCTAGCTAATCATCTTCAAAGATTTTGTATCTAAGACTTAGGAGTTCGATATCCATGGGAATGATCGCCTCCATTACATAAATAAGATAATAGGGGGGTTTCTCTAGTCAGTATTCTTAGTCCTATCCTGCAAGCCTAGAGGACTAAAGGGAGTTAATCCAACTATCTTCCATTTTCTTTTTTTAATTGATGTTCGATTCCTTATAACATAATTTTATTGGTTATCTCGGCCCAGCCATTACACTACGGGAACAAAACTGACACATAATGGATTCTAATCCCTTATTTTGCACAAAAATCTCAAAAGATTTCTTTGTCAAATTGCATTCCATTATCCGTGACTAGTGCTCTTGGGATTCCACACCTTGTAATTATATTCCTTCATACAAATCACTTGACATCTGCTTCCATGATGTGAGTCAACGGTTCTGCCTCCACCCACTTCGTGAATTAGTCGGTAACAATTCTTAGGTACCTTCATTTTTAGGCGTTGTAAGTATATATCCCACGATATCCACGCCCACTGAGCAAAGGGCCAGGGATTCATAAGTGGGTTCATATTTACAGTCATTTATTTGATAATTGAGGTGAACTGCTAACACTTGACGCACTTTCGATCAAACTTCAAGGAATCATTCTATATGAAAGCCCACCAGTATCCCTAGGAGATTGCTATGTAAGAGAGTGATCTAACCATTTTATAACCTCTATAACTTCTTTCGTACATCTCATTGAGAATTAATTCCACTTAGTCTAAATGAACGCACTTGAGAAGAGGATTAATGAATGACCGGTAAAGTTTTCCTTCAAAGATAACACAAAGCCTTTCCGATTAAATCTTGAACTTTTACACCTATTTACTGTCTGAGGGTATATCATTAATATTTAGATAAGTGATGATTAGATCCATCCACGATGGGGCTTCCTTATCACTACTTGGTTGATCCATGTAATCCATTTGTATTGTCCTTTTCAAGTTGATATTGGTGGTTGATGCTAGAGTAGCTACTCCATCTGCATGACTATTGTTATTCCTTTGTATCTTCTCTATGGAGGATTACATGAAATGCAGGAAGAGGCTCTTTGCTTTGTCTCTATAAGTATACAAATAAGGGAGTCTACATTTTTATATTCTCCATTGAGTTGATTGGCAATCAAACAAGAATCATAGTAGACAAATATGTGGTAGGCCTCTAAGCTAATTGCCCTTTGAAGATCACGGATCACGACCTCATATTCATCTTTATTATTAGATTCCCTGAACCCCAATTTGTTCATTTTTATGAGGCCACCTTGTGGCCTGACAAAGATGATTCTAACTCCCGTACCATATTCATTGGATGCTCCATTAATGAATAATTTACACTTTAATTGTCCTTAGTGAGGGATAGTGACTCTAGAATCGAGTTCGGCTCACCCTCTTTTCTTAGTGGTGATGCTAAGAATGTGGATATAAAGATGGATAAAACTTTCCCTTTGATAGCAGTTCGTGGTTCATACTTGATGTTAAATAATGTTAGCTCTAAAGACCACTTTGTCTTTCTGTTGGAGAGATCTGCTTTCTTTATAGCCTTTTTCAATGGATAGTTATCGGGAAGATTATCGTGTAGGAGTCAAAGTAGTGTCTCAACTTCTTAGACACTGTTATTAGTTCCAGGACTATCTTCTCAATATGAATACATCTGGTTTCTACCTCATGGAGAGAATGGATGATATAGTAAACCGACCTCTATCCTTCGTCCTTCAATCATGCTAGTGCTGCATTGGTCTCATGTTGTGAGATGACAAGATAAAGGTAGAGATCATCCACAATTGTGGGAGTTGACAGCAAGGGAGGAAATCCTAAGTACTGACCTATTTCCACAAGTTCCCTGTAACAACCCAGGTTTTTGGGCGACTATTTTATACTATTTTGCCTGATGGGCAAAATTTATAAAATAGGGGATGTTGGAGTAAATATTGTTTTCCGCGATATTAAGGGATAATATTTACTATGTTTTGTCTATTTACCGTATGAGAAGGTAAATAGGATTATATTGTGATATATTGCGTCGTTATATGTAAAACGACGGTTATGACTCATAAATAAATTTGAGTTTAATTAATGAAATAAAGTGAATTTAGAACATAAAATTTGTTCACGTTATTCCAAATGCCAAAATAGGAGTTGCGGTTATTTTTAGAGTAGTCGAGATAGTCGAAATAAGTGCCACGTTGTATTTTTGAGTTTCGGGCACTTTTGGGGTATTATGACTCAATTAAGTGGTTACGAGTCATTTTAGTGGTGTATTAGCAATTTAAAGTGGGGATTTATGTTTTAGAGGCCCGTATAAGTCCCCCACCCCTTTCATTTTCTTCTTTTTTTTAGAGAAGCCAAAGGAGAGAGAGAGAGAGAAGAGAGGGTTGGGAGAAATGGAGAGAAAGAGGATAATGGAAGATTTGGGTCAGATTTCGTCGCTACCAGAGGTGATCCGAGACTACGAACCTCGAGGCAAGTTTCTTACTTGCTAGATATTGATTTAATGTGATAAATTTGCATGTGTAGTTAAGTTTTTGGAGGTTTAAACCCTTAATAGGTATTTGTTGATTTTGGTGATTAAACCCTTAATCTTATGTTTTAATTTGATTTGAAGAGAAATAATTAGTTATTTGATGTGTAGAAATAATTTTGTAGTGATATTTGTTGTTGTGGTTGGTTGAAATAGCCAGTAGAAGCTCAGAGGCTTCGAAAATGGTCGAAATAGCTTCTCGGGGAAGAAGTTGTCCGCCAGGATCGATCGATCGAACCAGGAGGATCGATCGATCAAGGCAATCGATCGATCGACAACCAAGGGTCGATCGATCGACCCCTTTTGAAAAAGTGAGATTTCTCTAGTTTTGTTTTAGCTCTCTTCTTTTAGGTTCAAGGGTTAGGAACCTTCCTTTGTGACGTAATTAAGTGTCCTAGAGGGTGTTTTGGGGTAGACTAAAGTCCTAGGCTAAAATAGGATAATTGGGCTTACCCGAGGGTTAATTTGTATAGGTTAATGCCCGAATGAATTAGGAGATTAACCTAAAGATAAATTGAAGATAAAATGTTAATGTGAGACATTTGCGAGTCACTCCTTCAGGGAAATTAATTTTAATGGTTTAGGAAATTATATTTTAGTCCGGGAGGCTAGTTTGAGGATGATGGAATTTTGGGTCTTAGGTCATTAATAAAATATGACTTAATGAATAAGAAATGCATAATATAAAATGTGGTACGAAATGATTAAGTACAAATGATTTTGAAAATGTAAAATTGGATGTTTTTAAAGGGAAAAGTAATGGTTTTCATAAATGTTAATTTATGATTACACACCTCCTTAAATCGCTATCATAAGGGAAGTTGTGAACGTGTGGTGAAGCCCCCTGGATAATGAATGCAGGGTGGATATAGTCCCTAGGCCATATGGGCATTTATATTACTGCGCTGGTTAGGGGATTCTGGGTGTGGTCTTGACTTTCCCGCAGGCAATATGGCCACTTCCCGACGTTGGTATGTTCTCAGGTTGTCTTGTATAGATAGGCCCTGGAAGATGAAAGCCATTTAGGGGCGCGTCCAGTGAGGAAACCCGGAGGGACGGTCTTAGATTTATTAAAGCAATTCATGATAATGAATTGGATTTAATTACATTTCCTGGATGGAAGAAGGGAAATGGGATATATGGTACAAAAATATTTTTATGCTAATAAAAATGACTTTTGATTACACTTCCTGGATGGAAGAAAGGAAGTGAGGTTGTATGATAAAGGATAAAGCATTTTTATGTTAATAAAACTTGCTTTAAAAATGTTTTTCTCCTGGAAAGAGGAAAGGAAATAAAATTTGTGAAGAAGTTGTATAAATGAGATTAATTGGTAAACATTTGATAAAATGTCATACCATTTATGTATATTCCTAAGAAAGAAATAGGATTGGTGCATGTAGAGTTATGAGATTTACTTGGTAAACATTTGATAAAATGTTGTACCATTTATATACATTCCTAAAGAAAGAAATGGGAATGATGGTTTAAATAGTGAATGGATTTAATTATGTTTTCTTGAATAGTCGTAAATTATATGCATTCACTTACACATATATTAATTACATGCTAAGGGTCTAATGGATATCAACGATCAACCTTGCCTAATTAGTAGTGTATCGGGGGGGGGGTCCTTATTTGGATTTCGCTTTGCGAGACACCCCACGCACGAACAGGGCATAGTGTTGAGACTGGGGAGAAGTTATCCCTTAGTACTTGGGTTAACTAGAGCATCTCATGATATTCCACTAGGTTTCTTTGAGATTGAGAGGTGAGAAATATTATTGTTAATTGCGAGAGAATTACGCACTTAACTATCATGCATTTTAGTCACATGGGAATCATATCAAACCGGGCCTTGACCCGTATATATTTATTTGTTTCTGCATATACTCTTTGGCGTACAGGTTCTCTTCCGCATGGACACCCGAATTTACATTTCCATTCCAGTTGTCATGGAGCTACAGCATATTGCGGATGTTATAGGTTAATTGTATTAGACGCTTCTTTATATTGTACTCTAGTTATGTTCAGTTATTTATTCTGACATGTTTCCCAATGCATTTCACTCATTTATTATATTGTAAATATTGAAATGTAATAGTCGGTGTAATTATTTGTATTGGTCTGCTCACCGACATCTTATTCAGTGATAATTTATTATACCTTCATTCTTTATTCATCGGTTTTTGATATCCACCATTTTTACAAATTGGATTGTCTAAGTGTTTTTCTTTTACTTACTAAATTTTAAATTGACAGTCCATTTTTCTAAAATGATTGGTGGTTATCTCATACTATTATTTTAATCGACAGTGATGCTGAGAATGGAACATCTATGATTCCTGTGATTATTAGAGTATTGGGCTGGCCACCTATTATTTTAGTAGGCGGGTTGTTACAGATGGTATCAGAGCATCAGGTTCTAGAGTCCTTAGGAATCTGTACGGATATTTTACGACTTTTGCGTTTCTCTCTTTTTGATGTAGAGCCTTAAGATTAAGGTTGTTGAATTCTCTTGTGAGATTTTGTTCTCCTGCTATGCTGTGAGGACCCCGAAGATCTTCTGCGTGTTCGTGTGAGACTTGTAAGTCATCAGATGAAGGGAGTTAAGGGAGGCCATTGTAAAGGAATCATAGGATGGGATTACTATAAGCTGTAGGCTGTGGTCGGGGATAAGGGCCTCTTTGGAGGTCTCTCCCTTTGTAGCATTATTTTATATTGTTGTCGTGACTACTAAGTACAGTGGAAATAGTTTTCCCAAGTACCGCTATCAGTAGAGAGTGGTACTATACTTTGGATTCCAAGCAATGTCAATTCGAAATTTAGAGGTCCTTGACAAGGACCACATGTTGAAGTTTAGTTGGATAGAGGAAGAGTAATATCATTTGGTGAGAGAATAAGGCCTGAAGTCTGGCCTAAAAAATGGGCATAGAAGTGCCCAGGTGTGAGGATTGGAGGAAAACCTTTCACCCATTGGAATAAGGTGGAAGTGGCAGGAATGGTAGTCGCCTATTTATGGAGGGGCAGAATGTTTTTCCCATAGAGAGGGCCTTTCAGTGGAAATGATAGGCTCGTTAGTAAGTGTTGCTAAAACTTTTGGATAAGTAGTGTTCATGAGACCCCATTGGTGGACATTCACCCGGGGAAGACTCGTGGAGCTAAGGCTCGGGAGGCTGGTAGAATGTTCTCTTTGCTGAAGAAGTTAAGGGAACTATGCGTTCTGATCTTGTCGATTCTAGAACAAGGGCGAGATTAGGGTGCCTAGTTGGGGCATTGATGGAAGTATTTTGGTTTAGATAAGACTAGAATGATGCGTCTTGGAACCATTGGTACTGGCCAAGGAGATTGGCTAATTTATTGGTGGGAATTTCCAACTTAGGTGCGAGTGGTGCATTTCTTAGGTAAGATGGAGTAATATGGTGTTAACCCTAGATTCGGGTGTGTAAATTTGAGTCTGCTGCGCTATCAATATTATGATAGTAAGTATATCTATATGGCTTCCATGATAGGGAAGTTCTGTATTTTCCTTTTCACTCGTTATGGGGGAAGTGGTGATATGTGTGGTATGTGCTACTTTTATTATATGTAATATACTAGTAGAGGTATTCTTGGTTGGGTTGGTGTGATAGCAAGCGAATAAATTGCGAGGCTATCCTACTTATAGTTATGGAAAAAGAGCTAGTGGTTCTATAATATCTCTCTTGGATACAGGTCGAGACTTTATAGAGGTGGTTTTCATTCTTATTTATTTTGCTTTGTTTGTTTTGATTTATTATTATTTTCTTGCTTTATTTGTGTATGATATTGCCTTATCTCCATGACCAACAAGTTAAGGGGATTGTGTCTAAGGGGTTCCTTATTTGGATTTCGCTTTGCGAGACACTCCGCACATGAACCTTAACGACGTTGGAAGTGGAGAGATGTTACATTTTTCTTTCTTTCTTTCCTTTCTTTCTTTTTATGGTTGAGTGTTAGGTTGGAAGGTTTAGCCAAGAATCACGTAATTGAGTGATTAAGGGCTAAGTTGATGTGCGATGCATGAGCACTATGATAGTTTTCCTCTGATCTATGTGGGGAAGACTACGATATGAAAGTCCGATAGAGACTTATGGTTGTGCCTTAATGAGAAAGCCATTTATAAAGAGGTATATGTGTATTTTGGGATAAGGTATTTGTGGCATCTTACAGAAGGTAAATGCCTCAGTTGGTTGTTATGGAAACTTAGAAGTAAATATGTATTAGTAGAGTTATGAGTTAGGATTTCGTCGATCCCGATTATGTGTCTTATACCATTAGTTCTTAATGACCGATAATGCAAGGTAGTACTGTAACGGGAGGACTCCTTGTTTGGATTTCGCTTTGGCGAGACGTCCCATGCATGAACCCGAGAGAATGTCAGAAGTTGAGAAAGGTCTTGGACACTAGGGATGTCATTAGGGTAGGACCTATACGACTTAGATAGAATATAGATCGACCTTAGGATTTTTAGGACGCTAGGCCCTTAGGGCATATGACGTTATTTTAGGAAGGTGGTAGGGAGTTAACCATAATAGGTTTGTGGGTTAACTCTCAGTAAGATTCGGTCTCTAGAATGAGAAGCATGGTATATCGAGCTATTCGGAACGGTAGGCTATAGTGGTGGGGCCTCTCTTAGATAGAGTGTTACGTTGGTAACCTACCTTTTGGGGAGTTAAAGTATGAGCTGACTTTTTCTTCTGTACTCGTGTGGTTTAGATCAAGAGTGGATTTAACGAATGAGTCATCATCAGGAACGGTGAGTGTTAATGTGGGAGCATGGACCCATTATTTGTGCGTCTCACGAACTTCAACTTCATGAGAAGTATTATCCCCCACTTGACAAAGAGTTCGTAGCGGTAGTATTCGCCTTAAGGAATAGAGGCACTACTTCCTGGGCATGAAATTTATGTCTTTTCACGAGCAACGAGTTTGATATCGTGAAGGACCATCGATAGGATATTCCCTTTCGCTAAGAAAATGTGGATGGGGTAGCCGATAGCCTAATAAAAAACCCGTCAGAGAGTTTAGTCGTGACATGGAATGCCAATGGAACGAGTTTAACCGAGGGGACGCTATTGTAAGAACATTCATATCAGTGATTGACCCTTTCACCTACTTGTGTGCAAAGAGTAGTGAGGAATGAGAATGGGTATATCCATGGACGTCTCTATCGAATTGCTGATAATGCAACAGTCATGATTTTAGTTGAGAAAATTGTTGATCATTGGACCAATCGCTGCTTACTCAATGGAAATGGGTGGACTAAGTACAGAGGTGTACGCCCAGCTCTTCGTAGAAGAGTTATAGAACTATATGGATGTGGGGTATATCCTACCACCCATAAGTGGATGGGTGGGTTTGATTTAAAAGAAGGATTAGAGTAGTAGTTTTCATGGATCAAATCTGTACAATAGTTCAGATTGTTTTCGATAAGTATGGTGCCATGTGTGTAGCCTAGTATAGACGACCGAGTAAGTCTAGGCTCATTGGAATGGCGCCAGTGGTCAATATATTTCTTGGGCTTGGAGTAGTCCGAGAAGATCTTTTTCACGATTGGGCTCGTTGAGCCTTATACTTTTAAGGGCTATGCCAATGCTAATAGAAGTAAGTAGTGTTGGGGATATCGATTTTAAGATAGTATAGTTATTCCTTTGTAAGGGTGTAACGTGTTTTGGGAAGTAAGGCAATTTGTGCCGAGATTGTGTAGGTATCTCCTTCCGTAGTAGAACGATAGGATCGAGAGTTCATGAGGGACGATTTGGCTCTATGTTATAACATGATGATGTGGACTGAGATCGATAGTAATGACCTTAGTGCGATTCCTATGGGGACGCTGCACTGAAGATGGGTTTGATAGTATGATAGTACGATTTTTGGTATAGTACACCCTTTATATGGTTATGGGTTACGCCTGAACTTTGAGGGAAAAATTCCCCTTTAAGGGGTGGAGTATGTAACAACCTAAGTTTTTGGGCGACTATTTTATACTATTTTTCCTGATGGGCAAATTTTATAAAATAGGGGATGTTGGAGTAAATATTGTTTCCCGCGATATTAAGGGATAATATTTACTATGTTTTGTCTATATACCATATGAGAAGGTAAATAACATTATATTGTGATATATTGCGTCGTTATATGTAAAACGACGGTTATGACTCATAAATAAATTTGAGTATAATTAATGAAATAAAATGAATTTAGAACATAAAATTTGTTCACGTTTTTCCAAATGCCAAAATAGGGGGTGCGGTTGTTTTTAGAATAGTCGAGATAGTCGAAATAAGTGTCACGTTGTATTTTTGAGTTTCGGGCACTTTTGGGCTATTATGACTCAATTAAGTGGTTACGAGTCATTTTAGTGGTGTATTAGCAATTTAAAGTGGGGATTTATGTTTTAGAGGCCCGTATAAGTCCCCCACCCCCTTTCATTTTCTTCTTTTTTTTAGAGAAGCCAAAGGACAGAGAGAGAGAGAAGAGAGGGTTGGGAGAAATGGAGAGAAAGAGGATAATGGAAGATTTGGGTCGGATTTCATCGCTACCAGAGGTGATTCGATACTACGAACCTCGAGGCAAGTTTCTTACTTGCTAGATATTGATTTAATGTAAAAAATTTGCATGTGTAGTTAAGTTTTTGGAGGTTTAAACCCTTAATAGGTATTTGTTGATTTTGGTGATTAAACCCTTAATCTTATGTTTTAATTTGATTTGAAGAGAAATAATTAGTTATTTGATGTGTAGAAATAATTTTGTAGTGATATTGGTTGTTGTGGTTGGGTGAAATAGCCAGTAGAAGCTCAGAGGCTTCGAAAATGGTCGAAATAGCTTCTCGGGGAAGAAGTTGTCCGCCAGGATCGATCGATCGAACTAGGAGGATCGATCGATCAAGGCAATCGATCGATCGACAACCAAGGGTCGATCGATCGACCCCTTTTGAAAAAGTGAGATTTCTCTAGTTTTGTTTTAGCTCTTTTCTTTTAGGTTCAAGGGTTAGGAACCTTCCTTTGTGACGTAATTAAGTGTCCTAGAGGGTGTTTTGGGGTAGACTAAAGTCCTAGGCTAAAATAGGATAATTGGGCTTACCCGAGGGTTAGTTTGTATAGGTTAATGCCCGAATGAATCAGGAGATTAACCTAAAGATAAATTGAAGATAAAATGTTAATGTGAGACATTTGCGAGTCACTCCTTCAGGGAAATTAATTTTAATGGTTTAGGAAATTATATTGTAGTCCGGGAGGATAGTTTGAGGATGATGGAATTTTGGGTATTAGGTCATTAATAAAATATGACTTAATGAATAAGAAATGCATAATATAAAATGTGGTACGAAATGATTAAGTACAAATGATTTTGAAAATGTAAAATTGGATGTTTTTAAAGGGAAAAGTAATGGTTTTCATAAATGTTAATTTATGATTACACACCTCCCTAAATCGCTATCATAAGGGAAGTTGTGCACGTGTGGTGAAGCCCCCTGGATAATGAATGCAGGGTGGATATAGTCCCTAGGCCATATGGGCATTTATATTATTGCGCTGGTTAGGGGATTCTGGGTGTGGTCTTGACTTTCCCGCAGGCAATATGGCCACTTCCCGACGTTGGTATGTTCCCAGGTTGTCTTGTATAGATAGGCCCTGGAAGATGAAAGCCATTTAGGGGCGCGTCCAGTGAGGAAACCCGCAGGGACGGTCTTAGATTTATTAAAGCAATTCATGATAATGAATTGGGTTTAATTACATTTCCTGGATGGAAGAAGGGAAATGGGATATATGGTACAAAAATATTTTTATGCTAATAAAAATGACTTTTGATTACACTTCCTGGATGGAAGAAAGGAAGTGAGGTTGTATGATAAAGGATAAAGCATTTTTATGTTAATAAAACTTGCTTTAAAAATGTTTTTCTCCTGGAAAGAGGAAAGGAAATAAAATTTGTAAAGAAGTTGTATAAATGAGATTAATTGGTAAACATTTGATAAAATGTCATACCATTTATGTATATTCCTAAGAAAGAAATAGGATTGGTGCATGTAGAGTTATGAGATTTACTTGGTAAACATTTGATAAAATGTTGTACCATTTATATACATTCCTAAAGAAAGAAATGGGAATGATGGTTTAAATAGTGAATGGATTTAATTATGTTTTCTTGAATAGTCCTAAATTATATGCATTCACTTACACATATATTAATTACATGCTAAGGGTCTAATGGATATCAACGATCAACCTTGCCTAATTAGTAGTGTATCGGGGGGGGGGGGGTCCTTATTTGGATTTCGCTTTGCGAGACACCCCACACACGAACAGGGCATAGTGTTGAGACTGGGGAGAAGTTATCCCTTAGTACTTGGGTTAACTAGACCATCTCATGATATTCCACTAGGTTTCTTTTAGATTGAGAGGTGAGAAATATTATTGTTAATTGCGAGAGAATTACGCACTTAACTATCATGCATTTTAGTCACATGGGAATCATATCAAACCGGGCCTTGACCCGTATATATTTCTTTGTTTCTGCATATACTCTTTGGCGTACAGGTTCTCTTCCGCATGGACACCCGAATTTACATTTCCATTCCAGTTGTCATGGAGCTACAGCATATTGCGGATGTTATAGGTTAATTATATTAGACGCTTCTTTCTATTGTACTCTAGTTATGTTCAGTTATTTATTCGAGCATGTTTCCCAATGCATTTCACTCATTTATTATATTGTAAATATTGAAATGTAATACTTGGTGTAATTATTTGTATTGGTCTGCTCACCGACATCTTATTCAGTGATAATTTATTATACCTTCATTCTTTATTCATCGGTTTTTGATATCCACCGTTTTAACAAATGGGATTGTCTAAGTGTTTTTCTTTTACTTACTAAATTTTAAATTGACAGTCCATTTTTCTAAAATGATTGGTGGTTATCTCATACTCTTATTTTAATCGACAGTGATGATGAGAATGGACCATCTATGATTATTGTGATTATTAGAGTATTGTGCTGGCCACCTATTATTTTAGTAGGCGGGTTGTCACATTCCAGTCGCAGTCCTTTGTCTAAACTATTGAGCTTGCCTCATTTAAAGCTTAGAAGAACAGTGGAGACTTATTAAATGGCAGGGATATGAATCGATTTAAAATGGCCAGTATGCTGGTGAGAACCTAATGACTTTTATAGTGTCTAGCTTCTTGATGTCTTATAGATGTTAAATCTAGTCTGGATTGCCTTATATCCCTGACACACTTAGAGGCGTTCAACTTCATCTTATACTCCCTAAAGATCTTGAAGGTCTTTGCTAAGTCCTTGATGTGATTATCTTAGTTTTTGCTCTTGACTAGCATGCCATTAATGTAGACCTCCATGGCCATGCCGAGCCATTTCTTGAATATCTCAATGACAATATATTGGTATGTTACCCTAGCATTCTTCAAACCAAATGACAATACTCTGTAATAATAAAGCCCTAAAGTAGTGATGAATGAGGTATTCTCTTGATCTAGATCAAACATGGTCATTTTATGATACCTGGAGTATGCATCCATGAAACTCATACATTAGTTCCCGACCATTGAATCTATAAGATGATCAATATGAGGTAGTGGTAAGATATCCTCCAGACAATGCTTGTTAAGATTAGTGAAGTCTACGAAAACCCTCCACTTTTTGCTCTTTTACTTGACCATTATCGTGTATGAAATCCAATCGAATAATTGAACTTCTCTAATGGAGCAGGCCTAAAGGAGGTTTTTGACTTCACTTTATACATATTTGACATTTTTTGGTGTAGACTTATTTGGAATCTTCTTAATTGATCAAACAGTTGGTTCAATATGTAGTTGATTTAAGGCATCATCTGGATCTATTCTCGAAATATCATAGGGTTGCCGTGCAAAGATGCCAGCATTGGTTCTGAGAAAGTGGAAAAGCTGCTCTACTTCCTCCTTGGGTTGTTCTGATCTAATTAAAAATATTTTGTCCAATTGAGATAAGTTCAAAAGAACAATGCTTAGTTCCTCTATTACTTGTTCAGTGGGGGTCATCCGGGTATCTTCCACTTTCGGTTGAACACCTTTTGTTTGCTAATTGGGGTAATCGTCCTTTGAATTTTCATCATTTTAACTCTAGTTAGACTTATCTTATTTCATTTTTATGGAAGCTACTAAACAACTTTAAGATGCTACCTAATCTCCCCTGATTTCCACGACTCCCTTATTACTCAAGAACTTAAGTTTTTATTAAATATATGATGGGATAACCCTTATATTTCGGAGTTAACCTTTGACCAAAATGACATTATAAGGTGACCCTGACTAGATTACATGGAATTCTATCTCGAAGTTCACTAGTATGACTTTAACTCATAGCTTGATCTTCCCAAAGGATTCTCTACATCCTCATTAAACTCGACAAATGGCCCAACCTCAATATCAAGGTCCTTAATACTGTAATAGATGGTAAATAATCTTCGATGAGCTTCATTGATTGATCAAAATCCTTTTGACATCAAAATTAGAGATTCATAGTGTCAAGACTAACACATATTTGTGCGGTAAATTCATGTCGACCAGATCACCAACGGTGAACATTATGGCCCAATTAAAATCTATGTCCTTGTGGTCCCTTTTAGAAGCAATGGTTATGGATAACTCCACCTGAAAGGCCTTATGGATGAATGCCGCAATTTTGACTTTATCCTCGAGTTTTGTATCAATTCATTGTGATGGATAGATTTAGTCGTGAATGTGATTGACTAACCCTGCAGCTAGGAGGTCATCCTCCTCCTTCTGAATTGAATTTATCCTAAATGAACGCTTGGTCTTGGAAGTGTTAATATACTCCTTGAGGTTGCGAACTTGGCTTAGATCCTCCAAATGATTCTTAAAGATCTTATAATTCTCCTTAAAGTGTCCATGGTCCTAGTAATAGGAGCACCTAAGGTTAGCGTCCATATTTCCAAGATCGTTGGCCATCTTGGGAGGTCTTTTGAAATACGGCTTATCTCTGATCTGTGAAATCATATTATAGAAAGGATCTTTACAAGAAGTCTGCACTACCTAAAAACTATTGTCATTAGTCTGCGACTGAGATTTACCCTTGTCGGCATCACTTCATGATCCCTTCTTCATTAGAGCAGACTAATTTCCCCTTCGAGGTTTTCTTCGTGCCATTATTTTTGGACTGCTTGTAACCCTGACCGGTTGGAACCTCTGCGGTGATGAGTTTGTCCTCTAATTTAGCGTATTTCTTGATATGCACTATAAAATCATCTATAGTCGATGACGATATCTTCGTGAAGGATTGATAGAGGTTGTCCGACTTGGAAAGGCCTAACTTGAAGGATGAAATGCCCAGTTGTTCGTTGCAGTTGTCTATCTCATTGAATAATTTCCAGTACCACTGTGCGTACATCCAAAGGGTTGATCCTTTCTTCCTTCTGAGAGAGATCAATGAGTCCACCTCCTTAATTAATTTGATGTTCGTGATAAAACGGGTTATGAATTGCTCGGCTAGGTCCCTGAATGAGGAGATTTATTCGGGGGACAACTTCTCAAACCAATTTAGGCCAATCTCTCCTAAAGTTGATGGAAAGATTTGGCACATAAGGGTGACATGATTACTCCAGAGAGACATCATTTGTTAATAGTACCTGATATTATGGGTGATACCTTCCTTCTCAATGTAAGTTATAATCTTTGGAAATGATAAATTCTTCAAAGACACCAAAATATCTATCTTGGGAGTGAAAGGTAAGGTAGCTCTATCCCTCAGCACCTTCCTAGTGAGATCTTTTGGACTCTAAGCTAAATTCATTTTCAGTTGTCCCCTTAGTTATTTATTAATAAGATTTCACAGTTTGTCACTCCTAACTCTATTCGGTTGTACTTCTGGGCATGACGAATTACTTCTCTGTACGGATTCAGTTGGAAGAAGTTGCATACAATTGCAACTAACAGAGTTACGTATTAGTGAGTGATGAGTACGTCATGGGTTGGAGTGAACCATGTAAGAGAATAATTTCTATCATTTTCTCATAACTTAGGCTAACATAATTTTTAGCATATCATAGTACCATTCGACCCGAGTCGTCACGAAGACCGAATCTCCAACATATCCAACTTTCAAGGATCTCCACACTATAAAGGTATATTGCTATTTAGAGTTTAAATTTATTCATTGAATTTATTTTGGGACATTTATTTTTAGGAAATATGGAGCATGATTTTTTTATTTAAAACTCGAGGCATTTTTTCTTTATTTTTTTAAACTTCGCGTATCTCGTTTAAACGAGATGGGATTATTTTTCTAACTAGTTTCCATTTTCATTCTAAGTCTCATTTAAAGTTACTTCGATTGAACATCTAATGAGGGCATGTTGTTTTAGGTCGTTTGAAAGTCATTTGAACTTCATTCAAATGAGATGGCCTCTTCATTCTAACGAGTTACTTTTCTCGTTTGAACGAGCTTCAAAATTCGCCACCCCAAAATTTGTAAGCGTCATATAAATATCTGTTTTGTGTTTGTTTTCATTAAGACTTTTTTAAAGTTCGCGCATCTCGTTCAAACAAGATGGGATTTTCGTTCTAACGAGTTTCCATTTTCATTAAAAGTCTCGTTTAAAGTTTACTTCGATCAAACATCGAATGGGGGCGTAATATTATAATTCATTTCAAGGTCATTTGAACTTCCTTCAAACTAGATGGCCTATTCATTCTAACGGGACTTGTTTCACTGTAATGAGTTGCTGTTCTTGTTCGGTGGATAGCGAGCGGGGAAGGCCGTGTGTAGATGACTCTGGACACAATCGTATTCTTTAGATATTTATGAAGGAATCGCGCATTATACTTATGGCGGTTATCAAGTAGTTTGTAAGTTAATAGTCTTGTAAACTCTCTAAAGTGATAAAAATAAAATGTTTTACCCAAAAGTTTTTTTTCTCAATTTTCCTTGTTTGTCTGCATGCTTTATTTTATATGCTTTATCACCTAGATGCTTTTTTAGGGTAATAAGATAAAATTTGGACTTGTATGATTGGACATATAATTATATAAATAATCTATTAATATGCTAAAAATTCACTCTCAATTTGATATCCTAGTGGGTTACACAAAAAAACTGCATGATCCATTTTTTTGCAAAATATTTTTACTTTGACATCAATTGTTTTTTAAAATTGTTGATCTTTGAAATATTGGGTTTTAATGGAAAATTTGAATAATCAAGTGCCCAACTTTGATTGTACCAATTATGCTTACTAGAAGGCTAGGATGAGGTCAGTTTTAAAATCCATAGATGAGAGAGTCTGGTTAGTTTGTGAAAGAGGGTGGACTCCTCCCACTATCACTATTGATAATGTTGTTGTCCCTAAACTTTTTTCTTCTTGGATTGACGAGAAATTTAAATAGAGTAATTTCATTTGTCATGGACTTAGTGTTATTTCTGTAGCTGTTACCCCTGACGAGTTTCATTGCATCATGACCTGCACTATGTCTAAGGAAGCATGGGATAACCTCCAACTCACTCATGAGGGTACCAATGCTGTAAAAGCGTCAAAGCATCAAAATATGACCACCCAATTTGAGACCATTACTATGTTAGAGTCCGATTCATTCGAGGAGGTCACTCCCTACCCGCTTTATTCCTAAGGTCACCGTGCTTAACTCATTGGGAGTTTTAGACACGCTTAGGCTAGAAGTAGTCACAAGAGACCTTCAGACTTATGAGATTCAAGGGACAATCACCATGCGAACCGTGCATTGTGTTCATGGCTAGTCACATTAGCACTTTGAGTTTGTCCCATGTTGATGAGGGTATATTTAAACATGAAAGCCTCAATAATTTTTTGAGTCGTTCTAGTAAGAGTGAGGATGATATTGCTAGTGAGGGACAAGGGGATCTCCTAAAATAGTTTAGTGATCTTTACATCGAGACATTGAATACGAAAATGATTGATAAGGATTTGTATCTTAGGGTATTAGATTTGGATAGAGAGGTGAAAGTTTTGAGGGTGTGTGAGGTGTCAGTGAGTTAACTCGAGAAGATGAATGTTTCTTTGTGTGAGATATTGATCGTTTTAGGCCTAGAAAAAAGTGATTTGATGAACACTATGGCTAGTTTTATGGGAGATCTCCAATATTAATTGGAGACTCATGAGAAACTTGAATCCCATGTATCCCAACTTGAGAGAGATCTCGAGCGGGTTCGGGAGGTCAAGGTTAGTTTAGAGGACACATCTTAGAAGGTTGGAGAGATGCTGCTTCGTTCCGCTTTTGTTAACATTGAGAGGCTAGGAATAGGTTATGATGGTGCGTCCACTTTCCATGTTGCACTCGAGAAGGGTCTCGAGTTTGTATTAGATCCATATGGACATCGATATAACCCACATAGGAGATCTCGTCCTAGACATTTTAAGAGAGGTAGACCTAACTCCGTTTATGTTTATTTCCATTGCAAACAAAGTGGTCACCTTAGGGAATTTTGCGTTAGGTTGGGTAGAATGTCTCATAGGTATCTTCCATGATATGCAACCACATGAGCTCCTGCATGCACTACCACACATGTTACTTCGCATTCTCCTGCACATCACATGAGAGATTTTAAGAGTTTTCAAGACAAATTAGAGTATTTAGTCAAGACTTCACAAGATTTGATGGAGTTTTTTCATAGGATGTCATCTCCTTTAGAGAACTCCTCTGGGTCTAATGATTGATGTTAAGATTTTTTTACAAGAATAGGGTTTTTTTCATGTTCATATCATATATACCTATTTCTAGTGTGTACTAGTATTATAATTATATGTTTCATCTTGATATATTTTTCAAAAAATCCAAAAATATTTTTGTTTTTGTTGAAAAATATTTGAAAAATATAGATTTTCGATTTCTTTTTGAGAAAAAGTGGAAAAGGAAAAAAGATTATATTTTTATTATAATTTTTTTGAAAAATACAGAAAGAGTTTTTTTTTTACACCATATGTAGATGAACATTAAAGATGTCCAAGTCACTTATTCATTCCATATTCGTGTGGCTATTTTGTAGTGTTTTTGAGACGTGACATCATTTCATTTTTGTGCTATATAATGTGTGGATTCATTAAGATATGATATGATGATAAATTGATAAATGTTTCACTCCTTGTCACTTTTAATGCACAGGAGTATGAACTTATTTGATTATTGCACTTATCTATCACGTGTCAATTGTAGTGTTTTCATCTCAATCCTACTTTTAAAATGAACCAAATGTGAAAAACGAGATAATTGAAGTAGTTTATGTAAGAACCATTTACCAGATTGAAAAAAATAGAAAATCATTTATCTGGTAAATTTGGTATATATTATACAATGAAATCGGACTGCGAAAGACATGTTGACTTTGCATGAAAAGTCACCACTTGCAATGAAAAGTTCCTAAAAGATAAAAGGCACATAAAAACAGAAGTGCCAGGATAATTTTAGAACATAGATGCTTCGCTCCATATAATCATTAATTTCTTCAAAATTATTTGAGAGAAAAAATTCAATATGTGAGTTTTGAGGGAGTTAAGTCAAAGATCAATGTATTTGCACATCCTTAAAAAACTCCAAAAGCATTACATAGTTTTGGGAGTTATTGGGTGTGAAAATCACTTACGGTTTTGATTAGTTGATTAGGTTAAGTCAATTTCACTTGAGTTCGCCATTTTTACACCTAAGGTAGACTTTGAGATCTTTCATTAGTGGTGTATCATTCCTTCGTTCCCACGTGATATATTTATTTTCATTGATTAAACTATGTAATATGTTCACACCTCAACATTCCATTTCCACGATTCAATTATTTTTGTGTTTCTTCATGGTGTTGAGTTTTTTTTTTCACTTGAAACAATTGATAATTTTCAAAAATAGTTTGTGGAGCCTTTTTTATTATCATTGCATAATTGCCATTTATATATTTTTGTGATGATATCTTATTATTTTTGGTGATGTTCACTATATTTTCCATGATTAGTTTCTACACCTTGTCTATTTCGAACAAAATAAAAGGGGGAGAACAAATTATAGGGGAGATTACATGAGTGTTATTTATAGGGGAGATTTTATCTTTATGCATTTTATTTGATATGTATAACTCGGGGCATTAAGGTGTATTTGCTTGGTTTTATGTGTGTAGGTACTTTTGGAAGATCATATTCATATTACACTCAATGAAGACAAAGTGCCAAAGAGAAGCCAAGAAGAAGTGGAGATTTGATGACTTTATTTTTGAAGGCGTCTTTATCTTTTACCTATCCATTTCAAGGTTTGGGAAAGTAGGATAATGTTTTTGTCTTAGGGGATTTTCATGTAATTTGGATTTGGATTTTATGTTTGTACTGGAATATCCAAAAAGGAGGATATTTATAAAAGTGATTTCTATAATTTGATCATAGCTTAGGCTAGCATAGTTTTTCCCATATCCTGCTACCATTTGACTCGAGCCATCACGGAGATCGAATCTTAAACATCACCATCTTTTAAGGATTTCCACACTATAAAGGTATAGTTCTATTTGGAGTTTAAATTTATTTATTGAATTTATTTTGGGGTGTTTATTTTTATTAAATCTAGAACATGATTTTTTTTTAAACTAAGGCATTTTTTCTTTATTTAATTTTTTTAAAATTTCGCGTATCTCATTCAAACGAGATAGGATTCTCATTCTAATAATTTTCCATTTTTGTTCGAAGTCTCGTTTGAAGTTTACTTCAATCGAACATCCAATGATGGCGTACTATTTTAGGTCATTTGAACGAAGTTCAAACAAGATGGCCTCTTCATTCTACCGAGACTTGTTTCGTTCCTACGAGTTGCTATTCTTGTTTGAATGAGATACCGCCTCGAAATTTGTAAACGTTATATAAATTCATGTTTTGTGTGTAACAACCCGTATTATTGAGAAATTAAAATCAAATTAATTGGTTTAAATTTAAATTACACGTGTGACGTAATTTAAGGGAAATGAAGTATTATGTGTCCATTAAATTATTAATCGGAGAGAATTGACTAATGTTTATTGAATAAAATCACTAAGTGAATAGTAATTACACATTTGACATTATAATGCATGACAATGATGTGATGTTATCTTATCTCAATCGGAGGTTATGTGTGGGCTAAATGAGGTCAAGATAGAAAATAAATTATGAGTAATGTGGATGGTAGAAGTCACGGATGAGTCCAGAAGGGACGAAATATTCAAAACAGTATACTCAGGTGTATAGTTTGGGTCCCGAGACAGTTTTAGATCAAACCAACACCCCGAGAGGGCATTTTAGTCATTTTATAGCCTAGGGCAAAAGGGGTTACGAAATTTCAAAGGTTATATATACTTGTTGTGGTGTGAGGTTAGGGTAAAAAGAATCGAACATCATTGGAGGCGAGTAGAGGAGAGAGGAAGAGCTTTCTTGGAGGTTAAGAGAGGATTTGTGGAGAAATTTTAAGTATTATTGCAACACAATCATAGTTGGAGGGTGAAATTGAAGAGAAGCATCATTAAAATAATCAAATCAGATTTCTTTCATAAGAGGCAATTATTTATCTTGCAAATTTTTATGAGTTATAATGCCTATGTAGAGTAGGATCTTTGAATTGAGAAAAATTTATGCTACTCTTATGATTTGATGAATAATACCCATAATTTGGAATAATATTTGCCTGTATAACGAATCCAATTATATAGATAAAATGAAATCAAGAGTTTTGGGATTTAGATCATGGGATAAATCCGAGTTTTTGATGAATTCATTGGAAGAACACAATTTTTTTGTATGGTTTATGATTAATGGATATTTTAATATGAGATTGGGTGAAGTTTTATTGATTTTATACATGATTCATGTTAGAAATCATCCCTATATGTATATTTGATGTTTAGTTATGTTAATTGGGAGTTTGGGATTGTAGGAAGTAAGTTTGAGGAATTTGATAGAATGAAAACTCGTAACAGCAAAATGGAGAAGAACTCCTGACACTTTTCGAATTGATTCGGCGCAAGGGAGAATCCATTCAGCAAGGCGAATTGATTTGGCCATTGGGCGAATTGATTTGATTTTGCCCAAAATTAAAAATTATTTCTTTCTAAGCCCAAAATTTTTGGGTAATTTGTAAAGGAGACTTTGGTATATTTTTAAACTATAGAGGGAAATATAAAAATGATAGTAGGCCTAAAGTGGAGATTAGGTTTGCATAAATTGAGACAAATTAAGTATTGGGATAATTGAGAAAATATCCATAATTGATATATGAATTAACTTCGATACGAGTCACGTAGTGATGAGTGATTCTATGTTTATGTCCAGTAGTTTACGATGGTAATAAATACATACTAAATAACTGATAAATCGGACCATTAGAGTAGTGAGTGATACTTGAAATTACATAAATTGGAATTATAACTGAAATTAACGGTACGCTAAATATGCGAGTGATATATACTATGCATGAGTGGATAAATTTGGGTTGGGGGTATACCTACTGCATATTATATGTTTATAGGTTGTGTGAATACCTATAGATATGATTTGATTATGTGAACATACTGACGGTGCCTGCTATCGGTAGGTTTTTGTGTAGAGGGCAATCCACCCTTGACGATGCTAGTCAGGTCTGGATTTGTGCCCCAGAAAATGGAACTTAGGGCGTTCCACTATGTGCATTATAGTACTGGACCTCGTAGGTCATTTGGTTACGTTAGGTATGTGGGTATACCAAAGGATTAGAACCATGTCCGGCTCCATTGTTACGTTGATTTATTTGGGGTTCGAGGAGACATGCCAACCCAATAGTCCTTGATTGATTACGAGAGGTACATGGAGTTGATAGCAGAGTATGCCAGCATCACGAGGGGCCATTCTGGGGATACTATAGCTGTGTATATATTATATGTGTGATGAATATATACCGGTGAAACATATCTACTTATGTGCGACAATAGAAATGATAGATGTTGTGTATCTAAAAATACTTTAAGTAGTGAAACTTAAATAATTGACTCAATAATAAAATGAGAATAAATAATTTATTAATGAGACTGTAGTAATGTGTCATATGGGATATACGAGGGAGCTAGACTTTTTGAGAATAGTCAATTACCTTACCTATTTGGGCAAGAAATACTAGTTAGGTAGAATACGTTAGGTAAGAACATTACTTGAGAGGCGAGGATCTCAAGTGAGTGTACGAGGATAATACAAGTGTAATAAATAACTGATTTAAATTGTGATTAAAATACTTGCTAAATGTTTTCAAAATGTTTTACTTGGGCTTTGTCCTGTGTCAAAAATATTTTCCAAATCTTTTAGGTGTCCAGTCACAGGGGCACTAAGCTTAGAGATCCAATCTAGAGATACATAGATACAGTAGTGTGGAGGCTTGCAGTAGATTACTTTAGATGCTTCAGCTCATTCATTTTAGATAGGAAGTTTTCTTAGTAGTTTAGTTGGGCATGTTACCTTCAGTCTATTTATTTTATTCAATTATGCATCAGACTGTACTCAGATGTAGTTTTACTTATTTCATATTGTGGTTGGATTTTGTATTAGAGCATCGTTGGTTTATTTGGTATTCTTTATTTTATATATCTATCGTGTAATGATTCAGAATATTTTACGTGTGAACTTGTGATTCTTGAGGAAACTCACTACTGATGACAAAAGATAATCGGTGGGTACCGAGCATGAAAGGTCGCATGTGGATGACTCTGGACCCATCCGTATTCTTTAGAGAATTTTGATAAGAGTTTGATCCCTCCCGATGACCTGTATTTTAGAACGTACACGAATTCTTGCATGCGAACCATGAGACTGGTTAACACTCATTGTTGATACGAGAAATTGGACACACGTCGTTCTCATACCAACAAGTCAAGTATAATATAGATATAATCAAGTAAAGAGAGACAAAACACAAGATATAGAGTGGTTCGCAATTACAAAGAGCCTACGTACACTTTGTTTCCCCCTTATGAATCTTCCAAGTCTTGGTACCATTGGCAATATTTGGGGCTGTGACTGGGTTGCTTGCCTGCTGTAACATCTGAGTTGATATTGGCTTTATCTTTATCTTTGGCCTCTTATCCTTTATAGTTTTAATATATTTAGGATGCCATTACTGCATCATCTCTTAGTCACTTTAATTGCATCAATCTTCTTCCACAACTTCTTTTTGTCACTTTAATTGGGTTATTATTAGGCCTCCCCAGGCTAGGTATTTTGAATCTTCCCCAAGCAATAATTGGATATGTATCAAGCCTTCCTTGGCTTATTAAATCGTTTCAAAAGTAAATAACGGGCATTAGTAGCCCTCGTGGCAGAATAGGAGAATTAGAAAGAATATCACGGGCATTGTAAGGCTCCGTGGATAAATAACGCATGCCAACAGCTGAGAATGGTCATTGTAATCCCCTGTGGCTAAATGATGCATGTCAACCATTGAGAACAGGGTTATAAGGCCCCATGGCTAAATGATGCATGCCAACAGCTGAGAACGAGCATTATAAGCGCCCGTGGCTAAATGGCGCATGCCTACAGCTGATAACGGGTATTATAAGCCACCATGGCTAAATGACACATGCCGATAGCTGAGAACGGGCATTGTAATCTTCTGTGGCTAAAAGAAGCATGCTGATAATTGAGAATGGGCATTGTAAGCCCCCGTGGCTAAATAAAACATCCCAATACTAGGTACGAGCATTGTAAGCCCCCGTGGCTAGTCGAATCATCACAAGAGCTACCTTTGCGATTTTAAATATCGTATGTCTTCATATGAATATGCGTCATGAGGGGCGTTGTGAGCCCATTAAGATAGTTATTCCCTAGATAATATGTTGTCTTCATTCGAAATCTGTTTAAGACGAAAGCCTTTTATGAGGTAATAGATAATGAAAAGAAAAGAAATGGGATAAGGAAAAATAAGCCCTATTTCGTATATTCATGTATTCAAGACCTTGTTAAAAAAATACAATGTCTTGAAGGAAAATATTAAATAAATCTTTCTGATAGAATAAAAACAGAGTATAAACTAAGGCAAATATGAGGCATGTGTCCTGTCAGTCAACTGGCCATAGTGCTTCTAAGTTTTGCTACTGCTCACATGTTATCTTTACGAATTGCTACATCATTCCCTATCTCACAAGCCTTTCGATTTCATCTTTCAGTGTGAAAACTTTGTCAGTGCTACGGCCATGGTCTCGGTGAAAATCAGACCACTGGGCCAAATTCCTTTTGTTCGAAGGAGCCTTCATATTCTCAGGCCAGTTGAGCAATTTTTCTTCTTTAATGGACTAAAAAATATCTTCAATTTTATAGGTTAATGGGATATAGGCCTCAAACCCTTTTTTTACCCTCTCCATATTCCTATTTTGGTTCTTGCATAAGGACTCTAAGGTAGTGTCTTCTACGGCTGCGACCACGATGGTTATAATAAAAACCTTGGGTACTGTAACTTCTAACATAAGAATTCTTTGGGTTAGAAAGTTGACCTAAGTCTGGAGTGATGCATGGATGTGATACAGATGGTTGAGGTGGTTGTACAACTTAGCAATCTCACTTTCATTTATGCACTTTGGCTGGATTCTCCTTCCATTTCTGTTTTGTTAGTCTTTAATTAATTAATATATATATATATATATATATATATATATATATATATATATATAAGAGTGAGTAATGAAATAAATGTAGAGGATGTAGTTTTTGGTGATCTGCTAATTAATACTACCATGGCTGCGGCATGTTGAACATATAAGGTTACTGCCAAGGACTCTCTAAGGGAGTTCACTAGAGCTAAGTGCGAGGACAATTTTACCATATCTTCTTCCAAGTGATGAAAGGAAGCTATGCATCATTTCCAAATAAACGAGTTAGGACACTCAAATAATTTACTTTCCAGGTCGCATCTTACTGGCTGCAGTGCAACGCGATTCCAAGGACCCTCGAGATGGGTTTAATCCATATAATAATATGAAAAACGCACCTACTAAGGGTCTACTAGGGAAAAAATAGTCCTCAGGTGCAAAGAATTGCATAATTATGGTAGAAAATCCAAAGTAATGGGTAGATCCCATCCCTAACTACCCACCTTGGTAAGGCTATAGTGTGACAAACCGAATATAATTATGATAGATTATATTTAAATTATGATTACCTTATGTGATATGAATAATGTGTTATTAGTATATCTAATGTTAAGCGATTAGGGTTAGTATAGTCCTACTTTCATAAATCATGAAATGTCGAATTATTTCCAAACACAAGATTTTGTTATTTTCGGTAGAAATGTTCCTGTTGGAGACTAGTTTTTACCCTTATAATATAACAATTGACTCAAGTGAAAACTATATAGTTATATATATATATATATATATATATATATATATATATATATATATATATATATATATATATATATATGAGTTAGGTTTTATACAAAACAAACGGAATATCAAACGGATGTCCGAGTACGAAGCTAGCTCGAATTTACGAATAAGGGGCAAATCTATCCATTCCCTTTTAAGTGGTATATTGTCTTTTAATGTTTTAATATGATTGGTTAGCATGGGAGGCAGCCTTTTCTGATTTAAAACTCTTTTTATAACCTATTTATTCATCAAATAAAACCCTAGGTTCAGTTTTGTAGAATTTTTTCTTGAGGAAAGAGAAAGTGGTAGTTTAAGGAAGAAAAGATTACAAGAAAAGCTAGAAAAATTCCAAGAAAGTACTTAAAGTGTTTCCAAGGTATAATTATTTGATTAATATTATTTTAATCTTGTATTATACTTATTTAAAATTATATAAGTCGTGAATGATTGATTAAAATTCCATCCTCCTTTGTGATAATAAGTATTTGTTCACATGTGAGATAAGTGGTGTATGTAGCCCGTATTGCTTGTTATTGAAATCCCTTGTATTCAAACTTAAATATATTTTTCTGTGCTTGTTGGAATTGAAAATTAAAATTGGATATGCAACTAGACTTATATATATATATCATATCCAAAAATTAGAATTTAACTCCTTGTGGTTGGGCCTTGGTGATGGTTTCTAGTTGGTACATAGTTGCGATTTGTATATATAATTTTGATATGCCCCGAGTTTGGTCAAGATTTTGACATAGCAAATGAAGTCAAATAATTATGAAAATTTAATTATGTACTATCTAGTATGTGTATTGAAAATGGGTGGAAAATCATGGAAATTTATGCTGGAGAAAAATTATGAAAATTATTGGAAGTTGAAGGAACAATAGAGGAGCTTATGGGGAAGATTGAATAGGTTGTAAAGAAATGGTCATAAATTGCTCTAGGAAGCTTGAAAAATTTCACTGGCACTTGTAATGGAAAGTATATTCGGATATGTTTTCATATTGATAAGATTGGACACCTTTATATGTAAAATTTATGAATATGGTATGGTTAAGTATGTCGGAAAATAATTTGAGGCCATACTGGATACCCCATGAAGTAATATTTTTATTTGCTCCTTCCCAAGGGTATTTTGAATAAATGTTTCATTTGTATATATATTGAGAAGTATACTTTTATGTTTACTTGATTTTAGTTATAAATTTCTTATGAGGTAGTTTCTATGGTTGAATGTTCATAACCTTATCAACATATATACCATTGTTTAGTGTTTACACATGTTTCATGGAATGTGACTTGAGTAGAATTATATTATTGTTGTATAGTCATTGAAAGTTACATAGATACATTAATATAATACATATGATTGATATTCAATACTGATTTATTTGGATTAACAGGTGTAAGGTCAAATCAACCCAGTTCATCTCCACCTGAAGGAAACATGAATACATAGTTGACAACCCAATGTGAGTGTACTTATTGAGTTGATTATGGATATGATGTGTATGTATTATATGTTGAGATGAGATGGCTTATTAAAAGTCACGAGATGTTGAGATGTTATGGCTTATTAAAAGTCAATAGATTTTGAGATGTTATGTCTTTACAAAAGTCAAGATATGTTGTGTTGCTATGCAATTCAGGAAATGTTAGGTTATTAAAACCTATGGATATGATTATTTCCTATGGGCAGGAGATGCAAGGTTTATTAGCTCCGGATATGTATATGGACTAATTTGGCACAAAGATAGATATATTTATATGTTGAGATGATAATATAGTACTTTTACTATATATAAATGTAGTACATTCACTGAGTTTTTAAACTCATGATTTTATATGTTTACATTTTCAGGTTTTGAAGCTGCCACTGCTAGGTCTAGGAGGTTGAGTGAATTGTAGTAGGGTCTCTTAAGTTTTGTTTTATACATTGTACTAGTTTTAATTAAGTTAAATAGTATGGGAGTTTTGTATAAATCATGTCTCCTTAAAACGATTGGATTTATAGTATTCCTTATTTTAACCTTGAAGTTGTTTTAACGTGTATTACAATATAAATAAATGAATAATAAATGTGGTTTGCGAACTATTTAGTTAATTATATCCTAATGGGGTTAAGGTGTGACAACTTGGTATCAGAGCTTTAGGTTTTTATATTCTCTGGTTAAGTGTCTAGATGTGGCAGTGGCGGAAATAGTGTGGTGTGGGTCATTTATATTAACTTGTGAGACATACTAACCATTATGTTAGAAATAAAGGTTGTATTATTGTTTCTGTAATTATGGTTTATAACAGATAGTAAGATATGGAAGGAGAAAATGTTCATGAGAGGATGGATGAGGATTCTTCAAATACAATAAACTAACAAAATCCAAATAATGTAAAGGGGGCACCTGAACAACTTACAATATGCAGAGAATGGATCGTTCCATGACTTTAATGGAAAAACAACAAAACATGTTTATGATGCAAATAGCATAACAACAAGCCAAGTGCTTGGAGGAGCAAACTTTGTCCATAAGAAAAATGGAAATACAACGAGAGGAGAAGAATACTCTATACGATAAGTTTATCAAATTGAAAACCCCAGCATTCTCAAGTTCTGTAGATCCTTTAAAAGTTGAGGCTTTAGTTAGAGACACGAAAACTATCTTCGGGGTGATGAATGTACCTGGTGCGCAGAAGGTAATTTTGGCTACTTTGATGTTAAAGAGTGAAGCTAAATATTGGTGGGAGTCTTCCAAAAATTTATTGCTTACTCCGGGGGGAGGTCAGGAAATTACTTAGAATTCCTTTATTAAAGCCTTCTATGAAAAGTATTTTCCTCGTATGTATCAGAAGAAAAAGGAGAGAGAATTTTTATCATTGACCCAGGGGAATATGTCAGTCAGGGAGTATGAAACTAAATTTATATCTTTGTCTCAATTTTTATTTCGTTTCTTACATGATGAGGATGATAAATGCACCAGATTTCTGGATGGGTTGAATCTGGTTATCAAGTCTAGACTCACTGCACTTGAAATAGAAGATTATACTTCTTTAGTTAACAAGGCTATGATGGTTGAAGGAGATGTTAATGATGCAATAAAGAATAGGGAACACATGGGAAAGAGGAGTAGATTTGATCCATCTCAGCAAAAGGAAGGTAATATAGAATACTCAAGACAGGGGAGTCAAAGATTTCAGCATGGTAGAGGGACTAGAAATTATGTTCAGAATATGAAACCAAGCAGTTTTAGGGGTGTGGGACTGACGGGCCAACAGAATAGACAACAGGAGAATACGAATGGGCAGTATAAGCATATTACATGCTCTTTTTGCAAAGATGAGTTCCATATCAGTCCAGATTATCCCAAGTTAAATGGGGGTAGAGTGTTATAACTGTCATCAAATTGGTCATACCAAAAAGAACTGCCCTATGCTAATAGGAGGGGGTCAATTAGCTACAGCTAGTCGAGGTTCGTCACCTGGAAGAATAAGGAGAGGAGGATATAGATGACAGGCTAGTGGTTCCAAGGCTATGGGAAGGATATTTTATATGACTTTACAAGATGATCAGGCTACTCCAGAGGTGGCGACATGTACATTTTCCATCTTGAAAAAACATGCTTATGTGCTTATTGATACAGGTTTTACTCATTCATTTATAGTACTGTCATTTACCATGCATTTGTGTAGAACATGTTCTTATCTAAATTGTGGTTTATATATTTCTACACCTATTGGGGATGTGATGTTAGTAGAACCTTTGTATAAAAATTGTGTATTATATGTGGGGGAGAGGGAGTTGACTATTGATTTAATTCCACTAGATATTCAAGATTTTGATATAATCTTAGGTATGGACTGGTTATCTTCCTACCATGCATCGATTGACTGGTTTCGTAAGGAGGTTACATTTAATATGCTCGGGGAGGAAGAATTCAAATTTACTAGGGAAAGAAATGTGGTTCCAAATTTTCTTATTTCTTCCCTTCGGGTGAGGAAATGTTTCAATAGGGGTTGCCAAGGATTTTTAGCATATATTATGGATACAAACAGGGAATTAAAAAAATTAGAATATATCGCAGTAGTTAAGGATTTTGCAGATTTGTTCCTAGATGAATTACCAGGGTTGCCACCTAGCAGAGAGGTAGAGTTTACTATTGAATTAGTGTTTGGTACAACTCCAGTTTCTATTTCCCCATATAGAATAGCAACTGTGGAACTAAAGGAGTTAAAGGTTCAACTACAAGATTTTCTATATAGAGGTTTTATTCGACCCAGTGTATGACCATGGGGTTCTCCGGTATTATTTAAGAAGAAGAAAGACAACACCATGCATCTTTGCATTGATTATCGACAGTTGAACAAGGTAACTATTCGAAATAAATATCCATTGCCTCGTATTGATGATTTATTTGATCAATTACAGGGTGCTAAAGTGTTTTCAAAATTGATTTGAGATCGGGTTATCATCTATTAAGGGTGAGAGATTTTGACATTTCTAAGACAACTTTTCGTTCTCACTATGTCATTATGAATATTTGGTAATGCCATTTGGGTTAACAAATGATCCTGCGGTGTTTATGGATTTAATGAATCGAGTGTTTCATAATTTCATAGATTAGTTTGTGATTGTCTTTATCCATGATGTTTTGATATACTCACCTAGCCAAGAGGAACATGAGAAGAATCTAAGAGTTACATTGCAAGTTTTGTGAGATAGTCAATTGTTTGCTTAGTTTAGAAAATGTAAGTTTTGGTTAAATCAGGTAGTATTTCTGGGGCATGTTGTTTCGAGAGATGGAATTTATGTTGACCCTAAGAAGGTAGAGGCAATTGTGCAATTGGAAAGACCAAGAAATGTAACGGAGATAAGGATTTTTCTAGGGTTGGCTAGCTATTATAGAAGATTCATAAAGGGGTTTTCATCTATAGCCTTACCGTTGACTAAATTAACCCGAAAGGAAGTGATGTTTGTGTGGAGTGATGAATGTCAACACAACTTTGAAATGTTGAAAAATAGACTAGTATCAACTCCAGTTCTCACTGTTCCATCTAGTGGAGAAGGTTTTATGATTTATACCGACGCTTCACATAAGGGTCTGGGTTGTGTTTTCATGTAACATGAAAAGGTAATTTCTTATGCATATAGATAGTTAAAGGATCTTGAAAGTAATTATCCTACACACGATTTAGAACTTACGACTATTATTTTTGCCTTAAAATTATGGAGACATCATATACATGGAGAGACTTGTGAAGTTTTCACTAACCATCAAAGTTTGAAGTATTTATTTACACAGAAAGACTTGAATTTGAGACAAAGACGTTGGATGGAGTTAATTAAAGACAATGATCGTACCATTCACCATCATCCCGGGAGGGCCAATGTTATTGGAGATGCTTTAAGTCGGAAGTCATTAGGGAGGTTATCTTGTATTAAATGTGCACGGTTTGGAAATATTATTGAATTAAGACTGATGGGAATAGAGTTGAACTTAACTAAAATGGGGACATTAATTGCACACATTACAGTGAGACCTTTACTGAAAGAACATATACGAAATTTACAAATCAGTGATCCATTCCTTGAGAAGAAGAAACGGGAAATCCTGGATGGTAAAGAGAGTGACTTTGAAATTAAGAATGATGAATCGTTGTGTTATAAAAACAGAATTTGTGTACCGAATGATCCATCCTTAAATAAGGATGTATTAGAAGAGGAACATAGTTCTATTTACTCTATGCATCCTGGAGGTACCAAAATGTATAGAGATTTGAAAGAGTATTACTGGTGGAATAATATGAAATGTGAGATTGCAGAATTTGTAGCTAAATGTTTATTATACTAACAAGTGAAGGTAGAGCATTAGAAGACGACATGATTTTACAGTCATTGCCTATTCCAGAATGGAAGTGGGAATATATAACGATAGATTTTTTTATAGGATTACCACGATCATAAAAGGGGCATGATTATATATGGGTTATTGTAGACCGATTGACAAAGTTAGCCAATTTTCTTTCAGTTAAGATGACCTACACTGTTTACAAGTATGCACGTATATACGTTGATGAGATTATCCGTTTACATGGGGCGCCAGTGTCAATAGTATCAGATAGAGATCCAACGTTCACTTATAATTTTTGGCCTCATTTATAGAATGCCCTAGGCATAAGTTTGGAGTTCAGTACTGGATTTCACCCACAAACCGATGGGCAATTAAAAAGGACAATTCAAATATTAGAAGACATGTTATGAACCTGTGTATTTGACTTCAAGGGTAGTTGGGATGACCTTTTTCCATTGATGGAATTCTTGTATAATAATAGTTATCAGTCCACCATTGGTATGTCTCCTTTTGAAGCTTTATATGGGAGGATATGTAGAACGCCATTATGTTGGGATGAAGTGGGTGAAAGGAAAATTTTGGGTCTTGAATTGATAGATATGACAATCAAAAAGATTAAAATGATTCGGGAACGGATAAAGATAGCGCAAAGCAGACATACATTTTATGCAGATAAGAGGAAGTATCCATTGGAATTTTAAAAGGGGGATTTTTTATGCCTATGTATTTCACCATGAAAAGGCATTATGAGATTTGGGAAAAAGGGGAAACTAAGTCCAAGATACATTGGACCATATAAAGTGTTGAAAGAATTAGGACCCTGGCATATAGATTAGCATTACCTTCAAAGTTTTCCCGTTTACATGATGTGTTTCACGTATCGATGCTTCGTAAGTATTTGGTAGATCCATCTCATTAATTGAAAACTCAACCTGTTGAATTGAAGGAAGACTTGTCGTACATCGAGGAACCCGTGGAAATTATTGATCGTAAGGAGCAAGTATTAAGGAATAAAGTTATTCCCTTATTTAAAGTGATGTGGATGAGCCATGGAATTAAATAAGCAACTTGGGAAATGTAGGATAGCATAAAGATACAGTATCCCCATTTTTTTGGTAAGTGACATTCATATTAAATTTCGGGGATGAAATTTTCTAGGAGGGAAATTGTAACAACCCGGATATAATTATGATAGATTATATTTGAATCATGCTTACTTTATGTGATATGAATAATGTGTTATTAGTATATCTAATGTTAAGCGATTGGGGTTAGTATAATTCTACTTTCATAAAACATGAAATGTCGAATTATTTCCAAACACAAGATTTTTTTATTTTCGATAGAAATGTTCCTGTTGGAGACTAGTTTTGACCCTTATAATGTAACAATCGAGTTAAGGTGAAAACTATATAGTTGTAGATATATGAGTAAAGTTGCAAACAAAATAAACGGAACATTAAACGGATGTGCGAGTAAGAAGCTAGCCTGAATTTATGAACAAGGGGCAAATATGTCCATTCCCTTTTAAGTGGTAAATTGTCTTTTAGAAAACAAAATGTTTTAATTTAATTGGTTGGCATGAGAGGAATCATTGTCCGACTTAAAACTCTTCTTCTAACCTGTTTCTTCAGCAAATAAAACCCTAGGTTCATTTTGTAGAGTTTTTTCTTGAGGAAAGAGAAAATAGAAGTTTAAGGAAGAAAATATTACAAGAAAAGCTAGAAAAATTCCAAGAAAATACTTAAAGTGTTTCCAAGGTATAATTATCTGATTAATATTGTTTCAATCTTTCATTATAATTATTTCAATGTATATATATCGTGAATGATTGATTAAAATTCCATTCTCCTTTGTGATAATAAGTATTTGTTCACATGTGATATAAGTGGTGTATGTAGCCCGTATTACTTGCTATTGAAATCCCTTATATTTAAACTTACATATATTATCATATCTGAAAATTAGAATTTAACTCCTTGCGGTTGGGCCTTGGTGATGGTGTCAAGTTGGTACTTAGTTGCTGTTGGTATATTTAATTTCGATATGCCTTGAGTTTGGTCAAGATTTTGACATAGCAAATGAAGTCAAAAAATTATGAAACTTTAATTCTGTACTATTTAGTATGTGTATTAAAAATGGGTGTAAAAACATGGAAATTTATTCTAGAGAAAAATTATGAAAATTCTTGGAAGTTGAAAGAACAATAGAGGATCTTGTGGGGCCGATTTAATGGGAAGCTTGAAAAATTGCACCGTCACTTGTAATGGAAATTATATTTAGATATGTTTTCATATTGATAAGCTTGGACACCCGTATATGTACAATTTATGAATATGGGATGGTTAAGTATGTAGGACAATAATTTGAAGCCATACTGCATACCCCATGAAGGAATGTTTTTATTTGCTCCTTCCCAAGGGTATTTTGAGTACATGTTTCATGTGTATATATATTGAGAAGTATACTTTTATGTTTTCTTGAATTTGGTTATAAATTTCTTATGAGGTAGTTTCTATGGTTGAATGTTAATAACCTTATTAACATATATACCATTGTTTAGTCTTTACACATGTTTCATTAGGTGTGACTTGAGTATAATTATATTGTTATTGTATAGCCATTGAAAGTTAAATAGATATATTAAGATAATACTTATGATTGAGATTCAGTACTTATTTAGTTGGATTAACAGGTGTAAGGTCAAATCAGCCCAGTTCATCTCCACTCGAAGGAAACGTGAATACATAGTTGACAACCCAATGTGAGTGTACTTACTGAATTGGTTATGGATATGATGTGTATGTATTATATGTTGAGATTATATGGATTATCAAAAGTTAGGAGATGTTGAGATGTTATGGCTTACTAAAAGTCAAGAGATGTTGAGATGTTATGGCTTTATAATAGTCAAGATATATTGAGTTGCTATGCAATTTATGAGATGTTAGGTTATTAAAACCTATGGATATGAGTATTGCCTATGGGCAGAAGATGTGGGGTTAATTAACTCCTGATATGTATATGGCCTAATTTGGCACAGAGATGGATACATTGATATGTCGAGATGATAATATAGTACTTTTACTATCTAGAAATGTAGTACATTTAGTGAGTTTGTAAATTCATTGTTTTATATGTTTACTTTTTTAGGTTTTGAAGCTGCAATTACCAGGTTTAGGAGGTTGAGAATATATTAGTTAGGTTTCTTAAGTTTTGTTTTATACATTGTACTAGTTTTAATTAAGTTAAATGGTATGGGAGTTTTGTATAAATTATGTCTCCTTAAAACGATTGAATTTTTAGTATTCCGTATTTTAACCTTGAAGTTGTTTTAATGTGTATTACAAAATAAATAAATAAATAATAAATGTCATTTGTGAACTATTTAGTTAATTATATCCTAATGGGGTTAAGGTGTGACATATAGCCTTTTTGTTCTTTTCAACACTTTCTATGTAAGTTAGCATCATTGGGGTAAAAAAATAGATCTAAGTGATTAGCACCCAAAAGTGTTATATTTATACCCCGAATAGATGCATTTTAGTCGTCCATTTGTAATAAAAATGGTTTTATGCGCGTAAATTGTTAATGTGCAGGGTTGATTGCAGTTGCAGTGTCAAAAGTGTTATTTCAAGGCAAATTGCATCAAGAATGGGGCTAATACCCTGTCCCATAACCTTAGCCGAGCCTAAACTAGCCCCTAAACCTACCCCGAAGCCCGTGTGTGTTTAGTTTTTGCCTTTTTAATTTTTTTTAGATTTTTAGTTTGAGTCCTTTTATTTTTAGGATTTATTTTAGATTTTTAGAATTTATTTGCATTTTTTCTAGTTCTTTTTATTTTTTATTTAGTGTAATTTTATTTTGATTTTTATTAGTTTTTAGTTTTTATTTTATTTTGTCTTATTTTATTAAGATTAGTTTTTTTAGGAATTCATTTATTTTCAGTTTTATTAGATTTTACATTTTTTTAGGATTTTAGTTTTTATTTTTTTATTTTCATTTATTTTTCTTTCATTTATTTTATTATTTGAGTCCATATTTTATTTTTAGAGTAGGATTTTATTTCTAGGCTTTTATTTTTATTAGTTTTATTTTTTAGTATTATTTGTTTTTAAGGGTCCAAATTAAACACGCACATAAACCCACTAATACACACATACCCCTCACTATCTTACACTTAACTTACACCTTAAACAAATCCCTAAGACATACCATATATCCCATGATCCTCACCTACACACTAACCACTCCCACATCATCTTCTTCCCTACACCCTTTTCACTCTCTTTCCTCTCACCTAAACCACCATAACCAAAAACTTTAAACCACACCCATTAAACCCACTAAAACCCAACCTCTCTCATCCTCAAACCACTAGTTCCATCCCGTCGCTGGAAACCTCCAATCAATTTCTTGTCAACTCCCGACCCAACTCTCGAAACCCAAAGCCCGAGATCCCTATAAACCTAGCCTCTAACCCATGTAAACCCAAAAACCATTTCAATCTGCCACCCGAGCTCGCCCAAACACGGGATCTACTCAAACCCGATCCACCCGAGACCCTCGGTTCAAACCCATAGCCATCGCGTCCCTAACCCAACCCAAATCTCGAAACCTAAAACCATGAGGAACCTTGGAGCCACCAAGTCGCCATCTCCTGTCCACCATACCCGACGCGACCCGGGAACCCCTTGCCCCACATGTGCGACCAACAACCCGAAACACCACATCCAAAGCCTTTAAACCCATTTCATTATCCAAAGACAAACACGATTTTTTCTCACCTATTAACAAACATAAAGCCAAGGCCCAAAAAAAACCAAATAAACCCACATGTTTAAATCATATGTCTTTTAAGCCATTTACCCTTTTTCCCTCATTACCCCTAACTAGCACTTTTAACCCAATACCCAAAATAAACCCATAACCAAACTTGATTTTTATTCCCTCACAACTCACAACACACATGCCCATTTGTGTGCTAATTCCTAAATTAACCTCATCTTTGTCTTCCCATTATTACCCCTAGCTCCATGTGCACTATTTAAGGAAGACTTGATGACCCAATTTTGGAGGCTTTTGGATAGAGAATTCTAGAGAGAGTTAGAGTAGAAAATAAATTAGGATAAACAATATTTTGTAAATAGTTTTATTTTATTATTTTTATTTTTGTTAGAGATTTGTGATGATAAATTGTGAGTAATTCAATTGAGTATTATATTGATTTGATTATTGTTGGATGCTCATACTGGATGGATGGTGCTTGATTTCAAAGAAATTAGAGTTCAATTTTACTTCAAGAGATTGGGTTTGATTGTTCTCTTCTCTTCTATTACATTTTATTAGTCTTTCAAGGGGTGGAGTGAACCCTTATTTGATGTTATTTTAATTTAATTAGTTTGATTAATTAAAAATTCCCTTTGAATGTTAATTTTGATCTCTCACCCTTAAATTTACACCTCGAGAGAGGGTAATTGATTTTCAAGAACTAGAGATAGGGGTTTCTTATGTGATTTTATTACTTGAATTTCAACTCCGTTTTCATTCTCTAAGATGTACATAAACTTTGATGAATCGATCCTAGCGGGTGATTAATTAAAAGGATTGTATATCTATTTTCTAGAGTCGTGGGAGGTTAAACTTAATTTTTTAAAAGATTACTATTAAAATTACACTTGCAACGAGAGTCAGTTTGTAATTTTGATATTAATTTGGGAGAAATCAAATAATTAAATTAATTAGTTAGAATAGCTAAAATTTGTGGTGTCATCCCACTCCTTGATTGATCTCACATTTATTTACCTCACTTTGACTCTTCTTTTAGTGTTAGACTTAGTTCATATTTTTAGTCACTTTTTAGTTTGTTCTTTACATCTTTGATTTTGTTAGTGCTATTTCATATTCTCACAAAAATTATTTTAATATTGAAAAACCTTAAAAAATAGAAAAAGTAAATAGCCCCCCCCCCCCCCCCCCCCAAAAAAAAATATAAATAAAATAAAAGTGAATTACAATTGTTTTCCCCTTGCTTTACCCCCTTGATATGGATTGATAACCTTACTTACCTCCACTCTTTAGTTTGATATTATTTTGTAGGTAATCGAGGATTTTGATTAACATGTCTTAAACAACGACAAACATCCACAAAAGTCGAGTTATCACTAAGGTAAAAAAAAAGGAGACTAAAGAGTATATATGAAAATATGCAATATCCAACTAAGGGTGTATGTGCGACATACGAGCTATATAACCAAACCTCATCTACGGGATGATGACCCAGGGGGTCACCATGAGTGAAATAAGGTGCTAAGAACCCAAAATATAGAGAAATAAGATAGAAATACCTTGTTCACATAGGCGGCGTTAGATTGTTGATATGAGAAATCGGACACACATCGTTCTCATACAAAGAAGTCAAGTTTAATATAGATATATGCAATTAATGAGAGGCAAAACACAAGATATATTGTGGTTCGGTTATTAAAGCGAGCCTCCGTCCACTTTGTTTCCCCACTCTCATTATATACACATTGTAGTACAAGCTTACATAGTCATGAAAGACATACAATAGAGTTAAGAGGGGGGAATACATGTTTGTAGCGGTTTCGGGTAGGATGGGGAGATGACTACAAGGTAGGTGAGTATCCCCCAAGATGTATTAGGGTTGTGTTGAGAGTTTGGCAGGGCTTCGCCAAGAGTGGTTGTCTCGGATCTGGATTTTGAACCCCCTATCTTGAGGTGTGGACCTCTATTTATAGGAGGTATGTAAGATGTATCATTTTCCCTGAGCACGTGACATGTACATAATCTTGAAGAGCGATCCCTTTGATGGGGAAGTAGTTATGAATTGGGGTCTGTGACCTATTTGATCCCAGACAATGTCTACTCCAAGGTGCATTGGCCTAAAAGGCAGACAAATCCTGTAGGTTCCGCAGCATGTCTAGAACACGGTAGGGTTTGTAAATGGGGAGCCAGAGAATCATAAGGGCTCGGCATCCAAGCTCTGGGTAGTAGCCTTCTGTTAGTATGTGCCTCGACGGGGACCGTATTTGTCATATAATTATGCCCCCAAGTCATAGTGCCAAGGGGAAATTTAGTACTGCGACTTAATGTGATACCGTGGATACCACGATGTGTAATCATTGCAGTGCAACCTCTTATAAACTGACGTTTCACCTTCCTGCGCCCTCTTATATAAATGGGTCTGACCATAGCCTTCATTAATTTTTCCAAATCCTTGAGAGCGAACAAGAACGAATCTATGTCACTCCATCCTTTGTGTTTTTCGACGAGTTTTTGGCGGAGATTTATTGTTCTGTAAGGGTTGAGAAATCATCGTCCATCGATTTCCAGGTAACTTTTGGATCAACTCTTAATTTCTCTTTTATGTTTTCTAGTATTTCTGTCTTGATAAATGGTTTTGATTCTCATGCTTGAACCCTTAATAAATGAATTATCTGAATCCATAATAAACAAATTTTTTGAATCCATAATAAATGATTTTTCTGCAATGAATCTTTTTTCTTGAACCAAGTGTGTGGTTATTCGAATAGTATTTGAGTTTAAACGATTGAATGTGTTGTGGAATTTGATTTTATTGGATTTGTATTTGAATAGGATTAGGGTTAGAACACAACACCCATTCATGTCATTCTTGGAAAAAAACTTTAGGGTTTAAGTTTTGAATCCTCTCAATCTGAGAGTTTGAACATGTGACATGTTTATCCATTGACCGCGGCAAGCTTAGGGTCTTCATATGGTAATATCTGATGCGACCATACTTTAACTTCTGCCAACAATTACTTAATCTTTGGATAGGAATCTCTGGCACTACCTGTAGCTTTTCCTGAACTCATCAAAACACCCTTAGCCGCAGTCTATCCTTGTAGACTGCTTAGGTGGGGCACCAAATTCTTTTAGGGCCATTTTTATGGTTGCATCTTCCATATTAGATATAGATCTTTCTTTTCCTTTGCTTCAATTATTTCAGAATCTCCAGACTCCTTTATTATTTTGCTAGTAAATACCGCGGACTCTAAAAGTCTCTTCTGACCATAGTGGTTGCGACACCTAACTGCGGAGCACTTCTACTTTTCAGGTTTTGCCGTAGCTCTATGAGTTAAGATCCTTCAGAGTTTTTAAACGACTTCTAGAGAAATAAATTCACACTCCCCTCCTAAGATTCATTTGATAAAGCCTTTTCAGGCTATTGGGCCCTGCACACTCAAAGATTTCCCAAATTGTGTAGTCCTTGAATCTGATTCCGCGGACTCTACTACCTGTAGGAATACTACTGAGGCTGCGGCTATAGAAGAAGATACTAATTCCAGCAACCATCCTGTTGAATCAGAGGCAACAGAAGTTGGGCCTTTTGAGGCCAGAGATATGGTAGTTGGTCCATGTAATAGGACAAAGACAATTCCTACCGCCCTAAACGTCCACTGTATTATGAACAATGAGCGGATAAATTAAGTTATCGTGACATTTGAGTTTTTTGATGGATTAATTATTTCCACTCCTTTTGCTGAGCAAAAAGCATGTTATGCCGTTCCTAATGATGGGATTTGCTTCCCCTTTCATGCCTTTGTCTATGAGTTGCGGCTTCCTGTGCCAGTTTCTATCAGGATAAGCTTCAGTGCCATGAACTTGGCACCAACCTAACTAGACCTAAATGGATGGAGGGTTATACTTGCGTCAACAGTGCTTTGGAGAAAAAAATTCTCAAGGGATATTACTCCTACGGAGTTCTTTCACTTCTACCAGCCAAGGAGAACTCTGTAAGTTTGTATGGTACTATTATTTTGCCTTGTGAAAGAACGATGAGGTTTTATATACTGGGAGGCCTTCCAGTGTAAAGAACTGGAAAGAAAAATATTTTTACATTTCTGGAGAGGGATGGAAAATCCATACAGAAGAGTTTGAGACACATAGAATATCGCGGCAGTGGGGACGCCCCTCCAAGCTAGGTGAGCACGTGTCGCAGCCTTTACACAGCGCTGAATAACTTTTCTTGCAGTTTCTTTATTTGCCTCCCTTTGATGTTTCCTGCAGTATATATTGGTATTAACATTTGTGCAGCCCTTGATTATCTCCCACTCAATAGCAGGTAGTAAAAAAGAGTTGCGAAGGCTGCACACATTTGTGGTGTGGATAAAAAATTCAATACCCTGGTGACTTATGCATCTATTTTTTAATAAGGCTACTTCATCAATAAAAGCGTACCAAAAAGAATGGTTGCGAAAGGTAATGATTTATACTTCACCTTAACTTTTCCGCAAAAGGTACTTTAATATAATCCTTACATTGTTATTTTTTAAGGAGAGGAGATAGGCAGAGAACTCTTGGATGCCCAGCTGGTAGAAATGGATGATGATGCCATTATCCTCAACAATGCTTCCAGAAAAGGTAGAAAAAGGAAGAGATCCCAGAAAGGGAAAGAGGATGCGAAAGAAAAAGGGGTTGTACCTGGTGATAGTGCTGTTGTGGATGCTCAAACAAATACTGCAACGGGGAGGAACATGCCTCTACACGCTATCCAATGCATAATGATGATGCCGCGACCTCTGAAAGAGAGGGCCAATTTGATGATAACATTGGCGATCACTTGGATATGGCAGGCTTGTTACCATTTGAGTTAAAACTCCGAGTCGGACGTGACCCTTCACATGTTATTTCTTCTAACTCTTCCCCTTCATAGACTATCATGGTCGTGAATGCCAACTTTCCACCTCTTCAAAGTCGCCAAAGTGTTGGCCCTAATGGTTGTCCACGGTCTCAGTTGAGGACTCCAAACCCTCAGTCTTCCTGGGATATAACTACCAGGGCTACCTATGAGATACAGGGGGTACCAAACAATGAAGACCATGAACACTCTAAAGAGTATGCCCTCCACCGCCTGCTACGGGTAAGGACTATTTCTTTTCCTTTCACTTCATTTTTCTACAGTATATTATTTTCTAACATACAATTTTCAGGCCGCGGACGTTGTCATGTCCCAAAGGATAAAATATGAAGGCCTTTATAAGATGATGGAACCCGCGAAGAGAGTTCATGTGGATAATTTTGAGAATGCCAAGACTTCATCCTTTAATGCAGACAAATAATATTCTGCTACGGCACTCAAAGCTGCACCGATGGATTGGGAGGCTACCATCAAGGAAAATGATGCATCTGAACAGAACTTCACCACGGCTGCATCATCTCTTCAAGCTTCTAAATCCAAGGTTGTAGAGGCTTCCAAATAGGCCATCAACTTCGAGAGACAACTAAAAAAGCTTAAATAAAAGTATGACCAATTGCAGCAAAGCAACACCTCTGTTCTCCAATAAAAGGAAAGTGAACATTCCGCAGTCGTGAAGCAGACGAAAGATTCTCATGATGTAGCCTTAACTCAAGCTACAGATAATGTCGTGGCTGCATACAGGAAATCCAAGGATTTATATTTGACAAATAACAAAGCCTATCTCCGTAGCTTTCAAGAGTTCAGGCATAGGGTGTAGAAGAATTTCCCTTATTCCAAGGAACTCATCATGTGTTGGAGGTTGGGAGATGCTGAGCACAACACATATGTGGAGGAGATAAGGGCTGCAGTAAAGGCAAGGGCCATGCAGTAGATTGAAGCAGAGGCCACGAAATGGGATGATGAGACAGAGACAACTACTAATAGTGAAGAAAAAGATGAAGACAATGATGCAGCATCATAGCTTTTTAATCTATTAAATCAGTTTTAGGTTGTAATGAATTTTTTCTTGAACTAAACTTTATATATGGCTGTGGCCATTCTTCTAATTTTGAACTCGAATTCTCAAATAGGGTTGCGCCCTTTTTTTTCCAACTGTAGCCATAATAAATATATTTAACTTTTTCCCGCATGCTTCTTATCTCTGATTCTTGAATACTTGAATGATTTACTTTGCTTCATTTTTGTATGTTTTGACTTCTTGAATGAACTTGAATGCATTCCCTTCAAAAATTAATTATATGGGAGATAGGGCCGCAACCAATTCTCTTAAAAGAATTCTTTGAATGGAGCTGCAGCCACTTGTTTTTGCCTTTGATTTTCTCATGATTTGCATTTACAATGAGCCCCTAATCCATGGTGAAAAAGGAAAATGGACTTTTATGAATCTTCTAAGTCTTGGTACCATTAGAAATTTTTGTGGCTACGGTTTTGTTTCATGCCTGCCACTGCATCCGAGTTGATATTGGATTTATATTGGGCTATGCACTCTTATCCATTATAGCTTTAATATTTTCATAATGCCATTACCACATCATGTCTTAGTCACTTTAATTGCATGAAGCTTCTTACGTAACTTCTTTAGTCATTTTAATTGGGTTATTATCAGGGCTCCCCTGGGCTAGGTATTATGAAGCTTCTCCAAGATATAATTGGATATGTATCAAGACATTCTTGGATTATTGAAGCATTCCAGAATCAAATAACGGGCATTAGTAGCCCCCATGGCTGAATAGGAGCATCCAAAAGAATATAACGAGCATTGTAAGCCCGCGTGGCTACATGACACATGTCGATAGCTGATAATGGGTATTGTAAGCCCCCGTGGCTAAATGACGCATGCCGACAGCTGAGAATGCGCATTATAAGCCCATGCGGCTAAAAAATGCATGCCAACAGCTGAGAACGGGCATTGTTAGCCCCCATGGCTAAATAACGCATGTAAAAAGCTGAGAATGGGCACGGTAAGCCCCCGTGGCTAATTGATGCATGCCGACAGCAAAGAATGGGCATTGTAAGCCCCTATGGCTAAATGACGCATGCCGACAGCTAAGAACGGGGATTGTAAGCCCCCGTGGCTAAATGACACATGCTGACAACTGAGAATGGGCATTATAAGCCCCCATGACTAAATGATGCCTGCCGACAATTGAGAACGGGCATTATAAGACCCCTTGCCTAAATGAAACATCCCAATATTGGGTACGGGCATTATAAGCCCCCATGTCTAGTCGAATCATCCCAAGAGCCGCTTTTTCCATCTTAAATATCATATGCATAGGCGCCATGAGGGGTGTTGTGAGACCATTAAGATAGTTATTGCCGAGATAATATGTTGTCTTCATTCGAAATCTATTTAAGATGAATGCCTTTTATAATGTGACAGATAAGAAAATAAGAGAAATGAGATATAGAAAAATAAGCCCTATTTCGTATATTCATGTATTCTTGACCTTGTTAGAAAAATACAAAATCTTAAAGGAAACATTTAAAAAAATCATTTCAACAAAAACAGAGTATAAACTAAGGTAGATATGAGGCATATGGACTATCAGTGAACTGCCCATAGAGTTTCTGAGAGTTGCTGCCTCTCTCATGTTATCTTCAGGAAGTGCTGCAGCATTCCCTATCTCACAAGCCTTTAAATTTCATCGTTCAGCGTGAAACATTTGTCAATTCTATGGCCATAGTATCGGGGAAAATAACATTACTAGGTATGGATCCTTTTATGGGCATGAGCCTTCATTTTCTCAAGCTACTTGAGAATTTTTTCTTCTTTGATGGACTCAAAAATAGGGTGGCCTCAAAGACTTTTTTCGCCCTCTCCATCTTTCTTTTTTGTTTATTGACTGCGGTCTTTGAGGCAGTGGCTTCTACGACTGTGGCCACAATGGGTGGTATAGTAACCTTGTATTGCAGCTTCCAACATAAGAACTCTTTGGGTCAGAAAGTTGACCTGAGTTTGGAGTGAGGCATGGCTATCATACAGATGGTTGAGGTGGTTGTACAACTGAGCAATCTCATCTTTCATTTCTGCGCTTTGACTGGATTCTGTTTCCATTTATTCTTTGTTAGTCTTATATATATATATATATTCTGAGATAAAACTAGCAAGTGTGAGTAATGAAAAAAATGTAGAGGAGATAACTATGTACAATAGCAGGGATGTAGTTTTTGGTGATCTGCCAATTAATACTACCGTGGCTGCGACATGTAGAACATATAAGGTTACTGCCGAGGCCTCTCCAAGGAAGTTCACCAGAGCTAAGTTCGAGGATAATTTTGCAATGTCTTCTTCCAAGTGATGAAAGGAAGCTATGCATCATTTCCAAATAAATGGGCTGCAACACTCAATCAAATTACTTTCCAGGTCGCATCCTGCTTGTTACAGTGTGACGAGTTTCGGAGGACCAAAAAGATGGGTTTAATCCATCTAATAATATGAAAGACACACCTACTAGGTGTCTACCAAGGACAAAACAGTCATCAGGTACAAAGAATTGCACAATTTCGGTAGAAACTCCTAGGTCATGGGTTAAGAAAGTAGTGAACGGACAGATCCCATCCCTAGCTACCCACCTTTTTAAGTCTATAGCCTTGTTATGATTTTTAACACTTTCTAGGTAAGGTAGCATCATCGAGGTAAACAAAAGAGATATAAGGTCATAAAAAAGGTGACCAAGGAGTAGATATGAAAATATGTGTTACCTAGATAAGGGTGTATGTGCAGAATACGATCTCGATAACCAAACCTCATCTACATGATGATGATCCAGGGGCCCCCATGAGTGAAATAAGGTACTAAGAACCTGAAATAGAGAGAAAAAAGATATTGTTACCATAGACGGTGCCAAATTGTTAATACGAGAAATCGTACACACATCGTTATCATACCAACAAGTCAAGTGTAATACAAATATAAGCAAGTAAAGAGAGACACAACACAAGATATAGAGTGGTTCGGCTATTAAAACAAACCTACATCCACTTTATTTACCACTCTCTTTATATACACATTATAGAACAAGTTTACATAGCTATGAAAGGCGTACAATAGAGTTAAGAGAGGAGAATACATGTTTGTAGTGGTTCAGGGTTGGTCGGGGAGATGACAACAAGGTGGGTAGTATCCCCAAGCTGTATTGGGGTTGTGTTGAGTTTGGTAGGGCTTCGCCAAGAGTGGTTGTCTCGGATCTGGATATCGATCCCCCTATCTTGAGGTGTGGACCTCTATTTATAGGAGGTATGTAAGCTGTGTCATATGCCTTGAGCACGTGACGTGTAAATAAGTATACAAATCAATCCATTTATGGTGCAGTAGCTGTGAATAGGGGGTTCCCAGGTAGCATCTACTCCAAGGTGTTGTGGCCTAAAAGTCAGACAAATCCTGTAGGTACCGCGGCATGTATGGAACAAGGCAGCATCCTATAAATAGGGAACCAGATAAGCATAAGGTCGTGGTCTCCAAGCTCTGGACAGCTGCCTTCTGCCAGTATGTGCCTCGACAGGGAAACATATTGGTCATATCACTCATATTTGTTATAGGGCGGATATTTTCCATTATGGTATGAATTCAATACTTTACCGCAGACGACTCTAAATGTTTGGGGATATCAAACCCACAATAAAAGAGATATTATGACTTAGACCCTAATGTATGAATGCAACAAACAAAGAATAGTATGCACGTGGTTCAATAGATTGTCTTGGCTACGTTCACGTGAAATGGAGGGATAATAGTATATTTCCTGGAAGAACAAGAGAATATTGTAGTGATAGGTTTTCTAGCTGAGAGTCCAAGTCGTTGTGGATAAGATATTAGTTAATACCGTCAAATGGAGCGAGGTCACCCTTATTTATAAGTATAAAGGCCCTATATTTCTAGATTTCTTGATTTTAATCCTATCAGGACTAGTCGTTCATATTGTTTAGCAAATATCCCTATATTTATATTTATCGCACATATATATTCGATCGACCACATTTGCTGACCTCAAAGGGCCACGTGCCAGTCGCATGGCGTGCATTTGACTTTATTCCCTTTAATGCATATCATTGTTTCTTTTTCGGTATTTATTTTTTAAGAGATAGCTTTTGGATTAGTGGTCACTTATGACTCCACGCTTATACGTAGAAAATTATTAGGAATTATTTTTATTAGTCCTGGATTTATATTGGAGGTTTATGTTGTTAGACTTTATTATTGGTGGTTATTCATATTATTATCTCTCGAATCTTATATTTTTGGAAAATTTTAATATTTCTCATATTTATATAAAATGCTAAGAATGGTATTTCAATTTTAATGACCGCCATATCTTGGCATAAGGACTTCATCGACCTCAATGGTAAAATATGCGGGTTATTATAAACATAACAACCGTTGGCTGTAGTGTGGACTTCCAACTCACTAGTCATGTAGCCAGTGTAAACACATAACGAGTAGTGGAACAACATTTATCTAAATCACCGACATAATCATAATCTACATAATCAAACACTTTATGACCATGATGAAAGTCCTACTCAAACTTCAAGCCAACACCCACAGTTGCAAAATTGTACCGTAAGATCCATTTCATGACTCTTCGGTGCACTTTACCCAGGTTTTAAATATATTTACCAACCATACTAATGGTGTGTGAATGTTAGGCCTTGTACACACCATTGCATATATCAAACTTGTCGCATTAATAATGTAAAGAACACGGGATGTGAACTCTCTTAATCCTCTTGTGGAGATATTATTGCTCTTAAATTGAAGTGTGTGGCTAATACAACACTTATAGGTTTGGTTTTATATATTCCATACCAAAATGTTGTAATACCATTTTCAAATACAGTTTTTGTGACAAAAATAATGTCTCTCGAGCGATCTCTGTTGATCTCCATGCCAAGTATTTTCCTTGCCTCGCTCAAATCCTTCATCTCAAATTCACGACTGAACTGAACTTTCAGTTTGTCGATCTCCACCTTTCTCTTAGAAATAATTAACATATCATCAACATATATAAAAGATCCATCAAGAAGTTTACAAAAATACACAAAATTATTATAATGACTCTTTATGTAGTTTTGCCTAAATCATGAACTGATTAAATCACTTGTACCACTATCTTGGACTGTGCTTCAATCTCTATAGCAATTTTCTTAGTTTGGAAAACTAATTCTCTTTAGTACAAACTTCACATCAATCTGGCTGAGCCATATATATTTCCTCCTAAAAATTACCATGGAAAGATACAATTTTGACATCAAGTTATCCTAACTCAAGATCAAATTGCACAACCGAAGTTAACAAATAATAATGGAAGAGTGTTTCACCTTAAAAAAAATACTACATTGTAATTGATCCCTTCCTCTTTTGTATAACGTATTTCCACCACTCTATCTTTATATTTTATGTTGTCTCTATCTCTAAGGAACCTGCCAAATTAGCTTATAACCATTTTCACCCAATTACTTATTTTTCCCTTGAAAGCTGGACTAACGGATAAGTTCGATTCAAATGAAGAGATTAGATCTTTTCATCTAATTCCTTATTCTAATCTATAATTTTTAAAATCCATTCGGCTTCTTTATATCTCAATGGAACGTCTTCACCAAATATGAGTAGTTCATGTGTTACCTATCATTAAGCCATGTGGATTTATTTATTGATCACTTTGACCTACTTATTGAAGTAGTCTCTAGATATCGGTAAGACTCAAGGGAATGACCCTCCACCTGATCTGATATTTTATCCTCATCCTCATCATCTTTTAAATCTCTAACAATTGGATCTGGAATAATTGGAGTATCAAAATCCACCTACTATGAAGTTATTGTGGTCTTCTTCTCTTTGGAAGAACCTTTCGACATTCAAAACTCATCTAGTGTAACTTCCTCACTGTTTATGATTTTCTTCATCGTCTGTATCCCTTTATAGAGTCACTATAGCCCAAGAATATGAATTTCTTGGCTCGAAGGTCTAATTTTCGCTCCTTAACTTGAACATATGTAGGTAGACAAAAATTCATAAAAAAATATAATTTGTAGCAGGTTTTCCAAACTGTATCTCTATGAGCGTCTTACCTTTATTCATAACTGTATGTAACCTATTGATGCGATCCCATGCATGTGTAGCAACATTAGGCTAAATTTTTTTACTCAATCCATTATTAGATAACATACAACACACCTTTTTTTAGCAAGGTACGATTCATGCATTTGTCCACTGAACTGTGTCTATCATCACAATTTGTTCATCTTGTTATACTTGAAAAATTAGGTCTAACTTGTATTCATCACCATTGTGTGATTTGAGTCTTATGATGTTTATGCCAATCTTTGTCTCTATCACCTTCTTCCACTTTAAGAATTTTTTTAAGAATTCATTCTTTTGTCACATGGTGTACCCCCAAAATCTTTTTGATAAGTCGTCCACAAAGGCACAAAATAATGTTCACCTCCTAAAGATGAAACTTTTAATGATTCCTAAACGTCACAGTTAACATAATCAAGAATTCCCTTTATATGATGTAATGTTGTGATAAACTTGACCCTTGTCTGCTTGACCAAAATGTAATGTTCATAAAATCCAAGACTTTATGTCTTGGCATCTTTCAACAAACCCTATTTCACTATTCCATGTAATGACTTTTCTCATGTATGTCTTTAACAAGCATTCCATAATCTGGTAGCAACCAATGTAGACTCCTATGAGATGGATGCTAAACCTATAATCATAGTACTATGGAGAAAATACTGGTTACTCTTCTTTGTACCCTTCATCACAAATGGGGCTCCAAGTGAGACGCAAACAATTTCCTTTAAGCATGATCTCGTATCTCACTTCTTTTAGAGAAATAGGTGAGATAAATTTTTTCTTCAGGTTCAGTACATACCGAACATCTTCAATTAGTCAGATTATTCCTCTATACAAGTTCAAATGGATGTTCCCTATCCAATTTATTTGATAGACATGATCATTGCCTATCAAAAGGGATCCACCATCTAACTACTTAACGCTTTGGAATACATGTGATAAGAACAACCTAAATCCGAGATCAATTCTTGAGAAATGGATCCAAAAGGATGAATGGTGAAAGTAAACATAGAACATTCATCATCAATGCTCACAATATTGACAGTAGGGATCTTTGTTGAGAGTGCGTATTAGGTACGAAATGGAGAACCACCAAAAAATATTTTTGTACACCTAAAAGTCTACGGTAAAATACACACCAAAGTTCAATCAACCAAATCATTTTTTAACCTTGTTTAAGCATGTGGGTGATAAAATATATTGAAAAGTTAAATGGAAACATAACATTGAATGTACAAGGAGAAAATCCCACTAATAGGGAAAACCTCGAGATAATAAAACAATCTCAATAAAAACTTGATAAAGACTTACATAGGGGACTAACAACTAACACTCCTTCTACATTAATTTACACCTTTCTCCAATTCGTAGCAAGACAAAGATATCTTTTCACTAATAGAATTTATCAATATCCCTTATGTCTTGACACACATTAATAATGTTGCACACGCCCTCAATTACAAACTTTTAATTCACAAAACATTTGGACCCAAAAAGAGCAATAAATATCAAAATACTTTTATTGGGAGAAATACCCTAAAGTGTATGGTAACAAGTGATTTTTTATTTAGGTGTTGTTGGAAAAATATCCGTGTTCTTTAATATTAATCAATAAGAGGAATATAGGTGATTAAATGAAAATAAAAGAAGAGGGAAACAAATGAACTAGATCTAAAAATTAGGTTCCCTATTTTTGAAAGGTGTGTTCTTTATCAGCCAAACTGCGGTCCACTTTGTACATTTACTGAGCAGACCAATCAGGAATTTTAGAAAAGGAAAGGGAACTTCTCACCGAAGGAGGCAGTAGGCATGAAGGAGGAAGGAAGCTACCTCTTCTAGAATGCAAGCTTATCCTTGACTTTTTTTTAGAGTGTATCGCTGAAATAAATAAAAAAAGGTTTATGGATGAAGTCATCGGAATGAAAAATGGTTACGGTTGCTTATTAAAAAAGACTAAGATGAAGAATACATAAAACCTCTCTTGGTATTTTTTCCCTTGATATATTTTTTAGAGATATTTTAAAATTAAGAGAAATAATGCTTCAAATAAGACAAACCATTTAAATGGGTTTACCCAATACCAAGGTAAGCAACAACGTCACATCTCTTACACAAAATATGTTTCAGAGAGTTATTGGGGGATCTAATGTCCAATCAGTATATAAAAAGTGACTTTATACTCCCAAACCAAGAATATCCTACAAAGATCGTCAAAATAGATCCGCGCCACTATACACTTTGTTGGCAGGTTCGTTGCAACGAAGAGTTCCTTTATGGATCCATCTTACGGCGAAATAAGATGCCCATCTTCCTAGAGATTCTTTGAACTACCATTGAAAGAACATGTGACCAATGAAGCAAAATCTTCGCTACAACAAAAGCCTTTTGCTGCGGTGGAGCTTCAATGAAGTTGCCCACCCATTCTTTGAGAGTTTTATTTTTTCCAAAGGAAGACTTTCAGCTCTCTACCGATGAAGTACAATGTTCACTTTAATGAATCTGTCACACTTCAGTCAAACATTTCTTTTTTTAGATTTAAAAATCTTTTAAAAGAATCAAAATTAAAGAAGATAAAGCATAAGTTTTACAAAATAAAGTTTTTACTAAGATTCAAAAGTTTTGCAAAAACACGTGACGTGAGTGTGTGGCTTCTCCAACTTTTATCTTTCATCCAAAATGCGATCACTAAGTCACGATGATGATAAACACCGACTTAAAGATCTTGAATTTTGATGACTATTTTTGAAGAGATAAAATGAATAACCAAAAGTGTTTTGAAAGTCGGAATAAGACAACTACCTATGAGGGCGTAAATGAGTATATGAATACTCTTACATTTGTGTCTTTATTTTTCAAGTTAGGACAACCCTTTTTCCAATGTCCTTCATTGCAATAAAATGCACATATATCATTGGAAGTAATTTTCCTGTCTAAAGTTAATGCAACACCTCTCAATTTTAAATGATATCTTTCATAACTCTCTTTCTTCTTGTCATTAGTTCTACTACATTCTGTCAATGCTTCTGATGTTGAGTCTTTATAAATATCCTTATCCTTCTTACTCACCCCATTTTTCATCAAGGTATTAGAGACTTGAACATATTTTATTTCTTCTTTACCCTACAACAACATGGGAATAAGATGTTCATACGAACCGAGTAGAGAATTCAATAAAAATAATGCCATATTCTCATCATCAATTTTAACTTCCAAATTTTGCTAATCAATAAGAGTTTTTTTTAAAATTTTCCAAATGCTCACAAATAAAAGTACCTTCTTTGTATTGGAACTGAAAGAGCTCCTTCATTCAATATATTATATTTTTTATGCTCTTGGTCATATATTTGTCCTCCAGTTGTTGCCAAAGTGGTTTTTCGAGGTCTCGTGCATATAAGAATCCTTTTGATCCTTCCCATGGTAGAGCCAAACTTTTCCACAAGCCTTACGATCTATATTGTTCAAATAAACATCCTTTATAACTGCAAATTTATCTTCAAGAGCAATTTCTAATTCTAGTTGGATCAAAAACATATATAACTTCACATTGCCACATGCCAGAGTTGTTTTGTTCGTTAATTTTTCTAAGTCAAATTTTGTGATTGCCATTTTTTAACAATGATCACTATCACGAGAACAAATTATTGGGAAAAAAATAAAAAATATAAATTTTTCTGCAAAAATAAATTATTAAAAAATTTGCAGTTTGAAAATATTATTCATAAAAATATTCACACCTGAAGATTGGAGGGACCTAAGTTTGGATGAGTTATGAGAAAACATGTCAAAAAATAATATTGATGGTGATCATGAACCCCAATAATAATATGGCACACCAAATATCTATGGATTTGAAAACACTCACATGAAGACAAAATGATTACATGGTTCACCAATTTGAGTACGTCCACCAACGTCTCGAGATCAATTCACCGGTTCAAATGGGTTATAAAAGAGGGATCTCACAAGAAAACTCACAAATAAAAATTACAAAGTATTTCTACATATAAATTATACACTCAAAATGATCTCTCTATATGTTAATTGAGTGATTGATGATTTACTGCACCCATTTGATTGCTATTTGCGGTCAAATAATCCCACAAAAAATGTGTGAACAATGACAAAAATATGAACTTCAAAGTGGGTTATCTTTTTTTAAACCAATAATAACTAAGTGGGATAGTGTAAAACCAACAAGGACTGGTCTTGTGTTAAAACGTTAATGGTGATCCATAATCCAACAATATCCACCTTGGCGAGCCTTGTAAAGTTTAATCCAAGAAAACATAACCTTATCCAAGGGAACGATCTAAGATGCCTCTAAATGCGATCAAAAGCAGCACAAACCTTTCATACTCGCAGAATTTTGATCAAGTTAAAACAATGCTCGAACATGATAACAATCACAACATTCGTCACCATATCTGCATGATTGTATGGTTAAAATCTTCTTAAGGAAAGTAATACATTAATCCAAAATCTCTGTAACAAAGTAGAAAAAAATGTTTTTTTTTTTTTTTTACCATAAATGATGGATCTAGTTCTTTGCTAAGTGGATGGCATTGAGATTGCAAAAAAAAGATCTCCATTTTCTTATGAATAATTCCTAAGTACTTATTCAACCCATGAAGCGAAATAAATTCTTAATATCCTTTGTCACTGTCTTAGCAGTAGACAGAGAAATAGACGACTGTAGTGTAGACCTTTTGGTTACCGATCCTTTAGCTAGTATAAACACATAGCTAGCAATGGACCGACATTTTTTAATCAACGACATAATAAAAATTGAAATAACAAAAAATATGATGACCAACATGCAAATCATGCTCAAACTTCAAGCAAACATCCATGGTACCAGACCAAGGATGTCCCGTAAGATTTATTTCACAACCTGCTAGTGAACTTTACCCGGGTTATGCATGTATTTTCTAACCATGCTAACAAATTGTGAAATGTCAGTCCTTGTACATAACATTATATACATCAAACTTCCACTACACTAGCATAAGGAACATGGTCCATATGTGAACATTTTTCATCCCTTCGTGGATATTTCCTTGAACGTATCACCATCTTTATTTTTTACACCTTTTTCTAAGTTTTCATCATCATGAGCGAGATTTAAAAATGTTTTGCTCGAGAAATGTTTTATATGGAGAAATTTTGTTTGAAAAAATGTTTTCAAGTGAAAATATTATCTTTTGGGTGTGTGACTATAAATGCAGAAATGTATATTAAAATAACAATATAGAATATATATGGTAAAATTTTCAAATTTAAATGAAAATCATTTTTATACGGTTGCGGTGTGGAAATAAATTTACCAAAAATAAAAAATTAAACTTTAGGTAGTTATATGTTCTTCAACATGGATAACATTGCCTAATAAACAATATTAAAAGTTGGAAAACACAAAGATTCTATTGAATAAAATGGAACTTGAACACATATCAAAATATTTAAAATTTTTATTGTATTTATTTCACTTGTATCATTCAAGTACAAAAGGAAGGAGCATTTATAGGTACTTGAACACATATCTGATCTGATCTGTCAGCATGGTGATTCAGCATGCAGTTTGATTTATTGCGCCTATATATTTCATGTGCCTTGTTTGTAGCTTTGATGTGTTATGATTATAGCTCTGATATGTCATATTGTACCTTTGCCTTGTTGTGTTACTACTGACCCCTCATGTCACGACCCCGACCCAAATATTAGTAGGGAACGAGCGTCTTGACATGACACCAAGGCAATATATATTCTGACTTAAATTGTTTCCTTAGATAAGTGCAATGGAAATACAATCACATAGACATGAATCATAAAATACTGAAAGTAAAGGTATTACGTCATCAGAGCTTTTTAAAGGAAACTTCATTTATATTAAAAGTAACGATGAGTTACAACTTAACAAAAATTTAAAACTTATTACATGAGAGCCAAGCATGATTTATATGATACAACATACATGTTATTTAAATAACAAAAAGAGCTATAAAAGATGAATCTTCAACATAATCCTTTTACGTTCCATCTACAAGCCTAAACATTCCCCGAAAATTGGTTATTTATAAAACATCAGATAAAAGCAAAGTGAGAATTAATATCTTGACATTTTAGGGTTTTTTAGAAAATTGATACCTATTCAATTTTGAACAGAAAGCATATATACAGAGACAGGAATTTGCAGTAGTATATATAAAGTAATCGACAGCAAATATTTTCAGAATAAACAGTTCAGAACAGAACAGATAAAACAATTGAACTATATGTCAATTATTCAATTTTATTTTAATGGCCCTGTACACTCTAATACCCAGATAGATCAGATAATGTTACTAAATGTTTCCACCTAGTAACAACACAAGTAAAAAGTCATGATTTCTTGAACAATGCCTTGTATAGGGCACACCAACGATAAACCAACTAGGAAGGTACCACCCAAATATTTTCACCCGGTAGTTAAGGCCAACATAGTAAGAGGGCTTCCATAGGCCGAATAAAAAATTTTAGAATTCAAATCAGATGTTTATATCGAGAGATATAAACATATAACAAACGACTGAATCATCGGTATCAGATGAATTTGAGAATTAAATCATTTCACAAAATATACGTAGTTTCCATAATATCATATAATCAAGATACAAGAGTAATGTCATAGAGTAATAACCTAGAAGAGAAGTTCAAAGTTACAGATACTGAGTCTTGGATCACTCGTTAATTCTTAAGACGAAACTTCTTCTTAAACTTTCCCGTATTTTCTCACACTATTTCTCTCAGATCCTTGGAATGATTTTCGTGTAAGAACTGATCCTAAGGCCTCTATTTATAATTTCCCATAATTATCTAGGTGAGGACACGTGTCTCGATGACTAAGCGTTCATTTTGGTGAGTCGGCATTGGTGTGTCGCGCAACAGGACTGTCTTGCAGTCTTAATTTACCAGATCGTGACACATGTTTTAACTTTCTCTAATTGCATGACATGTGTTTTGTCCCTTCCTTTAAATATGACATGTGTACGGTGGAGGTGTCAAAACCAAGAACGAGGTGTTAAGAACGAGGTGTAAAGTTATTGAGGGTATAAGGGTCATTTTACTTATAAAGGGTATTTTAGTAATTTTACAGCATACATTTTCAATATTTCTTAGAGGTCCTTGAAAATATTTTATTTACAAAATGTCACTTTGTATATTTTCATTTTAGTCCTTTAAACTTTGTTCATTTAAAATCAAGTTCCTAAGGTTTCATAAAATGACACTTTCTACCCCGAACTTATCATTTAGCTTAGGATATGACACAAGAATTTGATTTAATCCATTTTGAGGAAGAAGGAGGTTATTTAAAAGTGTGTAAGTCGTCCAAACCATCCTCCCCTTCCAACCAATCAAAATATAACACATGGTGTGCTAATAAGACAAAATACGACTTAAAGGATGGACATATTTACCTTTATTTCATAATTTCGGTATAACCTCTAGCTCGGACCTCCGTTTAACTCATCGTTTGTTGTGGTACAAACCTAATTCATATATATACAACTTTTTAATTTTTACCTTAAGTCAATTTTTATATTGTAATGATCAAAACTACTCTCTAATATGAACATTCCTACCAAAAACTTTAAAATTTATATTTGTAACTAATTTGCTATTTCATGATTTATGAAGAGAGGATTAAACTAAAAATAATAAATTAACATTATCCATATCAAATATGAAATAATACAACATTTAAAACTATATATGAACATATAAAAGTGGGGTCATTACACCTCATGTATCTAACATGGCATTATTATGCTTCTAACTTCGGATACTTAACATGTTATGCTTTTAGAATGACATTGTTGTGCTTCCAACTTCATATGCTTACCATCTCATGCTTTTGTCATAACATTGTCGTGCACTTATCTTTAGAGTGTATTATGGGTATTCACACATGTTTGACATCTCTATATTATAACGCACTTCCTTGGATACCTAAGATTGGTATCCATTATGCTTTATATATTACCTTATTAAAACCTTTTCTATGAAAATTCGGTAGTAAAAAATGTAGGTGAAGAAAAACGGGTACATTGTGCATAATGTACAAAAGAACTAATAATCCCCCTAACGAAACTATTATTAGTTTAACAAGATTAATCATTACGCATCGCATGGCGATACCATGTACCAACTTATTAAACGTTAATTTTGGTAATGATTTATTGACTACATTAACAAAGTTATTGTATTAAAAAATTTGTTAAATATTAATTTTATGACTTTTTGTAGCGCATGTGTGTAAAAGAACTATAGTGAAATGTGTTTATCTCTGTCACCTATTATATATTTGTGGGAATAAGAATTACGATAGCACATAACTCCCACATTCTTGGCACAGGCATCCAAGGTTCTTGCATATCAAGTTAATGAAGAGTCCAAGTTATGGAAGACTCTAGTGTATTCATCGCTTGGAACGGTTAAAATTGATACGTAATAGGTCTGAATGTCTAGGGATAATTTTTAACGAAGCTTAGGACTCCCCTAATCTTCTTTATAAATACAACCCCCATTAAGAGGGACATGTGATATTGTATCGCTGAGAAGTACTACAACTCTGCCGACTAGTTATCGAAAGTTAATAAAAGAAAAAATCCTAAAGCCTTTGGACGTAGGAACGTTATCGAACCCCGTATATCTTGTGTTGTGTGTTTTTAATCTCTCTCTTAATCTTTCTCTTAATTTTTTTTTGATATAAAATGCTATTATCATAGGAAATTATCAACCGCAATCTCCTACTTTAATTCGAGCAATGCAAGCACCACCGTCTTCATGTGCTATTGTTAAAATGTTTGTGATTAAAGGGAATTTGTAAGTAATTCTGATGTGGTGGATTATGCACACTAGAGAGTTCAGAGGGTAAAGCTATTCTGATGTGGGAATTTGTAAGTAATTCCGATGTGGTGGATAATGTACACTAGATAGTTCAGGGGGTAAAGCTATTATATATGCAATAGCTCCTATCCTTTCAAAGACTTTAAAAGGTCTGATGTATCTTGGACTCAAATTCTCGTTTTTCCCAAATTAGATTACTCCCTTTGTTTGTGATACTCGCAAGAACACATAATTTCCTCTTTGGAATCCCAACTGTCGGCAACGATTTTCAACATAACACTTTTGACGTCTTTGAGCGATTCTAAGCCAGTCTTGTATCAATTTCACTTTCTCTATTGTGATTTGGATCAATTCTAGTCCCAATAATTTTCTTTCTCCAACTTCTACCCAACATACAGGGGAACGACACCTTCTACCATAAAGTGCCTCATACGGACCCATTTGAATACTTTATTGATAATTATTATTATATGAAAATTCTACTAACGATAAATGATCATCCCAATTCCCCTTAAGATCAAGTACACATGCACTAAGCATATCCTCTAAGGTTTGAATGGTTCTCTCAGATTGTCCATCTATTTGAGGATGAAAAACGGTGATGAAATTCAATTGTGTTACCATGTCTACTTGTAGGTTTTTCAAAAAATGAGACACAAATCTCGAGTCATGATCAGAAATAATTGAAACTGGTGTTCCATGAAGCCTAATAATTTCCCGCACGTACAACTTAGCAAACTTTTCTAAAGAATGGGTAATCTTAATGACAAGAAAATGAGCAAATGTACTTAACCTATCAATAATTTCCCAAATATAATCGTTACCATTTGCACTCCTTGGTAAATTTGTCACAAAATCCATAGTGATATGTTCCCACTTCCAATCAGGGATAGGTAGGGGTTGTAGTAATCCTGATGGTTTATGATGTACAACTTTTACTTGTTCACAAATCAAACACTGAGATACAAATTCAGTTATCTCCCTTTTCATGTTATTCCACCAAAATACTTCTCGAAGATCCCTATACATCTTTGTACATTCGGGATGAAATGTGAATTTTGAGTCATGGCTTTCCTATAAAATTTTCCTCTTTAGTTGGGCATCACATGACACAACCACTATACTTCCTAACCTCAATATATCATCTCGTATCCCAAATTCAATACTCTTCCATTTAATAACTTCTTTTTTAATCTTCTTTAGTTGTGGGTCATTTACTTATGCAATTTTGATCATTTTATTACCATACGTTGTACTTGTAAGTTTGCGATTATTCCTACTTTGTTATAAATACTCACATCTATTTCCATATTTCTTAAATCATTCAACAGATCTTCCTGTCTTGTAATAAGACATGATAAATTTAGTGTAGACTTCTTACTTAAAGCATCATCTACTATATTAGATTTCCCCAGGTGATAATGAATATTCAATCATAATCCTTCATTAATTCTGACCACCTCCTTTGTCTCATGTTCAATTATTTTTGGTTAAAAATATATTTCAAACTCTTATGATCGGTATCAATCTCACAAGTCTCACCATACAAATAATGTCTCCAAATCTTGAGGGAAAAAATTATAGCTGGTAATTCTAGGTCATGGGTTGGATAATTTTTCTCATGTGGTTTTAACTGTGTCAAGGCATAAGCTACTAATTTTCCATTTTTCATTTGCTCACATCCCAAACTATTTTTAGAAGTATCACTAGAAATCAGAAATCCCCATGTCCCGAAATAAATAGTCAAAATTGTGGCAGTTACTAATCAATTCTTAAATTTTCGAAAACTATTCTCAACTTCCTCAGACCATTCATATTTCCCCAACTTTTGGGTTAATCTAGATAGAGGTTTGGCAATTCTAGAAAATCCTTCAATAAATCTTTGATAATAACCTGCTAATCTAAGAAAACTATGAATCTCCGTCACATTAGTTGCTTTAGGCCAACCTAGTATAGCCCAAATATTTTGAGGGTCAACCGACACTCCCTCATTGGAAATGACATGTCCTAGAAAAGAGACACTAGGCAACCAAAACTCACACTTCTTTAATTTTACATATAATTTCTCCTTCCTAAGGATTTGTAACACCGTCTCTAAATGCGTTTTTTTGTTCTTCACTACTTTTGGAATAAATAAGGATGTCATCAATGAAAACAAGCACAGATTGATCCAAATACTTCCTAAACACCCTATTCATCATATCCATAAAATCAATTGGTGCATTAGTTAGTCCAAATGGCATCACAAGAAATTCATAGTGACCATATCTAGTATGAAAAGTTGATTTCGAAATATCATCTTCCTTAATCTTTAATTGGTGATAGCTTGACCTAAGGTCAATCTTTGAAAAAACATTCGCACATTGAAGTTGGTCAAACAAATAATATATACGAGGTAAGAGGTACTTATTCTTAATGCTCACCTTATTTAGTTTATGATAATCTATACATAACCTCATCGTCCCATCCTTCTTTTTAACAAATAACACTAGAGCACCCCAAGGGGATACACTTGGTCTAATAAAACCATTGTCTAACAGAATTTGTAATTGAACTTTTAATTCCCTTAATTCTAAAGGTGCCATACGATAATGTGGTTTCAAGATTGGTATAGTTCCAGGAATATGGTCAATCGTAAACTCTATTTCTCTACTAGGATGAAGACTGGGTAAATTATCTAGAAATTTTTTAGCTATAGGAATATCTTCTAAATTAGTATCTTTGGTTTGAAAATCAATAACACTTGCAAGGAATCCTTGACATCCCTTCTTAAGAAAACTAAAAGCTTGCATTGCAGACATAATACGCATGGGAAATAGGATGCCAATTCCTTCAAAACTGAATTCTGGTTGGTTAGGGGTTTGGAAAGCAACTCTCTTCTTAAAACAATCTACCTTAGCATGATATGATGCTAACCAATCCATCCCTAAAATGACTTCAAAGTATTTTATGTCTAAAACTATCAAGTCGACGAATAGTTTATGACTACTAATATCTATCAGGCAAGACTTATATACTAACGTTTCGGTCAGTAACTCACCCGAAGTGGTAAAAACGTGTATGCTATGATTCAAGGGTTCGGGCATATAAGGAAAGCAGTTAACAAAACACATAGACACAAATTAATGGGTAAAACCAGGATCTATTAAAACTTGAAAAGGTTGTGCACATATAGAAAGTGTACCTAACAGTACTGCATTAGAAGCTTGGGTATCAGAAAGTGAAAAAACTCTACCCGTCTGCCTTGGTTCTTATTTTCACCTAAAGGTTGTCTCGGATTCGTTGTTGGGGTTGATCATTCTTTTATCTGATGTCCTTTCTATCCACATCTAAAATAATCTCCCGTATCCTTGTAACAAGGTCGTCCTCCATGCATCTTCCCACATCACTGACATATCTTATTATTAAAATGTTTGTTATCACTAGCTCCCCCAACATTGGATGTACTCATAAAATTATTTCTATTATTTTGTCTCTTCCCCATTTGTTCCCCAAACTTCCTCTTACCATCTCTAATTAGATTGTACTCCTCGCCATATCTTTCGGCTATCGTAGCCCTAACCACAATGTCACTATACGATGTCAAGTTTAGGATGGAAATTCGACTACGAATACTCAACCTTAACCCACGTTCAAACTTTTTGGCTTTTAAAACATCATTTATCACAACATAAGGTAAAAAACGGGATAACTCAGTAAATTTTGCCTTTTATAGACTAACCGTCATATTCCCTTGCACTAGACTCATGAAATCAACTACCATTTCATCCTTCACCGTTTCAGGTAAATATTTCTCATAAAAGATCACTAAGAAGTCAGTCCAACCTATGTAAGTATTCTTTTCCTCATGTATTATCTTAATCATTCTCCACCAATGTTTGACTTAACATTCTAACATAAATGTTGCAAATGAAACCCTTTGTTCATCAATATACTTAAGAAATCAAGCATCTTTTCCATCAGCATCACCCAACTTTTTGCTTCAGTGGGGTTAGGAGTACCTTTAAAAGAAGGCGGATTAAACTTCTTGAAATTTTCAATGGTACAACTAGTTAGTTCAAGATTCCCTTGGTGCTCCACTATTCACCTCATGCTCCACAAATTTTTCTAGACTCTCAATCACCTTGTATGCACCTTCCAGTCCTTCCATACTAGAACCACTAGTTCCCGTAGTTGATCTTGTCATGGTCATTTTCTACAGTCACGGCCAAATGTAAGATGTATTATACTATCTCGAGATTGTAAATTAGAAGAATAATTATATATAAACAATTATATAAAATGTAAGACATATGGAGGGTTATTACATAAGTCGGATATTTAATCCTATATCGTATGTATGGAAACTTAAAATCTATAATGTTCAAAAATTATGTTTAGTAATCTATGGGTTTATAATCTATGCTCTGATACCACCTCTATCCCGACCCCGACCCAAATATCAGTAGGGAACGAGTGTCTTTACATGCCACCAAGGCAACATATATTCCGACTTAAATTGTTTCCACAGATAAGTTCAACAGAAACAAAATCACATAGTTATGAATCATAAAATACTGAAAGTAAAGGAATTACGTCATCAGATCTTTCTAAAGGAAACTTATTTATATTAAAAGTAATGATGAATTACAACTTAAGACAAAAATTAAAACTTATTACAAGAGAGCCAAACATGCTCTATATGATACAACAAACATTTTATTTAATAACAAAAAGAGCTCTAAAATCCGAATCTTCAAAAGAATCCTTTTACGTTCCATTCTGCGAGCCTAAACATTCCTTGAAAATTGGTTATTTATATAACATCAGCTAAAAGCCGGGTGAGATTTAATCTCCTAACATTTCAGGGGGGATTTTAAGAAAATTGGTACCTATTCAATTTAGAACATAAGGCATATATACAGAGACGGTAATTTACAATAGTATATATAAAGTAATTGACAGTAAATATTTTCAGAATAAATAATTCAAAACAGAACAATTGAGCAATATGTCAATTATTCAATTTTACTTTAATGACCAAGTACGCTCTAATACCCAGACAGATCAGATAGTGTTACCAAATGTTTCCATCTAGTAACAACACAGACACAAAATCATGATTTCTGGAACAACGCCTTGTTTAGGGCACACCAGTGATAAACTAGTTGGGAAGGTACCACCCAAATATTTCCGCCCGATAGTCAAGGCCAACATAGTAAGAGAGTTTCTATAGGATGAATTAATAATTTCACAGTTCAAATCAGATGTTTATATCGAGAGATATACACATATAAAAAATGATCGAATCATCTGTATCAAATGAATTTGAGAATAAAATCATTTCACAAAATATATGTAGTTTCCATAATATCATATAATCAAGATACACGAGGAATGTCATAGAGTAATCACCAAGAAGAGAAGTTCAAAGTTACAGATATCGAGTTTTGGATCACTCGTAATTTTTAAGATGAAACTTCTTCTTAAACTTTCTCGTATTTTCTCTTACTATTTATCTCTAACATTTGGAATGAATTTCATGTAACAACTGATCCTAAGGCCTCTATTTATAATTCCTAAAGTAAACTGGGTGATAACACGTGTTCCGATGACTAAGCATCTTTAGTGAGTCAGCGTTGTCGTGTCGCGCAACGGGACTGTCTTGTAGTCTTAATTTACCAAATGGTGACACGTGTTTTAACTTTCTCTAATTGCATGACATGTGTTTTTTCCCTTCCTTTAAAGCATACATGTGTACGGTGGAGGTGTCAAAACCAAGAACGATGTGTAAAGTTATTAAGGGTATAAGGGTCATTTTACATATAAAGGGTATTTTAGTAATTTTTCACCATAGATTTTCAATATTTCTTAGAGGTCCTTGAAAATATTGAAATTTAGTTTCATAAGATTGATCATTACTCATTACATGTCGATACCATGTACCAACTTATTGAACGTTAATGTTGGTAATGATTTATTGACTACATTAACAAAGTTATTATATAAACAAATTTTTTAAATATTAATTTTATGACTTTTTTAATGCTCATGTGTGTAAAAGAACTATGCTGAAATTTGTTTATCTCTTTCACCTATTATATATCCGCGGGGATAAGAATTACGATAGTACATGACCCGCACATGATTGGCATGGGCGCCCAAGTTTCTTGCATATCAAGTTAATGAAGATTCTAAGTTATGGAAGACTTCAGTGTATCCATCGCCTGGAATGGTTAAAATTGATACGTGATTGGTCCGAATGTCCAGGGATAATGGTTAACAAAGATTAGGACTCACCTAATCTTCTTAAATAATACAACCCCCAGGGGAATGTGATATTGTATCGCTGAGAAGTACTACAACTCTGTCGACCAGCTCTCGAAAGTTAATAAAAGAAATAACCCTAAAGCCCCTGGACATAGGAATGTTTTCGAACCCCGTATATCTTGTGTTGTGTGCTTTTAATATTTCCCTCTTAATCTCTCTCTTAATTTGACTTTTTTTTATTTAAAATGCTATTATCATAGGATATTATCAACCGCAATATCCTCCTCTAATTTGAGGAATGCAAGCACCATCGTCTTCATGTACTATTGTTAAAATGTTTGTGATTAAAGAAAATTTATAAGTAATTTTGTTGTGGTGGATTATAAACACTAGAGAGTTAAGGGGGTAAAGCTATTATATATGCAACAAATCCTATCCTTTCATGTATTTTAAAAGGTCCTATGTATCTTGGACTCAATTTCCCTTTCTTTCCAAATTGGATTACTCCCTTTGCTGGTGATACTCGTAAGAACACATAATCTCCTCTTTGGAATCCTAACAATCGACTGCGATTGTCAACGTAATACTTTTGGAGGCATTGAGCTATTTGAAGTCGGTCGTGTATCAATTTCACTTTTTTTTTGTTGTGATATGGATCAATTCTGGTTCCAATAATATTATTTCTCCAACTTCTACCCAACACGCAGGGGAATGACACCTTTTACCATAGAGTGACTCATATGGAGCCATTTGAATACTTTCTTGATAACTATTATTATATGCAAATTTTACTAACGGTAAATGATCATCCCAATTCCCCTTCAGATCAAGTACACATCCCTAAGCATATCCTATAAGGTTTAAATGGTTCTTTAAAATTGTCCATCTATTTGAGGATGAAAAGTGGTGCTAAAATTGAATTATGTTACAATGGATGCTTGTAGTCTTTTCCAAAAGCGAGACACAAATCTAGGGTCACGATCAGAAATAATTAAAATTGGTGTTGCATGAAGCCTAATAATTTCCTGCACGTACAACTTAGCTAACTTTTCTAAAGAATGGGTAATCTTAATGGAAAGAAAATGAGAAGATGTAGTTAACCTATCAATCATTACCCAAATAGAATCATTACCATTTGAACTGTCACAAAATCCATAGTAATATGTTCCCACTTCCACTGAGGGATAGGTAGGGGTTGTAGTAATTCTAATGGTTTCTGATGTTCAACTTTTACTTGTTGACAAATTAAACACTGAGATACAAATTTGGCTATCTACCTTTTCATGTTATTCCACCAAAATACTTCTCAAAGATGCCTATACATCTTTGTACATCCGAGATGAAATGTGAATCTTAAGTAATTTCTTTCCTCTAAAATTTGCTCTTTATTTGGTCATCACATGGAACACACACTATATTTCCTATCATCAATATATCATCTCGTATCCCAAATTCAATGCTCTTCCCTTCAGTAACTTCTTCTTTAATCTTCTTCAGATGTGGGTCATTTACTTGTGCAATTTTGATCTTTTCCATAAGCATAGGTTGTACTTGTAAGTTTGCGATTATTCCTCCTTTTCTATAAATATTCACATCTATTTCCATACTTCTTAATGCCTTCAACAGAGCTTCCTGGCTTGTAATAAGACATGATAAATTTGGTTTAGACTTCCTACTTAAATCATCATCTACTATATTAGATTTCCCTGGGTAATAATAAATATTCAAATCATAATCCTTCATTAATTCTAACCACCTCCTTTGTCTCATGTTCAATTATTTTTAGGTAAAAATATATTTCAAACTCTTATGATCGGTATAAATCTCACAAGTCCCACCATACAAATAATGTCTCCAAATTTTAAGAGAAAAATTACAGCTGCTAATTACAGCCACTAATAAGATGCTCCAATAGGAGCAGAACATCGTGCTTCGATGACGCTTAGAGAAGCTAGAGAAGGAGCCCCACATGGAGAATCACAAGAAGGAATATGGTTCATGAAATCCTAGTCCTCAGTCGAGAATAAATCGTAGTTGAGGAAGGAGTAGTTAATGAAATAAAGAACCCTCTCATCATCAGAGGTCTCCTAAAGGGAAACCACACCCTGATGAACGATGACGATACTTAGATCTTTGTGACTTCATCAAAAAAGAAGTAGAGATACACCCTGCCCATCAAGGGGCTCGAACTACTGAGGATCTTGCTAGAAGAACACTCATCTTTCAAGTGAAATCAACTTTCAATCGATCTATAAAGGTGTTTGAGCCTCCTAAGAAATTTTCTCCCCAAAGATTCAAAATCTACGATGTGAAGAGTGATCCCACCGATCACGTTAGGAAATATTGATAGATAATGATGTCCTAGAACACTCACAAAGGATTGATATGCTGAATATTTCCCTCTAGTCTTGGAGACATTGCCTAGAAGTGGTTTGAGAAGCTACCACACTAATCGACAGCATCCTTCAAGGAGTTAGCCGAGTTCTTCATGGCCAGATTCATTACTTAAAGCCCTGATCTCAAGCGGATGGACTTACTTCCCATGATGAATAAAAATACCCAAGAAATACTCTGTGAGTACTCTATAAGCTACTAGGAGGTGTACAATGAAGTAAATGACTGCACCGAGCAAGTCGCAGTGGTATCCTTTAAAATTGGTCTGCCAAGAAGTTTTATGCTTTACCAATACCTCACTAATAGAGAGGCCATTATAATAAATAACCTCATGGAAAGGACCAAAAAATACACCAAAGTTGAGGATACAATGACCGGAGTTGGTCAAGAAGGAGAACGATAAAAGCAGTTCAAAAATGGGGTCAAAGAGGGGGAAACCAAAAAACAAGGGAGAAAGCTAAATAAAAAGATAAAAGGAACTGAGAAGAATGATCCTAAAAAATCTTTCAAGGCAGTTAACATGGTGTTGTTTGAACTGATCTATAAGATATTTTGCAAGATCAGAGAGTAATAATATTTCAAGTGGCTTGAAAAGATGTTCGATGGTCCTAAGAAAATAACTAAGGACTAAAGTGTGCATATCATAAAAATAACGGTCACAAGACCGAAAATAACAAGGCACTCAATCCCCCCTAGAGTAATTGGTCCATGTTGGGCACTTAAATGGCTTTGTAAAGACGAAAGAATGCATAACACAACATATGCATGACCAGAGACCAGATAGCGTCCTAGATGATTCCACGAGACACGAATTGATGGTAATCCATAGGGTCCCTAGACTAGAGAACGTATTGGATGAATGATTAGGTTATGGATTAGATGTGATTCATCGGTTAGTAAGCCCCAACCAAATTAAAGGGAACACCCTAAGGATGGAAGTAAAAAAACCCAAAATAGTCATAAAAAGACTTTCGGATTGGCCTATCCAAACTCATCGCGGGAAAACGTTGATGATATGAAGATATTGATTATATGAAGCACATCATTTTCATCGATGATGATTTGGTCGGAGCAACGACTCCCCATCATGATGCTCTTATAATCACTCTCAAAGTTTCTTATTGGGTTGTTAACATGCAGTTGGTAGATAAGGGGAGCACCTCGTAAGTGATGTACCTCAAGATGTTTAATCAATTGAATATGCATATAGAATACATGTAGGAAGACACTGTTCTGCTAGTCGGCTTTGTGAGAAGAATGGATATTCCCCTGGGAAAGTTAGTTCTCCCCATCCAAAAAGGAGGAATCTATGAACTTATTGAGTTACTCAAGGTAGATATAAATTCTTCATACAATGCTATCCTTGGTAGAGGGTGGTTGCATGCTATGAGGGTTGTGCCATTTGCGTACCACCAAAAAATAATTTGCATCACTAACAAGGGCATCATGGATATATGGGGGAACAAATACTTAGCTAGAAAATATTTCATAATGGCCATCCGACCTAATGAGGATAAAAATAAAGAAAAACCATAGAGCCGAAGGAAGGCTCCACACCTTTTAAATAGTAGCAAAAGCATGGAAGGCCTAGTATTGAGGAAACTAGGATTTCCCTATCGATAATTTATGGAACCCCTTCAAGAGGTTGCATTTCATGATGACCAACCTAAAAATAAGTTCTTAATTAGAAGTTCACTCAATAATGAAGAGAAGAAAGTGATGCTCATTTTCGTAAATAATAACCAAGACGTATTTTCCTAGAAGCTATATGATATGCCTGGAAAAAATCGAGAAGTAATGTGACACAAGCTAGATGTGGATATATTATATCCACCAGAGACTCAAAAGGTATGATGAAGCACGCCGAAGAAGGCCAAGTCTATTGAGGAGGAAGTGGAAAAATTTCTAGAGGCACAATCCATAAAGGAATTTCAATTACCCAAGTGATTGGTAAACTTAATTCGCGTGAGAAAAAGAAATGCGAAGTAGAGAGTCTGCGTAGACTTCATTTACTTGAACTGTGTATGTCCAAAGGATAGTTTTTCTCTACCCAAGATTAATCAGTTGGTCGACTCAACTTCTAGTTATGAATATATGAGTTTCCTCGATGCCCACTCAAAGTACAGTTAAATCCCACTGTTCGATCCTAACTAGGAAAAGACATCCTTCATCACCACGTCGGGGATGTCTTGCTATAAGTGCTGCCATTCAGATTAAAAAGGCCGAGCAACCTACCATAGAATTGTGATTAAGATGTTTAAGGGGAAGTTGGGGGACACAATGGAGGTATATATAAATGACATGCTTGTGAAAAGTGGGAGGAAGAGGGATCACCTTAAAGACCTATCAAAAAACTTTTGAAGTCTAAATACTCCTTTAGGGTATAATCGGGAAAGTTACCTGGATAACTAATCAGTCAAAGAGGTATCAAGGAAAACCTCGATCAAATTGAAGCCTTTAGGAAGATGCAGACCCCAAAATTTTGTGAAAAGGTAAACATCCTGAGCTAAAGCTCTGATACTAATTAGTAAATGTTGCGTGATATCGATTATTTATTTAATTCAAAAATTTCCAAATTTAAATATATTTAATTACAGTAAATATTTGATTCAATTTAATTAACCCCTAGTCATGCATCTATGTGATATAAATCAATTATGCAAATCAAACAATCACAAATGGAGGTTTAGGAAAAAAACCTTTCGGGTAAAACCTTTATTTCTCTATATAAAGCAAATCGTAACTTACTATTACACAATGAAATCTTCAATGAATTTAGCGCAGTAAACCCACATAGACCGCAACCTAGAAACCAACAAAGATCCCCTCGATAACCTCAATGACCATAGTAGTCAGTAAGCATCTCCCACAAGAACTACCAATCAGCAATAGAGATGGCACTCCAGAAAGAAAAACTTCTAAGAATTATTTTGGGTTCCACAAATGATTCAAAAAATATTTGGGAAGTTTTGGAGAATAGAAAAAAAGGTTGTTAACCCTAAAAGATGAAGACTAAAGGTCTGCCAAAAACCAATTTTCATGTATCAAAAGTCGTAATGAAACATGCCTTCAAAATAGGTATTTATAGTGGAACAAAAATCTTTAGGCGACGCATGTCGTTAGAAGTCGTTCGAACGACGTGTTCATGTAGTTTTAACAACATCTGATGTCGTTACTAACAACCTTAAAAATGAACTATAAAAACACAAAACAATATGTGTTCGTTTGAAGCAAACAAGAAATGACCCTTTGAACGACCCTTCAAACGGCATGAGATGTTGTTTGAAGCAGTCGTTTGAACGACAGGAGAAAAAAATATTATTTTTAAATGCTCTCCTAGAGGTCTTAAAAAATAATTTTGACTTAGAAAAAATGCCTCAGTTTTATAAAAACAGTTTTGAAAAATATCCCACTATTAAAGTAATGCATTTACGAAACTAAAACACATTCTATATGAAATTGTACCTCATGAACGTCTTCTAACGGTTGTAGCGGTGTATGACATACTCTATATAAATTATGGACCATGAACAATATATCCTTACAAATCTTCCCTATGTCCATGTCGGTAAAAAAAAATCCTAATTATCAATCAAAATGTATATACAATTTTAATACCCTCCCATGCAACCCAAAAGCCGAAAAGATACTAATAGGCAATTCTTCAAATTCGTCAAAAATCTTTAACTTTGAAAATTCTTCAAATAAAATCTCTTTGCTTTTCCTTGAACCTCTTTTGTGTTCTTTCCAAATCATTTTCAAAGTCCTACACACAATAGACAAATCAAATACCTTCATGACGTATTGAGTTTGAAATGAGATAGCATAAATCTTAATTCATAATTAGTTCTACCCCATAATTCAAACTCTCACTCCCCCATAATTCACAATTCTTCTCCCCCATTTTATTTGTCTGAAATAGATTAGGAAAAGAATAAACAAACAATAAGCTCGAAGATTCTCAACAAGCATAGAAAATAGAAAAATAATTACGTTCATGCAAGGATAAACTCAAAATCATCCACAAACTCTTTTTGATTTTAATTTTTTTTTCCAAGCAAAGAAAATTCACAAACACAACACATACCATCAATTTACACTAAGATAACCAAATCGTGGAAACAGAATAAATGGGTGTGAACTAATTCGATAGGAAAATCAACTCAAACATTCATAACAAAAATGCATGATGAATATGGATACTCCTAACGAATGAACTCAATATCTTCCTTAGGTGTTAAAATTATTGAATTCTAATGACATCGACTCAATGAAATCAACAAATCAAAGTCTAAAATGATTTCCACACCAATAACATCTAAAACTTTGTAATAATTTTTGAAGATTTTGTCAGGATGTGCAAACCCATTGATATATTTCCAACCAAACTCCCTCATATATAAAAATGATAATATTTCTCTATTCAATTCTTTTCTTTTGAATGATCATATCAAACTAAACTAGTTTGGCCTTGGCTATACAATGTCACACTTTTTTGGATATTTTCAAACTCTTTGGGCCTTGGCTACTTCTTACTATGCCACACTTTTTAGTCCCATCTTAAATGGTGTCTTTCTCGCAAAGTATAATTCTGCCTTTCGTAGCGCATTTTTGTGTTCACTCATTATATTTTCATATTAAACAAATTCTTCACGAGCAGTGGTTCTTACATGCACTACTTTCATTGTCAAGTTTTATCGCATTTGGTTTGTTTTAAATATATGATTGAGATGAAAACACTTAGACCAACATGTGATAGAAAAACACAATAATGACATAAATATGTGCAAGTGTGCATTAAAGGAAATCATGAGTCAAACATGTAGAAAGTAATCTCAAATCTCATTTTAATGACTCCAAACATTATAAAGCACATGGATGAAATGATGTATCGTCTCAAAATACTATTAAATAGTCACATGGATATGGAATGATATTGTGACTTGGTCATCCTTAATGTCCATCCATAGATGGTGTAAAATGAAATACAATTCTTTTTCCCTTTCGAAAAAAAATTATCAAAATGAAATATTTTTGGCCTTTTCAATTTTTTTTCTCAAAAAAAAGAAAATATTTTTGTATTTTCCAAAAATTTTCAAAAACAAAAATCTTTTTGAGTTTCTCAAAAAATATATTAAAATAGAAAAATAAATACAAAAGTGGTACACACTAGGAATAGGCATAAATTATCATCATGAAAAATGTCCTATGCTAGCAAACAAGTCTAAACCTCAACCATTATGTGCGGGGGAGTTTTTCAAAAGTTGTGACATCCTATTTAAAACATCCATAAAATCATGTGAAGTTTTGACTAAAAATTTAACCTTTTCTTGAATGTGTGCAAACTCGCTCATGTGATGTGTAGAATCAAGAAAGGTATCATGTGTGGGTGTTGGTGTGTGAACACGTGGCAAAAATCTATGTGACACACTAGCCAACATAAAATTGAATTCCTTAAGGTGTCCTACTTTATTATAATGGGTGAAAATATACACGGTCCTAGGAATACCTCTCTTAAAACGTCTAGGAAGTACTCTCCTATGTGGTAACGAATTCCTAGGTGGGTTAGGTTGAGAGCCATATGGATCTATCACAAACTTGAGAATTGGCTCGAGTGTAACATGGGAAGTAGACATAATGTCTTGACCTATTCCTAATCTCTCAACATTACCCAAAGAGGGATCGAGGAGCATCTTTTCAACCTTCTTAGATGTATCCTCTATAGTAACCTTGACCTCCCAAGCACATTCGAGATCTCTCTTGAGATGGGACACACGGGATTCAAGTTCACTCTTTTCTTGACATAAGACGATCAAATTCTCACTTAGAGAAACCTTCACCTTATCGAGTTGACTCACCGACGCTGCACATACTCTCGAACTTCTATCTCTCTGTCCAAATCTAACACCTTAAGACCTAACTCTTAATTTAACTTCTTTGTTTTAAAGGTCCCGACGTATAATTTTCTAAAGGCTTTTTGGAGATCGCTTTCACCGTAACTTTCAATCTCACTCTCACACTCACTCGAAACACTCAAATCATCATCGAGGCTCTCGTGTACACAAGTGTCCTCATCGTCATGGGATAAACTAGGTGTGCTCACATGACTTTCCATAAAGGCGACACACATACCATGTGATGACTCATCCACGTAATCATTCTCCTCTTCGTTATTATCCCTAAGAGTGGCTGGCATAGAAATTTTCTTGCCCATTATATTTATCATAGTGGGACAATCAAACCCTTTGTGCCCTTTGTCCTCGCACTCAAAATATCTCGCCTCTTCCTCTTTCTGTTTCTCATAGCTCTCATTGTCCTATTCTTTCTTTTTATATTTCTCAAACATCCTTTCATTATAAGATTTTTTGTTGGAAAATTTGAGAGAGTTTTTAAATTTTTTAGCAAACATAGCCACATCATCAAAATTAAACTCTCCATTAGACTCAGACTCACAAACATTCTCTTTCTTCTTAGACATTTCCTAACCTTTTCTAGATTGTGCATTAAGTGCAATCCCTCTATCCATAGGTTCAATGGTTTTGGGAAACATGTGGATCTCATAAGTTTAAAGGTCTCCTATGATTTCTTCTAATCTAAGTGTCTCTAATATCCCCAACAAATTTAAAACAGTGACCTCAGGAAGAAAATGGGATGGGACTGACCGCAAATTCTTTTTAACAACCCTCATGTCCTCAATTTTATCACCCCAATAAAAACTCGTATTGATTATATCTGACAATTTAGCATAAAACTCATCAGAACACCCAAAATCTTACATTTCAAACTAGGTGGTCAAATTTTGTAATTTAAATGCCTTAACCACAATAGTACCCTCATGTGTCAATTGGAGGATATCACATGCCTCTTTAGATGTGGTTCATGTCATAATACAGAGGAACTCTTATGGGGCGACGACTCCAGAAATAGCGCTAAGGTCACAAGAGTTAAAGTTACACGATTTATAATCACCCTCAGTCCATGACCTTAGCGCTAAGGTCCAATAGTTACTCATCTGGGGTTTACTGCGTCTATTGATGAACGTGTTTGGATTATTTGTGAAATATGCAATGAATTTAATGCAGCAAACCCACATAGACCGCAACCTAGAAACCAACAAAGATCCCCTCGAGAACCTCAATGACAGTAGTCATCAGCAAGAAGCTATCGCAAGAACTACAAATCAGTAGTAGAGATGGCCCTCCTCAAAGTTAAACTTATAAGAAGTATTTTCGGTTCCACAAATGATTAACAAAAAAATAGATATGTTTTGGTGAATCAAAAATAAGGTTTTTAAACCTAAAAGATGAATACTAAAGGTCTTCCAAAAAGTTATTTTTGTGTATCAAAATTCGTAATGAAACAGGTCTTCAAAACATGTATTTATAACTGGAAAAAATCTTGAGGCAACGCATGTCGTTAGAAGTCGTTCGAACGACATATTCATGTTACTTGAAAGACATCTGACATCATTACTAATGACCTAAAAAATGACCTTTAAAAACACAAAACAGTGCAGGTTCATTTGAAGCAAAAAAGAAATGACCCTTTGAGCGACCCTTCAACGACATGAGATGTCGTTATAAGTAGTCGTTTGAAAGACATGTCATTGTCATTTGAATGACATTGCCTTGTCATTTGAATGATAGGAGCAAAAAATATTATTTTTAAAAGCTCACCTACAGGTCTTAAAAAATTAATTTTGACTTAGAAAAAATACCTCAGTTTTATAAAAACAGTTTTAGAAAAAATGCCTCAGTTTTATAAAAACAGTTTCGAAAGATATCCTGATACTAAAGTAAAGCATTTAAAAAACTAAATCACATTCTATATGAAATTGTATCTCATGTTGCGCATATGTTAAAGATCCTTGAAATTCAGATCCGTCTTTGTGAACGTGTGAACGTGAACTTCTTCGATAGATTTAGTGGTATACAACATACTCTATGAAAACTATGGCATATTAAAAATATGCCATTACAGTGTGCGCGAGGTGAAAAAGATGACTAAAATGCTAGACACACTCAACCATTTCATGTCACGGTCCTTTGAGAAGTGATGAACTTTCTTTTATGTACTTAGGATGGAAAGGAAGGAAGTATGGAATTACAAACGCACCAAGGCAATTGAATAAGTGGAGAAATATTTGAATGAACCACTACTACTTACCATTCTTGATGATTAGGGTCCATTATACTTGTATCTGGCTGTGTCTAATGGCTTTGTTAGTTTATCCGTGGTTTATGATAATAAATAGGGTCATACTCTATGTATTATGTGAGAAAAACTTTGACAGATGCTGAAAAATAACACGTGTAGAAAAATTTGCACATGCGCTGGTGATAGACTCCAAGAAGTTGAAGCATTAATTAGAGCTGCACACTATCATAATTCTAATTTTCCCTCGGAAACCCATATTCGATAAGGTTAAACTATTTATACGAATGTCCGAGTGGTCGGGATAACTCGAAAGGTTTGATATCCTAAGGTTTCAATTAAGTCATAATAAATACTCACAATGGGACCAAGTGACCTGCCCTTTCACAATTAAGGTCAAACCCATATTCCGAATGTTAGATAAGGTTTCAATTAAGTCTATTTGACACATAACTTGAAGAAGCCCAACACTTGGTGACCCAATTCGAACATGTACAAGTATAACAATTCCCAAGAGGGAGTAATAGTCAAGCAAACATATTGACCACACTCTCTTCAACAACTTAGGGGGATTTGAAACAAAAAATTGAAGTATAATACCTCGACCAACCTAATATCAATAAATGAAATATTTCCAAGCAAGCTATGGTCATCGATAGGACCCTGAGTTGGATGGATCCAATCGTGAACTACCTAAAGGAAAATGCCCTGCCAGTTGATAAGAAGGAAACATATAAAATATAGTTGAACTACATAGGGGGATTCTTGCTTCCACTTAGCAGCATATCAAAATCTCTATCGGTGCTCTTTTTCAGAACCTTAGACCCAATGCGTTCACCCAGACGATGTTGAAAAACCCTCTATGAGCTTCATGAGGGGATATGTGGAACTACATAAGTGGCAGGTGTAATACCCCGTAATTTTATTGATTTTATTTAATGGGATTAATTAAATTAAATGGGATAATAAATTGGAAATTAATCCAGATTTAAATACTAGAGAGATGTGAGTTGGTATCTGATTATCATGATAATACCGGAGAATTTTTTTGCAAAACCAACAACCCGGGAGGGTATTTTAGTCATTTTAATTTTTAAGGGATTTTGACCCACGAATTTTAGGCCTTTTTTATCAGCCAATATTAAGGCCACTATCTTTCAAAAATTAAGGAGCGGTTAACATGAGAAAGAGGAGAAGTTACATGAAGTTCTAAAGGCCATAACCAACACACACCACCATTATTCGCCAGAATTGAGATCAGAAAGAGGGAGAGAAGAAGCCCTTAACATCCTCAATGGATCAGAACATCAATTACCAGGCAAGTGATTTGATTTCATTAAGTTTCAATGAATAATTTGTCTATGATAGTGTAGGATTTCATGATAGCTATGAATAATGATTGAAACTCATGAAATTTGGAGAAGAAACCTAAATTTTTTTTATAGGAATCGCATGTAGATTAATTCTGGAAGTTTTTCATTAACCAAATCATAATTCTTGATGAATAAAAAATGGATTTAGGAAGAGAAGTGTCATGGTTCTTGAAGAAAATAGAAAAATAGGGTTTTTCATGATAATATGAGGATTTGATCCAAGAAAAGTCTAATTGTTGATGATTTAAAAGTTTTGGAACGTTAAGAATCATGTAATTAGGTTGTATGATGATCCTATATACTTACATTAGGATCTCACATCTTGTACTGAAGATTTGGGATAAATTTGGGATTGAAAATGAAGAAAACCCGTAGCTTGCATCTGCTTGATCGATCGATCGACATTCATAGGTCAATCGATCGATTAGGATCGATCGATCGATGACTTAGGTCGATCGATCGATCTCCCCAGAAACTGTGACCTTTTCCCCCTTTTTGATTTAAAGTGTTTCTAGCCATCGAACGTTACAGTTGGGGACTATGTGAATACATTACGACTTTAGGGAGACTATTAGGGGTATATTTAGCGCCAGGTACATATTAGAATTTGGTTGGAAGGTACTGTTGAATTTACGAGTGTCCGACGAGTAATTTCCTATTTTATAATGCGATAACATGATTTAAATTCTTAGGAGTGATAAGTTAGGATTTGAGAAAAAAATAAGGACTTAAGAGTAATGAATTAATATGTGGGAAAAGTAGGAGACTTAGTAACCTCTTCGGATAGGTTTTAAGTACTCGAAACTATACGACGTGAGACGTATCGATGAAATATATTATATATCATCCGGAATAATCATTGTGTATGAATTAGAATAATGGTATAAGGCTGAGAATAAACCTTTAATAATATAACAAGTTATCTAAGTTATGTGAATTCTTAGTATATGGATTATTATGTGTGTGACATACCTACCATACTTGCTATCACGGGGGTCGGCTTTCAAAACAGGTCTATCTAATCTCTGTGTGCCTAAGGGGGATTTATATTGGTACCTTAAGGGTATAGGGTTGTGAATGGCTTATTTGTGAGTTAATAAGTCAGCTGACCATGGTAGCATAGGTATATGCATGACCCATGGGTATGTGAACTATGTTCTCCTCTAATATGTGTGATTTTGGTTATTGAAACGGTTCCTGAGAGATTCGGAACACGTGGTCCTTATGTACATGATGTGCCGGGATTCGATAGCAAAGTATGTGTACACCGAAACTTATCTTAGGGGTGCCCTATTTGTATAATTGTGATGAGAATAATATACTTGTGATTATAACGGACTCTTTGTTAAAGTGTGAAAATGAATAATTGAGAGATTTTGAATGGGATTTAAAATGATAATTTCCTATCTTAATTGTTAAATTAATCTGATCAATGAAAATGTGAGATACACTCAGGATATATTAAAAGGATATGAATAAACCCCTATATTATAATTAGAGGATAGGAAGTGGTAGAGACTAGTTAGTTAACGAATAACTAGGACGGGTTAAGGATATACGTTAAGCGTGCACAATAGTTGAGGGGTGAGGAACTCATGTGATGGCACGTACTAACATGTATATAATAGTCAGTGTTTAATGCAATTAAAACTTGCTATATTTTTAAACTGTTTTCACCTTGGGCTCTAACCCGTTTGCTTCCAAATCGCTTTTTCTTGTACAACCTTTTAGGTGCCCAGCCAAAGGGATGCCAAGCATAGGAGTTCCATTCCATTGACATGCTGTAGCTGCTGTGGAAGTTAGAGGATCTCGGTAGTAGACGCCTCCATATTATGCATTTGATTCTATTCAGGGTCATTTATCAGTTAGGGAATGTCGTCCCTTTTCATTTAGTGATAGTGATAAGTACCCAAGACTGTACATTTTATACCCCGAATAGACGTAATTTAGTTTCTAATTCTCGGCAATATGGGTCTTATACGCTTAATTGTTCAATATGCAGGCTTAATTGCAGTTGCGGTGTCAAAACCATATTTCAAGGCAATTTGCAGCAAAATGGAGCTAAATACCCAATCCCCTGACCCTAACCTAGCCCATCCTAGCCTTAGCCTTCCCCGACCTGTGTGTGTGTTGATTTTTTATTTTTTATTATTTTTTTATATATTTCTTTTTATTTAGTATAAATTTATTTTGATTTTTATTAAGTTTTTAGTTTTAGTTTTTATTTTATTTTATCTTATTAGAATTAGAAATTTTTAGGATTTCACTTATTTCTTAGTTTTATTAGATTTTATTTAAAATTTCATTTTTAGTTTAATAGAATTCATTTAGTTTAGGATTATTAGGATTATTTTATTCTTGGCTTGTATTGCAATGCATAGAGACACCATTTATTTTTCATTTAAAATTGTAATAATTGAAGATAAGCCTGATAGGGAAACCGAAAAAGGTAGAGAGGGGGCGTCCAAAGGCGAGGATTTAGAAGCCTCTCTACCTTGGGTCGGTAGGACTCCCGGGGACGACTGAGATAGGCGTGATCTCCCCCCGGTCGACTCAAAATTTTCGGCACCCCACGTCGTAAAAACTGTGCAGGTATATTTCTTACACTCTCGCGCCTTTATTGTTAGCGAGTCAATTATTGTGTTCTTTGTGTGCTCTTATGTGATTTTATTCTCACATTTATTTCTGAATGGTGTGTTGAATTAATTGACTAAGACCTACACCTGTTCACTCACAAGAAGGGATTTCATCACCCGACTCACTCGCTTACCATTGTGTGCTACCCTAGCCATCATTAAATTTAAAATCAATTAACTAGGTAGCCCACTAGGATAACATTTTGCAAAGGCGATCACTAAGATTACCGTGAATTTTTATCGCCCGTGGACTTAATTAAAATTTAACTACCCTCTCACTAAATTTAAAGATAAAAATTGGCTATGTGCTAGTTAGGAATTCTCCTTAACTTGTGTGTGTGTCCAATTCATTTTTCGATAGTCGGTTTTAGTTGGTTCGTCCAAATCAAGAGTCCATATTATTTTTCCCCACTTTTTCTTCCGAAAAAATCCAAAAATATTTTCTTTCTTTAATTTTCGAAAAATCCAAAAATATTTTCTTCCATTATTTTTAGAAACATCCAAAAATATTTTCTCTCCTTTTGAAAAAATTTTAAAAACTCAAAAAATATCTTTCTCCTCATGATCGAAGAACGTCCTTTACGGGACTACTTTGGTCATTTTCCATTGTCACGGGACACGTCTGAGAGTGATCGTGAGCCGTATCTTTATGAGATTTTTAGTGGTTTCACCTCTCTCACGAGTCCCGTTGATACTCTTGACCCGTCCATGCACACACCTCATATTCCATCACCCTCGGTGTCAAGTGTCGACGTGTCTCGTCCTTTGTTGTGCACCCACTATTATTATGCCGATCACATGTCCTATGAGTGCCCATACTCTTCATATCCAAACAAACCCACCACGGACCATGTGTATCCATATGACACTGTTTCGGAACCCACCTCGACCCATTGTCATGATATACCTAATCCCGAGTTGCATGAGTACCCGAGCTATTCTTGGACGCCTGATCACCCTTTCACGCAATACAAATCCCAGCCCGATGTTGTGGATCCTCACCCGTTCCAACAGTTGTCATGGCAACCTTGTGAACCTATTCATGATCGGTTTCCTCACTACGCACTCCATGAGTACCAACCATTTGTCCATCACGAAAGCAATCCTTTCGTGTATGATGAACTTGGGCCCACCCCACACACTTCATATGAGTATTCTCCATATAGTCCCGATTATAGCAAGTTGTGTCCACCTCAACCACCACCGCCACCCATCATTCCACCAACACCTTCATCCACATTCGCTCTCGAAACCCTATTGCAAAAGTTCATACTTGAGCAAGAGCAAGCAATTCAAACTCAAGCTCTCCAAAGGCTTGAACAAAGGTTAAATGAATTGGAGTGTGCGAGAGAGTCGGACATGCATCCACCCATCATTGCAACCGAGTGTCATGATAATGTGTCCTCTTGTGACACATATTTGGAGTGTGAACAACCTTATCGTCTAAAGAATCTCGAAGTTGAGACCATTTCATGGTCCGATTTCCAAGTCGACAATTGTATTCACTTACCTTTCGATAGTGAGCCTGATCCAATCCCATCATGTCATCCTAAACCCCACTTTGAGGTTCCCACTCACTATCCCATAGTATCCCACTATATGCCCGAGTCTACACCTATCGAGCTTTACCCTTGTATTCCCGAGGAACAAATTTAACCTAGGTTAGCTCTGGCTACGAGTGTTCACCATTTTCCCGAGATAAAATCCGTGATAGTTCGTAACTATCCGGATATGGATGATGTACCATCATGCATGTCTCCCTTTGAGCCTAATATTTCTAGTGATTCCTCTATCTTTGAGATTGGTGCCTCGTCTTAACCACCCACCACATTCACCGATGCTACTCTTATGGAGAAATTGACAACTCCATCTTTAGAAACCACACTCCCTTGTGAGTATTCTTTTACTCCTCCCAATGAGTGTGTGTCTCCCACTCTTGAGTTGGATCATCTTCCTCCACCATTTATTCCACCCGATCCATCGTTTATCTCACCCGACCCACCCATTGTTCCTTCCACCCTACCACCTAGTTTGGATCTTGATTTTATACATTTCATATTTCCATCCACCTTTGTATATCCTCACCTGAAACCATCCTCCACCATCCACGAGAGTATAAGTGGTGATACTCTCCACTTCCGTGACACCGAGCTTGTTCCTCCATGACCGCCACTTGCGGTGTTGATTTCTCTTCTCAACATCTCCATGGCGTGTCACTGTGCGACCAATATCATTTCCTATTTATAGAATGGTCATGTGATTTTTATGAGGTCCACCCCATTCAACTTTCTACACCTTTTCGCCTTCCTCACCAACTAGAGCACCATGCTTATAGGGACCTAGTTGCCCTCACTTTTTGGCTCAATAAGGCCCAAGACCGATACCTATTCACCCTTACCTTAATACCCAACCGCCCATGGTCCACCGATGCTTTGCATCGTGTGATGCACTTTGCCATACAAGTGCATTGACCCGTTTTAGCCTCTATCCAACAAGAATGACGCTTCAGTCTTGTTTGGGGGTGATTCTCATGACCTAATTTTTCTGCCACCCCGCGCTTTCCTAGTTCCTATCTTTAGGGTGGGATTTCATCGGTCTGGCTGAAGACATTAAACTTAGAGCTCCCAGGAGGCAGCCTGCGTTTCTTATACTAGTCTCATCCTCTTTGGGGGTGGTGTTTCACATCACCCTATGTTTTTCCATGCTTATGGACTTGTACAATTTTGTTCCCTTCTCATTTAGGTTTCATCTTAGCTTCACATGTCCACTTCATTAGTGGTTCATTCTAGTAATCTCTTTCCTACCTTATGCTCTCAAATTTTAAAAATCATTTTACTTAACATCGAGGGCGATGTTCCTTTTTGTTTGGGAGTGGGGAATTTTATCAAAATTGTACCTCTTTTGAATTTTTTTGATTTTTGAACTGGAATTTTAAAATTTCGTGCAGTTTCTTTCATCTCAATCACGGATGTGAATTTTCAATCATCCATCTTCCAAAGTCTAGGAATCAAGCTAGAGAATATTTTTTCTAAATAGCTTATGTAATACATAACAAGGCATTTTGCACCATGAATTTCTAGACTCAACAAAATTTGTGCACTTGTCACGTCACTCCATTTAGAGTTTAAGAGTACTACAATTCTCAAGAGAACCTTAAGTATGACTAGTAGATACTTTCACTTGTGAGATTCACGCCTTTCACCCTTTCAGAGTGTTTTACGCAATCTTCGAGTCACAAGTTGATTCAACTTTCTTTGGGCCCGCATTAAATTGTTATATGATCTCATTATTCTTCAAATTTTTTCTCGATCACTGTGAATGACATCACTTTCGAGTTGTAAGAAACACGTGTCTTGAAATTTGTCCCGAATACTAGATTTTCTTCCATACACCTTCCACTCTTCCATATATCATCCCCATTACATTTCTATATTCTTCCATATTCCCATTTATTCCCCTCATCATCCATACACATTCCTCACCACATTAACACATCATCTTTCATTTTCAAATAAAAGAGTGTGGTTTCAAATGTAAATATCTTCATTGTTGGTTTGAAAAGTGAGAGAAAAAGAAAAAAGAAAAAAAAGAAAAGAAACGAAAAAGAAAAAGAAAAAAATAGAAAAATAGCAAATTATAGAAAAAAGAAAAAAAGAGAGAAAAGATAGTTGTAGTTAATTTTTATGTAATGAAGACATTTGTGCCTAAAGTGTATACACTCTTCTCACTCTTATCACATCCATCACTCATCACTCATCCATTATCCATCATATCACTATCCTACCTACCTCATTCCATCCATACTACCTATCATATCTTTCTCTTCCCATTTCATTTCTCCCTCACCCATATACATACATGTTCCCCTAGGTGTTCGGGCAAATGAAAGTCGACGTGGTGAATAACTCAATGTTCTCACTATTGTGACTAACATTTATTTCATGAGATCAGTTTTCTTTCTAATTGTTCGTTCTTTCTTATATGTGTGTGACACGTTTGAACTTGATTACATTTACTAACCTCCTCACACACGAGAGCGATACACTAACCCAAATCTCGAGAGTTCGTTTGAGAGAGTTATACCTAGTGAGATTTGAAGTTTAAGCGTTGATTCCGAAAAGGCAATCTAGGAATTACTCTCATGATACTCGACCCGTTTTGACTGATTCACACTATGCACGTTGAGTTCTAGAAAGGATGTGCCTTTAGTATTTACTTAACTAAACTTTTTACACTTCTAGCTTGTATTTCTGAAAATATTTCTCATGTGATGGATTGTGCGACTATTCTATGTCTAATAAGAGATTGACTGCCTTTCAATAAATTTTTGCAAATAAGAATTTTGTGGGTATATTCCCTGCAAACCGTCACAAGACACAACTCGTCCTGTAGGGCAACCTATAGGTTTAAAGGCTTATTCCACATGCTAAGTGCAATCGCAAGTGCCCGCGAAAGTGGTACACTTTTGGTTACTTATCTTTCTCTTTCTCTCTATCTTATTGCTCGAGGACTAGCAACGCTCTGTTTGGGGGTGTTGTGATAAGCACTTAAAAATGTACATTTTATACCCCGAATAGACGCACTTTAGTTGCTAATTCTCGGCAATTTGGGTCTTATGCGCTTAATTGTTCAATATGCAGGCTTAATTGCAGTTGCGGTGTCAAAAGCTATATTTCAAGGCAATTTGCAGCAAAATGGAGCTAAATACCCAATCCCATGACCCTAACCTAGCCCATCCTAGCCTTAGCCTTCCCCGACCTCTGTGTGTGTTGATTTTATATTTTTTTTATTTTTTTATATATTTCTTTTTATTTAGTATAATTTTATTTTGATTTTTATTAAGTTTTTAGTTTTAGTTTTTATTTTATTTTACCATATTAGAATTAGAAATTTTTAGGATTTCATTTATTTCTTAGTTTTATTAGATTTTATTTAGAATTTTATTTTTTAGTTTAATGGAATTTTATTTTTATTTCTTTTTTATTTTTATTTTTTTAATTGAATCTTTATTCTATTTTTAGAGTAGGAATTTATTTATTTTTAGATTTTTAGTTTTTTATTTTTAATAGTTTTATTTTTAGTTAGTTAGTGTCATCTTTAGGTTTCCATATTAAACACACACACACACACAAATACCATACACCCACACCCCTACTTTCCTACACCCTCACCCTCATCCACATTCCCATACACCCTACACCCACACCAACCTATCATACACCCTCACCACACCAAAATACCCCCACCTACTATTCATCATCATCCCCATCTCTCCTCTCTCTTCCAACATCTCCATTAACACACACACAGCACATACCCAACATCACACACTCTCTCTCTCTACCTCTAAACAACCCACTACATAAACCTGAGCTCCTCGTCGGCGAAGCCCCGATGGCGACCCACTTCGCAAACCTCCATCCGCGCGGAGCTACCCAACCCCGACAACCCCAGCAACCGCGACCCCTTCCCCCTGCCTCCGTCGCCAATGGCGACGGAGTCCTAAACCGAAACCGAGCCCCCTGCCGCAACGACACCCGCCGACGACCTCCCTTACTCCCTCCACCAGCACAGCCCAATCACCGCTGGTGATGCCCCTAGCTCCGACGCCCCTGTTTCCCAGTGTCCTCTCCCCTTACACCGGCGTCGACCCCATCGCCACTCTAGCTGTCCGGCAAAACTGCCATTACCGACCTACTCCGGCCCTACATCCAAACCCTTTACCCCTCTCACATCTTCAACTCAACCCCAACTCGACTCCAACAACCCATGGACCAAAATCTATTTCTCCAAATCCAAAGCCAAAATCGTGTTCTGCAAAAACAAAACCAAACAAGACCAAACTCATTAAAACCCCACATGCCAAATAACCCACCTAAACCCTTTTACCCAAAATACCGTCAATTTCCCTTTTTACCCACTTACCTAAAATACACCCATAAGTAAATAAGATTTTATTCTCAAATCCCCTCACCCACTTGACCTCACACCTCATGTGCACACACCCCATTTCCATGCACATTAAACCTTTCCAAAAATACCCCTTAGCCCCATGTGTGCCATGCATCTACTATAAAAGAAAACTCAAGATCCCATTTGAAAAGGAAACTCATCATCAAATAGAGAGAGAAAAGTAGAGAGTTAGGTTAGAATAAATTAGGTAGATATATTTGTAAATAATTTTTTTTCATTTTTTTAGATATTCGTGAGTGATAAATGTGTGAAATTCAATTGAGTTGATTATTGAGTTTATTATTCTTAGATGCTCATATTGGATGGATTGTGCTTAATTTCAAAAGAATAGAAGTTCAATTTCACTTCAAGAGATTGGGGTTTGATTGTTTTCTTCTCTTCTCATTTATTTTATGCCTTTGATTATTAATTTGTCATATTTTATATCATGTTAGGCTAAATCCCCTTTCAAGGGGTGGGGTAAAACCCTTATTTGATGTTATTTTATTTTAATTAGTTTAATTACTTGAAAAGTCCCTTTGAATGCTAATTTTGATTTGTCACCCTTAAATTTACGCCTCGAGAGAGGGTAAATGATTTTCGAGAGAAAATCAAAATTTTAGTTATAATACCCATTTTGGATCCGAACTAGAGATAGGGGTTTCTTAAGTTGGGTATTATAACTTGAATTTCAACTCAAAAATTATTTTCTAAGACTGACATAAGTTTTAATTGATCGATCCTAACGGGTGATTAATTAAAAAGAGTGTGGATTTATTTTCTAGAGTTGTGAGGTGTTAAACTTAATATTCTAAAATATTACTATTATAATTACACTTGCAACTAGAGTTGATTTGTAATTTTGATATTAATTTGTGAGAATTCAATTAATTAAATTAATTAATTAGAATAGCTAAAATTTGTGGTGTAATCTCACTCTTTCATCGTTCTCACAATTATTTACCCCACTTTATCTTTTATTTTAGTGTTAGACTTTGTTTTCATTTTAGTCACTTTCTAGTTAGTTATTTTCATTTTAATTTAGTTTAGTTTAAAACCTCACCTGACCCTATTGTTTTAATATTGAAAAAGATAAAAAAATTAGAAAAGTGAAAAAGCACAAAAAGAAAATAAAAATTGAATAACAATTAAATCTGTTCCATTTTCTTTACAACCTTGAAAGTGGATTGATACCCTTACTTACCTCTACACTTAAGTTGTTTTATATTTTTAGGTAATTGAGGTTTTGATTACAAAGACTTTTCGAGCAACGATAAAAGAAAAATATACACGCAAAAGTTCTTTCTATCAGACAACTTTCTCAGACTTTCAGTTTCATTTCAGTCTTGGATTTATTTATATTATTCGTACTTTGTATTGGGATTTATTCCATATTTGGATTATTCAGGGGAGTGTTACTCCAGAATCATTTTTTTTATTCCATTATTATTCTATTGTGATTGTGGTATAGCTAGCTTCTAATTTAATTGGTTTCATGTTAATTTAAGTTAATAAAATTTTCCAACTTAATTTTTAAATATTAGGTGGCTAGTAAGTGTTAAAAAAATATTTTTGACAGTGATGCTATGAACTGAACCAACTTGACATTTTGTATTAATTTGAATGAAGGAGTATCTACTCGGTATTTAATTGGTTGGGGTGTCACAGGTGGTATTAGAGCATCAGGTTCTAGTGTCCTTAGGATCTGTACGACTTGTTATGTTTTCGCTTAGCATCCTTTGATATAAAGCCCTATATTTTAGGATTTTTGTACTCTTTTGTGTATCTTACATTCCTCAGGTATTTTGAGATATTAACTGTGGATTTATAAAACTTATCTCTTACTTCAGATGCCTCCTCGACGTGCACAACGAGTTCCCAGGGGTGCCCAGCCCGAGCCTCAGCCTGCACCAATTCAGGTTCTATGAACGCTGCGGAAGTTGCCTCCATTGTAGCCCAGGCGGTAAATTACGCGTTAGTAGTTGTGTAGAAGGCACCACCTCAGGCACCGGTGGTAGGCCCAGTCCAGGATCATGCATTCCCATCTGCTTAGGAACATGTTCATGATGACTTTCAGGAGGCGCACCCTCCGGAGTTCGCAGGGAGCTCTAACGTTTTTGTTTCGAGCCAGTGGAAGAAGGACATCCAAAGACACTTGAGGATGTATGAGTGTATAGATGTGAAGAGGAAGATACTGGATACATTTAAGCTGTTAGGATCAACATTGCAGTGGTGGGAGTCCATTACCACCGCAGAGGAGGGAGATGTTCTTTCTATTTAGGAGTTCTGGGTGCGGTTCGATCGCAAATATTTCCCCTCAATAGTTCACACCGAGATGAGGTGAAAATTAATGAACCTTAAGTATGAAAGAAGGACAGTGGCAGAGTATGAGGTCGAGTTCACCAATCTTCTGAACATCGTTCCCGATGAGATCCCTACTGAAGAGAAGAAGATCCAGAAGTTCATGGATGGGTTGACGTGGAGGATTCATTAGCACCTGCTGGGTTATCTCTCATTGGCCACCTATTGAGATGTGGTTAATGTAGCATTACTTCACTGCCAAGACCACCATTTTCATTTGTCAGAGGGTAAGCGAGCAGGCGAGTCCATCTAACAGGGCAGGGCAGGAGGTAATGGTGTCAGCAGGGCACAATCAGCTCAGGTTTAGTATAAGAAGGGTGATCAGAGTTCCCAACAGGGGGATTCTAAGAGATTTAGATCAGGAGGTTTTAGTCATGGTCAGGGAGGTTTTCGACATGGCCAGCAGGGCTAGCAGGGCCAACAACAGTTTCAATAGGGCTACCATGGCAAGGGTAGGGGTGGTAACGGCCATCAGGGTCATGGGTAGAAGGTTTAGAGAGGGGGAACTTCATAGGGAAATGTTTCATATGTGGTAAGATTGGCCACAAACACCGAAAGTGTCCTGAAAGGGGCAGGGCCCCACAGCAGTAACAAAAGGGTGCTCGACGTGAGCCCTAGAGACTGATGTTTCCTGTCGCCCTCCCAGCGCCACTGTAGATGCCAGCATTGCCACCTATCCTAGCAGTCCAAGTCCAACAGGGACAACTTCAATACGGTCGAGTTTATCAGCTCCAGCAGGCTGCAGTCCCGTAGGACCCACCCATGATTGAGGGGACGTATTTTATTTGACATGGGAGCCACACACTGTTTTATTTCCATGAGATTTGCACGCGCTATGGGGTTATTTGATAGCGCGTAGGGCACTGTTACTTGTGTAGATTCACCATTGAGTAGGGGTTCTTTGATTTCTCTTATATGTATAGGTGTGGATGTTGCGATTTGTAGGTTTACTTTACTTGCCGATATGTTAGTATTAGATATTACCGAGTACGATGCGATCATTGTTATGGATTGGCTGGTTGCGTATCGAGCCATGATTGATTATTTCAGTAGGAGTATTATTTTTTTCGTATTCGGATAGGAGATGTTCCAAGTGGCGATGCCTCGTCCTGAAGGAGAATCGTCTACTCATTTCTACTATGTATAGGAGGAGGCCTCTAGAGAGGTGGTCATACCACTTGATTCGATTCCAGTTGTTAGGGAGTTCACTGACGTATTCTAGGATATTCTGGGGTTACTCGTAGTAGAGATATATACTTCATCTTATATTTGACGCTAGGCACTCGACCGATAGCCTGGTATGGATCTTTCAGGTTATGTGTAGATTATAGGGAGTTGAATAAAGTCACGATACGGAATAAGTATCCGTTGCCCCGAATCGATGACTTATTCGACCAGTTGAGAAGAGCTACCTTCTTCTCGAAGATTATTTGAGATCGAGATACCATCAGTTACGTATCAGGGAGCAGGATGTCTCAAAGATTGCCTTCTTGATGAGATATGATTCCTATGAGTTCAGGTTTATGCCTTTTGTCCTAACCAACGCCCCAGTCGTGTTTATGGACATGATGAATAGGGTGTTCAGAGAGTTCCTAGACCAGTTCATCATTGTCTTCATTAATGACATTCTATTTCACTCTTAGATAGAGGAGGAGAATGCCGAGCACTTGAGGCAGGTTTCGCAGATGCTGCATCAGAATGAGTTATATGCAAATTATGACAAGTGTGGGTTTTGGCTGAAGGAGGTTCAGTTTTTGGAGGATATCATTTCAGATAGGCGGATATTTGTGTGACACCCCGACTAATTAAATATCGGGTAGCTACTCCTTTATTCCAATTAATACAAAATGTCAAGTTGGTTCAGTTTACAGCATCATTGTCAAAAACATTTTAATAATTACTAGCCACCTAATATTTAAAAAGTGAGTTGTCAATTGTAAATTAAATAAGATTAACATAAAATCCATTTAAATTATGAAAAGCTAATACCATAATCACAACACAGTCACAATAGAATAACAATGGAATAACAATAAATTAGGCGGAATACTTCTCTAAATAATACGAATACTGAATACAACCAAATACAAAGTCTGAATCACAAATTAATTACATCCTAACTGAATTAAAACTAAATAAGTAAATTATCTCTAAGAAAAGGGGGCGACATGCCCTACAGATAAATAAGTCTGAAATAGAATCAAGGTAGATAGTGGAGGCGTCTATAATCGAGGTCCTATAACTTCCACAGCAGCTACAGCACGTCACTGGAATGGAACCTCTAAGCATAGTGTCCTTGTGGTTGGGCACCTAAAAGGTTTTTACAAAAGAAAGTAGGCTTGAAAGCAAACGGGTCAGATCCCGATTGTGAAAACAGTTTAAAATATAGCAAGTGTTTAATGTCATTAAACAGTGAATATAAAATACATGATAGTGCATGCACTCACATGATTTCCTCACCTCTCAACTAAATGTGCACACCTATCGTACCCGTACTCGTTCTAGTTATTCTACTATCTAACTAGTCCAATCCGTAATCTCACATTACCTTATAATTCAAAGTTCGATTCCCAAAATCTTTATATAAACATGAAGTCTTACCATTATTACTGAGAATTAGTTATAATAATTTATAAGAATTTCTCCATCTTTAACTCTACTAAAAAAATGTTACAATTATTCACACTTACAATTTATAATGACAGTTCATTTTAATTATTAGTATATTGATCTCATCATAATATACTATACTGGCACCCCGAGACTAAGCTGCGGCACACACATACTCTGCTATCAAATCCCGGTACATCACATACATTAGGTTCACGTATTCCAAATCACTCAGGAACCGTTTCAATAAGTAACAATAACACATAACGGAGGCGAACATAGTTCACATCACATGGGTCACGCACATACCTACGCTCCCATGATCAGCTGACTTATTAACTCCCCAATAAGTTATTCTCTGACCGATGTCCTCGAGGTACCAATCAAAATCCCCCCGTAGGCACATAAAGATTAGATGGCCCTGATAGAACGCCGACCTCCCGTGATAGAAAGTATGGTAGGTATGTTATACAGATAAACACATATACTAAGCATTCACACATCTTAGATATCTTATAATATTAATAGAGGTATATGTCACATTCCTATACCATCAATAAATTTTGCATGTTTACAAGTCCCCGAATAATATACATTAAAGTTGTCAACTCTTCTCACTTTGCAAATTCAAGTACTTACAACCTAACATGTGGAAGTCACCCGGTTTATTATATAATTCCAAGTTTTTAACCCTCAACTTACTCCAATCTCACCACTATACCCGCTAATTACAAGGGAAGGATAACACTTAATAAAATAAGCCTACGGAAAACTCGAAACCAAAATTGGGCCTAAAAAGACCATTATGTGAACTCGTTAGAAGTCCCAAAAATATCGTTCGAACGAGAGTCATTCAAACGAATGGCTGCGAACGAACTCTAAACTCATTAGAAGGGAAACTGCCATCTCGTTAGAAACTCGTTCGAACGAGGTCGTTCGAACGACCTGGGTTGGTCTTCTAACGAGATGGCAGAAAATGCCCAGAATTTCCCCACTCCATTTTTCTTCATTTTTCTCTTCTCTAAATCCATCCTAAGATCATCCCAATTACGTTTTAATGTTTTTAACCCATTCTAAGTCACTCTGGATCACTCCTTAACATATTTTTGGGGTTAAATCTTACTAACCAACATGTAATAATCATAAATCCCCCAATTCCTTCCCCAAACCCTATGAACATGAATCTTGAATTTAATTGCACATAAATACTCATCATAAATCCGTTTTTAAATCATCAAAGATAATCTTTGGGGTAACAAATTCGCCCATAGTCATTCTACATGCAATCCCTAACCAAACTTTATAGTTTCTACAACAATCCCATTAGGTTTTCATCAAAACTTCCAAGGTAAATACCATTCCTACACTAAACATGGAAGAAATATTCGTTGAACTTAATAATATCAAATCACTTGTCTTAAATTTGATGTTTTGATTCGTTGTTGACGATCAAGGTTGGTTCTTTCTTCTTTTCAGTCACAAATCCCTTTCAAAATGACGGTGGGGAGATGGTTTGGTTTAGATCCTCCTTTAACCTCTCTTCTAACTTCTCTCAAAAACCTCCGTAGCCCACCCTCTCACTTTTGGCTGATAATGGCCTTAGTGGACCTTTTAATAATATATAAATTACCTTTCAAATTCGTGGGTTTTAATCCCTTAATTTTTAAAATTATCAAAATACCCTACTAGGTTGCCGGTTTGGCCTAAAAATGTCCCGGGACCCAAACTAAACTCCCGGCTAGTGTTTTCTGACTATTTTGACCCTTCCGGACACATTAGCGCACTTGAAATGGCTATTCGGTTGATGAAAATAAAAATTACTTTTTAATCTAATTAAATTCATTCCTGATGCGAGTGACACGTGCATCCCAACTTAATTTCCGAAATTATTGTATTTTCAACTCACGATATTTTTAATAAATTCAATAATCACATATTACCATAATCACTCAGTAATATTCAATGACATATAAATGACCAAATACTAACTCTCGTCTCGCTAGCATTTAATTCCTAATTAATTTTCCAACTAATAAATCCCAAATTGATTTAATACATCTAAAATTAATTTAATAAATCCCAGAATTAAAAGCAATTCATTTTAATTACCCTCATAATTAAAAGCCATAAAAATACGGGGTATTACATACTTCCCCCCTAATAACGGAATTTCGTCCTGAAATTCAGAAAAGTAAGGCACACCTGGAAAATTTGGTATCCTCCAGTATTCAAAACCAAATCTAAAGAAAGCCCCAATCACTAAAACCCTTGCTTCACAACAAGCTTGTTTAACAGACTTGATACTTTATCATAATACACTTCAATAAATGCACCTCCGTTGTTCTCTTATTAAACAACATTCGAATAAACATATCATATACATCATTAGCCGCATTATTTTAATATTATTGTGAGTCCGCACCTCACCAGTCATTAACTCCCGCGTTTATCAAAACACCAAACTCCCATCCTGGAAGAAATCAATAACACATCTGACTACTCTTGCCCATTCTTTGAATCTCAGTTCCCGACGTTGTGACTTTTACACAAGGGAAAACCACTTCAGCCGGTTGGTGTCACACAAACATTTGTCAGCACCTTGTCCACTATAAATAGATACGGGTCTTTCTCCCAACTCTACCATTAGGTAATATCTTCTCCCCATTACTACAATATACCTCACTTACTAGTTATACCCGATTTGGAATTGAGAAGATCGCAATGAATCCAAAATTTATTTCATACAATCCATCAGTCGTTAATCACCTTGCGCCTACACCTCGGGCTATAGGTGATACAACCCTCCGAACGAATCATTACTTCCCACTACTTCTTGCTAACCCACATTGAATGTGGATTTCGGGGATCTCATCCCAGTTCTAAATAATACTGCGTGGTAACACATACCGTCGTGATAACTATCTAATAGTATAAATCCCCCAAGTATGTAACAATTTCTCTCCTTCTGGATAACCTGTCCCACATATTTGAAGGAACTCGTTACCTATCTATAAGTTGGCGACCCCTAAAGGAAATTTACCAACTTGACTCTTCCATCCCTGTAATCGTCGGCTTGATACAAAATTATTTGGTTGAACATCTAACCCTAACCATTCTACTACTTACTACACCCCTTTCAATGTCGACCTTCACGTATAATTCTTCTCGTTAAGTGATTCTTAGTGATCTTCTTCTTCTCTCGGTGTATACTAAGAGTTTCGACCCTTGCACTTTTTACCACGTTGTGCCCATCTGGACTCTTTTTACCTTATTGACATCCTCATTCTATTTACTCTTGAGTCACCCTCAACACTCGATTGGTCGAAACTCTACTTCAAATTGCTCATAATAATTAAATATTTTCCTTGTCAAGAGGTATCCCTTTATTATATGGCTTTCCACTGCCCTTTTCACCAAATTTGGACGTGCTATACTGATTACACACGAGTATACTCATTAACACCTTCTCTTACGATGCTTAATTCCATAAGTAATAATTTCACCCATCTATATCCCTTCTTCCGATGATTACCACATTAGTAAACCAAGATGCCTACACCCTGTGACACCCCTTATAACTCAAACATACTGTTTTAAACATCATATACGCTTCATACGTATTCCAAACTCTTTATTTCCGCTAAATTTGCAATGTGGCTATACCGCTTGGGCGTTCTAAATCACCTCTGAATTTGAAATCCTAAATCCTTCTTAACCTCAATGCGTCCTTCAACCCACCGTAATAAAACCAACATTATCAGTACTTCTTTACTAACAACTGGCTCTACTGGCCTTACATCGCAATTTACCCCTTGTTAACTTTCATTCATAACTACTTACTTTTATAACGATCGAGGTATCTAATTTATGGACGAATGGTCAGACATCTCCCTACTACCTACTTTACGCTAAGTTTCATGCGTGGGATGTCTCGCAAAGCGAAATCCAAATAAGGAACCCCCCGATACACTACTACCTAACATTGTCGATCATCGGGATCTGTTAACCCTTAGTCCATAACATGTACCCCTATATTCCCGTCTCTTAAGAACAAAGTTACATTTCCTTTCTCAATTACACTTAAACAAGGAACTCTTCCCAAAAGACACTTTCTCTTGACATTGATGCTAATCACATTCCATATACACCATGCAAATAAAATCGGGGCTCTCAAAATTTCGTCCCCAGACATACAACTATGAGTATAAACTACCAAATCTCTAAAGGGTGATAAAACAATGCACTCTTTTTATTACGACATCCTGAGCGTTAATATAATAACCAGCTAAGACTTTTCGCTGACTAGTAAACCAATTGCTTACGAATCATAAAAATTTAAATCCCTACACATGCTGGGATTAAATATTCGAGACTATTATACTTTTTTTTTTTGCAGTCACAAAAATATATATACATATATACATATATACAAAAGTACAATTGTGAGTCCGGCCCTCTCACAAATGGTACCTCGCCAAAATCAAAACATTTTACCCCAAGGTAGTAACTCCGAGAAACTTGTAATACCATCACACTATCGGTATAAGTATATTATAAAATCATAATTAGGATAATATCATACTTGTATAACACAACACATAAAATGAGTAATTTCAATAAAGTATATACCACTATCAATATACTCATTCATCCTCAGGGGCTGAAAATCAATATAACCCCACACTATCAGGGAAAAATATTCACATAAATAAATAAAATTTCTGATACTCACTAAACTCGACTCTCAAGTAAAAATATAACAATAATAACAATTATAGCAACTCGTCAAGCCACAGACAACATGCAACATCATCTGAGGATATAAATCCTACTTGTATCCTAACAATCATCCTGCTTCTCAAATGGTTCCTGGACTTAACACACCTGTCCTTACCAACCCGAATATCCAATAATTGTTGCCCTTGCCAGGCACAATACTTTTATCCCTACACTTACTTCGGGAACTTTTATAATGCACGGGTTTCACTTCCCACAAAATACCTCTACACCTGATCCACTTATCTTCGGTCACACTGGCCATGTCAAGGTGGTCCTTCTCTCGGACGTTGGTAGTCCCGGTTCTGACGACTACCTCCATTGTTTTCTTTAGTTTAATGGACCTAAGGAACACGCTACAAGTTCCCACATCTCTTATTGAAATCACCATCACTCGTTAATAATTTAACTATCTGAATCACTTTAACGGGTTCCCCGTTGAGTCTTCCCCTTTTGGTGCTTCTCCAACTCCATTTTCCAAGTCTTACTCTATAAAGATCCTCGATTCTTGCACCTCCCCACCCAAGGAAAAATTTACCTCCAAATTAACACTACGCGATGTTAATACCATCTGCATTGACCGCCCAAGCAGAATTCCGCAGAAGAGTTAATAATTCTTCTTGTATATAAATTCTCCCTTTTATATCCTATTCTCCATTTTACTTAGGGTCAAACCATACATGTACGCCTTCTTTTGACATCACAATCCACTTCTATGTGTTGTGATTGTCTCTCACTATTGAAACTCCGCTCTCACGAGCCAAGAAAAATTTACCCCAAATTCTCACTCCCAATGGTCCATACCCCGACATATGTCCAAGCCTTTGGATATATTACGTTCATTTAGCTAGCACACGACATCTCCACACTTCGAGTACTTCCACTGCTGGTTCTCTTTAATGTTTCACCTAACTATTTCTCTCCCATTCCAACCTTGTTGGGTGAGTCTAATTTGACTCCATTCCTACTATAGTTGTACCTGGAAGTCGCAAATTGTGCCTTAGCCATCTATACCGTCTTGGACTTTCGTACCATAATATGGGTGGCTTCAACTACGGCCATCTTTCTTTAATAAATTCAAATAACCTCACTGATCTTTTGCCTCCTGTTGTTCTCCCTACTGTATTTGCCTGGCATACTACATTGTTTGGCACACGAACACACCCGATTGCAAAAAACGGTTCACTATCATATAGATCGAAGCAGTAGAACGAAATCTCACCAAAGAAATCAACAATCCTAAACATAGGGCTCTACATCAAAGAAAGCTTCGCTGGAAGCATAATCAGCCGCCAAGATCCTAAAGGACACTAGAACCTGATGCTCTGATACCACCTAGGACACCCCAACTTAATAAATATCGGGTAGCTACTCATTTATTCCAATTAATATAAAATGTCAAGTTGGTTCAGTTCATAGCATCACTGTCGAAAACATTTTAATAATTACTTGCAACCTAATATTTAGAAAGTGAGTTGTTAATTTTAAATTAAATAAGATTTTATACAATCCATTTAAATTATGAAATGCTAATACCATAATCACAACACAGTGACAATAGAATAACAATGGAATAACAGTGAATCATGTGGAATACTTCTCTAAATAATACGAATACTGAATACAACCAAATACAAAGTCTGAATCACAAAGTAATTACATCCAAACTGAATTAAAACTAAATACATAAATTGTCTCTAAGAAAAGGGGGGAGACATGCCCTATAGATAAATAAGTCTGAAATAGAATCCAGGTAGATAGTGGAGGCGTCTATAATCAAGGTCCTGTAACTTCCACAGCAGCTACAACATGTCACTGGAATGGAACTTCTAAGCTTGGTGTCCTTGTGGATGGGCACCTAAACGGTTTTTACAAAAGAAAATAGATTTGAAAGAAAACGGGTCAGAGCCCGATTGTGAAAACAATTTAAAATATAGCAAGTGTTTAATGTCATTAAACAGTGAATATAAAATACATGATAGTGCGTGCACTCACATGAGATCCTCACCTCTCAACTAAATGTGCACACCTATCGTACCCGTACCCGTTCTAGTTATTCTACTATCTAACTAGTCAAATCCGTAATCTGACATTACCTTACAATTCAAAGTTCGATTCCCAACATCTTAATATAAACAGGAAGTCTTACCATTATTACTGAGAATTAGTTATAATAATTTATAAGAATTTCTCCATCTTTCACTCGACTAAACAAATGTTACAATTATTCACACTTACAATTTATAGTGATAGTTCATTTCAATTATCTGTATATTGATCTCATCATAATATACTATACTGTCACCCCGAGACTAAGCTGCGACGCACACATACTCTGCTATCATATCCCGGTACATCACGTACATTAGGATCACGTATTCCAAATCACTCAGGAACCGTTTCAATAAGTAACAATCACGCATAACGGAGGCGAACATAGTTCACATCACATGGATTACGCACATACCTATGCTCCCATGATCAGCTGACTTATTAACTCCCCAATAAGCCATTCTCTGACCTATGTCCTCAAGGTACCAATCTAAATCCCCCCGTAGGCACACAAAGATCAGACAACCCTGATCGAACGCCGACCTCCCGTGATAGCAAGTATGGTAGGTATGTTATACAGATAAACACATATACTAAGTATTCACACATCTTATATATCTTATAATATTAATAGAGGTATATGTCACATTCCTATACCATCATTAAATGTTGCACGTTTACAAGTCCCCGAATAATATACATTAAAGTTGTCAACTCTTCTCACTTTGCAAATTCAAGTACTTACAACCTAACCTGTAGAAGTCACCCGGTCTATTAACTAATTCCAAGTTTTTAACCCTCAACTTACTCCAATCTCACCACTATACCTGCTAATCACAAGGCAGGGATAACACTCAATAAAATAGGCCTACGAAAAACTTGAAACCAAAATCGGGCCTAAAAAGACCATTCTGTGAACTCGTTAGAAGTCCCAGAAATCTCGTTCGAACGAGGTCGTTTGAACGAGATTCATTCGAACGAACTCTAAACTTGTTAGAAGGGACACTGTCATCTCGTTAGAAACTCATTCGAACGAGGTCGTTCGAACGACCTGGGTTGGTCTTCTAACGAGATGACAGAAAACGCCCAGAATTTCCCCACTCCATTTTTCTTCATTTTTCACTTCTCTAAATCCATCCTAAGATCATCCCAATTATGTTTTAATGTTTTTAAACCATTCTAAGTCACTCTAGCTCACTCCTTAACATATTTTTGGGGTTAAATCTTACTAATCAACATGCAATAATCATAAATCCTCCAATTCTTTCCCTAAACCCTATGAACATGAATCCAGAATTTAATTGCACATAAATACTCATCATAATCCATTTTTAAATCAACAAAGATAAGTTTTGGGGTAACAAATTCGCCCATAGTCATTTTACATGCAATCCCTAACCAAACTTTATAGTTTCTACAACAATCCCATTAGGTTTTCATCAAAACTTCCAAGGCAAATATCGTTCCTACACTAAACATGGAAGAAATATTCATTGAACTTAATAATATCAAATCACTTGCCTTAAATCCGATGTTCTGATTCATTGTTGACGATCAAGGTTGGTTCTTTCTTCTTTTGGGTCACAAATCCCTTTCAAAATGACGGTGGGGAGATGGTTTGGTTTAGATCCTCCTTTAACCTCTCTTCTAACTTCTCTCAAAAACCTCCGTAGCCCACTCTCTCACTTTTGGCTGATAATGGCCTTAGTGGCCCTTTTAATAATATCTAAATTACCTCTAAAATTCGTGGTTTTTAATCCCTTAATTTTTAAAATTACCAAAATACCCTACTAGGTTGCCGGTTTGTCCTAAAAATTCCCCAGGACCCAAACTAAATTCTCGGCTAGTGTTTTCTGACTATTTCGAACCTTTCGGACACGTTGGCGCACTCGAAATGGCTATTCGATTGATAAAAATAAAAAGTAGTTTTTAATCTAATTAAATTCATTCCTAACGCGACTGACATGCGCGTCCCAACTTAATTTCCCAAATTGTCGTATTTTCAACTCACGATATTTTTAATAAATTCAATAATCACATATTACCATAATCACTCAGTAATATTCAATGACATTTAAATGACCAAATACTAGCATTTATATCTGAATTAATTTTCCAATTAATAAATCCCAAATTGATTTAATACATCTCAAATTAATTTAATAAATCCCATAATTAAAAGCAACTCCATTTAATTACCCTCATAATTAAAAACCACAAAAATACGGGGTATTATAATCTGTTATTTCGGGGAAGGTATCAGTGGTGAGGGAGTGGGGATAGCCCACGACATCGATAGAAATACGTAGTTTCTTAGGCTTAATGGGATACTACATGAGGTTTATTCGGGGGTTCTCGAAGATAGAGGATCCTTTAACACATCTGACTCGCAAGGGTGTGCCAATTATCTGGTGCGATGTCTGACATTTGGCTTTCGATGAGTTGAAGGAAAAGTTGACCTCAGCACCAGTGTTAGCATTGCCCAGATCCGGAGTGGAGTATCTAGTCTACACTGATGCGTCCTTACTAGGACTGGGGGTGTAATGCAGCAGGAGAGTCAAGAGAAGAATTACCCCACCCACAATTTCGAGTTAGCGACAGTCATATTTAGTCTTCAGATTTGAAGACATTATCTCATGGGGGAGAAATTTTGTTTATTCATAGACCACAAGTCCCTTTAGTACCTCTTCACGCAGAAGGAGTTGAATATGCATCAATGCCGGTGGCTCGAGTTTATGAAGGATTATCAGTTCGATATCTAATACCACCAATGGAAGGCTAACATGGTAGCAGACGTATTGAGCTGTAGGCCAGTAGGTGAGGTGGTCGAGGTGTGGAAAGCAAAGTGGAAGGAGTTGGGATATCGGAACGTAGTGGCCTGATCATTCATGTCAGTGATGACCGTTACGCCCCATATTATTACGAGGGTGATATAGGCCTAGGCAACATACCCGTTTTGTCAAGAGTAGATAGTACGATTGTTAGCAGAGGGGGTCAAGTCTTATGTCGTTAGTTCAGGCGAGGGCTTATGCTTCAATGGGAGATTGGTTGTTCCTGAGGGGGAAGACTTGCGACATGAGGTAATGACAGAGTCGAACGGGTCACGATTCACGATGCATCTTGGTGAGGATAAGATGTACCAGGATATGAGGCGACAGTGCTGGTGGAGTGGGATAAAGAGAGATATTAACGAGTTCGTTTCGAAATGTGCCACGTGTCAGCTAGTAAAGGTGGACCATCAGAGGCCGGCAAGACTTTTACAGCCATTAGAGATTCGTATGTGGAAATGGGAGAGCATTTTCATGGACTTCATCACCGGATTACCTACATCGTTGAGAGGTCACAACTCCATATGGGTGATCATGGATCGGTTGACAAAGGTTGCTCACTTTCTGCCAGCCTGGATAAACTACACTACGGGACAGTATGCCCAGATCTTCATAGCTAAGATAGTGAGACTCCATGGGGTGCCTCTCAATATTGTGTGTGACCAAGATAAGATATTTGTGTCACGATTTTTGGAGAGTTTCTAGGAAGCCATGGGAACGGAGTTGCGATTGAGTACAACCTATCACCCGTAGATAGATGGGAAGACCGAGAGGACGAATTAGATGTTGGAAGACATGTTGCGTATGTGCATCCTAAACTTTGGTGGTGGTTGGGAGCAGTAACTTCCACTAGTGGAGTTTGCCTAAAATAACTCCTACCGGTTCACTATTAGTATGGCTCCATTCGATGCGTTGTATGGTAGACCTTGTCGTTCCTCATCTTGTTGGCTAGAGGTGGGGGATAACAAACTCCTTGGACCGGAGGTGATTCCGGATACTTCGATGAGGATAGAGATGATACAGAGTCGTATTCGGGTAGCTCAGTATCGATAAAAGATTTATACCGATGCCAAGAGGTCCTTTCGAGAGTTCAATGTGGGGGACCAAGTGCTTCTCAGAGTGTCTCCTATGAAAGGGATTATGCATTTCAAAAATAAGGGGAAGTTGGAGCCTAGATATGTGGGGCCATTCCCTATTATCGATCGAATTGGTACAGTCGCGTATAGACTTGGGTTATCGGAACACTTACATAGGGTCCATGACGTGTTCCATATTTCCTCACTGAGGCGATATCTTCGGAATGATTTGGCCCATACTCACATTGCTTTAGAGTATGTTGATCTACAACCAATAGTTCTTATGAGGAGGGGTCGATTGTTATTCTAGACCATAGCGAGAGGAAATTGAGATCTAAGATAGTACCATTAGTACGTGTGCAGTGGCAGCATCATAATGCCGAGGTGTCTACCCGAGAGCGCGAGGATGAGATGCGCGAGCATTATCCAGAGCTATTTTTTCCAGGTATATTTTATTTTCGAATTTCGGGATGAAATTTTGTTATTAGGGGGGAAGTATGTAATACCCCGTAATTTTATTGATTTTATTTAATGGAATTAATTAAATTAGATGGGATAATTAATTAGAAATTAATTAGGATTTAAATACTAGCGAGATGTGAGTTGGTATCTGATTATGGGGATAATTTTTAATATTATTGGGTGAATATCGTAATATATGATTATTGAATTTATTAAAATTATCTCGATTCATAAATACGACAATTCAAAAAATTAAGTTGGGACGCGCGTGTCAGTCGCGTCAGGAATCAATTTAATTGAATTTAAAAGTAAATTATAATTTTATCATCCGCATGGTCATTTTGAGTGTGCCAACGTGTTCGGTAGGGTCGAAATAGTCAGAAAACACTAGTCGGAGTTTTAGTTCGGGTCCAGAGGAATTTTTAGGCCAAACTGGCAACCCGGGAGGATATTTTAGTCATTTTAATTTTTAAGAGATTTTGACCCACGAATTTTAGGCCTTATTTATCAGCCAATATTAGGGCCATTAGGTCCATTATCTATCAAAAATCAAAATTATCTGTCAAAAATCAAGGAGTGGGCAACGTGATAAAGAGGACATGTTACAAGAAGTTCTAATGGCCATAACCACCACACACCACCATTATTCATCAGAATTATGATCGGAGAGAGGGAGATAACTAGCCCTTAACATCACCAACGGATCAGAACATCAATTACTAGACAAGTGATTTGATTTAATTAAGTTTCAGTGAATAATTTATCCATGATAATGTAGGATTTGATGATAGATATGAATAATGATTGAAACTCATGAAATTTGGAGAAGAAACCTAAATTTTGGATAGGAATTGCATGTAGATTAATTCTGGAAGTTTTTCATTAAACAAATCATAATTATTGATGAATAAAAAAAGGATTTAGGAAGAGAAGTGTGATGGTTCTTGAAGAAAATAGAAAATAGGATTTTTCATGATAATATGAGGATTTGATCCAAGAAAAGTCTAACTGTTGATGATTTAAAAGTTTTGGAACGTTAACAATCATGTAATTAGGTTGTATGATGACCCTAAATGCTTACATTAGGATTTCACATCTTGTAATGAAGATTTAGGAAAATTTTGGAACTGAAAATGAAGGAAACTCGTAGTTGCACCTGCTTGATCGATGATCGACATTCATAGGTCGATCGATCGACTGGGATCGATCGATCGATAACCTAGGTCGATCGATCGATCTCCCCAGAAACTGTGACCTTTTTCCTTTTTTTGATTTTCAGTGTTTTCGGCCATCGAACGTTGTAGTTGGGGATTATGAGAATACATTAGGACTTTAGGGAGGCCAGTAGGGGCATATTTGAAGCTCAGTACATATTAGAATTTGGTTGGAAGGTAGTGGTTAATTTACGAGTGTCCGATGAGTAATTTACTATTTTATGATGCGATAACATGATTTAAATTCTTAGGAGTGATAAGTTAGAATTTGCGACATAAATAAGGACTTAAGAGTATTGAATTAATATGTGGGAAAAGTAGGAGACCTAGTAACCTCTTCGGTTAGGTTTTAAGTACTCGAAACTATACGACGTATCGACAAAATATATTATATATCAGCCAAAATAATCATAGTGTATGAATTAGACTAATGGTATAAGGCTGAGAATATACCTTTAATAATATAACAAGTTATCTAAGTTGTGTGAATGCTTAGTATATGTATTATTATGTGTATGACATACCTACCATAGTTGCTATCAAGGGGGGTCGAGTTTCGAAATAGGGCCATCTAATATTTGTGTTCCTACGGGGGGATTTAGATTGGTACCTTAAGGACATAGGGTTGTGAATGGATTATTTGTGAGTTAATAAGTCATCTAACCATGGGAGCGTAGGTATATACGTGACCCATAGGTATGTGAACTATGTTCGATTTCAATATGTGTGATTTTGGTTATTGAAACAGTTCCTGATAGATTCGGAACACGTGGTCCTTATGTACATGATGTGCCGGGATTCGATAACTGAGTATGTGTGCACCGCATCTTAGCTTAGGGGTGCCCTATTTGTATAATTGCGCTGAGAATAATATACTCATGATTATAACAGACTCTTTGTTAAAGTTTGAAAATGAATAATTGAGATATTTTGAATGGGATTTAAAATGAGAATTTCCTATCGTCATTGTTAAATTAATCTGATCAATGAAAAGGTGATATACACGCAGGATATATTATAAGGGTATGAATAAACCCCTATATTATAATGAGAGGACAAGAAGTGGTACAGACTAGTTAGTTAATGACATAACTAGGACGGGTTAAGGATATACGTTAGGCGTGCACATTAGTTGAGGGGTGAGGAACTCATGTGAGAGCACGTATTAACATGTATATAATATTCACTGTTTAATGGAATTAAACACTTGCTATATTTTTAAACTGTTTCCACCTCCGTCTCTGGACATTTTCTTCCAAATCTATTTTTCTTGTAAAACCTTTTAGGTGCCCAGCCACATGGATGCCAAGCATAGGAGTTCCATTCCATTAACATGTTGTAGTTGCTATGGAAGTTAGATGATCTCGGTAGTAGACGCCTCCACATTATGAATTTGATTCTATTCAGGGTCATTTATCATTTAGGGCATGTCGCCCTTTTTCATTTAGTGACAGCTTTCTCAGACTTTCAGTTTCATTTCAGTGTTTGATTTATTTATTTTATTCAGACTTTGTATTGTGATTTATTTCGTATTTGGATTATTCATCGGAGTATTACTCCAGAATCATTTTTTTTATTCCATTATTATTCTATTGTGATTGTGATGTTATTGTCGTATAGTTAGCTTATAATTTAATTGGTTGCATGCTAATTTATGTTAATAAATTTGGAAACTCACTTTTTAAATATTAGGTGACTAGTAATTGTTAAAAAGAAAATGTTTTCGACAGTGATGCTATGAACTGAACCAACTTGACATTTTGTATTAATTTGAATAAAGGAGTAGCTACCCGGTATTTGATTAGTCGGGGTGCCATAACAGGTTGCTAGTGTTTAGGGTAATGAAAGAAGGTTATTGGTGGCTATATATGCAAGAGGACACATTAGACTACGTTAAAAATGCAAGAACTCTAATTTTTTCTTGCCATTGGTGCATTAACTGGCCAACGACCTCAAGTCTCTCCCAAGTTCTTGGCCTTTTTCCCAGTGGGTGCTTGACATTGTCGACCCATTGTACCTTGCATCTGGCAGGAGGAAGTATCAACTGGTCAACACATACTACTTTTCTAAATGGGTTGAGGGGGATACTTTGAAAAATATTCAAGATATTGACATGATCAAGTTCATATGGAAAAATATCATAACATAGTTTGGCATCCCTCAGATTATCATCACAGATAGTAGAACTCAATTCAAGAGTAGCCACTTTCAGAGCTTTTGTGATAAGCACGGTGTTAGGCACTACTACAGTTCAGTGACCTACATTCATAGTAATTTGCAAGATAAAGCCTATGATAAGACAATCCTCAATGGGATAAAAAATGATTGGAGAAAGCAAAGGGTTCGTGGGTCTAACAATTCCTTCATGTTCTCTGGGAATTTCGATCAATGCCCAGGCGATCAACTTGGGAAACACCCTTTGCCCTGTTTTATGGGATGGAGGAATTAATCCCACTAGAGGTTGGTTTACCAACCATGAAGTCCACTTTATTTGATCAAGATCTTGACAATGAAGAAAAATAGAGCAGAGCTTGACATGGTCGATTAAAAAATAGAATTGGCTCTCAAAAAATTTGCCTTCTACCGATAATAGTTGGCAAATCAATACAATAGGGGGTTAAAGTGAGATGCTTTATGGTTGGGGACTACAAACTTAGACATATAGTGAGAAATATCGAAAATACCTTAGACGGGAAACTGAGCCCAAACTGGGAAGGCCCATTTAAAGTCATTCGAGATGACTTAATGGGCGCCAACCACTTAAAAATAATAGAGGGCATAGAGGTTCACCAAGCTTGGAATACAACCAATTTAAAGAAGTTTTACTTTGAAAATTTAAGTTTATAACCAAGTGATACGACACAAATATTACGTATTTTATCCCTCGAACGTATGCATTTTAGCCCCCTCGGGTATCTTATTCCCTATATTTATGCTCGTTAACCAGACAACTTCAGCTTTCTATGTTAACATGTTTTGCAGGGGTCAGTTGAGCTTTTATAGGTATTTGGATGCTAAGTTTGAAGTTCGAACGCATTTCTCTCGATTTTCGTACATGATCTCACGCTCAAGGGAATTTTAATCTTTTCACAGCTTGGGCACCACATCTAACAAAAGTTGTATCCCTCCTTGCAAGATTTCACGTGGCCGCGAATGGTGCGCGATTCTGATGCAGAACGAAGAAGTTACGACGATTTTAGCGGACGGGAAATGTAAACACATCAAAACAGGAGGCATGATTATGCAGCCCTGCTTGATCGATTGATCGATCAAAGGGATCGATCGATCCATCATTCATATTTTTCCAATTCATGGGTAGACAGTGGGCTATGATTTTCAGCATCGATCACTCGACGGTTTGGGTCAATCAATCGATCCCCTATTTTTATGAGATATTTTGATTTTCTTTTCCTTCTTCTTTTCTTTTATTCCACTTACTATATAAACCAAATTTTGTGTAAATATCAGATATTAAGGTTTAGAATAGATTTTAGGTTAGTTTAGCTTAGGGTTTGGGGTATTTAAGAGTTCTTCTTCTTCCTTTCTTGGTTTGACACCCTTTAGGGTTTGTAATTGGTACTTTCATCTTCCCTCTCCATTAATATAGCTTGTATTTCATTTATTCTTTCTTTGTAGTGTAATTTACATGCTTTCGTAATTTAGGTTTACATGCTTTGATTTAATTTCTTTCTAGTGTAGATTTGTTGCGTTTATTTATCGTATTTTTAACATGCTTTCTAGCTAATTTAGTCTAGGTTGTGTTTGAATGGAACTCACTCGGGTTGACACGTTGCTTGGCTTTGGTGATGGTGTTTATGGGTCTATTTCGGGTATTTTGTCCTAGTTATTGCACCTAGGAGATTTTACGGGGCATATCATGAATGTCCCATGCTTACAACCTTGCGTGCGCAATTTCTGGGGTATTTGTTGACGCCAAAATCATATTAGCCTTTTATGCGGATTTAGGGGTGTGACAACCCTTGATTAAATTAACTATCTAAATGAGATGCATTCTAAATAACTCATCGACCCATGTATCCATTTCATAAAAATTAACTCGGGTGAGGGATATTCGACTCAACCTATAGTTTTTACCGCTATGTTAATCTAGTTTCAATACACTCGCCTAGATTAATCATTTCCCTTTTTTGCATGTTTTACTTTTTGTCGTAATTTAACTATTACACTTTTATTTATTGAATATTAAATCAATTAAATTCTAGCAACTCATCCCTGTGGATTTTCGATACCCGAGTTACCGCTGTGCTTGACCCGCAAGTGTAGTCGTTGTTTAGGTTTTTGTATTATTATGGTGAAACGAAAACACTGATCGTGCCCTTACACGAGCATGCATTTCACGTGGGTGATCAAAATGGCGTCGTTGTCGGGGACTAGTTTGTTTTAGACTTTATTTGATTTAGTATTTCGTAGTATTTTCTTTCTATTTGTATTATTTTCTAATATTTTTGCAGGACTTCTACATTTGAGCACATAGAAACGCTCAAATTTTTCCCGTGTGCATATCTTTGTGGAGTTCTCCATTCGAGCCATTTTTGGGGTAAGCATGTCTTATTACAATTCTTTCGGTAATCAATGTTATAATTCTCAAAATGCCCGTAATTCTATGACTTTTGGTGAATACTTAGAATCCCAAAGAATTTCAAATATAAATATGACTTTGGGCGAGTATAACGAAAGTCAAAACTTGGGTTATTGGAATTTTGATGATGATGATAATGATTTTGGGCCTTTACCTCCCTATAATAGGAATTTTGAAACGAATTGCAATAGTTTTAAAAATTCCTATAATAATGAGTTTTCATTTAAGTCTGATGGTAATTTTCAAAGTTCCCATTTTGATGTATCCGCATCTCGACCTATGATATTCGGAGAGGGCTTACGTATGTGTGAGAATGAGAAAATTGAAAATTGTTATCGGGAAGAAAATCATTGTTGGGAACATGAATTGGATTTATTATTTGAGTCTGACGATGATTTTGCTTTCGAGACTTTTGAAGTCGAGGAATGTTTTGAACCAAATGAGGTACTTTTGCCTCTTTTGGAACAAACCATTCTATACTTTGCCCATTGCATAATAGATATTGAAAGTGAGGATGAAAATGACATAATATCTATTTGCAATGAAATGATTTCTTCTTTGGCCCCCAAAGAAGAACATTTCATAGAAAATGATATTATTTCCTTCGAAACTCAATCTTCATGTGATGATGATTCATCTTATGAGTTTGAATTTCTTTGATCCCCATTTTCATTCTCTGTTATCACACTGTCACAAGTACCCGATGATTTGGTTTCAAACTTTAATGTTTTAAACCTTTTCACCGATGAGAAGTACTTCCTCGAGTTGCCCTCCACAATCTCATCTTTGCCTTTGTGTGCGCCACCTCCCATTCCAATTTCAAAATCATTGAGAGGATATTCGGATTTTCTCGGTCCCCACATGTTTTTGTCACCCGTTTAATCCAAATCCCTCATCGTCCCTCCAAAACTTTTAATTGGCGATGGTTCATTTCTTCCGCCTTACACATGCCTGTAACAACCCTCGCTTTTGAGAACCTATTTTATATTTATATACTATGTGAAGTAATTATATATAAAATGTTGGAATATGGAGTAAGTATTAATTTAATGAAGATAAAAGTTAATATTTACTAAAATGTTGCATATTTACCTTATGTGTAGGTAAATATCACCATGTTGTGTTTTATTGTGTCATATGATTTAAAATGACATTATGGTTAAAAATGAAACCGGAACCTAAGTGATTTATAAAATTTCCAAATGATAATTTGGAGGGCGTAGTTAGTCCTGAAATGTGCGACATAGTCAAAATAAGTGTCATATCGTATTTTGATGTTTCGGGCAATTTTGACTGGTTATAGCTTAAATGTGTAATTGCGAGTCATTTTATCGCAGTATTAATCATTTAAGTTGGAATCTTAGACTTAAGCCACGATTTGTGTCTTGCCTTTCATTTATTTCTCTTAAGTGCATTTATATTTAGTGACCTAGAGAGAAAGAGAGAAGAAGAGAACTTGTGGAGAAAGAGAGAGATTGAAGATTTGGAGATTGATCTTGCATTCATCTTCCTCAAATCTGAATTTTCAAGATTAAGGCAAGTTTTCTACTTGCTACTATGTGATTTAAGATGAATAATTAGTATTGATAGTTGTGTATTAGTTATGGTTTAACAAGTAATGGTTTTTATGGATTTATGGGTTTTGAATCCTTGGAGTTTGATTTGGATGGGTATTGGTGTAAATCATTATTTTTTGATGCATTAATAATCATTTGGTAGCAATAAACGATCTTGGTTTGGGTTGAGTGGAATTGGGGGAATTTAGGAGTCCAAGACTCCATAGCCAAACTTGACAAATTCGCAGGGCCGAATCGGTTCGGCCAGGTCCGAATCGATTCGCCCCAAAGGGAAGTTTACAGGTCTGTATGGACCGAATCGATTTGTCCTATTCGAATCGATTCGGAATTTACGCAGAAACCTAGATTTCCTGACCGAATCGATTCGGATGGTCCGAATCGATTCGGATGGTCCGAATCGATTCGCTTTTCTGACCGAATCGATTCGGCCAGGCCGAATAGATTCATAAATCCTACATTTTAGGGTGATTTTTCTTAGTTTAATTCCAAACCGTTCCTTTAGTTTTATGACCTAGTAACCTTCTTGTATGAAGTAAACTTAGGGTCCTAGAGTTTCAATTGAGTTGAGTCACTACCCTACGTTAGGAATGGGTTAAACGGGACTTAATCCTGAGGTGTACAAATTAAGGTTAGGACATTTCTTTCCTTTAGCACATTATTAGGTGTTTAGGAGTTATAAGCCCATACTTGGAGACTTTAAGGTCTCATTGGAGGTATATAAAACCTTGGGACTTGTAGAATTATTGTGATAACTTGGATAATAATTCGGGACTTAAAATGTGATGAATATTAATAAGAATATTCAATGATGATGGTTTCGAATAAAATGAAACATACATATGGATAATGGAAATGAAAATTAGATTTAAATGGTAAATGCTAATTTACTTAAACACACCTCTCTAAATGCTATCATAAGGGAAGCTCGCGCATGAGGTGATGTCCCCTGACTAATGAATGCAGGGAGACTATAGTCCTTAACCATATGCGGGATTGTTATATGTTTTATTCTGCGCTAGTGAGGTAATTCCGGGTGTGGTTATGAATCACTCGTAGGTATATGGCCACTTCCCGATGTGCGTTAGGTGCCCAGGTTGTCTTGTTTGATAGGCCCTGGAAGATGATAGTCATTTAGGGGGCGCACCCAGTGGGGAAACTCGGAGGGGAGGTCTTTGAATCGTTATATGTATAGGAATATAACCATTCTGAATTCAAGTGAGACTTGAAATTTGTGAAATTCCATAAGAACATATGATGGTAATTATATTCCTGTTAAGGAATGAAAATTTAAATGGAATGATGAATAATGATGGAGACTTTTAATTAATGAGGTTTAATTATATTTTCTCTCTAAATTGAATGAAAGCTAAAATCATTTAAATCGTATTCTTATGCTTAAAATTATGTTGATAGATTCTCATCTTCATCATTCATGATTAAATGTTCATACCTATCGTGCTTCTTATTCATCTGGTAGTTATATAAAATCGGGCCCTGACCCGTTCATTTTCCTTGTTGTGCATGAATTTGTATCCGCTCAGGTGCTCCCCCGCAAGGGCGCCCGTGTTGATATTCCTACTCCTATAATTTTGTGGAGCTGTAAGATTTTGTGGATATTACAGGATGTGTTGTTAGACGCTTTCATTTTTTTGTATTCTAGATATGATCTTGTCTTTCACTCGGGCGTGATGCTTAAACTTTTGTAACTGTTTAATGAATGGATTATGTAATTTATTAAACTGTTGTAGTATGTTGTATGTAAGTGTTGACCGACAGCATATTCGGTCCTCTTATTGTATATTTGTTATGGATGTATATAAGCTCTTTTGGATTTCCACTTTCTCTTCAGATTGGGTTGTTTAAATTATTTCTTAACTTGTAATCAAATTAAAACTATATTAAAATTTTTGGCAACCCGTTTTCTGAATTATTGGGTGGTTTTCCTGTATACTTATTATATTATCATGATGATGAGTATGATTCCATCCATGATTTCGTTTTATTGGAGTATCGGACTGACCACCCCTCTTTTCGGATCATGGGTTGTCACAGATGGAATCAGAGCATCAGGTTCTATATTCTTTAGAATCTATGTGGACTTGTGACGTTCTACCATAGCGTTCTTTGATATAGAGCCTAATGTTAGGATGGCTTTGTTACTTATATTTACGATTTTCTGCAAGATAGATTGTTTATAATAGTATTCTAACTCTATTGTTTCTTCATCTCAGATGACGCCTAAGAGAGGTCGCCCAGCGAGACATAATAGGTTTGTAGAAGAGGATGTTGGTCCTCCATTACCGCCAAAAGGAACCGTTAATGCTGCGGATGTAGAAAACATCATGGCTCAAGAGGTTAATGAGGCTATGACCACAGTGGCTCAGCAAATGCCACAAGCTCAATAACGAGTGCAGGATGCACAAGCTCCTACGGGACCTTCTCCGTGGGAGAGAGTTAGAGAGTCCTTTTTAAAGGGCCATCCCCTGGAATTTGATGGAGGTTCTGATGTTATTAGAGGAAATCATTGGAAGAAGGATATGCAACGCCATCTTCGAATGTTGGAATTTAGTGAGGAGAAGAAACAAGTCCTTGCTACTTTAAACTTGTTGGGGCTACATTGCATTGGTGGGAGTTGATGGCTACATCCGAACAGAGAGATACCATGACTATCAGTGATTTTTGGGTCTTGTTTGACCAAAAGTATTTCCCTCCCGCTGTTCAAAGGGAGATGAGAAGGAGGCTTCAGGATGTGGTGAAAGGTTAGAGATCCGTGGCGGAATATGAAGAGAAGTTCACCCGATTACCAAGTTTTGTACCGGATGAGGTGACTCCGGAAGAGAGGAAGGTTTCGAAGTCTATGGGAGGTTTGAACTAGAGAATCCGACAACATTTACTGGGTAATCCATCCTTGCAAACTTTTGGTGAGGTAATGAATGCAGCATTGCTCCATTTCCAGGAACATCGGTTGTACATGCAGAGTGGAAAGAAAACTACCGTAGTGGGGCAAGCGGGGAAACCTGGAGGTAGTGGGACTGGAGTAGGAGCATTTCCCTCGTCCCAATCTTCGGGTAACAAGCAAAAAGAAAGGGATACCCAGTAAGGGAACTTGTCAAAAAGGCAACATTCTGGTGGGTTTGATTTGGGTGGCAATAATAATCGGCATGGACAGGGTGCCCCGCAACAACAAATAGGTCGGGGTGGTCAAGGGGGTAGGGGCCATCAATCGGGGCCAAAATACGGAGAATATGGCAGGACGGTGTTTCCAATTCGGAGAGGTGGGTCATTACAAGAAGGAGTGTCCTTAGTTGATTGGGGGTCAGCTTCCTAGGGTTCCTCAGCAGCCACAGGTTTAGCTACCACCGCAGGTACCTAATATAGTTGCCCCTCCAGAGCAGGGTCAACTACAGTATGGGAGAGTTTATCATATCTAGGATTCTATGCTTCCTCCGTCTCCGCCAACCATTGAGGGTAAGTTCCTTATTCAGGGGCACATGGGTCACGTTTTGTTTGATACGGGTGCGACACACTCATTCATTTCTAGAAGTTTGGCTCAGACCACAGAGTTGATAAAATCTACAGAGAGTACTTTCACTAGCATTGAGTCCTCTATGAGTGGTGGTTCACTCATTTTCTTTGTTTGTAAACAAATAGGAATTACTCTTAGTAATTTATACTTTGAGGCCGATTTGCTTGTCCTAGACATGGTCGAGTATGACGTGATATTGGGTATGGACTGGCTAGTGAAGTATCATGCGATAGTTAATTGTTACGGGAAGAGTATAGTCTTTGTCGTTCTGGTATAAGAAATGTTCTTAGTAGTTATGCCTCGTTTATAAGGAGGTACTAGTACTTATTTGTATTGTATCACAGAGAAGACTTCTCGGGATGTAGTTGTTCCCTTGGATTCTATTTCGGTTGTTAGAGATTTTGACGATGTTTTCCACGAAATACCGGGTTTGCCTCCAAGTCGGGAGATCGAATTTGTGATCGATTTAGCGCCAGGAACTAGACCGATTATGAGAGCTCAATATCACATTGCTCCTGTGGAGATGAGGGAGTTGAGAGATCAAATACAGCAGTTGTTAGAGCAGGGATTCATTAGGCGTAGTACGTCGCCATGGGGTGCTCTGGTGTTGTTTGTGAAGAAAAGGGACGGTTCTCTCCGGTTATGTGTTGACTATAGAGAGTTGAATAAGTCATCATCCGGAACAAATACCCTTTGCCTCGTATCGATGACTTATTTGATCAACTTAGGGGAGCATCGTAATTCTCTAAAATCGATTTGAGGATGGGGTATCACCAGTTGAGGATACGGGAGCAGGATGTATCCAAGACCGCTTTTCTGACGAGATATGGATCCTATGAATTTTTGGTTATGACCTTTGGACTAACCAATGCCCTGGCCGTATTTATGGATCTCATGAATAGGGTATTTCGGGAATTCTTGGACCAATTTGTTATTGTATTTATCGATGACATCCCAGTCTATTCTCAAACGAAATCTGATCACGCTATTCATTTGAGGTTGGTCCTATAAAGATTGAAGGATCACCAACTGTATGCTAAGTTCGAGAAGTGCGGATTTTTGTTGCTGGAGTTACAGTTTTTGGGACATATTGTGACATCCCAGGGTATATCGGTGGATCCAAGCAAGGTGGTTGCGGTGAGGGAGTGGGGTAAGCCCACGACACCTATCGAGATTTGTAGTTTTCTGGGTTTGGCGGGTTATTACCGTCGGTTTATCAAAGGTTTCTCAAAAATTGCTAGCCCTTTGATAAACTTAACCTGTAAAGGAGTGAGGTTTGTATGGGATGACTCTTGTCAGGCTGCGTTTGATGAGCTCAAAGATAGGTGGACTTCCGCTCCAGTCCTTGCATTGCCAAAGCCGGGGTTAGAATATCTAGTCTTCACCGATGCATCTCTACATGGATTAGGAGGTGCACTTCAACAAGTGCGACGGGCTATTGCTTATGCTTCCCGCAAGCTTAAACCCCATGAAAGAAATTATCCGGTCCATGACTTAGAACTTGCCGCAGTTATCTTTGCCTTGAAAATTTGGAGGCATTATCTCTTAGGGGAAAAATTTAGTTTTTTCACGGACCATAAATCGCTGCAATATTTATTTTCACAGAAAGATTTAATTATGCGAAAACGCCGATGGTTGGAGTTTTTGAAAGACTATCAATATGACATCCACTATCATCTGGGAAAGGCAAACGTAGTGGCTGATGCTTTGAGTAGAAAGCTCGAGGGAGAGTTAGCTGATGTATGGAAAGCTAAATGGAAAGAGCTCAATCAGGTGGATGCGGTGGTGAGAGCGTTCATGTCGGTGATGACCGTTACGCCTACCATTGTGGTAAGGGTTATAGAAGCCCAAGGAAGGGATAAGGGTTGTCAGGACCATATACGCCGATTACTATCCGAGGGAGCGGAATCCTACTCAATAAGTTCAGAGGGTGGATTACGTTTTCACGGGAGACTTATTGTCCTGGAGGAGGGAGATTTGAGACGGGCGGTGATGGAAGAATCTCACGGGTCTAAATTTATGGTACATCCTGATGGGGACAAGATGTATCAAGAAATGCACCGTCAGTATTGGTGGCCAGGATATTTTTAAGTTCGTATCCCAATGCACTACTTGTCAATTGGTCAAGATAGATCATCAACGACCGACATGTTTGTTACAATAGTTGGATATTCCGGTGTGGAAGTGGGAGAGCATATCGATTGAATTTATATTAGGCTTGCCATGGCACAAAGTGGTTGTGATTCTATTTGGTTGATTGTCGACCGCTTGACTAAGTCGGCACACTTCCTACCTGTGCGTACCGACTATGATACTTCTCGCTATGCCCGATTATTCATTGCAGAGATTGTCAGACTCCATGGGGTTCCCTTAAATATCATTTCTAACCGAGATAAGATCTTTGTTTCCCACTTTTGGCAAAGTTCCCAAGAGGCTATAGGGACCGAATTGAAGTTAAGCACTTCTTATAATCCTCAAACCGATGTCCAGACTAAAAAAGTCAACCAAATATTAGAGGATATGCTCTGTATGTGTATGCTTGATTTAAAGGGTGGTTGGGAACAATATCTCCCTTTGGTCGAGTTTTCTTATAACATCTCGTACCAATTTACTATTGGAATGGCGCCCTATGAAGCACTTTACGGTCGGCCTTATAGATCACCCACTTCTTGGTTGGAGAAGTGAGGGATAATAAATTCCTTGGACCTGAAATGATCCAAGATACTTCTTCTAAGATTGAACTCATTCGGAGTCGTATTCGGATAGCTCAAGACCGCCAAAAGAGTTATGCCGATGCAAATAGAAGGCACATGGAGTTGGATATTGGGGACCAAGTCTTGGTGCGAGTGTCACCAATGAAAGGTATAAATCTTTTTGGGAAGAAAGGAAAGCTTGTGCCGCATTTTGTTGGGCCTTTTCCCATTATTGCTAAGGTGGGTCCAGTGGCGTATCAACTTGCCTTACCGAAACCTTTAGAACAAATTCATGATGTGTTCCATGTCTCCTCCTTGAAGAAGTATAAGAGGTGTGAAGGTGATCTTTGGCATATCCCTTTCGAGGATATTGACTTGCAACCTGACATTTCATATGAAGAACAATTGGTTGCTATTTTAGAGCATGGGGAGCATAGGTTGAGGTCTCGAGTTGTGCCCTTGGTGCGAGTCCAATGGAGTCATCACAATGCCAAGGAATCAACATGGGAACGCGAAGATGATATGCGGGAAAAGTATCCGCATCCCTTTATACAAGGTACGGCTGAATTTTGAGGGCAAAATTCCCTCATAAGGGGGGGGAGTACGTAATAACCCTCGCTTTTGAGAACCTATTTTATTTTTATTTACTATGTGAAGTAATTATATATAAAATGTTGTAATATGGATTAAGTATTAATTTAATGAAGATAAAAGTTAATATTTACTAAAATGTTGCATATTTACCTTATGTATAGGTAAATATCACCATGTTGTGTTTTATTGTGTCATAAGATTTAAAATGACATTATGGTTTAAAATGAAACCGAAACTTAAATGAGTTATAAAATTTCCAAATGATAATTTGGAGGGCGTAGTTAGTCCCGAAATGTGCGAGATAGTCGAAATAAGTGCCATATTATATTTTGATGTTTCGGGCACTTTCGGCTGGTTATAGCTTAAATGTGTAATTTCGAGTCATTTTATCGCGGTATTAATCATTTAAGTTGGAATATTAGACTTAAGCCACGATTTTTGTCTTGCCTTTCATTTATTTCTCTTAAGTGCATTTATATTTAGTGACATAGAGAGAGAAAGAGAGAAGAAGAGAACTTGTGGAGAAAGAGAGAGATTGAAGATTTGGAGATTGATCTTGCATTCATCTTCCTCAAATCTGAATTTTCAAGCTTAAGGCAAGTTTTTTACTTGCTACTATGTGATTTAAGATGAATAATTAGTATTGATAGTTGTGTATTAGTTATGGTTTAACAAGTTAGGGTTTTTATGAATTTATGGGTTTTGAATCCTTGGAGGTTGATTTGGATGGGTATTGGTATCAATAATTATTGTTTGATGCATTAATAATCAGTTGGTAGCAATAAATGATCTTGGTTTGGGTTGATTGGAGTTGGGGGAATTTAGGAGTCCAATACTCCATAGTCAAACTTGGCAAATTCGCAGGGCCGAATCGATTCGGCCAGGTCCGAATCTATTCGCCCCAAGGGGAAGTTTATAGGTCTGTACGGACCGAATGGATTCGGCCTGTCAGAATTGATTCGGCATTTATGAAGAAACCTAGATTTCCTGACCGAATCGATTCGGATGGTCCGAATTGATTCACTTTTCTGATCGAATCGTTTCGGCCAGGCCGAATCGATTCAGAAATCTTGCATTTTAGGGTGATTTTTTTTAGTTTAATTCAAACCCTTTCCATTAGGTTTAGGACCTAGGAACCTTCTTGTATGAAGTAAACTTAGAGTACTAGAGTTTCAATTTATTTGAGTCACTACCCTACGTTAGGAATGGGTTAAATAGGGCTTATTCCTGAGGGGTACAAATTAAGGTAAGGGAATTTCTTTCCTTTAGCACATTATTAGGTGTTTAGGAGTTGTAAGCCAATACTTGGAGACTTTAGGGGCTCATTGGAGGTATATAAAATCTTGGGACTTGTAGAATTATTGTGATCGCTTGGAGAATAATTATGGACTTAAAATATAATGAATATTATTAAGAATATTCAATGATGATGGTTTCCAATAAAATGAAACATACATATGGATAATGGAAATGAAAATGAGATTTAAATGGTAAATGCTAATTTACTTAAACACACCTCTCTAAATGCTATCATAAGGGAAGCTCGCGCATGAGGTGATGTCCCCTGACTAATGAATGTAGGGAGACTATAGTCCTCGGCCATATGCGGGATTGTTATATGTTTTATTATGTGATAGTGAGGTAATTCCGGGTGTGGTTATGACTCACTCGCAGGTATATGGCCACTTCCCGACCAGCATTAGGTGCCCAGGTTGTCTTGTTTGATAGGCCCTGGAAGATGATAGTCATTTAGGGGCGCGCCCAGTGGGGAAACTCGGAGGGGTGGTCTTAGAATCGTCATATGTATAAGAATATAGCCATTCTGAATTCAAGTGTGACTTGAAATTTGTGAAATGCCATAAGAACATATGATGGTAATTATATTCCTATTAAGGAATGAAAATTTAAATGGAATGATGAATAATGATGGAGACTTTTAATTAATGAGGTTTAAGTATATTTTCTCCCTAAATTGAATGAAAGCTATAATCATTCAAATTGTATTCTTATGCTTAAAATTATGTTGATAGATTCCCATCTTCATCATTCATAATTAACTGTTCATACCTATCATGCTTCTTAATCATCTGGTAATCATATAAAATCGGGTCCTGACCCGTTCATTTTACTTGTTGTGCATGAATTTGTATTCGCTCAGGTGCTCCTCCTCAAGGGCGCCCGTGTTGATATTCCTACCCCTATACTTTTGTGGATCTGTAAGATTTTGCGAATATTACATGATGTTTTATTAGACTCTTTCATTTCTTTGTATTCTTGATATGATCGGGTTTTTCACTCGGGCGTGATTAACTGTTTAATGAATGTATTATGTAATTTATTAAACTGTTGTAGTATGTTGTATGTAACTGTTGACCGGCAGCATATTTTATCCTCCTATTATATCTTTGTTATGGATGTATATAAGATCTTTTGGATTTCCACTTTCTCTTCAGATTGGGTTTTTTAAATAATTTTCTTAACTTGTAATCAAATTAAAACTAAATTAAAATTTTTGGCAACCCATTTTCTGAATTATTGGGTGGTTTTCCCGTATAGTTATTATATTGTCATGATGCTGAGGATGATTCCATCCATGATTACGTTTTATTGGAGTATCGGGCTGGCCACCCCTCTTTTCGGATCACGGGTTGTCACAATGCCTTCTGTTGTTCAAACGAAATTCATATTTTTCAGAGGGCATGCTTGTATGTGAGGGTACACCGGTTATCCTCCAAAGTCAAATCGTTTTTGCGGTGGACCCTCAGCTATTTAAACTTCTAGTGTATAGTTAATGTGAAGCCTAAATAGTAGGTTGTATATAGTTAGCTTTTTATTCTTTCTTTCTTTTTATTTTAGTCCCTTTTTAAGTTAGTCTAGTGTAATTAGTTAACTTTTCGTTATTTGTTTTCGCTATGCTCAGTACTAACTTGTTTTGTAGATTCTTTGGACTTGTTCTTATGGGGATCGCTCCACTTTTGGGTAATATCTCTCTTTTCCTTCTTTAACTTGGTTCTTAATTTACATTGAGAACAATGTCAAGTTTTAAGTTAGGGGGTGTGGGATATTCTATCCATTTCTTCATTTTGTCAATGTTTTTGCTCACATGTTAGTTACTTAGTATGCTTTTCTTAGAAAATTCAAAAATTTCAAAAAGATTTTCTTTCATTTTTTCCTTTATAGGGCATTTTGCCTTTGTTTCCGATGATAAATTTCAATAATTTCCCGATCCAATAGACAGCCCAACGATGCATGTCCTCGATTTTTGAAGTTATTAGACTTTAGTCTTCATTATTGATATTGTGAATAACTTCATGAATTAAACTTTAATACCATGAGCACATGCGCTTTTCTTATTTTCTTGATTTGGTTTAAGATTTTTATAACTCCGTAATCTTTTGTTGCATTGTATATACTTACACCAAGTAAGATTTGTACCTTTCGTCGTTTGCGAGTGTATACACTATTCTTTTCTCATTGAAAACGTTAAATTCGTTGGTAATCTCACTATTCTTTCATTGATCATTCATTAATTGAGTTTGTACTTGAAATGTGTTACTTGATCATGATTCTCATATATTATTTTGACTCGAGAATTGCGTAAACTTTCAGAAATGATCATAGGCATTCTTTGTTATATCACCCATATTAGCCTTGACCTCACCTTAAAAGTTTCCCCTCGTCAACCCCTTTGAGCCTAAATATAGCCTTTCGTTTCGTAACCCAAATCTCATACCAACTCCGAATTGGAGTTATATACAATACATACACCTTCCATACCTTTGTTTGGAATGTTTCTTGGGATTGAATGATGTGGTTGTGTGTCGGTTGCAATTTAGGCATGTGAGGGTATGAAAAGTAAAGAAAAAGTGAAAAAAGTGAAGAAAAAGAGAAAGAAAAAAGCAAAAGAAAACAAAAGAAAAATGAGAAAAAGAAGAAAAGAAAGAGAAAGAGAAAGTTGTTAATGTTGTGTATAGTTCAATAAGCTTTGATTACTCTCCTCGATGATATATCTAATGCTTGTTTGGAACTTGTTTTCCAATTTTAATATTGCCCGCATTTTCCCATTATTCCGAGTTTTCATTTTCGAACACTTTGAGTCCGTACATACATATCCTTCGTTCCGTACCCTAGCCAAACCAACATTACAACCTTATTAAAGTCCTATGTGATCTTAGGTTGATGTAATTCAAAAGTCGTAATAGTTTTGATAATCTGTGAAAATACATTTCGCCTCTTTTAATGTGCGGTATCTTTCATTGAGATTATAATTTTTCATTTTATATATAGAGTTCTTAATTTGTGACATGTCTGCGGCCTAGTTTCCATTTACATTTACTCTATATGCTCGCATGTTCTGTGTGTTACCTCCCTGTTTCAAGTGAATTCACTTGATGAGTGTAATGCCCGTGAGGATTGAATATATGCTTGCGTTAATTTAGTATTCGGTTTATATAAGTTTTTGCCAAATCACACTTTGCATGTGCTCCCCCCCCCCCCCCCCCCCCCCCCCCCACATTTTAAGGTTTTATTTCTATGAGGTGCATTTTATAATGTTAATGATTCGGAATTTTGTTTGAATTTATTCACTTTGATAATAATGCGTATGAAATCTTTTTCTCTTTTATTGGGCTTGTTGCATGTTGGGTTGGGCATATTTTGAGGAAACCATGTGATGTTTGTGGGTATTATCCCTGAAAACCCTCACAAGATGACACTCATCCACTAGGGTGTCTTAGGTGTTTAACTACTTATTGTATACGCTAAATGCAATTGAATCTCCCGCGAAAGTGGCCATTTTATTTTTTACCATACTTTTGTACTTATACTGCTTTTGGTTTGCTTGTAGTTCTTGTTGCATCATATTTCATTGCTAGGGACTAGCAATGTGTAAGTTAGGGGGTGTGATACGACACAAATATTGCGTATTTCATCCCTCGAACCTACGCATTTTAGTCCCCTCGGGTATCTTATTCCTAATATTTATGCTCGTTAACCAGAAAACCTCGGATTTCTACGTTAACATGTTTTGCAGGGGTTAATTGAGCTTTTATAGGTATTTGGATGCTGAGTGTGAAGTTCGGATGTATTCCGCTCGATTTCCATACATGATCGCATGTTCAAGGGCATTTTAGTCTTTTCAAATCTTGGTTACCTGGCCCAACATCTTCATGGAATTTGTATCCCTCCTCTTAAGCTTCGCATGGCCGTGAACGGTGCGCGATTTCGATGCAGAACAAAGAAGTTACGGCGATTTTAGCGGATGAGAAATGCAAGCACATCAAAACAGGAGGCAAGATTATGCAGACCTGCTTGATCGATCGATCCATCAAAAGGATCGATCGATCGATCCTTCGCATTTTTCCAATTCATGGGGAGACATTGGGCTATGATTTTCAGCATCCATCGATCGATGGTTTGGGTCGATCAATTGATCCCCTGTTTTTATAAGATATTTTTCTTTTCTTTTCTTTCTTCTTTTCTTTTATTCCACTTACTATATAAACCAAATTTTGTGTAAATATCAGATATTACGGTTTAGAATATATTATAGGTTAGTTTAGCTTAGGGTTTGGGGGATTTGAGAGTTCTTCTTCTTCCTCTATTGGTTTGACACCCTTTAGGGTTTGTAGTTGGTACTTTCATCTTCCCTCTCCATTAATATAGCTTGTATTTCATTTATTCTTGCTTTGTAGTGTAATTTACATGCTTTAATAATTTAGGTTTACATGCTTTGATTTAATTGCTTTCTAGTGTAGATTTATTGCATTTATTTACCGCATTTTTGACATGCTTTCTAGCTAATTTAGTCTAGGTTGTGTTTGAATGGAACTTACTCGGGTTGACGCGTTGCTTGGCTTTGGTAATGGTGTTTACAGGTATATTTCGGGTGTGATGACCTAGTTATTGCGCCTAGGAGATTTGAAGGGGCATATCATGTATGTCCTGTGCTTACGACCTTGCGTGCGCAATTTTCGGGGAATTTGTTGACGCTAAAATCATATTAGGCTTTTATGCGGATTTAGGGGCGTGACAATACTTGATTCAATTAACTGTCGAAACAAGACGCATTCTAAATAACTCTTTGAACCATGTATCCATTTTATACAAATTAACTCGGGTGTGGGATATTCGACGCAACCTATAGTTTTTACCACTTTGTTAATCTAGTTTCAATACACTCGCCTAGATGAATCATTTCCCCTTTTCTCATCTTTTACTTTTTGTTGTAATTTATCGTTTACACTTTTATTTCTGCAATATTAAATCAATTAAATTCTAACAACTCGTCCCTGTGGATTTTCGATACCCGACTTACCGATGTGCTTGCCCCGCAAGTGTAGTCGTAATTTAGGTTTTTGTATTATTGCGGTGAAATGAAAAAAACGATCGTTCCCTTACACGAGCACGCATTTCACGTGGGTGATCACCAAGATTATTTCATTTATTTCAATTTTGAATTATTTTTAAGAAGTTCTTTAGACTTATCACATTTATCTTTATGCATTATTTCAAGTGGCAGACAAGTGAGTATTTATTAAAGATGATCAATTAGTTGAATGAGTTTTCTTTAACATATTACTTATCACTATGATGATTATCTTCTCTCAAATGTCTTATTTTAAGAATGGTTAATTGAACGACCATAATCCAACTCTGAATAATGGTATGTGTATAGGACTAATTGGTCAGTCGATCGATCAACATAAAGAGTTTTGACGATCAACAAAATATGAACAATGGATTAGAATCGATGAAAGGCCTACTAGGAAACCCTAGGAACCTATGACCAACTGGGGAAGAAAAATTCTTACTAGGGAACAACCCTAAAAACTAGTGCATTTTTTATTTTCTGGATCTTGGCCTAGCGTTTGATGTGATTACATACCCTAAAAGGTAAGACTAGAAGACCACGCATTATAAAAGGAAGCAAAATGAAAAAAAATCCATTAACACTTTAGGTTAGTACAAGAAAATTGAAAAAAGTAAATAATTTACAATAAAATGCTAAATATAGATAGATCAATTGCGCAACCGGGATGACTCATTTGTCGAAATTCCAACTCCAGCAGGTGGAACATCCAACCCATAGGGAGTAATGTTCGGATACATATATGTGATCCTTGATGTCTCCCCATGATTCACTCTGTCGACCAAGTTCTGAGGTCGGTAATGTTAGTAACTTCCATTAAGACCGTAGTCATTGAGTAACTTCCTTATTAAGCCAATAGGAATATAATCCGTTGGGATCCATGAAACATAAATCTCATAAGGAGCCTTTTGCTGATGAGGGAAACTTGGGTCGTACTAATGCCACGACTCAAAATCCCATGAGACTTTTTCCACTGTGATGGAATTAAACCAACCATTTTTGTATCAAATTTTGAGCATCATTTCGAGAAGAATCCATATTAAGAAGGGCCTCATTGTAAACGTCCATCCATACCTGGTGAGGTTATTTATGGAACTAGAATGTGAGATGGTCGATATTCTCGGTTAGAACTTTTGTGGTTAATACCTTATTAAGAAAATTCTTATTTGTCTTCTCTAGAACTTATGACAGAAGACCATACTTTTACCTTTGGGAGGAGGTTAGACCCTTGAAAGTTAAGAATTTTTCATTAAAAGACTTTCGAGTCTCCTCAAGTTCCTCTATCCATTAGGCGTGCTCTTCTTCTAAAAAAATATCCCTCTCCAGCCCATTTAGCTATTCTGGATTTATTAAGTCTTTCAAGCTCAACCCTCAAATCGTTGCTCTCCTTCTCGAGAATTGTGGTAACCTCCCTGGAACCCATAAGATCGGAGTGCATAATGAAATTCCTTCTCGAATAAGCAAACTCAATGGAGGCCAGTCTTTTATCAAATTCACTCTCTATGTTCAGGTCAGAAAGAATTTTTTCAAAATTATCCTTTAAATTGGTTAACGACTCCTTATGACCACTTTGGGTAGTAAAAATCTTGTCACGGAAAGTGTCATGATCTACAATTTCCCGATGAAAGAGGCGACGAATATCCACCTATGCCTCTTTGGTTTGGACGGAAACATCAAAACCTAAGTGTTGGTCAATATCATCATCCTCGTTATCTTCATTATGATCAACATTGAAAAGTCTTCCACATTTTTCTTGAAAGTCATTCTGAGCAGTGATCAATGATGTAAGTCTTATGTTAAACTAAATGAATTAGTGGTTGGATATATAATCTTGTCAAACAAAAAAGGCATGTAAAAATCAGACAAAAAGGCAACGCTTGAAGCAAACTATGAATTTCATTAAAAAAGGATTACAAATATGGAATGCTCCTACATCGTTCGTGGAACCCAATTATGAAATACATTATTCTCTACTGAAATCTCTAAGGGACTGTGTTTTTTACCTTCTCCTTCTCTACAACCTATTTAGTATCCTCCTGATTATGATAGGCAATCATTTCCTTCACTCCAACCACTACGTCATCATCATCCTCAAAATATTTCTCAAATTGGGTGGGGGAACCTTGGTGGTGCCCATATAAGAGGTTCGATGACTCAGTTGTGCCGATTAGACTCATCACAGCCGTTCATAAAAAAAATGAGCAGTGCTACAAGTCCTAAAAAACTACCTCATATCATCCCCCAAATACTTGTAAAATTTTGGGCCCTAGCAGGACCTATACCACAAGGTACAACCCTTAATGTTGTTTGGGGGATGATTTAGGGGATATTTTTGGGGCTTAAAGAATTTCTATACAAAAAATCCTTTTTAATATATACAATTTGCATCTTTGCATTTGCAAAGACTTTGTTCCAATCACGAGTATAGGACTCATCACTGGTCTTTACCATAAATGCCAAGGCCTCATCGATTTGGGGCTTGGCCTTAATCGATTGTGTCTTGGAAAGATTGGCCTCGACCTTAGCATACTCGGCATCATTTTTGGCCTAATCGACAGTGGCCACTAGCACAACGTTATCACTTATCTTCTTCGGATATTTGATCTTTTTAACCTCGAGGCTCTTAACATTGTCAACGAGTTTTAACTTATCTATGACTTGGGTGATAGTCAATGATCGAGCATCCACCACATAATTGTCCAAATCTTTAAAGGTGACCATATAAAAAATGACTCCATTAGCCGGTCGTTTCTCTCCAGCAATTGATCATAATCAATCAAGAACTACAACATAACTTGTAGACAAATGTGAGAAAAATGCAAGTAATAAACAAGAACATAATAACGATATAAGGACGATCAACATACAAGGATGGGAATGTGATTGCTATGCTCCCATTACCTTGTATGTGGCATCGAAGACACAACTGTTCTATCTATGGAAAAAATCAGTAACGAATCAAGTTTTGAGCTAGGCGGGGGTGAGCTACAGCAGATTGGGCAACAAGTAATAGGGTAACAGATGGAAATCCGGGGTGACTTGAATGAATACCGAAGCCAATAATGAGCCAGGCCAAGGGCTTACGATCGACCTGAGAAGGCGTAAAATGGGATTCATTTTTGAGAAATAGGGATGAATTTTTTTATTGACATTGAAAGACAAAATATTTTTGGATTTTTGATAAAGAGAGGAGAAATGTTTTTGGATTTTTGATAAGGAAAGGAAAAAATATTTTTGGATTTTGGATAAAGAAAAAGGATAATTTTCTTTTTGGAGACGATCTCAGCATGATTATTATAATTATTATGTTTTCACTTGTATTAATTCTCCTAAATGCAAAATGAAATGCCGAACGGGACCCGAGCCTAGAAAAATTGGGTTTGTAATATATGCAAATCTATGGCTGGACTTGTGACCAGGCTCACGGACAGGGTCCCATTTTAAAAATGCGTGAAAATTTTAGCGGAAGGCCGACCCGAAATTTTGACAGAGTTTCGGGTAGAAACAGGCAATCTAACATGTGTGTCCTAGGCTTGACACCTATATGCGGGTATGAAGTTGGTTAGGTGAATCGAAAAGGGTTCCCCCATTGGCGTGACTTCCACTATATACATCTTGCTCTTGTGGGCAATCGGTACGTGTGGACAAGCCATTTGATATACCTGAGTGTACGTTAATTTCCTCACCATATACCTCGTGGGGATAGTACATGTGAGAGAGAATTTGATATACTCGGCGTACGTGAACAAGTTCCCTGCGATATACCTCCCGTCATGACTTCGGTCAAGCGGTACGAAGCGGGGGAACCGTTTGATAAACGTTGAAGATACTTGGCCAATGAAAGGTGAGAGTCATATCGCTTAGGCTAACTGCGCCCTGCCAGACCAGCGCCCATTAAGAAGTGAACCTCCAATTACTGGGTAAAAATTTGGTCAATAACAATGGTTTTTTGTGATGTCGTGTGAATCATGCATGATTCTCTTATTAGTATCTTATGAGAATGTCTTTTTCAATTATGGAAAGCAGGGAGCAAAGTACAAGTACTAATGGTTCACCAAGTAAGTATGGATGATGCATGCAACATGTGGATATATGTGACCCTAGGTGCACGTGGTGTGAAGTGTACATGAAGAATTTACTACAAGTGTGAATAGAAGCATAAGTATGGGAGATACATGGAAAAGGGGAACATGCAAAAATGGAGAAAATATAAACAAACATAACATCTATGTAAATAGAGTCTAGCCCTCAAAAGAAAGTCTCCAGCGGAGTTGCCACTGTGGCCATCCCCCGATCCTCGCGGTGGGCAGGCGGCGTGAGGGAGGATCCTAGGTCCCGCATGTCCCTCTCGGGAGAGCTTCGACCGACGTCATTTGGGTGAGGTGTAAAAATATAGAGAGATTAGAGTCGCCAGACTATTTTACTCAAAACAGATAAAAGAAAAGGGAAATCCATCCCGATGGACAGCATCCATAGACATACTGATGCATATGAAACCAAAATGATTCAAAAAGGGTCCGGAGGCTAAGTTAAGAAATGGGACGATGTTAGGCACCCATTCCGCCCTTTCGATCTCTCATGGGTTTTTGCTATTTTCCTTTTATTTTTCCCGTGATGTGTGTGCATGTGTATATATAGTGGAGATAGGAATCATCGACTTGTACCATGGAAGAGGTAAAGCGAGTCATTTGTAGGAAGGTACAAAAATAATATTAGAAATAGGATTTACGCGATTATCCTTACGTTGATCGTTATGATGGAATGATAATGCATGTGAATAATACGCCGCTAAGAACAAATATATGTATATATATAATATGAGAAAGTAGAGTATAGAGAAAATAAAAAATTAGAGAAAAAGTAAAAATAGGACTCGAGTCTCGGGTTTTACCCCGTGATGCCTACATAGCCTATAGAGGCATCAAATTCCACATAGTTCACATGAAAAATGAGGGGTGGGGTTTATCCCATAAATCCAACTGGGGTATTCTCTTATTTGTGTGTGTGTGTGTGTGTGTGTAGAAAAAGTGTTTTAGTTATAAGAAAAGTGTAAGAAAAGTATGAGAATTCCCATTTGGAATTTATGAGAAAACCCTCTTTTTCTTATTTTTTGGGTTTTTATTTATATGAATATAAGATATGTGCAATAATACTAACTAAAAAGTATATTAGGATGTGTGAGATGAGATAATGGAAGTGCTAAGTAATAAAACAAGGTATTGTGAATTTATGAGAATTTAAGGAAAGAGTTGAGAAAATTGGACCTTCTTGAAGATCTTGAGCTTGATCTTGAATGTTGGAGAGCAGCCATTGCACTTGGATGATGATGAAGAGTGGTTAATTCACCAATTTTGATGAAAAGGATGATGAAAGGTGAAGGTTGGAATGGGATTTGGGTGTGGAAATCACGTTGACTCTGGATTCCCTGACAGTGATATATATCAAATTTGGGATCCTTTTGAAAGTGGGGTCAGGCCTCCTTTTTATAGTCCAAGGGCATTGCCAATCGTCATAGCCCTGTTCCTGCCAATCGGCAGGTGCGTTTACGCACACTGCCGATAGGCAAAGTCTGGGACCTGCCGTTTGGTAGTGTCTTTTAGGCCTTTTCGGGAAATCGATCGTATAATGAAAACCGTTGATCATAATCGCGCATGGGGTAGACCATTGGAAAGATAATTCAGAGACCTTAGAAAGTCCTTAGACAACTCCTGGGTTCGGGAGTTGACTTTGGATCCAATGTGGCTTAAAAGCATTCGTCGGTCCATTAGACGGGGAATCGCCGGTTGCAAACGGATCGTTCGTCCGAATCGTGCACTGGATGGACCGTTGGAAAGTTTAGTAGATGTAATTTGACATTCCAAAGAGTTTGATCCTGTTCAGTGAGTTGAGTTCGGTCAACCGAGCCCTGGAAGTATTCGGTGACCTTTCGGAGTAAAACGGATCGTTTGTTCGTACCGCAAGTCGGAATCACACACAGGACGGACCGTTGGAAAGAGGTTTCAGTGCCCTTTGAATATTCATTCAATATTGATCGACTTCAGGAGCTTAATTAGGTCAAACAAAGCCCGGGAGCACCCGGTGGCCTCTTGATTGAGTTTCAAGGGAAAATAAGTCGTTCGTCACCATAGTAAGTCGGAATCGCGCACGAGATAGATGTTAAAAAGGAGTTTCAGTGCCCTTCGAAGATTCATTCAGTCTCGGTCGAGTTAAAGACTTTGAATTTTGGTTAAACAGAGCCTGGGAGTGCCCTATGTCTTCTAGGTCAGTACCTGGGGTATGACCTGGGTTTGTAGTGATGAAGGGAGGTGATAGGGACCTAAGGAGAGTTTAGGGGGTAACAGAATGGGGTGTCTACACATACCCTTCCTATCAATAGATGGTAGGAATTTGCACTCTCTCTTACATGGAACTTGATGTGGGAACTCACATTTCCCATTACAATCCCAACGTTCACATAACCAATGGACTTAGAAGACAGGTTGTCATAACTCAAAATCATCAAAGGCATGAGGACTAACCTTTCCTCCCGAATATTAGTTTCGTGGAAGGAGTTGATTGGCATAATATTAATGGAAGCTCCTCCATCCATAAGAGCCCTTGCAAACCTAACCCCGTTAATGCTGGAAGTTACATATAATGGCCTATTCTGAGCGAACCTTACAGCCCTATCTACGTCACTGAAAGTTATCTCTGACAGAAACCTATTTAACAACCTATCCATGGGTCCCTTCCATCTCAGCGAAGGGACTGCTTGGGTTATCTCCAATCTACTCTCTTTTGGTATCCCTACCTGGTCGAAGAACCAGGCAAACTTTGGGGACCTTAAAACTGCACAGTATTCTATAGCTTGGTCTTCTTCCTCACCTTCAACACTATATACAGCCTACACATCTTTAACACTTGCTTCATCATAAGATAACACTACATTATCCATTCCCCTAGTCCAATCTTCCAAAGAATTTTTGAACTCCTCTTGCTCCTTTGTTAGCTCCCTTTCTTCTCTCTTTGCCTCCTCGTCATAGGCCACCACCAGATTATCCCCATGCACTAGGAGTGGGTTATTGTTAATATTCTGCGGAGGTATTTATATCATTCCTGCCTTCACATACTTGTCGATGATTCTTCTTAGGGTGAAACAGCTCTCCGTTGGATGTTGGATCTTTCGATGAATCTGGTAATATTTGGGATCCGCCCTTGTTATGGCGTTGGGTTCCCCAATGGGAATGACTTTTAGTTCGTAGATCGTTCCTCCTTGTACCATTGTGTTATAACAGCTGATAGCCTCCTCCACTGTATAAGGCAATAATGGTGGGTCCTCCCTGTCCCTTCCAAACTTCCTCTTATTGTCCTTCTTTGGTACCTTACCCCCATCGTCTCATTCGATGTACCCTACCCAAGGGGGCTGAGACCTCCTCCCCACAGGTTGTAGTGGTTGTCTAAACATCATGGGTACCACCACTGGGTTTGGTCGCACCACTAATGAGATATTCCTTGCTAATTTTAGGAACGCTAAAAAAGTTCCCTCGTGCATCTCGTTAATGAAATGGCAGATGTACTCAGGAAGCAGCCCCTCTGTGCAGATCTGTAATAACTTGGACTCTTTGGCCTCCTCCCTCACATCGAGGGACCTCTCCATGAACCTTCGAACGTAAGCCACCACTTTTTCCCTGGGTCTTTGCTTCTCTCTCCCTAGTTGGGTCAAAGTAAACTCATGTTACGCCAGAAAGAACTTCTGGACAAACTAAACGTACATCTCCTCCCATGTGGAAACACTCTTGGGAGTTAAGTGAGAATACCAAACGTATGCCTTATCGGTTAAGGATTTAGAAAATTCCCTCAACCCGAGTTTCTTATTATTGCAATGTGCTCCCAAGTGTTCAACGAAGCGTTTAACATGGTCTTTCGGGTTTCCACCCTTTATCGTGTTTTTTTCAAAAATGGGAGGGATATAATGTTTTGTATAGGGCTCATCGTTGTATTCCTGAGGGTAAGGCATTCGAAAGTCTTCATACACCGAAGCTACCTCGCCCGCAGATTGCGAGGAAGCTTTCATGAATTTCAGCATCTCTTTCTACATTTCTTTCCTCATTTCCTCCATAGCTGGTTCCGTTGGAACAACGACCAGTAGGACCACAGGCGGTGCGCCTGTTGCAGCCAAAAAAGTCATTACAGTTGGAGTCGTTGATCCACCTCGAGTTCCCACTATTGGATTTACAACAGAGGGTATACTTTATGGGACCGTTCTTGTTATGAATGCACTTGGTAGGGCCGTTCGGGCTTCCCCGGGTGTTACGAAGGAATTGGCTTCAAATCCTCCCAACACCATTGAATCTACAAGAGTTTGAAAAAATTCATAAAATTTATTCATGAGGACTGCCACCTGGGCTGGTCCCAACCCAGCGCTCATAGAAGCTTGTGTCGCTCCTGGGACACCTATTGTCGCCTTAACTGGAGGTTCCTATATCCGAGGAACCCCATCCCTTGAAGCCTCAAACTCTCTCGCCGCTTGTTCTTCATTATGTTGAATGTCATCAAAGTTAAGCCTACGATTAACGTTATCTTACGCCATACTCCTTACTTAGAAGAATGCCTCCCTAGTAGAGTCGCCAAATGTAAGAGGGTACTTTAGATCAGAAAGTAGTAATGAACTTAGAAGCAATTTTTCCTAGAGGGAGAGAAAAAATGAGCACCCTAGATACACCTTGGTAGGCAAAAAAAAAAACATTACCACCCTTAATGTTCTCTGTCAAATATTAAATCTTCGTAATAAAAGATAATCGTGGGTGAGTAGACTCTCTGGTTCGTAATAAATATCTCTAGTAATGACTTTTGAACTCTCGATAATAACATAAATCCTCTCCTCAGAGGTGGTTGGGGTCGTTAAATAGCCCCCCCCCCCCCCCCCCCCCACATTATCCCCTAGGTAACTCAGTCATTAATGCTTGTGAAAGACATCCCTCATACTTTGTGTCACAAGGATTAAATACCTGATGCACTAGTTATTTCCACATCATAAGCATTAAATACCAAGACATGCCTTTTGCCTAACCACTATGTGTCTGGGAGCTTCCGTCACAGAGGTGGCTCACCAACTATTCGACAGCCACAAATACCATGGTGGTTTACTCAAGTGCAGGTGTCACATTGCCTAGCTAGTTAGTGACATCATATAAAGTGGATGTGACATTAAGTAACGGATTATTTGTCCCACAACTCAACACCCGATGGAACTCAAGGATGCTCCCCCGAGGTTCCATTGTCAGGGTCCTTCGGTGTTTTACCAGGTGTATCTAAGATGGTTAGGGTAAGCCCCAACGGTGCCTCACTTCTCAATCCTCCAAGCCAAGTCCCTCTGAAGTTACCACGATGAGGTCATTCGATAGAGAATGAAAGCTCTCCCAGGCCCTGCCAAGCCTGGTCTCTCGCGAGTACCGTTCGACCTCACACAAAATCATTATACTCATTACGTCTTTGGAATCGTTATAGCTCATAGTTGATATAAATACAAGGTACAACAAGACTAAATTAATCAACAGGACTGAAGGACGTGCTCTCTCGATCAACTTCTTTGCTGGAAGGTCCCTCTGGGATGCGACGCTGAGTTGCCTTAATCCCAAACATTGCTGTAAATGGAGGGATTATCTCTAATATCATTATTACCTTCAAGCCCCCTTTACAAGTGGCATTGCTTTTTATTGGATGACAAGATGTTGTTTTGCAGATAAATATTAGTGGATCCATCCAGCTGAAATTTGTTTGCATAGTGAGAACATATTCGGCGACTACTAACTTCATGATGCTGGGCTTGGCTAGGAATTCAACTTCCATTGTTCTTCTCAGATCAGAGTCCACTGCTGATTTTAAAGCTGCTAAAGCATCAACATGGCAATAAAGAATTAATAAAAACTCATAATCCTCCGTGGACGTAAGAAGTTACTAAACCACGTAAATCCTTTATGTTGTGATATTGCTTTACTCATTAATTTTTTTGTTGTGTATAATAACTCATTGTGATTATTTTACACTCGCACTTCACATTTTACACTTGAATATTGAACTGAAAAATTAGACTACTTTAATATTTTACATTGTTGAACTTTCAAAGTTTAACCTAATTAAACAATAAGAATTATCTAAAAATAAAATGAACTAAAAATAAAAGATAAATACTGAACAGAAAAAGAATTATGTCATTAAAACTTTAAAAGTTACTTGTGCTACTGATTGAAAGGGCTACTGTCATGCTGGGAGAGAAAGAGATATATATATATATATATATATATATATATATATATATATATATATATATATATAGAGAGAGAGAGAGAGAGAGAGAGAGAGAGAGAGAGAGAGAGAGAGAGAAAGGACCCCGATCGAGTTGTCGTCGATGGCAGGGAAGGGAAGTGGAGTCTTTGGAGACTTAGGTTGGGTAAGGAAAGGGTAGCGACGACTTGGGTGGTGAGGGAAGAGATAGGGGATGAAAGAAATAAGAAAAAATGTAGTTTTTTTTACGGAGACGCATATCTGACTGAAAGATATGTTATTTATAATTATGCCCCTAATCTTTTAGAATGACAGAAAATTCATTACCCTTCATTATGAAAACTTACACAAAAATTCAATTTTTTTGTATATATCTCGAACAAATCCCAAAAACATTGGGTGGGCGACTGCCCACCTCTGGGACCACTTAATTCCGCCCATGATAACATTATGTCACATCAGTTCATAGTATGACAACAATTATTTTTCTCTATAGCAAAATATAAGTGCAGGAAAAAATTGTAAAAATTTAGTGAAAGATACAAAAATAGCTATAACGATATATTACTAGTACATAATATAGTTTTTCTGTGTTTAATCCAACTTTCAATGTTTTGTTCGGCTCCTCTCTCATGTGTTTTTTAAATTGTACTACGTCCCATGACCACCCAAAACCACTCACAACCACCCTGTAAATGTCCCTCTTCCTTTCTGCACAAAATGACACTTGTCTCATAGTAGTTAAATAGGACCAACAACTAAAACATAAAAAATATGGGAGTGACTATAAATTAATCTTTAAAGTGAGACTAAATACATGAAATCCCTAATTAATAACCTACTGACTATTCTATATACAAAATACATCAAAGGTAAACACTAACGCATTAAAAAATTCTGAGTAAATAGACAATAAACAAAGTATACATGATGGGGAGAGACAAATTTTCAAAAAAAAACCAAAATTTTGATTATTTTTTCCTTAAACTGAAGAAGTCGGATATAAATTTGGTTGTAAATACTCCACTAGAACACTATGGTATCATCTCATTGGAGGTACCAGCCAATAGTTATATATTCAATAATAAAAACTACAAAAAAACGAGATTTAAAGGAGGAAAAGCCCCATATTTCCGGACATTGATAATTATATTAGATCAAGATAAATATTCATAATACTATGATGAACCTAAAGTATAAAGCACATATCTTCTGAAATTTTGAAGCAACCATTATTCTAGATATTCGATCCACCATATAGTGAATTATTAATCAACAGTTTTACACATGGAATGAATAAAAAGAAAATTACATAATGAAAAAATGGAAAAATGGGAGGAAGGCAAAAATCACCTTGTGAACATCACTAACAGTTATTTCATTTAAAAAGGTTTATAATATAGACTAATCAATGGCCCTGTTGAATGCATCTATATTACCCTCTTAAAACAAATAGATTTATTAATGTGAAAATGTAACCATATTATATTTAGTTTGATTCACTAACTTTCGTGTTAAAGAATTTGAATCATGTTTTAAATTTGAAGATTTTGTGGCTTCTCCGCACTCAAGACTTTTATTGTTGATCTACTGATGTGTATCCTTTTGCGGATTGTCTCATTTGTTTATCATTTGGCTATGCACACACTTATGATCTTTAAATCAGTAAATTTTTTCTAAAAATAATTTTATAAGTTTCCTTAGAGATTGTTTTAAAAAAAATGAGATAAGGTTTGTGTTTTGGATTTAAAGGCATTTATTAAAAGAACATTTTTTTCTGCCTCTTGTCGTTCGTACGGTTGAAATCATCCTCGTGCGCACGAAAGCTTAGTTTTTAAGATTTAGGAATTATCTACTTAAAACCGAGCGCATGTCGTTGTTTTATCCCGTGCGCATGGCTCATGAATTTCTTAGGTCGAGTATTTCTCTAGATAAAAACATGCACATGGTGCATTGTATATATGAACTTTTCAATTCTAATAAGAAACTATACCACACTAAGTATTTTTACCCGTAGGTTGAGATTTTTCGCCGTAAAATCGGTGTCTTGAGATATTTGTGGATTGATTGTTGTATTGTATTAGTTGGGAAATTAGTTAGATCTAGGTTGTTAATTGATGTGTAATTTTAACATTGGAAAAAATTGATTTGAAACCTATTCAACCCCTCAAAGTGTGCATCTAGTATGCACACATTTATGTCCTCACAATGCCATGATAAAAAAATACACATCCTTTCAGTAGGAAATCAAACACTAATAAAATTTGTTCGTAGAAATCTTAAAGTCTTCAAAAGCATTAGATTATTATTACAAAATGTAAATCAAAAATGCAATCTAACCAAAATTACACTACAAGCACAGACTATCCATTAACACTAAAATATAATGTTTAAAGAAAGACAAAAAATGAAGGCCATTTTAATTCAGCAGTAAACTTATATATTGAGATTAAAATTGGTGTAAAACTATAAACTCTTTCAAAACATTAATAAAGGTTTAATCATACAAAACCAAAATTTGGATTCTAAATCAAGTATTTGTAAAATGTGCATTCAAGGTATTAAGGTGCATAATGGTGTCTAATGAATTTGTGTATTAGTGAAGTTTACTTCGTAACACAAAAATAATTATCCGGTGAAAATAAGAAAAAATAACGAGTGTTACTTATTTATTCTCATAACAAGAGTTATAGGGATGTGATAATTAAGGCAACTTGTTTCTTAACCTTTGTATTCTCATAGACCTATTTTTTCAATTTTCAAAATGACAAAAGAATTATAGCTTTAACGCATGTACAACCTTAGTTATGTGTTAACAATTAACTGAGTAAAAGAACAATTAAATGATAAGCAGGTAAATTCTACGAAGGGAAAGTTATAATGTTAAATAAGGAACTAAACATCAATCAGTGAAATCTAGGGCATCCTTCGTGATGATTATACTAGTGAAAATTAGAGTATATAAACTTTAATATTCGCAAGAAGAACAAACTTACTCAAAAGAGAATTAGAAACCAATAAGAAAAACACTTAAAAGTTTGCTCAACTAAATCTTTTAAGTGTTAATTACTTGGCTTATTTTTAGATGATTACAAGGATTGGTGAAGGGAGGTATTTATAGTAAAGGAACTACAATTAACACCACACATTATAGTTCAATAAACAAACACACTTTTAATAAAAACCACATAAATATAAAAAAAATTACAAATTAATTTCATCCATCCATGTTGCCCATTATGCAACCTAACTTTCACTAAATTTTCCCTCAATTCAGTTAATTTAGGAGGCTTCTATCGGATGGAATTATTTAACAACCTATTAGGTTGGTTGATGTTGATTCTTAACAATCCCCCTCAATATCGACCCTCATTCTTTGCACCACATTGAGCTGACAATGAATTTTTTTCAATTTTCCAATACTTAAATCTTTTGTGAACAAGTCCACATCTTGATCATACATCTTGATTTGTGTCATATCAATATCTTCTTATAGAAACTTATCTTTAATAAAATGTGTAGAGGCGTCTTGAAGGTAATTTGGAGATTAGAGATAATTCCACATTAGCAATAGTGTTTTGGGGATTAAGGCACCGTTGCAGCTCAGCATGACAACTTGTATTTTAGCTTGTTGTATTAGTCATATTGTATCATTGTTTATATTGACTCTAAGCTAAAATGGTTGTAATTATATAGTGAGAATAATAATGAGTTTTAATGTGAGGTTAAACGGTACTCGCGAGAGACCAGGCATGGCAGGGCTTGGGAGAGCTTTCATCCTCTATCGAATGACCTCACCGCGGCAACTTTAGAGGGACTTAGTTTGGAGGATTGATAAGTTAGGCACCGTTGGGGATCATACCAACCATCTTAGATACACCTAGTAAAACACTGAAGAACCCTGACCTTGGAACCTCGGGTCGAGCAGCTTGGAGTTCCATCGGGCATTGAGTAATGAACCAAACAACCATCTACTTAATGTCACATCTACTGTAGGTGATGTCACTAGCCAACTAATAAATGTTGGACCTGCACTTGAGTAAACCACCATGGTATTTGGGGCTGTCAGGTAGTTGGTGAGCTACCTCTGCGACAATAGCCCCCTAACACACAGTGGTTAGGAAAAAGGCATGTCTTGGCATTTAATGTTTATGACGTGGAGACAACTAATGCATCAGGCATTTAATGTTGTGACAAAAAGTATGAGGGATGTCTTTCATAGTCTTTAATGACTGAGTTACCTCGGGGATGGTGTGGGGGCTATTTAAGGACCCCAACCACCCCTGGGGAGAGGATGATCTTTTTTAGAGTTCAGAAGAGATCTTTTTGAGAGTTCAGAAGTTATTACTAGAGAGTTATTACAAACCAGAGAGTTTACTGACCCACCATTGTCATTTATTACGAAGCTTTTGACATTTGATAGAGATTCTTGAGGGTGGTTGGTGTGTTTGGCTGCCTGCCAAGGTGCATCTAGGGTGATTACTTCTCTCTCCCTCTAGCTAAGTTACTTCTAAGTTCATTACTATCTTCTGAGTTATACACGGGAGATTTGTGAGTTTAAACCAAGTCTTATCTTCATTGAGTTTATGTTTTCATGTTATATCACTAATATAAGGTTTTGGCTAATTAACTTATCATTACTGTACTCAAAAGGGGTTATGCCTCCATCTTATCTAAACTACCCTCTTACATTTGGCGACTCTGCTGGGGAGATACCGCAACGCCCCCCCCCCCCGAAACAGTTTATAGGGGGGCTGGGGGGCTAGGCCCTTCTTCAATAAAACATTTTCTTACTATGAAATGAGAAGATGCAACACACCTTAAGAGAAGGGGTATAAGAAATAAAGAATGCACACATACCTCAGACCCAGAGGGAGACCGAGAAGGTATAACCACTGGTGAAGGCGACGAGGTGGCAGCTGCAGAAGGAGCTAGGGATAGAGGTTTCTCAGACATCCATTTCTTCTGGGACTTGGTACCCATCGTTTTATTCCTTGAGCTCATTGCATTACCACTTTTAGGTACCCTCGACCTCCTCCTCCTTTTTCCCGGTGGCTCAGTAGGATCAACCACAATCGTGGGAAAAGCAACTGAGGGAGGAACGACGACAGAGCGCTATTGGAATTCAACATTTATTCTTTCGACCTCGTCTTGCACCTTCCTTCTCAGCTCTTCAACTACTTCTGGGTACATAGGAGGGGGGAACGGAGGCAATGGGGAATGCCTACAAAGGAGTTGGTACCTGAGCCCGGGGCTTATACTTTAAGGACTTGGATTTCTTAGCTTTCTTAGCAGGTGGCTGAGAAGGTCCTTCTCCCATTATTATAGCTTCGACCGAAGGGGCAGATGTTTTGGGGGTTGCAGCGGCCTTGGGTTTGGGCATGGAAATAGGGATCATGGGGAAGTATGGAGGAAGTTTAGTGGGAGGTTCTTTAGGGGTCTTGATTAGAGGGAACATAAACCCAAGAATAGAATTACCCTTCAACCCCAACTCCAAGGAAGAAAACGAAAGAACTAGAGGATACATAGTATCCCCCTCGATGAATTCAGAAATTTGGGCCAGTTTCCTCGGCCAGTACTTTATTTCAAATAGAAGGTTCACATCCCATTTCCTTGTGATACTGGGAATGGTGACTCGCCCAACCAGTGTAGAACTCACTCCCCATGCAGCAGTTAAGGAAAATAGAGAACATGCCTCGCTAAAGGAGACCTTGGGGTTGGATAATTGAAACACCAGGCGAGGAGCCCCTTGATCAAAGTTTAACTGACGACTGCATCAGTTGGGATTATAGTGCTCGTTGGTGCATCCCCACACGGTGTAAGAGTGCAGGTAGCCTGGTGAAAATAGAAGGACCATGGCTAGTGAGGGGTCTTCAGTAATGAGGTCTACAATAGTCTCCTGGACCACTCTTGCCTCATGTTTAAGAAAATCACAAGTGTAGAGAAAGATATCCTCTTCATAGGGCCTCATCACAAAACTCGAAGAGTCATTGATAAAGGAGGTTAGCTCCTTTTGACTTTTTCTCTTGTGATAGACAAAGGAGCGTGGGGGTAGTATTGTTTCCCCGAAGGAGGGAGGTTGGTCTTGGTTGCTACGGTCGGGAAACATACATAGAGGAAGTCCTTGAGGAGTACACAATTGGAGAAGTTGGTCAAGTTATAACGGCCCAGAGAGCATTCCATGTCAAAAAGTGTTCTATCGAGCCATGTGTAGAGGGATCCCAAGGCGATTACAGCCAGAAGAATCTTGGTACCCCAGGCCAAATGAAGGAACATGCTGATGAGGTCCCTTTGAGGTTGGTCGTTGGGTTTCCCCGTTAAAAGGAAGCAATAAAGAATGACAAGGATATAGGAAGGAAGTTCCACCGATGTACCTTGTCCAGGGGCAGTCTTAGAGGAACTACCTTCAAAAAGACCCTTAAAGAAATAGTTTATGAGAGGAGTGAAGGTAGATTTATTTGAAGTACCGATGCACCTTCGACATATACAGTCTAACTCTAAACGGTCAGTAGTGTCTTGGGAATCCAGGGCTTCATCAGAATAAGGCTCATGACCTGTTGCCTCAAGGCCTAGGAGATCGTACATGTCCTCTAATATTACAATAAATTCGCCCCACACAGCAATGAACGTATGAGTGGTAATGTTCTAGTGAGGTACCAGAAAGGGAAGAGCAATATTATTCTTGGACAGGGTGAACTCACCAAACCACTTGGCCCAATAAAGCCCAATCTTGATGAGGGTATCAGCATGGGAACTCTGCATATGGGAGTTTCAGGCAGAAAAATGAGTAAGAAATCCCTCGGGACCTTCAAAGTCGATGTGGTACCATGGGAAGTCCCCTCGCTCAAGGCGGAATCAGAGAGTCCCCTTGAGAGGTTGAAAGCCCCATTCATCAGCACTCTCATCTTCATCACCAAGTGTCATGGCATCATACTTGGCATTAAAAACACAACTCTTATAAAACCCAGCAAAGTCTCCACCCTTGCTAAATATGGGGGACATGCGGTAGAAGCGCAACTAGTTCTGACAAGTAGTAGTCAGTAAGGTGGCAGCAGAGATGGTGACAACAGGGGTAGCCGGTGGACCACTGGTGGCCAATGTGGTAGGGTTACTTGAGGAGGAAATTACAGATAACAACGAAGCTTGAGAATAGCTTGGTAAAATAAGGGTTGGGAATGAAGAGGGAGAGGCACAACCACAGGTGGTGGCGCAAAATAGGAGAGAAGAAGGAAGCTTAGTAAAAGCTTGGGTAATAAAGGAATTCGAACAGAGTTCGCACAAATTTTCTCTCTCTACAGGAATGCGGGACCTTGAAGAAGAAGAAGAAGGAAAGATAAGGGTTTGTAAAAAGAGACATTTGAAGCCTTTTAAACCTTAACTTTTGAGTTTCCCACCATCGCACGTGCAAGGCCGCCTATAATCATTTCAAATGAGCACGTGGCACTTTGGGAATTGTTGTGACAGCTGAAAAGATAGCGCTACGTCATTTATGAAGTGACGCCTGGGGAATAGAAAGGGTTACCTTCCTAGGTAAGTTCGAGTTTTGGCGCTAAATTTTTTGTCAGACATATCCAGTAACTCCCAACGGAAAAGATGTACCAATGGTTCAAAAAAGGTACGATGTCCCCTCGCCACAAGTCCAAACGTTGTTTAAACGGTGACTCAGCTACATCGGGGAGAATTTCTACTTTTTTGAACATAGTGAAGCATTACAAGGGAGAATTTCATTTACCAAGAATCAGAACGAGTATTTGAGAAAGTTAGCAGGCCTTTCGAGAGAAATTCAAATAATAAAGCTAGAATGGTTGAAGCACAATATAAGGAAAAATTGGATATGTCCCATCGCCAAAGCCCCAACAAGTCGTAGTTCTTCAACTCAGGTACATCGGGGAGAATTTTACTTTTTCCTATAAATTATAACGTTTTGGTTCTAATAAAGAAAAGGAGGCCAGAATTTTTTCATACTGAGAAGGTTCATCAGTTTGAGAAGTTTCGTGTAGACATTTCTTGCTCCAAAAACTCTCTCCACAAAAGGGAAAATGTAGAGGGGTCTTGAAGGTAATTTTGAGATTAGAGGTAATTCCACATTAGCAATAGTGTTTTAGGGATTAAGGCACCGTGGTAGCTCAGTGTGGCAACTCAGCGTGATAACTTATATTTTAGATTGTTGTATTAGTCATATTGTATATTTTTTATATTGATTGTAAGCTATAACGGTTGTAATTTTGTAACGAGAATAATAATGAGTTTTAATGTGAAGTCAAACAGTACTCGCGAGAAACCAGGCTTGGCAGGGCCTGGGAGAGCTTTTATGCTCTATCGAATGACCTCACCGCGAGAATTTTTGAGGTACTTGGTTTGGAGAATTGAGAAGTGAGGCATCGTTGGGGCTCATCCCAACCATCTTAGATACACCTAGTAAAACATCGAAGAACCCTGAACGTGGAACCTCGGGCGGAGCAGCTTGGAGTTCCATCGGGCATTGAGTTGTGAACCAAACAACCCTCTACTTAATGTCACATCTACTGTAGGTGATGTCACCAGCTAGCTAAATAATGTTAGACCTGCACTTGAGTAAACCACCATGGTATTTGGGGCTGTCAAGCAGTTGGTGAGCCACCTCTACGATAGCAGCCCCCTGACACACAGTGGTTAGGCAAAAGGCATGTCTTGGCATTTAATGTTTATGACATGGAGACAACTACTGCATCAAGCATTTAATGTTGGGACATAAAGTATGAGGGGCGTCTTTCATAGTCTTTAATGATTGAGTTGCCTCGGGGATAGTGTGGGGGGTTATTTAAGGACCCCAACCACCCCTGAGGAGAGGGTGATCTTTTTAAGAGTTCAGAAGAGATCTTTTTGAGATTTCAAGTGTTATTACTAGAGAGTTATTACAAACCAGAGAGTTTACTGACCCACCATTGTCATTTATTACGAAGCTTTTGATATTTGATAGAGATTCTTGAGGGTGGTTGGTGTATTTGGTTGCCTGCCAAGGTGAATCTAGGGTGATTACTTCTCTCTCCCTCTAGCTAAGTTACTTCTAAGTTCATTACTATCTTCTGAGTTATACACGGGAGATTTGTGAGTTTAAACCAAGTCTTATCTTCATTGAGTTTGTGTTTGCATGTTTTATCACTAATCTAAAGTTTTGGATAATTAACTTTTCATTACTGCACTCAAAAGGGGTTATGCCTCCATCTTATCTAAACTACCCTCTTACAAAGTGATAGTGCACCTCTATATTCTTAATTCTTTCATGAAGGACTAGATTCTCTACCAAAACAACTACCGACTATTTGTCACAGTATAACAAAATTGCATAATCTACTAGTTGATGTATATTATTCATCAGCCTTTCACTCTCTTGAGTTGTCATTGCTGCTGACCACTACTCTACTTCCATAGTTGACAAGGATACAATCGGTTGTCTCTTGCTGCACCAAGAAATCATTCCTGAACCATGCTTAAACATATACCCTGTAGTTGATGTCCTAGTGTCACGATTTCCTACATAGTCAGCGTCGCAGTAACCAAATAGCTTGTAGTTATCATCTTTCTTGTACAAATGACATAGTCTATCCTACTCTTCATATATGTCAGTACTTTCCTAACTACTTCCAAAGAAGGCTACTTTGGATTTTTCATTTATCGACTCATCAAACAAACTACAAAAGAAAAATCAGGCCAAGTGAAGTTCAATTAGATTAGAGTTCCTACCAATTGTTGATACATCATCGCATCTTTTAAGTCGCCACCTTTATGTGCACAGATTTTGAAATTTGGTTCCATAGGCAATGAGATTATCTTTCAATCAAGAACCCTAAACTTCTATAATAAATCTTTTGCATATTTATGTTGATATAGAACTATCCTTTCTTGTATGTGATTAACCTCTAGCCCAAGAAAGTGCGTAAGTAATCCAAGCACTTTCATCTGAAAGAGAACTGATAAAATTCCCTTTCGTTTGGTGAATTTTCGTCTGGTAATCATGAGTGATGATTAGATCAACCACATATACTAACACAATAACTATCTTTCCTCAATTGGATTTTACAAATAAGCTAGACTCTATAGGTGTTGCTGAATAGCCACTTTGAGTAAGAAATTCCATAATGTAACCATACCACGCCCTTGGTGCTTACCTTAATCCGTAGAGTGCTTTTCTTAGCTTACAGATGAACTCATGATGAAGTTTGTTCTCAAATCCCATTAGTTCAATTATGTATATCTCCCGATCTAATTCCCTATAAAGAAAATCATTCTTCAATTCCCTCTACCACAAGCTCTAATCTTTGATGGCCGCAAGCGCAAGCAAGACTCGTAAGTAAGCATTGGCACCCAAAAATGGTTTCAACATAATCTAATCCGTACTGCTAAGAGAACCCTTGAGACACCTATTGATCCTTGTGTCTCTAGATTGATCCTTTTTTATGACGCTTTATATTGTAAACACATTTGTAGGATATGGGTTTCACATCTCTTGGCTTTGACACTAGATTCTAAGTCTGATTTTTCACTAGCGCAGTGATTTCTTCTTTCATAACTTTAATCCACTGGAAACTCTGTGATGCTTCTTCAAACGTCTTAGGCTCTTTTTTCTATTTCCTCTATTATGTTTACATTAGTGTATTTGGGATTTGACTTTTGAATTTTTATTGACCTTCTGTGCTATGATTATGGAGTTAGTTCTTCTGTTCACTAGGCCTATCTTATTTAGATATTTGTTGATACATACCAGTTTTCAAGGATCATTACCATCGTGCTAATCTTCAGGTTCATCTGAACTCTGTTGGATTTGAGCAGTATGCTCCCCTATATTCTATTTTAACCTATCTTCAAATTCTTTTGAATCTCGATGCTCCACATTCTTTAGGGACTACCATGAAGATGCTTCTTCAAACACCAAATTTTGTGATGTGTATCACTTTCCATGGATAGGATCACAATATTCTAACCCTTTTCAAACTTGTTAAGTAAAGGACTTGGAACAAATACATAGCACACGCAGTCGAACACACGAGAGTAACTAAATATAGGTCTCATACACCATAATTCCTCAAAGGGTGAAATAAATCCTAACCTTTGTTGGGGAATCTTGTTGATCACATGGGATGTATTACTCTTAGCTTCAACCCAAAATCTTCTTGGTATATTCTTCACATGTAGCCTACTCCGATAGATCTCTGTAAGATGCCGATCCTTTCTCTCTGCTACACCATTAGGTCGTGGCGTGTTGTCACAAGCGAACTGTGGCATATTCGACAGTCTCGTAGATGTTATAGTATCATCTCATTGAAGGTACCATCCAATAGTTATATATTCTTTAATTAAAACTACAAAAAGCTAGAATTAAATGATGAAAAACCCCATCTTTCCCGACATTAATAATTATATTAGATTAAAATCAATATTCATAATACTATAATTTAACTTAAGTATAAAACATATATCTTCTAAAATTTTGAAGCAACCATCATTATAGATATTCGGTCCACCACATCATGCATTATTATTCAACAGTTTTACACATGGAACGAATAACAAGAAAATTTATAAAAAAAATGAAAAAATGGGTGGACGAAAAAAGTCACTTTATGGACGCCACCAAGAGTTATTTGATTTAAAGAGGTTTCTAATCTAGAACTGATTAATGACCCTATTGAATGCCTCTATATTACCCTTTTAAAAACAAATAGATTGATCAATGTGAAATGTAGCCATTTTATATTTAGTTTAGTTTAGTTAACTATGTTTCATGTTAAAGAATTTGAGTCATGCACTAAGTCGAGCCCAAAAACTTGATGCACTTTATATGTTATGTTTGAAAGAGTTTAGTTCTAATAGCTATGGACAATGAGCTTTGAAGATTTTATAGCTTCTCCACACTCAAGACTTCTATTGTTGATCGACTGAAGTGTATCCTTTGTGGATGATCTCATTTGTTTATAATTTGTCTATGCATATACTAACGATCCTTAAATGAGTAAAAAATTTCTAAAAATGATTTTATAATTTTCCTTAAAGTTTGTGTTTTGTTTTAAAAAAAATGAGAAAAGGTTTGTATTTTGGATTTAAAGGCATTTCTTAAAAGAATATTTTTTTTCTTCCTCTTGCCATTCGCACGGTGTGAAATCATCCTTGTGCGCATGAAAGCATGGTGTTTTGGCTTTAGGAATTATCCACATAAAGTCAATCGCACGACGTTGTTTTGTCCCTGTGTCCATGGCTCATGTATATTTTGGGTTGACTATTTAAATGGATAAACCGTGTGCACGATGCCTCTTTACACCCCTGCGAATGACGGAGTTGTATTGTCAAAAGGTATAACATTTTTCCTCATTTCTATAAATAGCCTTATTTTACTTCAAAAGGTATAACATTTTTCCTCATTTCAAAAGATACTTATTATGTGGAGTTTTTCATATTTGAAATCATCTCTTTGTTTCTCATTTTGAAATTTAAGTGTTCGAATTCATTTGGAGAGATTTTTAGATCTAGACCAAGATCTACAAGTAAAGGATGATTTGTGAGGTTTCAATTCATAATAGCCATGGCTTACATCTAATTCAAATTCATTCCATATGATCTATGCTCTGATATTTCAAAATAGGTGTTTGAGTTATTGAAGAGTTCAATCATAATGTAACTCAAGGATGAAGAATGTGACATTCGTGTTCAATCAATGGAGCTTTGATCGGATTTCTTATTGGAATGAGGGAGAGTGCCAACGTTCATAAGTAATTTCTTGTGAGAGCATGAATGATAATTGTCTTCTTGTGTTGTATAAAGGAACTTTTCAATTCTAATAAGAAACTAGACCACACCAAGGATTTTTTCCTATAGGTTGGGATTTTTCCTCCTAAAATCAGTGTTCTGCGATTGCTTTGTAGATTGATTGTTCGATTGTGATTATTTTTCATATTAGTTGACTTATATCTAATTGCTAAGATTGAAAATGACTTAAATCTAGGTTGTTAATTGATGCATAATTTTTAAATTGGACGAAATTGTTTGGAAACCTATTCACTCCCCTCTAAGTTTGCATTTAGTATACACACACTTACATCCTCACAAATGCCATAATGAACACTACATGTCCTTTCAGTAGGAAATCAAACATTAATGAAATTCCTTCGTAGGAAGCTTAAAATCTTCAAAAGGATTAGATTATGACTGCAAAAAGTAAATGAGAAACACAATCTATCCAAAATAACACTACAAGTGCAAACTGGCCATTAACACTAAAATATAGTGCTTCAACGAAGAGAAAAAATCAAGGCCAATTTAATTCAGCAACAAAAATTTATACTGAGATTAAAATTGGTGTGAAACTATAAATTAGTTCAACAATTTCATAGAGTCTTAATAACATATTAACAAAATCTGGTTTTTAAGTCAAATATTTGTAAAATGTTCTTTCAAGGTATTAAGGCACATAATGTTGTCTAATGGATATATGTCTTAGTGTAGCTTATTTCGCAACACTAATTTTGTCCAATGAAAAGAAAGAAAAATTCACAAGTGTTACTTCTTCGTTCTCATAACAGTAGTTGTAGGGATAAAATAATTTAGGCAACTTGCTTCTTAAGCTTTGTATTCTCATAAACCTATTTTTCAATTTGCAAAATGACAAGAGAAGTATAGTGTTTAAAGCATGTAAAGCCTTAGATGTGTATTAACAATTAATTAAGTAAAATAACAATTAAATCATAAGCACGTAAATTTTAAGAAGGGAAAATTGCAATGTTATATGAGGAACTAAACAACAAATTAGTGAAATTTAGGGGATCCTTCGTGACGATCATACATTAACATTAAGATAATTAAATTAAGATCAGGACCGATCCCGAGATTTTAAGGACCCGAGGTAAAACTTTTGAATTGTGGGCCCCATATTTAGAAAGATAATTTTTTAATTAATTTATAAATTATAGGTTTTTTAACCGAAAGGATGCCGACTTATTTTTCAGGAGTTGTCAAAAGTTTAAATGTTTGTCCATTCAGTTTTCAAAAAATTATTTTCGGGACGATTTAAAAAATGATGGTATAAATATATATACACATAAAAAAATTTGCGGCCCCTAAAATGTGTCAAAAATCAGGGGCCCGAGGTGGTCGCCTCCCTGGCCTCACTCAAAACTGACCCTAATTAAGATAAGGCATGGCCATTATTTTCTTTTAATCATAGTCCATCACATCTTCTTTATTTTATGAGAGAAATCTCAAGGTGAGGAAGTTTTTGTACTTAATAAAAATATTTATTATATTTCTATACAAAGAATAATTAGTTCATAATACGCCTAGCCTCGACTTGATGAAAAATATGTTTTGCCAATGTATGTAATACTTTCTTTACGATCCAAGTATAACAAATATAGGTAAGGTGTAAACATATCACCCATGCAACAATAGTTCTCCTAAAATATTCCTTCATCCAAGCAACATAGACCAAAATTATAGCATGATGTGGTATGGTAGAGTAAAAATATTATGAATACCAGGTGGAAATCTGAAGAGAAAAATGTTTTTTTCCTCTAGTATACCTGTACACTACACCAAATCCTGCGAATGGTCACCCCTAGGGGGTCACGACCCAGAGCCCCGACTAGTTGGTTACGGCCCAAGTCGTGACCACATCAAATTTCGTGTGGCCATATCCATGACCCAGTGTGTCTATAGATGCTCTTGGAATCGGTCACGAACCAAATCCTTGACCAGGATGGGTCACGGCCTTAGGTCATGACCATCGTGGTGCTAAATTCACGCCAAAGTTCCCTCCAAATTTGGTCATGGTAGGGTCATGGATAATGGTCATTACCAAGGCCATAATGTACACCCAATGGGTCACAACTTTGGTCCATGACCATCTCAATTAGTTCATACGCTTGAGTCACGACTGAGGGCCGTGACCACATGGTTGCCTACACAATGATGTTGAAAATATTTAGGGTCATGGAAATTGGTCACGGCTCTAGGCCGTGACCAAGGTCCTAATAATAAAAAACCCTTTGCCTTCATTTTATTTATTCCCGCATCAATCTCTCTCTCTCTCTCTCTCTCTCTCTCTCTCTCTCTCTCTCCCCTTTTCTTTCAGCGATTTGCATTCTCTCTGAATCTCAAACCCTAATTTTGACATAATGTCTCTCTCAATTTCAAAGGTAAACCCTAATTTTTTTATTTATGTGCTAAACCCTAATGTGTATGTGTGTGAATGTGTGTCTATTTCTATGTATGTGTGTGTTTGTGTGTGTATGTGTGTGTATATGTCTGTGTATGTGTGTGTATATTTGTGTGAATGTGTGTGTATATCTGTGTATGTGTGTGTATATGTGGTTGTACGCGTGTATAGTTTTTTTTAATAAAATGGAAGTTATATTTAAACATTGAAATTTACTGGGTATTATTAACATTGATTGGGAATTGTTATTTAGAGTTTGAAATTAATTGCATTATTTAAGGGTATTGTCATTATTAGTATTGAATGAATGTGGCTACTTAGGGATTGAAATAAATTGAAAAATTTAAGGGTATTATCATTTAGGGCTTGAAATTTATTTAGACTTTGAAATTGATTGAGTATTATTAGTATTGACCGAATGTGGTTACTTAGGGATTAAAATAAATAACATTATTGAAGGGTATTATCATTTAGGGCTTGGTATTTATTTAGAGTTTGAAATTAATTGAGTATTTTAGGTTCTTCACCATAATCAAACTAATATATTCAAAATCCTTTCCATTCCCAAAACCTTAATCAAACTAATATACCTTTATACCTTAACCGTAGGACTCGTATTCACGCCCTCGTATATTTTTCTCAGGAAAAATGAGGCATGGTGATAATCACTAGCAAAAAGAGTTGGAGAGGTGGCAATTGGACCACACAAGTAACTCTATTATTAGTGTGCGTCATATATACGGAACTCCTATTTATAGGTATGAAAATAAAAAGATCGAACAATTTAACTACCTTGTAAATCGTGGAGTTAATCTCTAGAAAGATTACTTGTTCGATCATATTATATTTTCCCTACCAGAAAACTAGGATGACGTTATACAAAATATATTTCACACACATTGTAAGGACAAAAATTCCAATTGAGTCTGAATGTAGTTTTGACTTATTCTCGAAACAAAACACATTTGTGTCATAGATCTATTTTTAGTTGTCACGATTCCACACAGACTATGACGTATCAAAGTTTAATTGAAGATGTTGCGACAAAGCTTCAAGGAATTAACTATGCCGAAGTTTAATTGGTGCAAGTTTATTCGTCTTCAATGTTTAATTTCATTCCGAGATCACTCAGGTATGAATGCATAATATTAATGGGACTCAGAATTAATTTTACTAAAGATAAGGATGTTATTTTTTTTAAATAAATGTTTTCTAAAAAGTTTAAAGTGTTTGAATTTTTTCATAGTTCATTTTATTATGAGAATGACGAATTAGAGTTGGTTTAAATTAGGACTCTAATCTCACGCGTAATTCAAACGACAAACTATGTCGTTCAAGCGAGATGCCACGTCGTTCGAACGATAGGTCATCTCTTTCGTACGACAAGCCTAGTCGTTCGAACGAACCACTTCCATAAGAAAAATATTTATAGGCGTGTTTCCTTCAGATTTCATAGAGTGTGCATTCTATAAAAACAGTATACGAACAAGAGAGTTTCTGCACACATGTTTATAAAGGTTTTTTAAGTTTAAAACATCCTTTGAGTTTGATAATATTCGAGTATCATTGGTATATCTTTTATGATCTTGTTTGCATTAAGAAGTTGAAGAAGAATTGGTGGATTTGCGGTGAAGATTCGATGGAGTCCAATTTCAACATCGTAGACGTTACAAGCCATATCGGTGGACACCGAGACATATGTGGACGCGTGAGTTATGAGCATGCATCGTGGAAGAAGGTTACTTTTTGCATAGTCACCGTGAGAGGAGTGGTTGAAGATTATAGGATCATAAAGTATCGTGGGTGGATCGAGTTATTGAGAAAGACCACCATCTATCTTTGTAAAACCATATTCATGGTAATTGTCTAGCTTGGGCCGTTCAAGATTTTTCCCGTTTGGGATTTTCCTCGTACATCTGGTGTTGTGAGTATTCTTTTACTTTATTTTACTTGATTAAATAACTAGATGGACATTTAGGATTAATCAAGATAAATTTTGGTTAAGTTAGAATTTGTTCACAACTTGGTGCGAATTAAAAAATTGGATTTTTTTTGTCACAAAAATAGAATTTTTTTTTGTCATCCTTAAAACACTTTCCGCATTAGAAATTTAAAGGAGGCATCAAATTGGTATCGGAGATAGAAACATATTTCTATTGTGTTTGATCCCTTGTGTTTTTCGAGATGAATTTTAGAGGTTTTGAAAGTTTTCGTGCACCTATTTTTCATTGGACATATTATGCTTATTGGAAGATGAGAATGAGAAGTGCCTTAAAATCTATTAATCAGCGTGTTTGGTTATCTCTTGAAAAGGGTTGGACTCCAGCAGTCACACAAGAGGGTGAGGTTACTATTTTGAAACTTGTTGAGTCATGGAGTGATGATGAACATAGGCTTGAACTATACAACTCTAAAGTTCTGCACGTAATTTCCTCACATGTCACACCGGAAGAGTAAAATAGAATTATGACTTGTAAAACTTCAAAAGAGGCTTGGGATACACTTTCACTTACTCATGAGGGCACTAGCATGGTTAGGGCATCTAAGTGACAAAACCTCACTACACAGTTTGAAATGATTAAAATGTTAGATAGTGAGTCATTCGATGAGTTTTATGCTAGGTTGTCTAATATTGTCAACTCGCCGTTTAACATACGTGAAAGGATTCCCGACAACCCTGTCATAAAGAAAATTTGAGATCTTTGTCGAGTAGGTTTGATGCAAAAGTGATTGTTTTATACTCCTTAGGAATGTTTGATTCGACGAAACTAGAAGAGATTGTAGGTGACTTACAAACCTATGAACTCGATATGTTTACCACTAAGCAAGTGCCAAAAAAAGAAAAGGGAATTTCTTTGAAATCCCGTAAGGAGGAAACTAAAGCTTCGGATGACGATTTCGATTCCAATTTTGAGGATGCCGCCTTGTTGGCTAAAAATTCAAAAAAAATCTTAAATTTCAAAAGCAATCGAAAGATTCTAAAAAGTTTGATAAAGTCAAGAACAACGAGGTTGAATCCACCCCTAAAGATAAAAGTGAGAAACTTAATAGGGTTGAGTCGAATAGGTATTTTCGGTGCGAGGGATATGGTCACAAAGTTATTGAGTGTCTCACTAGACTTAAGAAAGAGGGTAAGAAACCGATAGCTTATAATGCCACCTTAAGTGATAGTGACACGGAAGAGGGAGAGAGTTTGCCCAATAAGAGCAAGTTTGTTTCTCTCTTGGCACGTCATGTGAGCGATGATGATAAATCTTCCCAATAAGATTCTCATGTGCATAACACTTCCAAGACCGTTGAATCCCAAGTGAGTGAGGGTGAATTGAGTGAGGAAGAGGAGGTTTATGTGAAAGAGTTACAAGTTGCATTTAATGACTTATATGCCAAGGCCGTGAAAGTGAAAAAGCCTAACTCAAAATTTCAAACTAGGTTGAAAGAGTGGGCCATAGAAAATAATGATGCTTTGATTGAGGATCCTAGGTCATGAGAGAAGAAGCTTAGGGAGAAGCTAGAGTACGTGAAGAAAGAGAGAGATAGTCTTTGGTATTTACTGGAGACTTTAAAAAAGGAGTTGTTAGAGTTTGAGGAGTCTAAGCGTGTGCTTAAGTCTAGGATTCGTGAGTTGGAAGAAAAATTAAAAGACTCAAGTAAGGTTAAGTTTCACTTAGAATCTAGGTTGGAGAAGATGGATAGGATGTTAGGAACAGTTTAAGTCAAAAGTGATAGGTGTGGTATAGGCTACGACGATAGTGTTCCCATTCCCAAAGATAATAACAACCGTGTGAGAGATCCCACTAGAAACGTGAGGAGAGCTCGATATTTTGGTAATCATTCTCGTTGTCTTTATAGTTGCACATATTGTGGTAGGAAAGGTCTCCTTAGACATTTTTGCTATTACCTTAGTAATTCTCTTAGCAAGTTTAGGAATAAAGTTGTGTCGGTTCCCAAAACCCCCACCCGTTATGTCACACCTACTTTGGTTAGGAAATCGGACTTAGAGGCCTTAGGACTAAAACTTCATGGTTCTCATTTGGTTGCACTTGATTCTTCTCATGCTAAATTTAAAGGTTGAGTGTGTTACCATGTGTATCATCTTATATTATATTTTCATTTATTGAGTTTTATTTGAAAAATACAAAAATATTTTGTTTTTGATTTTTTTGTGAGAAAATACAAAAAGATGTTGCATTTTTTTCGAGTCAAAATATGTTGAAAAAGCCAAAAAGGTTTTCGGTATGTTTTTGTTTTTGAGTTTACATGTTATGTGGCATATTGGTGTGCTTGGACCCCCTTCCCTTCATTACCCATGTGGCTAGGACATTTGGTCATAATTATTGATACTTAGAATGATCTTAACCATTTTATTATAGGGTTGTTTCGAAGTTGATATGCGTTTTGATTCGACTTTGTATATATGACATATTTGCACACATGCACGAGTTTATATGGATGGTTGACATCTCTTGCATATTTGAGTTTGGTGAGACATTCTTATCTCAATTTTGTCATCTATGCGTAAGTAGACTTAAGAACGAGGTGTGCATGTAAGACCCGTTTACCGTGAGGATTAAAAGTGAAAAACGATGAGTGTTCACGGGAAAGGGCTGCGAGAGTGTAAAATAGACTCAACGTGAAATCCACCATTTAAAAGAGACTAAAAAACTGAAAGGAAATAAAAAGATTCATATGCCAAAATTGGGCCAAAGTAGGTTATACTCATTCAAAAGATAATAAGATATATTTTAGAGAGTTTGGATGGATAAATTAAATGGGTTTGCACCACAAACTCCGATGTTAAAAAATCGTGTCATGACGCTATTGTTTGTAGAATCGTCAACATTCGGGATTTGTGTGCATGTGTTACTATTTAGTTCATTAAGCTCAAACTTTAATTGTCACATATGGCTAAAATAAAATTTGTTGATTTATCGCTATCAATTAGAGCTTCTTGATTGTTTCGATGTGTTGGAATTGTGATTCATTTGTTGTAGCTCACGCCCATACATTCCATGTTCATGTTTGAGCACATTGATACTATGTTAGCATGTAACTTACTTTGTTTGGTTGATTTTTCCATTTTAGCTATTGAAAGGGTATTGTTTTGAATAAGTCAGGCCCTTCCTGGCACTTTTTTGTGGAAATTTTTTCATTGGGAAAAACTGTTTGATTTTCTAGGCATTCTAGGAAAGTTTCATTCTTTCATTTGAGAGAGAACCACTTCGTTTGAGCGACCTATGTGTGTCACGCGAAGATGTTGTTCTAAGACAAGCCTTTTCGTTCGAGCGACAAAAAGTTTCGTTTGAGCGACCTTTTTAGTTTTTTCGTTTATTTTATTTCAGTACCCTACTGCATATTGTTCACATTTTGGTACTGGGTTGCTTTTGAACTGATTGTTTATATGCAGATTCACATCATCATATCATTTGTTCCATAGGGTCATTTAGTCACACCTACTTAGACTATTGATTCATATTGTGTTATTTGATTGTTTGCTAGCCACGGATGTGATATTCTTCATCATAATTAACTTGTTGTTTATCTTTACCTAGATACGCTACATATTAGTATATCTCATGCTAGTAGTTTATCTTTTCACCGAATTGTCTATTCGAGATAAAAAGGGGGAGAGATGTCTGTGATGTAGGGGGGGTTTTTGTGAGTTTCATAATTTTATACAAATTGGTATCATGCTTTACTCACTTAACAAATGATTTGGATTTGACTTTACATATTATTTTTTTATCATTTTTTTCTCCATATTTCATTGGGTATTTATTTTTCTCATGTGTGTAGGTATGCTTAAAGATATTGGAGATTTCGAGTCTACATAACATTCATAGACAATTCATTCTTGCCGAATCATATTGTACTAGTCTTGTCCTGTAATTTTTGTCTTTGGGTTTATGGGATGGGATTTAGGTGTCATATGGCTTGACGGACTGTCTTAGGCATTTCACTGTTGGTTTTGTCCCGGAGTAGTCAAAGGGGGAGATTTGTAAGGACAAAAATTCCAATTGAGTCTTATTATAGTTTTGACTTATTCTTGGAACAAAAAACGTTTGTTTCATAGGTCTATTTTTATTTGTCACAATCTCATACAACCTATGATGTGTTGATGGTTAATTGAAGACGTTGCAGCAAAGCTGCAAGGAATTAATTATGAAAAAGTTTAGTTGGTGCAAGTTTATTCGTCTTCAAAGTTTAATTGCATTTGGAGATCACTCGGGTATGAATGCATAATATTAATGGGACTTATAATTAATTTTCATAAAGATAAGGATGTTATTTTTTTTAAAGAAATGTTTTCTAAAAATTTTTAAGTGTTTGAATATGTTTAGAGTTCGTTTTAATCCGAGAAGGAAGAATAAGAGTTGGTTTAAATTAGGACTCTAATCTTGTGCGTTGTTCAAACGTCAGACTATGTCGTTCAAGCGATATGCCACATCGTTCGAACGACAGGCCATCTCGTTCGCGTGATAATCCTAGTCGTTCGAATGAACCACCGATTTAAGAAAAATATTTATAGGCGTGTTTCCTTCAGATTTCGTAGAGTGTACATTATGCAAATATAATATCCAAACTAGAGACTTTCTGAACATATGTTTATAAAGGTTTTTCAAGTTTAAAAACATCCTTTGAGTTTCAAAAGATCCGAGTATCATTTGTATATGTTCTGTGATATTGTTTCCTCTAAGAAGAAGGTTCAATTGAAGAACAATTGATGGTTTTGCGGTGAAGATTCGATGGAGTTCGATTTTAATATCATAAACGTTACAAGACATATCAGTGGACACCGAGACATACTTAGTCGTGTGTGTTGTGGAGAAGCATCGTGGAAGAAGGTTACTTTTTGCGTGGGCACTCTGAGAGGAGTGGATGAAAATCAGAGGAGCGTCAAGTCTCGTGGGTGGATCGTGTCATTAAGTAAGACTACTGTATGTCTTTGTAAAACCATATTCATAGTGTAAGAGGGTACATTAGATTGTAGATGGAGGCGTAACCCCTGTTTGAGTATGGTAATGATAATCTAATTTGTCCACACCTCCGGATTAATGATAGGTCATACAAACACAGACCTTAATGAAGAGAAGCTAATTTTGATCTCACGAAGCTCTCGTGTATAACTCAGGAAATAGTAATGAACTTTAGAAGTAACTTAGCTAGAGGGAGAGAGAAGTAAGCACCCTAGATACACCTTGGTAGGAAGGTAGAAACACACCAAAAACCCTCAATAATCTCTATCAAATATTAAAAGCTTCGTAAAAATAAAAATGGGGAGTGAGTAAACCCTCTAGTTCGCAATAACTCCTGAACTCTCAAAAGATTATCTCCTCCTCAAAGGTGGTTAGGGTCCTTAAATAGCCTCCCACACTACCCCAGAGGCAACTCAGTCATTAAAGACTATGAAAGACATCCCTCACACTTTATGTCACAACACTAAATGCATGATGCACTAGTTGTCTCCATGTCATAAATATTAATTGCTAAGACATGCCTTTTGCCGGACCATTGTGCGTCAGGGGGATGTTGTCGCAGAGGTGGCTCACCAACTTCCTAACCACCCTAAATCCCATGGTGGTTTACTCAAGTGCAGGTCTGACATTGTTTAGCTGGATATTGACATCATCTTAGTAGATGTGACATTAAGTAGAGGGTTGTTTGGTTCACAACTCAACACTCGATGGAACTTTAAGTTGCTCCGCCCGAGGTTCCATGGTTAGGGTCCTTCGGTGTTTTTACCAGGTGTATCTAATATGGTCAGGACAAGCCCCAACGGTGTCTCACTTCTCAATCCTCCAAACCAGGTCCCTCTAAAGTTCCCACGGTGAGATCATTCGATAGAGCATGAAAGCTCTCCTAGGCCCTGCCAAGACTGCTCTCTCGCGAGTACCATTTGACCTCACACTAAAACTCGTTATTAATCTTGTTACAACATTGTAAACGTTATAAATTATAATCAACATAAACATAAATACAATATGACTAATAAAACAAGCTAAAGTATGAGTTGCCACGCTAAGCTGCCTCGCTAAGTTACTATGCTTGAGCTGCCTCGGTTGCTTAATCTCGAACACTATTTCCAATTAGGGAATTATCCTTAATCTCAGTATTACCTTCAAGACACTTATATATTTTCCCCTTCGTGGAGAGATTTGTTGGAACAAGAAATTTCTGCACAAAACTTCTCAATCCGATGAACCCTCTCAGCGTGAAAAATTCTGGCCTCATCTATTCGTTAGAACTGTAGTGTTATAATCTCCTGGAAAAAGTAAAATTCTCCTCGATGTACCTGAGCCAAAGTGCCATGACTGATTGGGGCTTGGGCGAAGGGACATCTCCACTTTTTCCTCATGCTGAGTCTCAACCGTTTTAGCTTTATTATTTGAAATTCTCCCAAAAGGCCTACTAACCTTCCTGAATACTTGTTTGGACTATTGGTAAGTGAAATTCAAGCCCCTTATACGTTATTGGATATGTCTGACACCATTTTGATGCCAAAACATAAACTTGGTTAGGAGGGAAACCCTTTCTATTCCCCAGACGTCACTTCGTATTCGACATAGCGCTGTCTTTTCCACTGTCAAAAACACTTCCCGAAGTGCCATATGTGCCTTTGAAATAATTATAGGCGGTTTGGAACATGCGCCCGGGGGGGGGGGGACTCAAACGACAAGTAAAAGGGTTTAAAAGTTTCAAATGTCTCTCTATTTCAAACCTTTCTCTTCTTATTCTTCTTCAAGGTTTCATTTTCCTCAGAGAGAGATATTTGTGCAAGCTCTGTGCGACCTCCATTGTTGCCTTCTTCTTTACTCAGTCTCCTCCTCATCTCATCCTCTGCACCACCACATGCGATTGTACACCTCCATATTCATTATCATCTCTTCTTTTACTAGACATTTTCGTACTTCTTTTGTTTGTAATGGCCTCTTCAAACAATCCTGCCACTTCTGCAACTAGTACTCCTCCTGATGCCTCCATTGTCACCACCCCCTCTACTTCCTCATTGACCACTACTTGTCAAGAACAGTTGTGTTTCTATCGCCGGTCCACCATTTTTTGCGAAGGTGATGACTTTGTTGGGTTTTGCAAGAGTTTCATTTTTAATGCCAAGTATGATGCCATGACGCTTGGTAATGAAGATGAGGATTCTGATGAATGGGGCTTTCTTCCTCCCGAGGGGACTCTCAGGTTTCGTCTTGAGCGAGGGGACTTCCCATGGTCCCACGTCGATTTTGAAAGTCTTGGAGGCTCTCCTGCTCACTTTGCTGCTTGGAATTCTCATATGCAGAGTTTCCACGCTAATCTTCTTGCTAAGATTGGGCTACATCAAGCCAAGTGGTTTGGTGAGTTCACCCTCTCCAAGAAAAATGCTGCTCTTCCCGTTTTGGTATCTTGCTGGAATGTTACTACTCACACATTCATCGCTGCATGGGTAGAGTTTACAATAACGTTGGAGGACGTGTGAGAGCTACTAGGACTTGAGGTAACATGTCATGAGCCCTATTTCGATGAAGCTCTGGATGACCAAGGAATCGCTGACCGTTTGGAGATGGACCGTATATTCTGAAGGTGCATCGGTACTTCAAACAAAGCCACGTTCACTCCCCTTATCAACTACTTCTTCAAGGAACCTTCCGAAGGAGGTTCCTCCAAGGATGCCCCTGGGCAAGGTACATCGCTAGAGCTTCCTTTCTATATCCTTGTCATTCTTTCTCGCTTCTTTTTAATGGGAAAACCCAACGACCACCCTCGAAGGGATCTCATCAACCTCTCTCTCAGATTAGGTCAGGGTATCAAGCTTCCTCTGGCTGCAATCGCCTTGGGGTCCCTCTACATATGGCTTGATAGTGTCCTTTTTTACATGGAGCGATCTGTGGGTCGTTTCAACCTAGCCAATTTTTCCAACTGCATTCTCCTGATGGGTTTCCTTTATGTGCGCTTCCCGGCCATAGCCGCCAAGACTAACTATCTTCCCTCGGAGGAAACAATCCCGCCCCCTCGCTCATTTGTTTACCTTAAGAGGCAGATTCGAAAGGAGCTAACCTCCTTTATTGATGAATTTTTATGTTTTGTAATGAGGCCATTTGGGGAGGATATTTTCCTCTATACTTGTAATTTTTTCAAGCATGGGGCAAGAGTGGTCCAGCCAATCACCATAGACCTCATTATCGAAGACCCGTCATTGGTCGCTGTGCTTTTATTTTTTCCGGGATACCTGCCCTCATACACCGAGTGGGGATACACTAGCAAACATTACAATCCCAACCGATTCAGCCATCAATTTGTCTTCGATCAAGGGGCTCCTCGCCCAGTGTTTCAATTATCTAACCCCAAGGTATCTTTTGGTGAGGAATGCTCCCTATTCTCCTTGACGGCCACGTGGGGAGTGAGTTCGGCATTGGTTGGGCGAGTCACCATCCCCAGCATCACTACGAAAGGGGACGTGACCCCTATGTTTTCCACAAAGTATTGGCCGGGGCAACTGGGCCAGATTTTTGAATTCATCGAGGGTGATCCCGTGTATCTCTCGGTTCTTTCATTTTCTGACCTGGAGCTGGGCCGAAGGGAAATTACGTTCTCGAGGTTGAGTTCCCTCTGAGTCAGACCCCCAAATCACCTCCCACGGAACTTCCTCCAAACTTCCCCATGATCCTTGTTTCCACTCCCAATGTAAAGGCCACTACGATCCCCAAACTACCTGTCCCCACGACCGAAGCTGCCACGAGAGAAGGGCCTTCTGAGCCACTTGCCAAGAAATCCAGAGATTCCAAGATTAAGAAGTCTAAGGTCAAATCCAAAATCCATTGGAGGCATTCCCAATTGCCTCCGTTCCCCCTCCTATGTCTCCAGAACTGGATGAAGAGCTGAGGAGGCGGGTAAAGGCCGAAGTTGCCCGAATAAATGCTGAATTCCAACGATGCGCAGTGGCCGTTCCTCCTCCGGGTACCTTCCCCAAAATCGTGGTTGATCCTAGTGAGCCATCAGTAAAAAGAAGAAGAAGATCGAAGGTGCCTGAAAGTGGTGGTGCCACGGGCTCAAGAAGGAAGACGTCGGGTACTAAGCCCCAGAAGAAACAGATATATGAGGAGCCCTCCTCCCCAGTTCCTTCGGCTACTGCCCCCTCGCCACGTTCACCGGTGGTCAGACCCTCTCGTTCTCCCTTCGGATCTGAGGTATATGTGCGTTATGTATTTCTCGTTCTTATTTTCTTGACATAATGGCTTTACTTATTGCCTGGTATCTTTGGTGCATGGAGTTAAAGAAGTGAGGGTCAGTCCTCCCAGTCCCCCCAACCCCTCAGTGAGTCGTTTCGTGGGGGACGTTGCAGTACTACTCCTGCCACTGTTGCCCTTCCCCGATCTCCTTTAATAAGCCTCACCTATTCGCGTCGTTCCTCCTCCCATCGTTCCAGGGATGCCGCCATGGGTGTCGCTGAGATGTCTGGCTAGCCTGAGGCAACTGTTCCAGCGTCCTCTGATTTACCCTTGGAGCGGGAGGTCTCTCTGCCCCTAATTGTGGTCGAAGAGAGTGTCCCACAGGTAAATGTCCTTTCGAGCCTTGCATCTTTTATTTGTCCCTTTGGTTTATTCCTCAATTGTAACATGTTGGGATATTTTAGGTGGAAGTGACGTCACTGATAGCCAACATTTTCCTTCCTCCTGCACTATCAAGGCCCATTACTGCATTTCCTCTCTTTAGTGCCATAACGGGGGTCAGCTAGGTGCATTTCCTCTCTTTGCGATTACTCCTTCCATCTAACATTTGTATTTACATTTGCAGCTCTCTTGAAGTATTTCTCCGCCTTTCGCGTTGAGTGGCCTTATCCCTTCTCAGGCCCAGGTTGGAGTGGCTGCTCTCATTTTGGCATCTCTCGAAGGTCCGACATATCCTTCTGATGATGTACCCATGTTGGCGATAGTACCCTATGCTGGCGAGGGGAGTTTGCCTACCTTTGGGGCTTCTACATCCAAGGGCTTCGTTGAGGCTGCTGAGGTAATGAGCCTGCCCCCCCTGGTTTTAAGCGTTATGGCTCCCGTGGTGACTACCCCTCTCGCTCCTGCTGCTTCTGAAGAGGTACTTCTCTAATTTATCTATATTTCTTGGCTTCTTGAAATCCACCTGTATAAGTGACTTAATCAATGAAAACACTTGTTAAGGTTTTTTTTCATAAACTCCACCTATATCGGTGACTTAACAACGAAAACGCTTGTTAATATTTTTTCCATAAACTCCACCTATAATGGTGACTTAATAATGAAGACATTTGTTAAGATTTTCCATAAAATCCACCTATAACGGTGACTTAACAATGCAAACACTTGTTAAGAATTTTCCACAAACTCTACCTATAACGGTGCCTTAACAACGCAAGCACTTGTTAAGATTTTTTCATAAACTCCACCTATAATGGTTACTTAACAACGTAAACACTTGTTAAGAATTATCCACAAACTCCATCTATAACGGTGACTTAACAATGAAAACACTTGTTAAGAATTCCCCACAAACTCCACCTGTAACGGTGACTTAACAACGCAAACACTTGTTAAGGTTTTCCATAAACTCATTATTTCGCCTCTGTTTTCAGGTTACTCGGGAGGATTCTCCACCAGTTCCTTTGCCCATTGCCTCACCACATCGTGAACCTGTCTCCTTCGAAGAATCGATCCACAATGATCAAGGTTCCACGACAGGTGCTGTCGTGGAGAGTGAATCTGGTTGCGAGCTTTCTTTGCCTGACTTGGATCCTCTCGCCTTCTGCCTGATAATACTCCAACGTTCTCCCCAAATTCCTGCCAACCACCATTTGTCCATTGAGAAACTTGTGAGCCATCATCCTGAGACCTTTATGGTGGATTGCCTTCATTCAAACATTGCAGTTATGAGTCATAGGCTCCAAGGCATGGCCACTGTCATTGATAAAATAACCACCACCCCAACTGCGAACGTGACCCGACCCCTCCTCAACCAATTCCTGGGTTATCTAAGGGAGTTGGGTCGTGACGGGTTCTATTTTGACTAGCTCATCGCACACTTGAAAACTTTGAAGAGCCAGCGGTTGGACAGCCAAAGGGAGCTCTTATAAAAATATCAGGAGGATCAGAGGGCCAAGGAAGCCAAGCTGGCCGAGCTAGTACCTCTCCTTGGAGCCATTGACAAGGAGCTGGATGACTCGAAAAAACTCTGTATTTGGCAAAGCTAAATCAATAAAAACTTCTTATCGAATGCACGCAAGCACATACCAGGTTGGAAGTTTTCGTTAATGCCTAAAGGTCTTGGTTAGGAGCTTCTTCGGGCCTTCCTGGAGATTTTTTCTCCTCCCCAGATTTGTGGTTTCTCCTGGGTCAATGAGTTTTTTGTATATGTATTTTTCCTTTCTTCTCATGTAATTCTTGGGCGATAGCTCCCAATTTTGTAATGCCCCAAAGTATATGAATGGAAAAATATACTTATTCCCATGCCATTTCCATCGCAATCCCCACATTAACATACCCACTGGATTTGGAGGATTGGTTATCACACCCCGAAATTACCAAAGGCATGGGGACCAACCTTTCTTCTGGAATATTAGATGTGTGAAAGGATTTAATTGGCATGATGTTGATGGAAGCTCCCCCATCCATGAGATTCCTTACCAAGCTAACTCCGTTAACACTGGCAGTCACATACAATGACCTATTGTGAGGGAACCTTACAGCCCTATCTGCATCGCTAAAGGTTACTTCTTACAGAAACCTCTTTACCAACTTGGCCATGGGTCCCTTCCATCTCAGCGAAGCAATAGCGTTCTTCCTCGAAATATGAAGTATTTCCTGGGTTATATCCAACCTACTCTCCTTTGGAATCCCCACTTGTTCGAAGAACCAAGTGACTTCGGGGATTTTGAAACAGCCCAATATTCTAGGGTTGGGTCTACCTCTTCGCCTTCGACACCATATACCTCCTCCGCGTCCTTGGTGCTTGCTTCATTGTAAGCCAGCACAACATTAGCCATTCCCTTGGTATAAATCTCCAAAGCTTCCTCATACTCATCTCTATCTCTTCTCTTTGCTTCTTCATCACAGGCCACCACGAGATTGTCCCCATGTACTGGTAGTGGGTTATTATTGACGTCCTGTGGAGGAATTTGCAATGTCCCTGCCTTCATATATTTGTCAATAATTTTTCTCAGTGTGAAGCAACTTTATGTTGGATGCCGGATCCTCCGATGAACCTGGCAATACTTTTGATCCGCATTCGTTGCCTTATCGGGCTCCTCAGTGGGAACATCCTTTGGCTTATAGATCGTTCCCCCTTGGACCATCGCCATGTAATAGCTGATGGATTCTTCCATTGTACAAGGCAATGGTGGTGGGTCTTCCCTGTCTCTTCTGAACTTCCTCTTATTATCCTTCTTCGGTGCTTTGCCCCTATCTTCCCCCTCGGTGTACCCTACCCATGGGGGATGAGAACTACCCCCCCTGGCGGGTTGCATCGGCTGCCTGAACATCATGGGCACCACCACCGGATTGGGTCGCACCACCAAAGAGATATTCCTCTTTGCTTTTAAGAACGCTGCAAAAGTCCCCTCGCGCATCTCATTGATGAGATGGAAGATGTACTCAGGAAGCAGCCCCTCAGTGCAAATCTCTAATAGTTTGGATTCTCTGGCCTCCTCCCTCACATCGAGGGATCTTTCCCTGAACCATCGAACATAGTCCACCACTTCTTCCCCCGGTCTTTGCTTCTCCCTACCTAGTTGAGTCAAAGTAAACTCATCTTTCACCAGAAAGAACTTCTGAACAAACAACACGTGCATTTCTTCCCATGTAGAAATGTTGTTGGGAGCCAAATGGGAATAACAGGTATATGCTTTATCGATATAGGATTTAGAATACTCCCTTAACCTAAGCCTTTTATTGTTACAATGCACCCCCAAATGTTTAACAAAGCGCTTAATATGCTCCTTAGGGTTCCCATCCTTTCCCGTGTATTTTTCAAAAATAGGAGGAATATAGTCCTTCGGATAGGGCTCGTCATTGTATTCCTGGGGATATGGTGTTCGAAAGTCATCAAAAACCGAAGCTACCTCGCCTACAGATTGCGAGGAAGCCTGAATGAATTTCAGCATCTCATTTTGCATCTCCTTTCTCATCTCCTTCATGGGGGATATTACCGGAGAAACAAGTAACGGGGCCATGGTTTGAATGCTCGTTGGATCTGGAACGGACATTACAGCTGGGGCCATTGATACTCCTTCGGTTCCTACTGCTAGATTCACAATGGAGGGTATGCTTTTCGGGACCATCCCTATGACACATGCACCTTGCGGGGCCGTTGGAGATACCACTGGTGTTACGAAGGCATTAGCCTCCAATCCTCCCAGCATAGTTGAAGCTACTAGGGTTTATAAAAACTCAAAAAACTTGCTCATGAGGAGCGCAACCTGAGTGGATCCCAACCCCACACTCGTGGGAGCTTGTGCCACCCTCGAAACACCTTTCATCACTTGGACCGGCGGTACCTCTATTCGAGGAGCCCCATCCCTTATGGCCTCTAGTTCTCTCGTAGCCTGTTCTTCATTATACTGGATGTCATCGAAGTTGAGCCTTTGAGTAGCATTATCCTGCGCCATACTCCTTACTTAGAAGAATGCCTCCCCAGCGAAGTCTCCAAATTTAAGAGGGTACTTTAGATTATAGATGGAGGTGTAACCCCTGTCTGAGTATGGTAATGATAATCTAATTTGGCCACACCTCCGAATTAATGATAGGATATACAAACACAGACCCTAATGAAGAGAAGCTAAGTTTGATCTCACGAAGCTCTCGTGTATAACTCAGGAAATAGTAATGAACTTTAGAAGTAACTTATCTAGAGGGAGAGAGAAGTAAGCACCCTAGATACACCTTGGTAGGCAGGTAGAAACACACCAAAAACCCTCAATAATCTCTGTCAAGTATTAAAATCTTCGTAATAAATAACAATGGTGACTGAGTAAACCCTCTGGTTCGCAATAACTCTTGAACTCTCAAAAGATTCTCTCCTCTCAAAGGTGGTTGGGGTCCTTAAATATCCCCCTATGCCACCCCAGAGGCAACTCAGTCATTAAAGACTATAAAAGACATCCCTCACACTTTATGTCATAGTATTAAATGCATGATGCACTAGTTGTCTCCACGTCATAAACATTAAATGCCAAGACATGCCTTTTTCCTGACCACTGTGCGTTAGGGGGCTATTATTGCAGAGGTGGCTCACCAACTTTCTAACATCCCAAAATACCATGGTGGTTTACTCAAGTGCAGGTCTTACATTGTTTAGCTGGCTAGTGACATCACCTATTATAGATGTGACATTAAGTAGAGGGTAATTTGGTTCACAATTCAACACCCGATGGAACTCCATGCAGCTCCACCCGAGGTTCCACGGTTAGGGTCTTTCGATGTTTTTACCAGGTGTATCTAAGATGGCCAGGACAAGCCCCAAAGGTGCCTAACTTCTCAATCCTCCAAACTAGGTCCCTCTAAAGTTCCTATGGTGAGGTCATTCGATAGAGCATGAAAGCTCTCACAGGCCATGCTAAGCTTGGTCTCTCGCGAGTAACGTTTGACCTCACACTAAAACTCGTTATTAATCTCGTTACAACATTGTAACCGTTATAACTTACAAGAAACATAAACAGAAATACAATATGACTAATACAACAAGCTAAAGTATGAGTTGCCACACCAAGCTGCCTCACTGAGTTGCCACGCTTGAGCTGCCTCGGTTGTTTAATCTCGAACACTATTGCCAATTAGGGAATTATTCCTAATCTCAGGATTACCTTCAATCCCCTTTTACACATAGTTATTGTCTCGCTGGGGTCATCTGAGGTTTTTCTCGTTTGTAGTTTTCCTCCTACATCTGACGTTGTGAGTATTCTTTACTTTATTTTACTTTATTTTACTTTCTTTAATCGCTATAATTATGTTTAGGATTGATTAAGATAAAATTTGGTTAAGTTAGAATTTGTTCACAACTTGGTGCGAATGAAGAAATTGGAAAAATGGTGTTTTCACAAAATAAAATTTGTTTTTGTCATCCTTAAAACACTTTCCGCATTAGAAATTAAAAGGGACCATCTCACATAATCCCGACGTAGCGCTGACCTTGGTTACGTTGTTGGAGTAGGGAAAAAAAATTCCATGCGTTATTCCTAATCTCGAACACTATTGACATAGACTCTGATGTCTCGCACCATATGCATGCTAAATTGAATCTTACTAACAAGTTGAAAAGGATGGGATTCGAATTTCATGTCATGGATATCTACACATCAATCATATATTTCCTTCCTCCTAATTGACCACGTGACAAAATTCATAGATTCTTAAAAGCTAATACACAATGGATGGAGATCAGACACATTGGACATATTATAAAGTCTTACATTGAAAAGGTATATATATATCAATCATATATTCCCTTCCTCCTAATTGACCACATGAAAAAATTCATACGTTCTTATAATATAATACCCAATGGATGGAGATCAGACACATTAAACATATTCTAAAGTCTTACTTTGAAAAGGTGCATCTATATATATCTATATCTATATATATATATATATATATAATCTTGATTAATTAATTATAATTTCTTATTATATATTTTTAGTCACTTACGGTTTTTCATTTTTGTAATTAATGTTGGGAGGAAACAACCTAAGGGAACCGAGTGCCGAGGGGACACTGCAACAAGGTTCACCATCTTGTGCACAATTTGAATTCTCAACACCAATTGGTGAGCAATACACAACTCCACCAGTGGTTCCCTCCTCACCAAGTACAACTGCAGTTGCTTTGGCGCCCTCATCTAGCACTCTCGTTGCTCCACCGCCCCTATCCAACATTGTCGACGCCTCCCTCTCAATCCAAAAGAATCCTATCGAGTTCTCCCTTCTCGTGAATAAGCTGATGGGTGATAAATATGATGTGTTGAACCTTAAAGTCTAGTGTTTGGCAATGGGAAAAATAAACATGGGAGTAGGTGGACAAAAAAATTGGAACCTGGTTGATTAAGCCGTTAAAGATGACGTATACGATCTACTCAATAAGTACTAATCATTTCCCGATCGTTCCAAGAATACGGTTCTATCTCGGATTGCTAAATCATTGAGGACAGCCCGAAGGATGTAGCGAGCTCCAATAATTTCTCTTTAAAAAAGAGAGTGCCTCCCAATGTTGAAATTTCGGTGGAGCAGTGGAATAAGTTTTAGAGAATGAGGCGATGGAGAAAAAAATGGCCCAAAGGGAGAAAAAAAAATAGGGCACAAAAGCTGATATCCATAGGTTAGGATCCAAATCCTATGAGGATTTGAAGTATGCATGGGCGAGTAGGACAATGGATGGTCCAGATATGCGTAAAAAAATAAATCGGTCCAACTTATTCGTTCATGCTCGATGGGATAAAGATAATAAATTCCCGCCATACTTGACTGCGACACTAGAATCAATAGAGACCATCAGCAATCAGTTAGGTTCGATCCCAAATGATGACTTTAACCTTCAAATGATGCCCTGACCCAGAACTTTGGAAAGGACAAAAGGGAGAGGACACGAGTGTTGGATCACATATGCCAAAAATAAAATTTCAACACACCACACGTCTCCTGGATGAGTTTTCTTCGATCAAGGATTGTTTCTCGTCCAATGAAGAATCACAGTTCAAGACCGATTTGGAGGTCCAGGATATAAAAAATAACCTGGTAATGTTAACGGATAAAATTGGGTAACTTGTGTCCCTTTTCCAAAATTATGTGATCCCAATGCCACCTCCTCAAGCTTACCCTTACCCTCACCATCCTCCTCAAGGTTTTCCCTATCTTCACCCTTCAAGTTTCCCTTCCCAAATGTCGCCTCTAAAATTCCTCTCCCAAATGATGCTTTATCCAACATTCCCCTCCCAAATGCCGCCTCATCCCACATTCCCATTTCCTGTGCCTCTATCTGTCACGAAATTTGGATCATCATCAACAACTCACAGTGACTACGGAAAAAAGTACTATATCAAATACTTGAGTAATAAGAGTGTTGTTAGTAATGTGCACACTCATCTCCAAGGTTACCGCAACTCAATTACATAACCAACCTTTGTAACTGGGTGAGGATCAAATAGTGGCTGATGAAATATACAACGGATGAGGAGATGTACTTGTGCTCGCTGACGACGGGGAAAGGCTAGAATTGAGGAATTATGCAGACTCTTTCCTTTCTTTGCCAATTTATTGTTGGAAAAGAACAAATAATATTTTCTTTTGTTCAGTTGTAATAACATTTTTTTTTCAGTTATAAGAATATTGGTTATGTTTCAGTCTAAGAATATTGGTTTTGTTTTAGTTTTAATAATATATTTTTCATGATTCAGTTGTAAGAATATTATTTTTGTTTCAGTTGTAATAATATTTTTTTTACCTATTACCACATGACTGAAATGTGAAGATTATTACATGAATTTTCCACTATACAAAGAGTGGATGGGTGAGACTAATTGAATTTTAAATAATCATGTAAATGGTATTCAAGAATTTGTTAAATACACTTTTAAAAATCTTAAAAGTGACAACATTTTGTGTCCATGCACCCGTTGTATGAACGAAAAATATAAGTCATTGGAATACATTGAGTTTCATTTAATAAAGTGGGGAATTTTGTTAAGACTATAAAATATGGGCATACCATGGTGAAAAAATATACCTTATGTTCTGAAAGAATTGTCGGTACTCGACCGTGTAACAGAACCCTAACATGTGGAAGTGGTACATGATTCACCAACACATAGTCTGTAAGGACATTTTGTCCAGTACTTATGTATATGTCATAAGCCGTTACATTGTTGAAGAAATTCAAGATCTCATCATCATCAACGGATCTGGATATCAAAGAATTCAAGGAAGGAATCAAAAATCTGAACGGACGGACCGGTCCGCTTATTTGGAAAAAGAACCGGTCTACCCCCGGACCGATCCGTCCTCTACCCGGACCGATCCGCCTTGCTCCTGAACTAGTAAACCTCGGACCGAATGCGAACCGAAGAGACCAATGTCAAAAACGAACCGGTCCGACCTCGAACCGATCCGCTTTAGATCCAGATCGGTCCGCCTGGGATAAAAGCGTCCAAATCATGTTCAGTTATTTTCGGCTCAGGTTTTCTTTTATAAACCCACTATGATGAGTTTGTTTCCAAGACCTCTACAAACGATTTTCAGAGTTCATAAACTAAAAGTCTTCACTTTTGTGAGTTACCAAACTCATGTTTTGATTCACACAAATTTCCAAATTAATTGTGAATCCCTTTGAAACCCTAGAACACCATAGTGTGTCTGTTCTTACCCTTGTGGAGAAGACCATCCTTCTTCTTCATTGCTGCCCTCCTGGAAAGGGAAATTTCCAGTCTCCGACTACAAATTCGATGCTTGCAGGTAATTCTGTGTCACTGTATTTTTCATTGTAATCCGAAATTGTATGTTACAATATTATAATAAAAATAAATGGTTTTTCCCGTTTGGGGAATTTTTCCTCAATTGTGTGTGTTTGATCGTACTAGCATGTTTTACATTTTATTCAATCACACCTAGTTGCATGTTTAGAGTTTAATTGGGTTAAACTGAGATTTAATTATATAATATTTTTGTTTGAACGCACGCGCACCTCTTCAAATTAGTACGAGAGCAGGTTACGCTAATCTATCGTGTATTCCTAATTTTTCGCAAAAATTTTCTAAGATATCAATTTTCTAAAAATTGATTTTTTGAAAAAGAGCGTGTTCAATGGAGAAATCATATAATAAAATGCAAGTTTTTGACGGGACAAACTATGCATACTGGAAAGCCCGTATGAAGTCTTCTTTAAAGGCCATAGATGAACGTGTCAGGATTTTAGTTGAAAGAGAATGGACTCCTCCCTCCGTGATTGTTGAAAATGTGACCAATTTTAAACCTGTGACCACTTGGACTGAAGAAGAATTTAAATGGTCATCTTTTAATTCTGAAGGTTTAAGTGTTATTTTCGAATCCACCACTCCTGATGAGTTTGGACGCATCATGACGTGCACCACATCAAAAGAGGCATGGGATGTTTTGCAACTTACCCATGAAGGGACTAATGCTATAAAAGAGTCTAAATTGCAAAATTTAACAACTCAATTTGAAACCATCACCATGCATGAAAATGAATGTTTTGATGATTTTTATGCTAGGCTATCTGACATTGTTAATACTAGCTTTAATCTTGGTGAGCATATTCCTAATGCTAGAGTTGTTAAAAAGATTCTTCGTTCCCTTCCTAAGCGTTTTATCCCCAAAGTCACTGTGCTAAATTCTATAGGTAATTTAAATACGCTAAAATTGGAGGAACTTGTAGGAGACTTGCAAACATATGAATTTGATATGTTCCCTAAAATAGTCAAGCCTAAAGAAAAGGGAATCACGCTTAATGCCCAAGAGAGAAAGAGTGAGGGGTCGGTAAGAAAGTCAACTAGAAAAAGAGAGACAGATTCGTCTGATTTTGAGTGTGATTTTGACTTAGATGATTTGGCTCTTTTTGCTAAAAATTTCAAGAGAATTCTTAAATTTAAGAAAAATGGTAATTTTAAAGATAAAAAGAAGTTTGAGAAAAATAAGTTTGAAATGAAAAATGAAAAAGTTTTTAAAGATCCTCCTAAGAAAGAAAGTGAGAGGTGTTTTGAGTGCGACGGTAGGGGTCATAGAGCCTTTGAGTGTGGCACATGTCTGAACAGAGAGAAAGGCAAAGTTGTCCTAAATGCTACCCTTAGCGACGATAGTGAGGTCGAGTAGGTGGATTCTGGAGACAAGTCACCGCATGAGTGTAACTTCACCGCATTCATGGCTAGTCATGTGAGAACTTCTAGTTCTCCTCACGACGATGAGGATGATGCATCACAGGGAATCCTCGACAGTGAGATCGATGTGAGTGAGGGGGAGGATGACACAAGTGAGAGTGAGAGTGATATTCAACGTGCCTACGCTGAGTTATATTCTGAGTCATTTGAAACTAAAAAGCGTAACAAAGCGTTAGTTCTTAATATCACTGGATTAGAGGAAGATTTAAGAAAATCAAGAGAGAGAGAGAGTCATCCACCTGCACTAACTTAAGAGAGAGAGAGTCTGCCTGTGTTGAGAAAGAGAGTTTGTTTAGAAAAAGAGAGAGCTTATTTAGAGAGAGAGAGAAAGAGAGTTGTTTTGTTTTGATAAAGAGAGAGGGGACTTGACTAAATAAGTGGCTAGTCTTATGAGTGAGCTCCATACCTTCGTGGAGACTTGAAAGAAACTTGAAGCCCTTGTTTCCCAGATTACTCATGATCTTGAGAGAGCACGGGAAGTCAAGGTACAAATCGAGGACAGATCTGGGAAGATGGGAAAGATGTTCCTTGGACCCGCTTTAGGTTTTGGTGATAGGCAAAAAATTGGTTATGATGGTGCTTCCTCGTCCCAAATTGCACCTGGACCAGTCCCTTAATGTACTACTACTCCTTATGGTCATCGCCAAAAACCTCGAAGGAGAGTTCGACCAAGAAAAGAAAACCAAGGTCCGCCTTTGAATGTGTTCTTATATACTTACTGCAAAAGAAAAGGCCACCTCAGGGAGTTTTGCTATAATATGGGTCGGACACGATGTACTACTACTCCACCTCAGCATACTGATGATTTTACCAGTCTGAGAGAGCGAGTTGAGGTTTTAGCTGCCACGTCTCAGAGTTTGATGAAGGAATTCTGACGGATGTCTTTGCCGTCAGTGAGTGCTTCTCATATTCTGGCTAAAACCAACAACAACAAAGGTAAACAAAAGGTAACCTCTATTTGGGTACCTAAGAGAGATAAAAAGGCCTTTGTTGTTCATGTCTCTCTCAAAGCACACAATACCTCATAGTGATATTTTGATAGTGGGTTCTCTAGACATATGACAGGTGATACCTCATTTTTTACATCTCTTGAGGATTATCAGGATGGCAGAGTCACCTTTGGAGATGGGAGTAAGTCTAGCATTGTAGGACGTGGTACTGTTGAGTTACCAGGATTTCTTAAGCTATAAAATGTTTTGTACGTCAAAGGGTTGCAAGCAAACCTTCTCAGCATTAGCTAGCTGTGCGACACTGACTTTGCAGTAAAGTTTGACCGGAATGCGTGTAATGTCTACAATCAATCCAGAATATGTTTAGTGTGACGGATGAGGATAAAGGATCATTGCTATGGGACTGAGCCCACATCCTCACTTGTCTGCAACAGCGCCATGATCACTCCTATGGATCTGTGGCACCAACGTTTAGGTCACGTGAACGTTGGAGATTTAACATGTTTAGCCGAAAAGGACCTAGTTCGTGGCTTACCATCTCTTGGAAAGTCAACCTCCACGGTTTGTGGACCCTGTCAGTTGGGAAAATAAATTCGAAACCCTCATAGGAATTTGCATTTCATTACCACCTCCCAAGTACTTGAGCTGATTCACATGAATCTTATGGGTCCTACTCGTACTGAGAGTTTAGGTGGTAAGAGGTATATCCTCGTGATGGTAGACGATTTCTCTAGATATTCTATTGTAGGTTTTTTTATGGAGAAATCCGATGTTGTTGAGTTTTTAATGACCAAGTGTCGTGTCCTGCAAAATCAACACGGAGTCACTATTAACAGGATACGTAGTGATAACGACACTGAATTTAAGGAAGCAAAGGTAGATCTTTATTGTGATAGGCTTGGGATCAAACATGAGTTTTCTGTTGTGAAGACTCCTTAACAAAATGGGATTGTTGAGAGAAAGAATAGAACGATCCAAGAAATGGCTAGATCTATGCTTCTAGGTCGTATGGTTTTTAGGAGATTTTGGACAAAGGCAGTGTCTACTGCATGCCACACGGTGAATAGGGTTTGCCTGCGTCCACACACACTTCAGACACCTTATGAGTTGTGGGCTGGCAAGAAACCCAACCTTGAATATTTCTGTGTCTTTGGGAGTAAATGCTACATCCTACGAGATAGAGAGCAATTAGGAAAGTTTGACTCCCGAAGCGACGAGGGAGTACTGTTGGGATATTCATCGAATGGTAGAGCATACCGAGTTTTTAACCTGAAGAGCTCTAAGGTCATGGAATCAATAAGCATCACCGTGCAAGATAACGAACCGCTGACGGTTATTGATCCTAACCTTCAATGTGTGGATGAGGACTTCTCTCGCAGTGATTTACTTGTCCCTCACCCACACATTATGGACCCTACTCCTGTGTTAGGGGACACACCTGCTTGGGTTCGCAAGAGTCATGACCCTTATGCTATGGTTGGTGATCCCACTCTTGGGGTTAATACTCGTGCTCAGCTAGAGAAAGTCATTATCCACTTTTTCTACACGTCCAAAGTCGAGCCCAAGAATCACAAAGAAGCACTCAAGGATGAACACTAGATATCTGCTATGTAGGATGAGCTGCTTCATTTTAAAAAGAACAATGTCTGGGAACTACTCCCCCGACCTAATGAGACTAATGTGATAGGTACCAGATGGATATTCAAGAATAAAATAGATGAAAATGGTACCATAATCAGAAATAAGGCTAGGTTGGTCACTCAAGGCTACACACAGATAAAAGGTGTAGACTTTGGGGAGGCATTTGCTCTTGTTACGAGGCTTGAGTCCGTCCACTTACTTCTCGCCATCGCATGTCACCTGTACTTCAAGTTATATCAGATGGATGTCAAGAGTTCCTTTCTCAATGGCATTCTATAGGAGGAGGTTTACGTGGAACAACCAAAAAGGTTTGAAGACCCTAAGAACTCTTAGCACGTTTATTATCTGAGGAAAGCCTTGTATGGTTTGAAGCAAGCACCCCGTGCTTGGTATAAAAGGCTTACTTCCTATCTCTTAGCCCATGGCTTCAAGAGAGGGGGAGTTTATATGAAATTATTCATCAGGAGAGATGACGGTGCCATTTTAGTTGCACAGGTCTATGTGGACGACATAGTCTTTAGATCCACGTGCTCCCAGCATGCTCACCACTTTGAGGAGGAGATGAAAAGTGAGTTTGAGATGAGCATGGTAGGTGAGCTTACCTTCTTCCTTGGTCTCTAGGTTTGTCAGCTAGAGGATGGGATGTTCATCTCCCAATCCAAGTATGCTAGAGACCTAGTGAAGAAATTGAGTTTAAATTCCACTAAGCATGCACGTACACCTATGAGTACTACTATCAAGCTTAGTAAGGACACTTCAGGCAAGGACGTAGAGCAAACCTTGTATCGGAGTATGATAGGTAGTCTCCTCTACTTGACTTCCAGTCGTACTGACATAGACTTTAGTGTTGAAGTCTGTGCGCGATATCAGGCATCCCCAAAAGAGTCACACTTACTCGCTCTAAAACGTATTATCAAATACGTGAGTGGGACTCTCTCATATGGTATTTGGTATTCCTTTGATACCAATAATCGTTTGTCTGCCTATTCAGATGCTGATTAGGCTGGGGATGTAGATGGTTGTAGGAGCACTTCTGGTGGGTGTTTCTATTTTGGTTCTGCTCTTGTCTCGTGGTTGAGCAAGAAGAAAAACTCCATTTCTTTGTCCACTGCGGAGGCTGAGTACATCGTCGCTGGGAGTTGTTGCACATAACTCTTATGGATGAAGCAGATGCTGGAGGATTATGGGATTTCACAGGACACCATGATCATTTCCTGTGATAACACGAGCGCAATACACATATCTCGCAATCCAGTCCAGTATTCGCGCACAAAGCACATCAGGATACACGAGCACTTTATACGTCAGTTAGTTGAGGAGAAAGTCATATCCCTGAGTTTTGTTCCCACCGACCGTCAGTTAGCCGATATTTTCACGAAACCTTTAGATGCCCTTAGATTTGAGAGTCTTAGGAAGTCTTTGGGGATTTGCACAGTTGACTGAGGAATTGGTCTGTGTCTAGCATAGGTTGCATTATCTTTTTCATATCATCTAATGCCTATTGCTAGATTGTATCGTACGTTTTGTTTTATCATGTTTTTCTTTTTATTTTTTTTGAAAAATCCAAAGAGATTTTCTTTTTCTAAAATTTTAGAACAGCTCAAAAAGATTGTTTTTAAATAAAATTTTTAAAAATCCAAAAGGATTTTTATTTGCACCATTTATGGATGAGAATTTAAGATATCCAAGTCATAATTTCATTCCATTTATCCATGTGACTGTTTGATAGAGATTTGAGACGCTACATCATTTCATACATGTGCTTTACATTGTTTGGAGTCTTTGAGATGTGATTAGTGATATCCTTCTACATGTTTGACTCCTATCTCCTTTATTGCACACGTGCACGGCTATATTTGATTATTGTACTTGTCTATCACATATTGGTTTAAGTGTTTCCATCTCAATTCTGTCTATACAATGTACAATATGCGATAAAACTTGACAAGACTAGAATGCATGTAAAAACCATTTTGGTGAGACAGTGTGCTTAATTAAGAACGGGGAGGGGCTGCGAAAGGTCGTTATCTATTCTTTGCGCAAAATCCACCGTTCAGAAGGACCTAAAAAATGGAGGAATTTTATTATCCGAGGTCCAATGAGGTTAAAAGAGCCCCAAAAATTGTAATGGCAATAAAAAGAAATATATGCTAAATTATAGGCCATTAAGGTTTCACCATCAATTCTCCAAAGTTTGAGAATTTAGATTACCTCTATTCAAAATATAAATCTGAGGGAGTTTGGTTGGAGAATTTAAACGGGTTTGCACTTCCTTGACAGTCCTAAAAAAGCATGATATTGTTTTGGACGTTATTGGTGTGGAAATCACTTTGAGCTTTGATTTGTTGATTTGATTTAGTCAATGTCTCATATTTCCATTTTTTTTACACCAAGGGAAGATTTTGAGTTCATTCGTTAGGAGTATCCAATATTCATCTTGCACATATGTCATTTTTGTATCCATTGATTTTCCTATCGAATTTCATCACACCCATTCATTTACGCTATCATGGACTTGGTTGTTTTGTGTTCATTCATGGTGTGATTTAGTCCTTGTGACACCCCGACCTTGCTTATTTGATTTATTTCTCTCATTTGTCTATTTGGGGACATCATAAAAAGGGGGAGAAATAATTATCATATTTTGGGGGAGTAATTTGTATATATGTTTTATATGTTTATCTCATTTCAAACTCGATACGTCACTTGGTATTTCCTTTATCTCATGTGTGTAGGTACTTCTTTGATGATCTCTTATTTCACTCCCTGATGAGAAAAGCGTTGAGATTCCTGAAGATTCGAAAAGAAAACGATGAAGTCTTATTCATTTGTATCGTTCCAGTTTTGGGTTCATGGAAGGGTAGATTTGTATAGGAAATTTTATACTTGATAATTCGGATGTTTATTTTTATGTTTGTACCGGCATAGACATAGGGAGAGATTTGTAAGGAAATTTTATCCAGTATTTATGTATATGTCATAAGCCGTTACATTATTGAAGACATTCAAGATCTCATCATTATCAACAGATCCGAATATCAAAGAATTCAAGGAAGGAATCAAAAATCTGGACAGCCGGACCGGTCCGCCTGTTTGGAAAATGAACCGGTCTGCCCCCGGATCAATCCGTCCTCTACCCGGACCGATTCTCCTTGCTCATAAACCAGTATACCTCGGACCAAATGCTAACCGAAGAGACCAATGTCAAAAATGAACCGGTTCGACCTCGGACCGATCCGCTTCAGATCCGGACCGGTCCGCCTGGGATAAAATCATGAAGATCGTGTTCAGTTATTTTTTGCCCAGGTTTTCTTTTATAAACCCACTACGGGGAGTTTGTTTCCAAGACTTCTACACACGATTTTCAGAGTTCATAAACTCAAAGTATTCACTTTTGTGAGTTACCAAACTCATGTTTTGATTCAAACAAATTTCCAAATCAATTGTGAATCCCTTTGAAACCCTAGAACACCATAGTGTGTCTGCTCTTACCCTTGTGGAGAAGACCGTCATTCTTCTTCATTGCTAACCTCCTGGAAAGGGAAATTTCCAGCCGCCGACTACAGATCCGACGCCTGCGGGTAATTCTGTGTCACTGTATTTTTCATTGTAATCCGAAATTGTATGTTACAATATTATAATGAAAATAAATGGTTTTGCCCATTTGGGGGATTTGTTCTCAATTATGTGTGTTTGATTGTACTAACATGTTTTACATTTTATTCAATCACACCTAGTTGCATGTTTAGAGTTTAATTGGGTTAAACTGGGATTTAATTATATAATATTTTTATTTGGATGCACGCGCACCTCTTCATAGTCCATTAATCGACTTAATTAATAATGCCTATGGACTCCACAACCGTCAAAATCGCCAACCTATGGATGCTAATCATGCGTAACATGGCCAACTAAATGAAAATTTTGATGTTGAACTTCCAGGAGATCGAGAATACATACGGTTGAAAGCTGATGTGGCTAGACCATTATATAAATATTGCGATGAAGATCACTCTGTATTATATGCAATGATTATTTTTCATAATTTAAAAAGTCAATTTGGTTTGTCTCGGAACAGCGTAAACGTAATTCTTAATTGGGTTAAAGAGATTCTCCCAAAGGAGAACACGTTACCAAACAATTATCTTACCATAAAGAAGAGCTTAAAGGGTTTGGATTTGAAATGCAAATCTATTCATCCATGCAAGTATGATTACATATTATACCGCAACGGGCACAAAGAGAAGGATGAATGTCCTATATGCAACGAGCCTAGATATGTGGTTTATGAGAATGGAAATGACAAAGTTGGTCAAAATCGCAAGTGCTCGCAAGTCCCATAACAGGTTTGATGTATTTTCCACTTGGTCCATGGTTAAAATGTTTTTTTACTGTACCGTGGATAGAGGAGGCCATGACATGGCATGCTCAATGTGAGGTGGGTGGGAATCTAATGCGTCATCCAGTTGATTCACCCATCAGGAAATTTCAAATGCACAACACCATGAATTTGCAAAGGAACCACGCAATGTTCATCTTGTAATCTTAACTGATGGGTTTAACCCTTTCGATAACTTAAGTACTAGTCATAGTTATTGGCCAGTCCTCTTAGTGCTTTTAAGTCTCCCTCTTACACTATTTATGAGAAATGGGTTCACATTTTTGTCTTTGTTGATACATGAGCCGAAGGCTACCAGTGATGATATCGTTATATTCTTATCACCATTAATCGAAGATCTTAAAGAGTTGTGGGATAAAGGCATGACATCGTTCAACTCTGATAAGGGTGAAGAGTTCACACTTAAAGCAATGGTGATGTGGGTGATCTACGACCTTTCAGCTTATAGGACCTTTTTCGATTGTAATGTTCATGGTTATTATGGATGTCCCATATGTGGGGAGGAAAATGAGGCCTATTGGCTAAAACATAGTAGTTAGATGAGTTACATGGATCATCGTAGATTTATACCGACCAGTCACCCTTTTAAGAATGACAAGTCTAACTTTTTGTCGGTCGGTCACGAGCCAGAACGCTACTTACTCGGCATTCTTGTTAATAGATCGAGGAGAAGGTGACGACTTCAACTATGGAGAATATGTACATAGACAAACACACCCCATCATAAAGCTAGGGGGATCCGAACGACCCTAGTAAAGCAAAGTCATAATCCAGGAAATTAATATATTTTTATGTGTCGTATTGGAAAGATCATCATGTAAGGCATGTAGTTGATGTGATGCACACTGAAAAGAATATTGCAGAACATATGATAGGAACATGTATGGGTAGATCTCATTCCAAATATGAAGAGTCGGAATGCCTAGATCCATAAGAGATCAAAATAAAGAAGAAACTGTGGTTAAAAAATGATCCTACAACAGGAAGAATTTCTACCCCCCTCCCCCGGAGATGCTTTCACTTTGATTACTAGTGAGAAGAAGATCATATTAGACACGTTCAAGTTGAAGACTCCAACCAGTAGATCTAGAAATTTACGTAGGGTAGTAAGGTACCAAGAAAATGACTTGAAATAGTTCAAGTCTCACGACTGGCATGTAATCGTCCAATTAATCCCACTGTTATTTCGGTATTTCTTTTGTAGGAGGGGCTTAATGATAAGCCTCTCATTAAATTATTAAATGATGTTAGAGATGATTAAAATTGATAAGAGTCCATGTGATTATGTGACTGGAGTATTATTATGCACGTCGGACATATCACGCGTATTTGTGTATTATTTAAGTATTAACTAGACAATATTCTAGTATTGAGAGTTTTGACATATGTTATGGGACACATGCCACTTAAAATAAGACATGTGTCACCATGGGTTATTTGACATGTGGCGACCCACTTGGGTTGGTTTTTCTATAAATAAGCCTCACCCCCATACATTTGAGGGGTATCTTATTGGGAGAGAAGAGTGATTTTCTTGTCTTATGAGTTTTTATAGAGAGATTTAGAAAAGAGTTTTGGAGAAGAGTTTTTGAGATGAGTTTCAACACCTCCCACCTCTCCGAAAAAATACCACAACGAGTTTTCTGGCGAATAGTACGAACCCATGAACTACGCTGACTTTGATTTCGAGTATAACAGATACATAGGTGCAACCAAAGTTGCTTAAGTCAAACACGTGCTAAAATCCGATATTTCCCCAAATTATACTACTCTTTTACATTTTTTCTGAACACAAAGATCTCCGTCATGCAATTATGCAAATCAGTTTGTGTTTTACCCTACTTTGTATAAAAGTGGTAAACATAAGGCACATTAAAGCTGCAAAATCAACTTTAGCCGAGGCAATTTGTGTATTAGAGAAATATTTCCCTTTGTGGTTCTTCGATATCAACATCCACCTGCTTGTGCATTTATGCAATGAAACTTTGTTATGTGGTCCCGTTAGGTATCATTGGATGTATCCCTTTGAGCGCTTGAAGAAAACCTTCAAAGATTACGTAAAGAATACACGATATATTGGAGGGCCAATTCTTGAACAATACGTAACAGTGGAATCATTAATATACGTTAGGGAACATATGCCAGAACAAGAGGTGAGGTGTTTCAATCCTCATGGAGAACGAGTTGCCATTTGGGAACTCTAAAGAGGCGAAACTCACAAATCTACAATACAAGCAAGCAACTCGTTATGTCTTGGAATCGCAATATGAAGTCGAATACTAAAGAGAGTGACTATCTACTGAATTCTTCTTCTTTAATTATATATTTTTTATATTTTATTATCTCAACTCTACAATTTACTGGTAGGAAGTACAAGAATGAAATTGCTCAGCACGACAACTTATTTTAGGGCATGGGTATCAAAAGAGGTAAATTCACATCTTATATGTGCGGTTATTTATTCGCTTGTGATAAAAACTTTCCCTGATACAAATTCATTAATACATGCAGCTTCTAAAAAGTGGTAATGACTCTTCAAGGCTTGCACACATAGCAAAAGGTCCTAATTTTTGTGCGAAATAGTTTAAGAAATTACGCACCAACACTTTTGATTTTATTTCATATCCATATGAGGAAAAGCTTTTGATGAAAAATAGTGGAATATAGATTTCTGCCTTGACCACCTATATCGCTAGCAAAAGCGATAAAAATCCAAAGAATATGGTGCTAACCTATTACGGGATAATCCAACAAATCCTAGAACTTGATTACTTAGATTTCACAGAAACCGTATTCTCTTGTGATTGGGTAAAGGTGGAGGATACGAAGAATGCTTGAAAAGTTGATCCTGACTACAAACTTATTATGGTAGATTTATCAAAGCTGAAGAGTAAAGATTACATAGTCGACGAGCCTTTTATATGCACCTTTCAAAACGTAAAGAAGGCATTCTACTCGAAGTTCATAAACGATGAAAATTGGTCAATTATTGTGCATGCACCAAAGGGTATGACTACTGAAGTGGATGCATTAAAGTCTTCGAAAGAGTTTCAGTCATCCCTTGATGACAACCCTAATTTGAAAGATCTTTTAGTTGATTTACAGGAAGATTGAGTATCAAAATATTATGTTATCCTTGTCAATCTTATTTGCATCATATTATGATATTGACATTGTAATAGCGCTTTATTTTGATGTATGAATGTTTATTTACTTTTACGAATGTAATTTCGTCCCAAATCTCTCTCTCAATCTCAAAAGTAAGCCCTATTTTTTGTATATATGATTTAAACCCTAATGTATATGTGTGTGTACTTTTATGAATGTGTGTGTATTTCTGTGTACATGTGTATGTGAATGTTTAGTTACTTTTACGAATGTTTGATGCTATGTTAGATATTTACCTTGTTGTTGGATAACATGTTAGAAGGAGTATGGGATAATTATTATTTTTTTTTGGTTTTGCTGTTGGATAATTAATGGTTGTTGTCTTGTTATTGGATAGTATGTTAGAAGGAATACGGGATAATTATTAGTTATTGGATTGTTGTTAGTTTTTTTGTTATTGGCACCGTTCGAGGTGTTGGCACCTTTCACGGTGCCATTTGGGGGGTCTTGTGATTTTTTGCCTTCTAACGGCATGTTTTTAAGCTTAAGTCTAGGTATTTTAAAATTACTGTCATCCCATTTCGAGGACTCACAGAAATACCTCGGGCGGTGCCACAATCTGTTCGACGTACAACAATGTGTTGAACTACTTCAACAAGTCTGCGCGTGAGATATCCAGCATCTGAGGTTCGTACAGCAGTATCCACAACCCCCTTCCGGGCTCCGTAGCAAGAAATAATATATTCTGTTAAAGAGAGTCCTTCGCGTAAATTGCTTTGAATGGGTAAATCAATCATTTGTCCTTGGGGATCCGACATTAATCCACGAAAATAAAATTCCGCAACTGGCATAGCTTGTAATTCCGCAATAATATAATTCTGCAAACAACATAGCTTGTAATTAAAGTAGAGAACGATACGACCCAGGACACAAAAATCTTTGTGACCCGACCTTTGATTTCCTTCACACAATGGTCACTTTCTCGCTCATATTAAGTATTCGATTTACAATGGAATTTCCCACTAGAAATATCTGCACTTAGACTTGAAAACATGTCGTTAGAGGGAAAAACCCTGAAACACCCCCAAACGGACTCGTGGATGGCACTAACACCTCGCACGGGACCAATGTAACTCATAGGAACCGACTACATGGTCACGAGACTCCTAGTTCGAGAGAATGGTGATAATTTTCAGAATATCTACACTTATGCTTAAAAATATATAATTAGAGAGAGAAACCTTGACCCCCCCCCCCCCCAACAGCCCTGTGAATGGCACCAACACCTCACACGGGACCAATGTAACTCATAAAAATCTACCACGTGGTCATAAGAGCCCTGGTCTGAGAGCACGGCCCAATTTTCAGAATATCTACACTTAGGCTTAAAAACAGGACATTAGAGAGCAAAACCCCGAAACACCACCCAAACAACCCCATGAGCGGCCCCAATACCTCGCACGGGACCAATGTATCTCTTAGGAACCGACTGCATGGTCACGAGACCCCCGATCCGAGAGCATGGCCCAATTTTTTGAATATATACACTAAAACTTGAAAACATGTCGTTATAGGGAGAAACCCCGAACACCCCCCAAACGGCCCTATAAGCAGTGCCAATACCTCACACAGGACCAATGTAACTTGTAGGAACTGACCGCATGTTCAGACGACCCCTGGTACAAAAGCACGATCCAATTTTCAGAATACCGACACTTCAGCTTAAAAACATATCGTTAGAGTGCGAAACCCCAAAACACCCCCCCAAATGGCCTCGTGGGAGGCGCCAACACTTCTTACAAGACCAATGTAACTCGTAGGAACCGACAGAATGGCCACGAGACCCTCGGTCCGAGAGCACGGTGATAATTTTCAGAATATCTACACTTATGCTCAAAAACGCCGTTAGAGAGTCAAACCCCAAATCACCCCCCAAATGGCCTCTTGAGCAGTGCCAACATCTCGCACATGATCAATGTAACTTGTAGGAACCAATCTCTTGGTCACGTGACCACCAATCCAAGAGCACGAATCAATTTTTATAATATCCACACTTAGGTTGGAAAACATGTCGTTTGAGGGGAAAACCCCAAAACGCCCCCAAATGGCCCCGTAAAGGGTGCAAACACCTCGTAATGGACCAATATAACTCATTTGTACCAACCGCGTGGTCACGAGACCCCCAATCCGAGACAACCGCCCAATTTTCCAGAATACCTACACTTAGGCTTGAAAATGTGTCGTTAGAGGGCGAAACCCCGAAACACCCCCAAACGGCCCCGTAAGCGGAGCCAACACCTAGCATGGGATAAATGTAACTCGTAGGAACCGATCGCATGGTCACGGGACCTCCGGTCCGAGAGCACAATCCAATTTTCAGAATATATATACTTTGGCTTGAAAACATGCTGTTAGATGGCAAAACCCCAAATTACCCACCAAACAGCCTTGCGAGCGGTTCCAACACCTTGCACGGGATCAATGTAACTTGTAGGAATCGATCGCATGGTCACGGGACCCCCGGTCTGAGAGCACGGTCCAATTTTCTGAATATATATACTTAAGTTTGAAAACATGCCAATAGAGGGCGATACCCCAAAACACATGCCAAACGGCCCTGTGAGTGGTGCCAACACCTCACACTGGACCAATGTAACTCATTTGAATCGACCACGTGGTCATAGGACCCCCTGTTCGAGAGTACGATGATATTATTCAGAATATCTATACTTAGGCTTGAAAACATATTGTTAGAGGGGGAAACTTCTAAACACCCCCCAAATGGTCCCGTGAGCAGCGCCAACAGCTCGCACAGAACCAATGTAACTCGTACGAACCGATGACGTGGTTATGAGGCCCCCGATCCGAGAGCACGGACTAATTTTTAGAATATCTATATTTTGACTTAAAAACATGTCGTTAGAGGGAGAAACTTCGAAACACCCCCCAAATGGCCAACACCCCAAACAGGACCAATGTAACTAGAAGGAACCGCTCATGTTGTCACGGGGCCCCAGTCCAAGATCACATTGATATATTTCAGAATATCTACACGTTGTCTTGAAGGCATGCCATTAGAGGGTGAAACCCCGAAAGACAAACCAAAAGGTCCCGTGAGTGGCGCTAACATCTCGTACGGGACCAATGTGACTCATAGGAACCGATCGCATGGTTACAAAACCCTGAGTTCGAAAGCACAAACCAATTTTCAGAATATCTACACTTAGGATTCAGAACATATCGTTAGAGGGAAAAATCCCAAAATGTCCATAAAGTCCCCATGAGTGGCGCCAACACCTCGTATGAGGCCAATGTAACTCGTAGGAACCGACCGACTGGTCACGGGATCTCCAGTCCGAGAAAACGACGATAATTTTCAGAATATCTACACTTAGGCTTGAAAACATGCCGTTAGAGAGTAAAACCACGAAATACCCCGCAAACGGCTCCGTGAGCGATGCCAACATCTAGCACGGGACCAATGTAACTCGTAGGAACCGATCGCATGGTCACGGGACCCTCAGTCCGAGAGCACGTCTCAATTTTCAAAATTACTACACTTAGGCTTAAAAACATGCCGTTAGAGGGTGAAATCCCGAAACACCGCCCAAATGGCCTCGTGAAAGGCGCCAACACCTCGCACGGGACCAACGTAACTCATAGGAATTTACCACATAGTTACGAGACTCCATTATGATAGCATGGCGATAATTTTCTTAATATCTACACTTTGGCTTGAAAACTTATCGTTAGAGGTCGAAACCCCGAAACACCCCCCAAACGGCCCCGTGAGCAGCGCTAACACCTCGCAGGGGACCAATGTAACTCGTAGGAACACATTGCATAGTCACGGGACCCTGGTCCAAGAGCACGAATCAATTTTGAGAATATCAACACTTAGGCTTGAAAACATGTTGTTAGAGGCCGAAACTCCGAAACACCCCGAAACAGCCCCGTTGAATGGCGTCAGCACCTCGCACGGGATCAATGTAACTCGTAGGAACTGACCGCGTAGTCACAGGACCCCCGCTTCGAGAGCACGGTGATAATTTTAAAATATCTACACTTACGCTTGAAAAAAATGCTATTACAGGGAAAAACCCCGAAACACCCCCCAAATGGCCCCGTGAGCGGCGCCAACACCTCACACCGAACCAATGTAACTTGTAGGAACCGATCACATCGCCACAGGACCCTCGATCCGAGAGCGCGACGATAATTTTTAGAGTATCTGCACTTAGGCTTGAAAACATACCGTTAGAGGGCGAAAACCCGACACCCTTCCCCCTCCCCCAAATGGCGCCGTCAGCGCCATTAATACCTCGCACGGATCAATGTAACTCGTAAGAACCAACTGCGAGCACAACCCAATTTTTAGAATATCTACACTTAGACTTGAAAACATGTCGTTAGAGGGCGAAACTTTGAAACACCCTCCAAATAATTTCGTGAACGGTGTCAACACCTCGCACGGGACCAATGTAAGTCGTAGCAACAGGCTGTGTGGTCACGGGACCCTCGGTCTGAGAGGACGACCCAATTTTCAAAATATCGTCGTTCTCTCAAACCTGGGGATGCGGGCTTTTTTGATTTATTGTTTAGCATTATGGTTGTGCGGGGTTTACATTACTCTTGTTTTAGAATGTCTATAAAATAGATAAAATTCGGCCCAATGTGTTTCTAATACTTTTAAACCTGGTCATGTATCTAAGCCGCGACCATCTCTATTTGTGATCACGAATAAACAGGGTCACGACTTACGACCGTGACTATTTTGGTAAGGACAAAGTGTAATACCCCGTATTTTTATAGCTTTTAAATTATGGGATTTATTAAATTTAATTGAGATAAATTAATTTAATTTTAATCCGGAATGTTGTTTTAAATATTTACTAGCGTGACGAGAGTTAGTAATTATTGGAAATTTGTTATTTGTTGAATATTACTAATGAGCAAAGTAATATATAATTTTGGTTCAATTAAATGTCACGAGTGAATAAAATGACAATTATGGAACGCGCCTGTGTCGCGTCGGGAATAAATGTTGATTAATAAAAGTGAAATATTTTTAGTTATCCGTATGGTCGTTTTGAGTGCGCCAACATGTCCAGAAGGGTCGAGATAGTCAGAAAAGTGTACCTGGGGGTCTAGTTTGAGTCTCAGGGCTATTTTAGGCTTAATTAGTACCCCGGGAGGGCATTTTGGTCATTTTATATTTTTGGGTAATTAAACCCACGAAATTTCAAGGGTTATATCAGATGTCTAAGGTTGCCTTCTAGGGTTAGAACAACCAAAGACAAGTGACGGCCATAGGAGAGGAAAGGAGAGAGCTTCCAAAGCAATCCAAGGCCCGAAATCCGTCCATTTGCACCGCCTCCACCACCAACGTTTTAGATCGCGAGACGGGGAACGCAACCACACCAAATTTGGCACCAAACCAGAACGTCGAAAATCTCAGGAAAGTGTTTATCTTGCTTATTTCATTGATGCATCTTTCATATTGGTTTAGGAATTATTAGGATGAATTTTATGGAGGAAAACCCCAATTTGAGATAGGAAATTGCATGTAGTGATGACTTAAATGATATTCTGGAAACCTTTTGTGATGTAGAGCATTAAACCACGAAATTTTGATGTTGTATAAGAAGGAAACCTTAGAGCCGATCAGAATAAAGGAGGCAAATTCGCGCATCAGGCCCCCCGAACCGGTTCGCATGTACCCCGAACCGGTTCGCCCCTGGGTTCGCGAATGTTTGCTGGTCTGGAGTGTTTATTTCTTCCATTCAACACTTAGAATTTTTTTCTTGTTTTCTTTCCTTTCTTCCTTGGATTTTTTCTTCAACTTCAAAGGGTCATAACTCATCAACTGTAGCTCGGATTTGGGTGCCGTTTCTTCCAGTGTTCTCGTTGTTCCGAGATCTTCAACTTTTCAGTGGACTCCTCCTTCGGGATTTGGTTGCAGAATTACCAAAATTCCCTTGAACTTGCCTTCTTAGCTTTTCTTTCATTGTCTCGCTTTCTCTTTTGCGCTGCTTGCATAATTAACCTGTAAAACCAATAAGAGAAGCACGAAACACGAAATACTTGCCAACGAAGATTAGTAGCATAAATGTGCGTCAAATCCATATAGGTTACATCACTCGGGTTCACAAATGCACTGAAATTAGGGGAATAAATATACAATATTTATGTCCAATCACGTAGTAAGTTGGAAAAACCCTTCGAATTAAAGTTAGAAACGAACCATTATGATATATAATAATGGGAAAATAAGGATAAATGGTGTGAATGTGGGTTATGGGATAAACCTAAATTGATATAAAAAAAGTGGTATATTTATATGATTGTGTATGCATATATTATATACTTGTGAAAATCATGCCCGCACTACTTGCAATCCCTGGGGTTACCGCGCTGGGACGATCTTATCTCGTGTGCCTTATGGGGGATATTGACTCGTACCCTAGAAGATAGAAATCTTAGGTACGGGCTATCGGATCGATAGTCGAACGGTCCTAAGAGACGTGAGGGTATGTACTGACCTCTTGGACTTGGAAACTATGCTTTACCTCAATATTGTTTGTGTATGTATTTATACAGTTCGAGAGTGATTCCGAACTTGTATTCCCTTTAGTACGATTTATACGGGGATTGGATAGCAGAGTATGCCCGCACCATAATTTTTATGTGGGGTGCTGTTAGAATATATATATTATACGAGTATTTAATATATATATATATATATATATATATATATGAACTTCTGAATTTGGAAAACTGCCTACTGTGTTATGGTAAATAAGACATGTGAAATGACTCAAATTAGAAATACTTGTTTTGAAAAGTATAATATGATATTGAAAAACTTTATGAATCAATAAAGTTAAAATGAGCGTTTTGTACTAAATGAAATTATCCTTTTAAACCATGATGTTGTTAAATCTTAAATCTTGAGAGTCACCTAATATATGTTAAATCCTTGGGGGAAAGATAGTGTGATATATGATGAGATAAACCATTGGGAAGGTTAGTTGCGATAGGAGTGAACATTAGAAGAGAGGTGAGAATTTCTCACGAGAGTGTCGCACTGATATATTGTTGCATTGGCCTGTAATCAATTTAAATACCTGCTAAACGAAATTTTAAATCATATACACTATCGGGCTCTGACCCGTTTCTATTCCTCTTTATCTCTTGTATATATATGTATATATTACAGGTGCCCAGCCACAGGGGCGTCTTACTTAGGATCCTTTGGAAGGAACGTACTGCAGCTTAAGTGGGAGTTGCAGGCCTGTCGTTTAGACGACTTCATCCATTTGATTCTACTCCTAGTTCAGTTTTATCCAGCAGGGGCATGTGTCGCCCTCTTTCTATTATTTAGTTGGTATTGTCAGAGATTGAAATTTTTACTTTCAGTACCTTTATTTCGGGATTTATTACGATCAGGATGTTTTCCTTTAGTGTTGTAAATGTTGGGATTTATTATTGATGATTAAATTCGTGTATGCTCAATTCTATTTTTATTCTTAATGTGTGACTTTTTAGATGTTAATGGTTTAAGGTTTTATAACCGGATTTAATAAAATGAGAATAAGGTTTTAAATGGTTTTAACACTTAACTCAATTATTTAGGATGTTTAAATTGGAAAAGAATTTTTACGACAGTGATGCTAAGAATGAACCAAGTGTTCACCTTGATTTTAATTTAATAAAGGAGTGATCGCCCGGTATTTAATTAGGCGGGGTGTCACACAAAGTGTGGGTCACTACCTTGAGCCGTGACCATTGTGGTAACAATTTTTATATAATGAAGGATGGGTCATGAACATTAGCCGTGACCAGATCCGTGACCATTCTCATATATTAGTTGATGTTTCACGACCATTGGTCGTGACTAGATGTATGTATGGATCACGGCCCTAGTCCGGGACCATCTGCCGTGACCCCTAAGGTCCGTGACCCATCGTTTGGTCAGGGATTTGGGTTGTGACCCACAATAATGATCACCCCCGAAATGGTCACGGCTCTTGGCCGCGACCCACAATCCTGATTAGGGTTTTTGGCCATGATCATTCACCTAATATGGTGTAGTGGTACATTGAACAACCAGGTGCATGGAGTTCACTTTGGCTTTGTAAGAAATGAAGGTACTACTAAAGAAGTTAGCAACCTTTATATTATCAAAAAGGATACTAAGTTGATCAAAGAGAATGCCTAAAAAAAAGTCAACAATAAAAGAGAATGACTTGAGGAGAGTTAATGACAGATTGTCAAAGGGAATGCATTGCTTTTACATCAATGGCCAACATTTATAATAATATGTTTACAATCTTCACTTATGGGTTACCGCTAATAGCTTTCTATTTACATGTAAGACTCGTTCATCAATTAAGTCATAGTTGCATCAACTTACGAGCCTAGGCCAATTTTACAAAGAAATACAAGTTATACTTAATCTTGAGTCTAAAGATCCAAAGGCAAGCACCTTTGCACAAAACATCAGTTTAATTAAGTCAGAGTCGCATCAAATTACTATCCTAGGTACGTTTTACAAGGAAATATATGTTATACTCTATCTTGAGTCTAAATATGGAAAGGCAAGCACCTTTGCAAAACATCAGTTTAATTCCTTTTACTAAATGGGATCGTTCATCATTTTCTATTTCCAACTCTAAGATCTCCCGACTAACAGTTAGATATACTCCAAAAGACCATTTTTTTAGTAAACGACACATCGTGCTCTTGGACCGGTGGTCACGTGATCATTTTTTCGGGTGTTCAAGGATCTGCAAGAGATGGCCGTATTTATGCTCGCACTTGCTGCAATAAAATATCCCGACTATAATAACAAGAAGTCTCCAAAAATTCTAATCGAAGCAATCACTCATTAGACAACATGTACAGAGGTCATAAGATAAATAATACTGGTAGGCTGTCATATGTATACAATCAACCAAAAAACATCATCTATGCGGAAATTTTAAACTTGAAGCAAGTGTAGTACGCCCATATATGAGTAAGTATACTTCAACAGACATATTCTGAAATATGAACTAAAACTAGATGATTAAATTGTAATATGGCGGAATAGCAGTATCACATTGTAGGCTTATTTAAGTGTGCTTGGTTTAAGTGATGTATATGTAGACACATATTTTTAATTATGTATATGTAGGATACTTCACAACTTTCACCATGTTAGTGTGTACCTGGGCTCAATTGACTACCATTAATGTGTCTAACATCACTAAGAAAACTCCAATCGATCAAGGACCAGAATAACTTCTTTGGATAGTTTGTCCTTAAGAATCCTTGTTTGAAAATTGCATTTATATTATTTAATGTGGTCAAATATTACACTTCAAATCCCCTAATCCACTAATTATCAATATTGACCAACACTCTTGTTTATGAGAATACATGTTTTTTTGGTATTGTTAGTTATGATTTATAAGTTTCTGGAATCTTGAGCTGAATCGGATGATTTTTTTTTTTTAATGTTTTGGATTGTGATTGGTCAATATCGCTAGCCCGGATTCATATCCATAAATGATATGGGTTCACGCCAGCGGTATTGACCAACCACAATCCAAGATATCAAAAAATTTGATGTCTCATAAACAAGGTTCTAAGCCAAGCCTTAAGCCTAGGCGGACCTTGGCGTAAAAAGACGTGAAAAGGCGTTTAGGTCTTTTTAATATATTTTAATATTTTTTAACCATAACAAGGCTATTAAAATACTAAAATTGTACATATCATAAAAATATGTGTGAATATTTGCAAATAAAAATACTATTTGATTATTTTGGATGAGATAATAGTCCGATTTGCAAAAAAATCTTTAAAAGGCAATATCGTTTCACTAAAGCATTGTTGTTTTTAGAGAAAAAGTACGCCTTAAGGATTTTACCAAGCATAAGGCGTCAAAATCTTAAGGCGGGGCGTTTTTCCCAAAACTCAAGCCTAGGCGTGCCTAGGCGGATTTTTAGAAAAGTGCTCATAAACATCAAACTCTTTTCCAAATCGAATGTTAACACTTGGACTGTGAAAGTAATGAACCAATACAAATAAATTATTATATGCACATTGCTCGTCGCAACATACATAAGCATCAGAGTATGTATATCACAAAGAAAATGAGATCACACACGTCACTACTACTATTCCGATAAGTAATAACTACTAATCCAAAGGCTACAATCATTTTGATAGCAAACTATAATCTTAATATACGTAAAGCTCTAGCTTTTCTTGTTGTTATGACACGTGGTAGTAATAAAGGGTAATAATTATCACTTCTGATTTCCTTACTTCTTCCGCTTTTGGGTCTTTATTCCATATCTATTGAGTTTGCATCCTGTTATTTCCCCAATATCTTTTCATCCCTCTAGATGTGCAGGAACCATCTTCCCGTCCCTTTCTCTCTATCTCTAACAAAAATAAATTCTTCAGAAATCAATCAAACTCATCCCAGGATTAGTGTGTTTGTAATATATGAGACTATTGAAGGGAGGGCTTATTGACGGCATAAATACTGTGTAGATTGTTTTATGTTCAAGTTAATCATTTTATAATATTGGTGAGTTCATTAATTTATTGAATCATGAAATTTAGTCGGTCTTGCCGTGGGTGACTACTTTTTTGAAGAATAGGTTTTGAATTCATTAGACTTATAGAAGTTTTTGTTCACTTTTTTTAAAAAATTGTATACCTATAAATGCTAGTATAATTCTATAGAAAAACAACCCAACAACGACAATCTTTTAATGTGAATCCAAAAAGATGGAGTCTAATATGAGATAAAATTTAAAACATCATCATAAGTGTCAAACCAACACAAAAAGGTTTGGCAAAGAGGGTAATAGGACAGAATTCCCATATATCATATACAATTGTTTCATTTCCAATTTGCTAAATCCTCATGGAAGTCAACAAAATAGATATTCCCGTTAATATAGCTCTTATTTATATATAATCAGAAGCAATCAAAATCATTAGGTATGTAATCAAATTGCAATTTAGGTTATTCAAGTAGGCGCAAAGCCACTCCCGCGAGGCCGTGGCCTCCCCCAAGATTTCAACCTTGTATAATCGATGCATTTCAAATAGAGTGGAAGCCCCTTAACCACAATCAGCGGCTGATAAAATATCTGGTCAGTGGGATAATAGATGAGGCCCTACTACGTGGAACCCTTTGAGGAAATATATGATTCCTTATCACCTATCATTCTTCTTGTGTTATGTACAAATAAATATCTAATTATATGTATGTACAAATAAATATCTAATTATATGTACGTAAGGACCTTTGCAGTTGTAGACTATATATCTACAGTATTGTTCTTATGCAAATTATCTGGCATTTTAACGGTATGAATCAGACATGTATCGCTTGGCGGTGACCCTGAAAAAGAAAGAGAGCGTGTCTATAATTTAGCTGATAATTTTTAAACTCACCGCAAGGTGACACATGTATAGTCCACACGGTTAAAATGCGGGACAGTCCGCACAAGAGCATTATATATATATAAGTTTCTTGATGGTGTAGAGCGCCGGTACATACCATTTTTTTCAATAGTAAAAAAATATATTTTTTTTTTATAAAACTTCATAGATATGATCTTCACGGTGAGAAGTTCTTCTCCAATTTTTTTCATCAAAAAATTCAATAAAAAAAACGTCGAGATGAGGTGATATGTCAAAAAATGGTATAAATATACATTTTTTACCGTTGAAAGTTCAAGTCACCGCCAGCTAGTTGATTGATTATATTTTATGATGGAACTTCGTGGATATGATCTTCTCAGTGTCGAGATAATATCCATGAAGTTTCATAAAAACTTTAATCAAAAAGTGAGATTATCGTCAAAATTTAAACGGTCTAAAATGCATATTTATATCATTTTTTTATATATCACTTCATCTCGATGGGTTTTTATTGAATTTTTTGATGAAAAAATTAGAGATGATCTTCTCATTGTGAAGATCATATCCATAAACTTTCGTAAAAAAATAACTTTTTTTCTATTTAAAAAAATAATATCTGCCGAAGTCTGCGCCATAAGGAGTCCTTCAGGAGAGGACCTCAATATATATATATATATATATATATAGAGAGAGAGAGAGAGAGAGAGAGAGAACCGATCTCTGGCGGGTGCCAGAGACGGACCATAGGAACGGGTCTTTAAAAAAAACAAAGGGAGAAAAATTTGATGGTTTAAAAAGTCAAAACAAAACAAAACTAAAACAATTCTTTCCCTTACGTGGTCCCACCTTATCATCCTATTCAAAACCCATTTCTCACTCTTTTAAAAAACTCTCTTTATTTTGACGACTAGCAGTACCAAGTCCTAACCTTTTGTTCACCTTATAACATTTGACACTTTGTAAATCATCTAAATTCAAGTACGTCCATCCAACTTCGAAATCAAGTCATCCAAATTCAACTCCACTTGCATCCAAAATTGCCAAACCATTTATACATTGCGCTGACGCGGATCATTTTTTTAAGATAGTAAAAATTTTATTTTTAAAATAGTAAAAAATGGTCCGCGCCAACAGTATAAAAAAAATACGACTCCATGACACGTCGGAGTCGTATGTTTAAAACACGACGTGTCATGGAGTCGTAGCATCTAAATTTAAATACATTCATCCAAATAAAAATATCCTTCCAAATACATTCATCCAAATTCAAATAAATTAATCTTAATAAAAATACCCATCCAAATTCAAATACATTTATCCAAAAAAAAATATCCATCCAAATTCAAATAAATTCGTCCAAATAAAAATATCCAAATTGAAAAAACATAATTCTTCCAACTCCAAAATGCATCCCTTTTCATCCATAAAAATTACAATGATATTCCTGAAATCGAACATAAAGAGTTAGACAACTATGTAAAAAATACATAATATTCAATTTTTCTCAGTACTTTGTAAAAAATTGTACTATTCACCTTCGGATGAATAACTATCATCATTTTGGCTCTCTTCACAATCTTCTTGACGTGATGAATACCTACATACATTGTAAATGAATAAATAAAGTACTTACATTATTTGCCTAGACAATGTAAATGAATAAATAATGTATAAGTACTTACATATTAGTTAGCATTGGACAATTTCTTTTATCATGCGACTAACCAACCAAACCACACCCATTACACTTTCTTGATTTCGAACTTTTGGCCTTCCCCAATACTTTCTCCTTGCCACCTTTCAACCTTTTACCACACCCCATAGCCCGCACTTGGCTTGGTTCAATGTAGTAATTGCAATTAACATTTCCTGAAGCATGAACACTAGGCATCTCATTTCCCGAAGCATGAACACTAGGCATCCCCAAAATTTGATTTAAATTATCACGCACACTAGCCAAACCATCGATATATACCATTGTGGCTTCTTGACTAGTAAGGGCCTTATCAACCTCATCTAATGCCAATTGAATTAATTGAGACCTCTTTAATAGATATGATTTATCATTAACAATTTCACAACCAATATCATCCACTACCACCCCAGATTTTACCGATTTGGTCCTCCTACTCAAAATGTATTTGTTCGGTAATTTTTCATAATTATGCATTTTTTACAAGTACCCCAAAACTTGTCGACATAGGATTCCGGAGCATTCAAATTTTTTGCAAGTACAAGAAGCGAAATCTAATACCTTGTCATATTTTATAACCCGCATATTTGATTTCTGAATCTTATACAAACAATGACATTCATCTTCCTTAACAAGCTCAAATTTATACGTGAAGCTATCCAAGATTTCATCCTGAAATTTATAGAACATTTCATTTGTGTACACATCAACCATATATATCAAAAAGTCGTGGACGATTTTCAACTTAGGCTTCTCAATGAAATCTTTATTATCCGCCATTAATTCTTCATGACGTTGACGCATTAGACCCCTCCCAAATTGGATCATAAATTCAACCAATGAAATATTTTTTGAAACATATTTTTTAAAAAAGGAGTGGGAGCTTTTCGCACGTTGGCTACTCGACATTTCCGCCGAAAAAATATGATTCACAAAAGTCTGCACCCATTTTGAACGAATTTGATAAATTGAGTTTAGCCATTTATTGTCATTCAAACCACTTTTGTTAACAAGTTCTGTCCACCTCACCTCAAACTCAACCATTAACTCCGATCCCCAACTACAATTTGAAAATTCCTTATAGTAAGCACTATATTTAACCGAATCTAATTTCTCCGAAAGTTTGGTTAAAATGTGTCAACTACAATATCTATGAAATGTCATCGATAGTGTTGTTGAAATTGCATTTGTCATTGCGGGACCTTGATCGATTATTATCATCTTAGGAGCATCACCTGGTATAGCTTTTAGAAACATGTTGAATAGCCAAACAAAAGAATCAATGGTCTCATCACTCAAGAATACGCAAGCAAATATTATTGTTTGACCATGATTATTAACCCCCATTAGTGACGCAAATATCAAACCATATCGGTTGGTGTTATATGTTGTGTCAAAAATGACCACATCCCCAAAAAAAGTGTATGCGTGTCTCGAGGTGGCATTAGCCAAAAAACAATGGGTAATTTTATTTTCATCATTTGCCTCAATCTTAAAATAAAATGACGGGTTTTTTTATTGTTCTAATAACAAGTACTCGTGAAGCATATCCCCATCGTGCCCCTTCAACTCTTTGCGTTTATCCCTAGAGTGGTTATACAAATCTCGTTGGGTACACCCAATATTTCCCAAAACCCCCGCTTGCAACCCAAGTAAATTAAATTGTTGATGTTTTGGAATATTAACCATGTCTAGTTGTTGAGTCAATGATTTTTGAGCACTAGATACTTGGCAGTGGGAATGCAACAAATGTATTTTTCTTGGAGTGGATAATGGGTGACAATGACCCTCAACAAAAACACTAACCTCATATAAACCATTTTGGGACATCACAACAGCAAGTTTTGCATTACAACCCACTTTCACCGATACCCGACTCCTTTCCACCTCATTGTCGGCAAGAAGTTTACCTTCCCCTTGTTTCCAACAAGCAAACTCCTTCCTAATGATCTCATCAGTTCCGCGTCTCTTTTTTTCAGACCAATTTCTAACACTAAAACTAGATTCTCTCGCATAATCATTATAGAATTTTTTAACATCTTCCACCGTTTTAAACTGTTGACGCAATTTTGTCTTCAATTCGGGTGCTACTTGTGGAGTATATTCCAAATCTCTTTCTTCACTTTGTATTTCAAAATCCATATCCCCTCCCACATCCCATTGTAAATTTTCTCCATTTTGTTGCTCAATTTCCTCATTATCCATTTTAGATCAAACCTATAAATAATAACTATACAAATAATAAATATTATTAAAAAAGAAAATTAACATATTTTTTTTAGAAGACAAAATCATGTGTAAATCTATTTTGCTTAATCTGTGATCTATTTTTTTCTAGATTTTTTTAAAGATTTCAAGTATATTATGTGTGATTTTTTTCAAAGATTTTTTAAAAATCTATTTTGCTTAATCCATATCCCCCCCCCCCCCCCCCCCCCCCCCCCTCCTCAGATCCCATTGTAAATTAACATATTTTTTTTCTGTAATATTTTTACAGATTTCAAGTATATTATGTGTGATTTACAAAAAAATTTAAAAAAATAAATACAAATCAGATCATCTCATAAGTAAAATAAGGAATATAAATGGTAAATATTGGTTTGGGGGACAAAAACAGCAATATCCCCCCAAAAAAGGGCGTATAACAGTCAACAAAAAAAAAGGCATAACACTTGAGATTGTAAAAGGAAGAAAAGTTATCTAATGGATGAGTGGAAATGAATGAGTCTAAATGGGTTGTGAAAGTGTGAAACAAAGGGAAGAGGTTTTTTCTTAGTACAAACAAAAGTAAGATATGTATTGTCAATGTGCTAGTCGTCAAAATAAAAAGAGTTTTTTAAAAGAGTGAGAAATGGGTTTTGAATAGGATGATAAGGTGGGAAAATGTAAGAGAAATAATTGTTTTATTTTTGTTTTGTTTTGACTTTTCAAACCATCAAACTTTTTATTCCTTTGTTTTTTTTAAAGACCCGTTTCTATGGTCCGTCTCTGGCACCCGCCAGAGAACGATTCTCTCTCTCTCTTTATATATATATATATATATATATGTCAAAATATTATTAACTAAAAATCACACTAATCTTATGTATGTCGCAATACAGTTTGAAGTACAAACTATATTTTAAGGTGCAATATATAACTAAAAACTTATGTATGAGTACGACTCCACAAATCATTTTTCTTGTGTTAAAAAAACTTTTATTTGAAACCTTTGCATTTCTTTATTCACATAATTAATAGGACCAAATATCAAAAAGTCCTTCAAATATTTTTTAATACACATTTAGTCCAAGCCTTCTTTTTTGTACCGAAAGCCCCTTATTGTCTTATCTTTAAAGTTCCACGCAAGCGGCATTGTAAAGCCTTTTTTGCATGGTGACGAATTTTTTGGTGCAAAATAAAAAAGATTGAACTATACATGTATTAAAAAAAATTCAAGGGACTATTTAATATGCCCCTAATTAATATTAACATACTATCTTATAGTTGCCCATTTTTTTTGTAAATAATACTAATTAAATGAACAGTCTTATAGTTTATAAGCCATTTTTCCCGCAAATTCTATTGAATTGATGTGATCACATGTCATTTCCAAAACTGTCAACCCTACGAACATCAAACCCGATCCGACTTGTAAACCGTTTACAAACATCGGAACTGGTTTGAGATACATCTAACCAAATAAGTTGGTCTGCTTCCCCCCCCCCCCCCCCCCCCCAAAAAAAAAAAAAAATCAAATCCTGGCTTCATTCTTGTTGCAAGTGCATCCTACCTTTCTCTTTGCATGGCTATATAACCTTCTACTTATACCCCTGGTGCATGACTAATTAATTGGACTCTGTACATTTCAAAAAATTCAAATAATTCTGTGAAGGAAAAATAGACATTTTTATAAAAGAGTTCAATTTTAAATTTCTTCCACACAACTGTTACAATGTGGTGTACTTATACAGTTAGTTATTTACAGAGGTTTTAGTAAGAATAGATAACTACACGAATGGTGGAGATAAAATTGTGCTGGAGGTATAACCGTGACGGAGTTTTGACTTCCTTAGCTGTAGGAAGTGTTGTTACGCTAAGACTACATCATCTTGCGTTGATATGATTTGATGCACCCCCGCAAGTTGATGGGGATTAACCGAGAGCTTTCAACTTGTTCCGTAAAAAATGAAATCGAGTAGAGAATAAGATCTTTCATCATGACGTTTGCAATTTGATCATTGGTAGAGATGAATTGCTCGAGGAGTTCAGGACGGGCCACTTTCTACCGAAACAAAATGAAAATCAATTTCAACATGTTTGTTGCTTGCATGAAATATCGTTTTTGCAGATAAGTATGTGGAACCAAGATTTTCACATAGCAAGATAGGAAAACGTGTCGTAGGAATGCCAAGCTCCGATGAAAGTGAGTGAAGCGAAGATAATTCAGCTGACATATCAGCAAGAGCTTTATGAGTGGAATACAATGCGTTGTTTGCGAGATGACCAAGAGACTAAGTTCGAACCCAAATATATTGTGAAGCCATTGGTTGACTTGTGATCATCAGGGAGACCTGACCAATCTGAGTTAGAAAATGCTTAAAGCTGAGTGGAAGATGAGGTGTTGCAAAATAAAAGCCCGTGGGACACGGTGTGCTTAAAATACCGCAAAATACTTTTTACCCGGGACCAATGATTGAGTGTAGGGTTATGCATAAATTGACGAACTTGATTGACAACAAATGCAATGCCGGGTTATGCAAAATACGTTTTATCAGTCATACCGGTATGTTTGTTGAAGGAGATCATTGATATATTGTCATTGGGAAAGAACTAAACCCACTGGGTTAGTGATAGCTTCAATACCAAGAAAAAATGTAACGGGCAAGATCCTTTAAAGAGAATTAGGTGCCAAGCAATTGAATAAAGGATCAGGCAGGGGACGGATTGTTACTAGTGATCAAAATATCATCAATGTAATTTAAGAGATACATAGTAATTCCATTAACATGCTGAATAAACATCGACGAATCAATTTGGATCCAAAAAAAACATGGTGGAGGATACATTGGGTAAGCTATTGGAACCAAGCACGTAGGGCCTATTTTAGCCTATAAAGTGAGCGATGTAACTTGCAAACATGAGTCGGATGAGAAGCATCCGTGAAGCCGGGAGGCTGGGCAAGTACATAGCTTCATTTAAAAGACCTTGGAGAAATTCATTATTAACATCTAATTGGAATACATACAAGCCGCCACGAGAGACCACAAGCGCAATTACTGCAAGGATCGTTGTTGGATTGACCACAAGAATATAGGATTTACTAGCATGTAGATCACGCGATGCTTGGCTGAATACCAACAAATCAATCAAGACATATAAATCACTCGGTGTGTCATACATTATTTTCCAATTTTGAAATATTGAGAACTAAAATAAAAAAATTCAAATATCAATAAGGACATAAATAGTATTTTAGACATTTTGAAAAATCATGTTGTTTTGGTAGCCTCCTTGAGATCTGATGCAATGAACATTTGATTTGGAATGAATTTGTTTAGTTACAAAAAAAAAAAACAGAATTCAATTCCTATTACACATCAAAGTCTAAAATTATGTAATCAAAAGCAATTTACAAAATCACATCACTTTCTCGTAGTGTCCTCCAAATATACTTTTCAGACACTACACTCTCACTCAATAAAATTGTTGTATAATGTGAAATTAATTTACATCATATATATGTTTTTTATTTTCTCTCCCTTTTTTCTTTAATAAAATAGATGATCAACAAAAAATGTGCAAAATAATAAATAAGAAATAAAACTGGATATTTATCAACACATAAATACATAAATATATGTAAATCTTGGTGTATCAGTTCATGTAAAAAAAATATATACCAACCTGAGGAAAAAAAAGATATCGACCACACCCTTGTTCTCTCCACCAAAACATCTCATTGAGTCGGCCCACCGGAGATCCATTTCTTCCTCCACCTGTTCATTGCCCGAGACTCAAACAATTGGCCATTGGTCGTGTAACCATTCTGCATGTGCGTGTGGGAGTTTGGATGGGTTTATGTTGGCCTTTATATACACAATCATGGATTTTTGGTTGCTCCCACCCTGCCTATAAGTTATGATGTGTAGTCATATTTATAAAGACTTAGCTGTCCCATTTTCATGCTTCTATTTTTTTAGTTGTTAATATCTAAAAGAAGAATGGATCTTCATATTTGTATTTCTTTAGTTGGGTTTGGTATTGGGAAGGTGAATGAAGCTATCAATGAGGGGAAAAGAATCTGGACATCTGGGATCGGTTAGGTGTGCTTCGTTTTCGCTGCTTTGAGAGAAAAAGGAACATGTTTTGAAATTTGGAGTTTGGTTAATAAGGGAACGTTTTGGGTTGTTTTTACATGAAATGCTATTAATATGCCATCATTTATTATTGACACGTCTCATCCTCAGAGTATTTGGGTCTATAATGTTTATATAGTTATATAGATTGTAGTCGAACCCATGTTTTTTATGATAGCGTTTTGCAACAAGTCGTGCTTTGTACCTTTCAACACTGTCATCGGCACGTCGTTTAATACGATAGACCCATTTGCAATCAACAACATTAATGAAGGTTCTTGGAACACAGTCGTCTTGTGACAGATGTTAGAGTTGCAAAGTTTGAAAGTTTTTCCTTGTCCCACATCGGTGGGTTGGTGGTTTTGTGTAGAGTTAATATACACTTTTTGTGAGTCTTAAGGGTAAGACCTTTGGGCATTAGATGTTTTGTGTATATGGGTGGGGGACTTATTGGGCCAAGTCACACACGTGTCCGCCACCGTCCGGTCCGGTCCGGTCTGTGCTCGTGTCCGGGTCCTGAGTCCTGGGCTTGGGCTCATTAAAAAATATTTTTTTGGACAAATACAGAATGGTTTTTTGGGCTTTCAAAATTATATTTTAACCTTTTTTTTAATTTCGAAAATAAATAAAATAAATAAATAAAGTGTTTAATTTCGAGTTGATTTTTTCAACCTAGTTGGCCACTTCTTTCCAGAATTTTCTCTCCACGTTTTTTGCCCAACGTCTTTTTTGTTGCCCCATAAAAGAGGTATTCCACCTCTGTTTTTGACAAACCTGTTCTGCAACTTTTCCAAATACAAAACTGCTTCTAAATTTTTTCTACATTGGAATAATAAATCCACCCCATATTTATTATTAGACTCAAAAAATTATTACGAATGGATGTATATGGACCGAATTGATTATTGTGCTTTATCAATCCGGATTTTATTTATTGGAGGCTATTTTATCCTGGGGTGATGAGGCAATTGTGACTGTCAGCACACATTGAGCAGAGCCGCAAAACACCTTGAAGAGAGCGATATTGTCCGCGACGCAGTCGTGTTCTAGGCTGTACCTGTTTTCTGGATTTCTATTACCTTCTGTCTCAGATCTATTTGCTCCAAAATTGGGTAATTTCGTTCCTTAATTCTGCGTTTATTTTAATACTGCTACAATAATTTTAAGGTGTTTGCTATTCTGCCATGGACGAAATTAACTCATCCAACCTTAACAAGCCTTTTAAATATGAATGCCAACATTTTAAATGTTGGAGCAAAAAATTGCTATTTTATTTAACTACGAAAAAGGTCGCATTATGTGTTCAATTTGACAAACCCGTAGCAAATAATCCACCTACTGTTGAGGAAAGCAAAACTATTAGAACTTGGGAGGAAACTAATTTTCTGTGCAAGTACTATATTTTGAATGCTTTAAGTTACGAACTTTATGACTATTATGTCAATTATAAAACTGCAAAACATGTTTGGGTTGCACTGTTTAAAAAATATGACACGGAGGAGGTGGGTGCTAAAAAAATATGCCGTCAGCCATTATTTGAAATTTCAAATGACGGATAGCAAATCTGTTGTTGCTCAAACTCATGGTTTGCAAATGATTGTCCATGAAATTATTTCCGAGGGCATGGCTTTAGATGAGGAATTTCAGGTGGCTGTGATTCTTAATAAATTGCCTCCACTATTCAAAGAGTTCAAAAATATTTTGAGGCATAAGTCTAAAGAATTTTCACTAGAGTCACTCATTACTAAATTGAGAATTGAGGAGGAATCCCGAAAACAGGACTACAAAGATGAAATTCTTGTTGTGTCTAACAACAAAAATCGGAAAAAGAATCACACTCTAGTTGTTTTAAAGGCAAATGGAAAAAATATAAAAAATCATAAAAGAGCCACAACCAGAATTTTAAAAATCAGACTCAGACTCAGAATAAGAACCCTGGAAATGGACAGTCTAGCAACTCGGGATAGTTTATCTGTTTCAAGTGTGGCAAGATGGCTCGCAAATGTTGCAATGTGCCACAAGCACAAGCGAATTTGACCGAAGAGGACCTATGTTCTATGATTTCAGAAATCAACATGGTTAGCGGTGTCAACGGGTGGTGGTTGGATACTGGCGCTTCCGGCCATATCTGTTATGACTATACTCTCTCTAACACTTATTCTGAGACTGCAGATAAGAAGATGTTGTCGAGTGATTCTCACTCCACTGAGGTTACTGGTACTGGAAATGTAGAATTAAAGTTCACTTTGGAAAAGACTGTTATCCTCAAAGATGTTCTTCACAGTCCCGAGATAAGAAAAAAATTAGTTTCGGGTTATCTTCTCAACAAAACTGGCTTTACTCAAACTATTGGTGCTGATTTATTCACTTTGACCAAAAATAGAATTTTTGTAGGCAAGGGTTACGCCACTGATGGAATGTTTAAATTGAATGTTGATACTAATAAAATTTCTTCTGCTGCTTATATTGCTTGTTCATTTAATGTTTGGCATGCTAGGTTTTGTCATGTTAATAAACGACTTGTTAAAAATATGAGCACTTTAGGATTAATTCCAGAATTATTATTAAATGATTTTGAAAAATATGAATGGTGTAGTCAAGCAAAAATCACTAAGACACCACATAAATATGTTTTTAGAGAATCTGAACCACTTGATTTAATTCATTCGGGATATTTGTTAATTGGATGGTGTCACAATTAGAAATGACAAACGTTATTTTATAACTTTTATTAATGATTGTTCTGATTATTCATTTGTGTATTTAATGAAAAATAAAAGTGAAGCGTTTAACATGTTTAAAAATTTTCTAAATGAAATTGAAAATCAATTTAATCGGGTGATTAAAAGGTTATGTAGTGATAGAGGCACTGAATATGATTCTGCACCATTTATTGAATTTTATAAAGCCCACGGCATTATTCACGAAAAAACTACCCCTTATTCGCCCGAAATGAACGGTAAAGCCGAAAGAAAAAATAGGACATTAACTGAATTAGTTGTTGTTATTTTATTAAATTTGGGGGCTGCCTCACATTGGTGGGGTGAAATTATTTTGACTGTGTGTCACGTACTTGATAGAATTCCTAAAACTAAAATGAAAATATCTCCTTATGAAATTTGGAAAAATATTAAGCCCAACGTGTCATACTTTAGAATGTGGGGGTGCTTAGCCTATGTACGTATACCCGACCCTAAAAGGTCTAAATTGGAGAGTAGAGCATATGAGTGCATTTTTATAGGCTATGCTATTAATAGCAAAGCATACCGATTTTATGACTTGAAAAATCAAGTAATTATTGAATCAAATGACGTCGATTTTTATGAAGATAAATTTCCTTTTAAATTGAGAAATAGTGGGGGCGTGTCATCCACTAATATTTATTTAAATAAAAATAAATAAAATAATTAATCCATTTTAGAAATTCGAAAAAGTAAAAGGGCTCGTGTGGAAAAATTTTTTGGTCCCGACTTTTGTGCTTACACTTTAGAGGAGGATCCTAACACTATTCAAGAAGGATTATCTTTTTGGGATGCCGATTTATGGCAAGAGGCTATTAATGATGAAATGAATTCTTTGAAAACAAATAAAACTTGGAATTTAGTGGACCTTCCTCCTGGGTGTAAAACAATTGGGTGTAAAGGGATTCTTAAAAAGAAATTAAAACCTGATGGCACTGTTGAAAAATATAAGGCACGTCTTGTTACTAAGGGTTTTAGACAAAGAGAAAATGTAGACTTTTTTGTATACATTTTCACCCGTGACTAGAATAATGTCTATACGTGTACTATTTGCTATAGCTACCTTAAATGATTTAATTGTACACTAAATGGATATTAAAACTGCATTTTTAAATGGAGAATTAGAAGAAGAGATTTATATGGATCAACCTGAAGGTTTTATTGTACACGATCAAGAAAATAAAGAATGTAAATTAGATAAATCTCTTTATGGACTCAAATAGGCACCTAAACAATGGCATGATAAATTTGATAGCTTAGTTATCTCGAATGGGTTTAAAATTAATGAAAGTGATAAATGCATTTATTATAAATATGTGGAGAACAATTGCACTATAATATGTCTTTATGTTGACGACTTGATTATATTTGGTTCTAATATTCATGCCGTAGAAAATGTTAAATCATTATTGTGTGCCAATTTTGATATGAAGGATTTGGGTGAAGCTAGTGTAATATTAGGAATTAATATTACTAGGTCAGAAAATGGACTTTCTTTGGATCAATCTCATTACATTGAGAAAGTTCTGAAGAAATACAATTACTTTGACTCTAAACCTGTTAGTACTCCATTTAACCCTAGTGTAAAGTTATTTAAGAACACTGGCGACAGTGTAAATCAAAATGCTTATGCAAGCATTATATGTAGCTTATGTTATGCTACATATTGCACTTGACCTGACATAGCTTATGATGTGGGAGTACTATGTAGATTTACCAGTAGACCTAGTATGGAGCATTAGCATGCTATTGAGAGGTTCATGCGGTACCTTAAAAGGACGATGAACGTCGGATTACACTATAATAAGCATCCTGCTGTCCTTGAAGGATTTAGTGATGATGATTGGAACACCTTATCTGATGATTCTAAGACTACTAGTGGATATATATTTAGCATCGCTGGTGGTGCAGTTTCTTGAAAATCTAAGAAACAAACTATTTTGGCTCAATCCACTATGGAGTCTAAGATGATAGCGTAAGCTACTTCTAGTGAAGAGGCAGGTTGGTTAAGAAATCTCATGTCAGATATCCCGTTATGGGAAAGACCAATACCAGCCGTTTTGATTCATTGTGATAGTACCGCGGCTATTGCAAAAGTAGATAACCGTTATTATAATGGTAAGAAATGACAAATACGTCATAAACATAACACTATTAGAGAATTCATTTCTATGGGTGCTGTGATGGTGGATCATATACGGTCTGAACAGAACTTAGCTGATCCTTTGACGAACGGACTAGCTAGGGAGAAGGTGTGGAACACCTCAAAAGGGATGGGACTAAAACCCTTGAATACATGAGTCACTTTTGATGGTAACCCAACATATAGACTGGAGATCCCAAGAAATATGTTCAAAAGGTAATAACAACTCACAAGTATTATGGATTGAATCATGCTATTATTAATTAATATAGAACGTGGTTTTACTCCGAGTCCATCCCTATGGAGCATGATATCCTGAAGCGAGTTAAAGGATGAGTTATTATAACTCTTAATGAGATCTATGGATATAATTTTAGTGGGGTACCTAGTTAGAGGTGTATTATTGATAGACTCACCTATGTGAATGTGGAAGTGTGGCTGCTTCCTATGGATATTTTGGGCAAATTCCTAAAGCATTCACTATACTGGGATAAAAGCACACGGCTGTAACGTGCTAGCTATTAGAATTACATCCAAGTAGGATTGTGTGTGGGATGTTGTCAGAGATAGAGATCAAAACTACGGTTAGTCTAGTATATTTTGAATCATCTTTACTACGTGAAGGTTCAAGTCGAAAGACACCTTTGCTTATGCACAATTCTATGGATTATTGCTCGATAAAAATGCTTTTAAATTTTGCAAGTGGGGGATTGTTGGAACAGAGTTGTCTTGTGACATCTGTTAGAGTTGCAAAGTTTGAAAGTTTTTCCTTGTCCCACATCAGTGGGTTGGTGGTTTTGTATAGAGTTAATATACACCTTTTATGAGTCTAAAGGATAAGCCTTTGGACATTAGATGTTTTGTGTGTATGGGTGGGGGACTTATTGGGCCAAGTCACAGACGCACTCGCCGCCACCGCCGTCCGTCTGGCCCGTGCCCGTGTACGGGTCCTGGGTCTTGGGCTTGGGATCATTAAGAAATATTTTTTGGGGCTTTAAAAAATATTTTTTAACCGTGTTTTTAATTTTGAAAATAATTAAATAAAAAAAATGTGTTTAATTCTGAGTTGGTTTTTTCAACCTAGTTGCCCACTTCTTTCCAGAATTTTCTCTCCACATTTTTTGCCCATCGTCTTTTTTGTTGCCCCATAAAAGAGGTATTCCACCTCTGTTTATTACAGACCTGTTCTGCAACTTTTCCAAACACAAAACTGCTTCTAAATTTTTTCTACATTGGAATAATAAATCCCCCCTAGATTTATTATTAGACTCGAGCAATTATTACGAATGGATGTATATGGACCGGATTGATTCTTGTGCTTTATCAATCTGTATTTTATTTATTAGATGTTGTTTTATCCTGGGAGTGACTAGGCAATTGTGACTGTCAGCACACATTGGACAGAGCCGCGAAACACCTTAAAGGGAACGACATTGTTCGTGACTCAGTCGTGTTCTAGACTGTACCTGCTTTCGGGATTTCCATTACCTTTTGTCTCAGATTTATTTTCTCCAATATTGGGTAATTTCGTTCCTTAATTCTACGTTTATTTTAATACTGCTACAACATATGAGTAGGAACCAAGGATCACGTACCATTACAAATCAAGGTAGTGATCTTACTAGACAAGGCTTAACGCCATTGAGCGAATTTTTTGGACATTGAAAAACTTATAGGTTCGAAAGTAACAACTATTGGCAGAGGGAGGCAGATGGTGGGGAGTAAGGCAATTTAGGTTTGGGGTGACCACGCAAAGTTATGGTGTGGGTGCATTGAATGGGTGAAGTAGACGAGGGTGACAGAGAGCCAAGATTGATAAGGAGATTGAGGCCGGAGGATTGTGTTATGAACGATGGTGGAGAGGCATGCTTAGTGCTTGGCCGACTTGGGTGAAGGTGCGGTGTGATAAAAAGGGTTGGGAAATCTGTGGGTGAGGGAGGTTGGAAAAAGTTTAGGCATGTTTAGTTTAGTTGTGAAAATAAGGCTCTTTCTAGATTGTTTTTTATAATTTTTTTAAATAAAAATAAAAAAAATAGAAAATGTGTTCAAGTTTGATACTTTTTTAAAATAGAAAATTAAAAAATAATTTTTTAATTTTTTAGGAAAGTAAAAAAATAATTTTTTAGATTTTTTTATTTTTTAGGAAATTAAAAAATAATTCTAGTAAGTTTTTTACCAATTTTCAATATCCTCAAAATTACATTTTAACCCTAAATTTTTATAACTTACATCTAGATACTTAACATTTTCGTAAATTACATTCTAATGTTTCCAAAAATGACATTTTGGTCTTGAAATTTTTTAGAATTACATTTTGGACACAAAATTTTCTATGAATTTATTTTGGTTATTTTGACTATTTATAAATTATATTTTGACCCTTTTAATGTCCAAAATTGGTAGATGTCTTATCTTAGCTAAACATTACCAATTTCGTAATCACGGACAATTAGTTGAGTAATGCAAAGGAAAATGATAAAAGACAACAAATGTTTTAAAAGTGGTTCAACTTAGGGAAAGCCTACGTCCATTGTTATGGTATTACTATTGAGGGAAGTTACATAGAATTCTGGGTTGTCTTGCTAGTACACAATAGACTTATTCCTTGAGCTAATGAAAATAAGATATTTATAATGGTACCGAAAATCAAGGGGTGGAATACCTTTATATATCCATGCATTTACACCCGTACGTAATGAATGAGATTGATCTTCTAAGGTACGTGTGAAATGTCTCTTGATAATTCTCATATGAATGACCTTTCTTTTTCTTAATGGTTCATCTTCTTTAGTTGGTCGGATGGTACGCCGACTAAGTAGTTCTGGAACCGACTAAATGTAAATGAAATATTGAGATGTATGCCCCAATGAAATATTGAGGTGTCCCAATATCATAGGTCCACGTGGCACGAACAATTTGATCCACAATAATAGCCCCCAATGCTCCATGATTGGTGATTTATTGAAAGGATGGAGGATTCGTTCTAAAAAGTTACTGGGCACTCCCATATGACGGTGGTCGATAGCCGACCTCTTGGACTTGTAAATTTTTCACGGGTGCATCAGGCGTGGCATTTTTGTGAATAATTTGAAAAATAGTGAACCGCCAAAGGGTACGCTGGTCTTTTCGCGCCTTTATGAACCGTGCAGCCATCAAGAGTTCAATCGTTGGTTCAATTAATCATTACTTCTCAGCCTTTGATGTAATTTATAAAAGGACGAAACTTCCCCCCATTTATTCTCATTTTAAACCTTCATACTTAAGCAATCTCTGATTCCTTGAGATTTTTCTCTGTTGTTCCTTCCTTACTGTTCTGTGAGTGAGCTCTGTAAGATTTATTTCTTTTATTTTCCCTTCCTTTATTTCATTTAAACAATGGTGTAAATTGTGGATGAGGATTCCTTAACAGAATTTAGGGAAAGATAAAAAATCCCTAATTGGGTGTCTTTAGAATTGGTGGAAGGTCCTGTGGATTTATTGTCATTAGATGAGGGTTATTGGATCCCCACTTTATTTATTGCAAAGTGTGGAATAATTTTTTCTCCAAATCACCCTTTCCTTAAATTATGTTTGTATTTCGATGTGGTCCATGCTAAATAATCCCCCAACACTTAGAGGGTAGTAAATGGGATCCATCGTTCATACGAACATCATGGAACCCACATTGAGATTCCCGAGTTGATGTATTATTACAAATGGGGCACACCATGGGATAACACCTATTATCTGAGGACTAGGTAGGTCAATATCGCATTAGTAGTTAATCTTCCTGATTTAGGCAATGATTATTGAGATTATAAAGTAGTGGTGAAGAAGTGGCAACATGCCCCCTTCCTGAGGGGTTAAAATACACTGGCCCCAAATGTCCCAAGGAAGGGCTTAGCATAGGTCAGTTTAATACCTTGAATTTTATTTTTCTTCAATGTCTACTAATTGTTTGATGTGCTGATTAACCACTCCTATTTTTTTTTACAGGGGAGAGTAATAAGAAGTGTGCCAAAGAGGGTGATGTGAAGTTGGATGAATTGAAGTTCCCGTGGTCCATTCACCAAAGAATATGGGAGGAGCACCCGAGAGTAGCTCCTGCCTTATTGGAGTAAAAAAACTCCATTACATCTTTTATATCCCTAATTGAAGTGTTCCTCAAGCTCTTATCAACTTGAACAAGGAACCTATTTCCACATCTTTTGTTGCTGACTCTTTTGGATCAGACAAGGAATTGACTCTTGGAAGGATACCCTCCTCTTTTGAATATTTTGATATTACTGCTATTGAGATTTTCACTACCGCATTGATGGGAAAAAGAAGAGTTCCAAATGTATTGGCTTGTTTGTCTCCTCCTCCATCCAAAAATATTATTACTGCTGACAAGAAACCTATGGCTCTCAATGTTAATGAGGTTAAAACCACAAAGCCTCAATTTAAGAGGTTGAAGAGAGTACCAGGATGTCCAACAGGAATTAGTCCAGAAGAGCTCTATCGATCAAGCTACTGCCGAGTCTGCCTCTATAGCAGTAAACCCTAGGCTTTCCAGGGGACTAATTTGTGTTAGAGTCTTTTCGACAGATAGGTCAATAGTAGGACCTTTATCTAGAACCCAATTATTGGGGAGGACGAATACAAATTTGGCCTTGGTAAGTTCTAAACCCCTTGTCTTCTGTCTATAATTTTTCTTTAAGCATAATTGATAATAACCTTGTTATTGTTGTCTTGTTTTGTAATTTTTGGTTGACTATTATCAGTTGTTGATTAGAAATACCAATTGGAGTCATCATTAGCTGATGTAGAAGAGGCCTTTGAAGGCTTAAAGAAATCTTTTAAAGATTTTGAGGAGGCTTTTGATCGGTATCAAAATTAGTGGCAAGATAAGTTGAAGCTGGCTCAAGATAGGGCAACCATGGTAGAAGAAAAAGTAAAGACTGTCGAAGATAAGATGAAGATTGTCGAGGATAAGGCAACTAGCTCGGCTAGAGAGGCAAATACTGAAAAGAAGAAATTTCTAGAGCTGAAGGACTAATACAAAAAAGATAAGGAGGATGCCTTCAATAGGGTAGGGAAAAATCCTTTGCTGCAGGTGCTATCCATATTGAGTATGGGAAGAAGGTATCCTTAAAGGATGGATTGGCTTCTGCCTTGAAGGAGGTTCACACCTCATCTAACTTTGATCTGTTCCAGAGGCATGATCCTGGTTCCCCTCCAAATTTGGATGAGGAAATTGATGATGAAGAGGGGACAGGTGAATCCTCCCTGGCACTAGTGACTTGAAAATGAGACCATCCTTCCAGAGATAACATCAAAGGACATCGAGAAGGTGTAAATGTTTTCAAGTCTGTTGATCCATTGATGTTTAATTTTATTACTTTTTATTTTTGGATTTTTAATGGAATATTCCCTTGTAACACATCTTTTGAGTGATAAATGAAAAGTTTTCTTTGACTGACTTGTTATCTTATTACTTTGATTGTGCATGTTCATTCTTCTTTGTTGAACTTATTGGTCTGATATTGATGTTTTTCAACTTACTGCCAAGAATAATGTAATCATCTCTGCTGAAACGGGATTCTTAAGATATAACAATAACTTATTTAGTTCTAGCCATATAAGCCTAATTGAGACTGAAATGGAGGAGTTAATTGGCAGAGATGCATCCGACCAAGTGATAGAAGTCTATGTTCATCTGCATTGTCTCTTTAACAGAGCAGTGACAAAGAATATGGCATACTATAAGATGATTGAGAAACTTCATGATCATTATAATGTTACTCGAGCTTTGCTACATTCCGACTATGAAGCTAAATATGAGGCATTAAGTGTTGGTTGGGGTTTTGATAAGAAGCTGCAAGGGATTACGTCTGCATTCACGAAGAAGGAATTCTTGTTGAATAGGGAGGTGGAAAGCGCTCGGGACGTTGCTGTTCTTTTTGAAAAAGATAAAAATAATTTAGGAATGAATTATCTTGAAAAAGTCGGCTGAGGTTGAGCTGAGCGAAGTTTCTTCTTTCTTGGAGATTAAAAATGCCAGATTATTAGAGGAACTAGGGAACTTGAAGAATAAGGAGACAAAATTCGGCCAGTCTTCTAGACAAGTGGTTATTACTCGGCCAACTAAGGATGAAGAGAGAATTAAGAAAGCCTTGGTCGTCCAGGCAACGTTGTTAAATAAAAAAGATAAAACTATCAAAAAACTCCAAGACCAAGTGGACCGACTAACTTTTCACTTCCACAAACAACCCAAAGATGTATAGATGGATGGTTATAATGAGTTCTTAACTCATATGGATGATCAATTGGAGTAATATCACTTAGAAGGGTACAAATGGGGTTGGTTAAACATGCTGGGATTGTTGAAGGTGGATGAAAAGAATGAGTTATGACATTGACATGATCCAGACATGTTGGATTATCCAGACCCTCCATTCAGGATTAATGCCAAATGGATTATGACTGCGCCATTCCGAAGAACTTAGTAATAAAATAGTTAGAGGCGTATGGTCTTCATACTGAAGATAATTACATTCGCCCCCTCACTTGTTAGATCATCTGAGTAGCTATGGTCGTAGTAGGTTAAGAGATTTTAAAATTACAACTTTGCACATCACTCTTGATGTTCCTCTTACTGGGATGTACAAAGCTGAAGGAAAAAATCCCCTATAATAAATTTGTATTTTTTGCTTTTTTTTTATTATATGTCTATCTTTTTATGGGAGTTTGATGGAATAAAAAATCCATTTTTTGAATACATGCCTATGTACTTCAGTCTTTGATTCATAATTAAGCTTTTTGATTAGTGTATTGGCTATGCAACCAACTAACCTGCTTAATTTCTCTGTATCTGATCAAGTTATGAACTTGAGATATTGGTCTTAGGTTCTACTAATGCTTTTTAGTAAAATAGTTTTATGACTAAGTGTTTGTAGTAGTTACCATCGGTGACCAAGTGTATTAGGAATGTAGGTTTTTCTTGAATTTAACTTGGTCGGGTAAAATTCCTAATTTTTTATTTTAAGCCATTCGTGAAGTTTCAGGAACTTCTTGTTCATGGCTTATCAAAGACGAAGTCATACATGAAGCTAAATATTTTTTTTTAAAGTTGAAAAAGTTTATTAGGTTGAGGAGGACTTTTAGTTCGTGACTTGTAAAAGACGAAGTCATACATGAAGTATAAAGATTTTCTAAATTTTTTTTAAATTTCAAAAATTTTAAAGATGGAATTGTTTATTTGTTTGTTGGGGGATGTGTATCGTCACCGTATTTCAAAAAAAGGAAAAAAATGAAGAATAATTGGTAGGAAATTATAGCTTTATTAAACTGGATGAAATGATTACATCAAATTCGTAATAAAATTACTGATAATATTTCCTGAGGTGGTCGGTGTTACATAGATTTTTAAATTCTTCCACTTCAAGTGTTTACAAGCAATAAGTTCTTGGTCGGACAACTGCCGAGATGCGATAAGGACCGTGGTAGTTTTATTCCAACTTGTTTATCTTCTGGATGACCCTATTAAGGACATAGTCCCCTTCTATCAAGTTGGTCGGCTTGAACGTTCCGTTGTATAATCTAGCAATTATTTGTTGATAACTAGCCATTCACAGTTTAACGTCCTCCGTGGCTTACTTAATCATGTCTAAATTCGACCTCCTCATGAGATCACTTTGGGGGGAATCAAAGTTTAATACCCTATGGGTTGGCAGACCTATCTTGACTGGTACCATTGCCTCACTTCCAAAAGCAAGCATGTAAGGAGTATTATCAGTGGATGCTCTCGGCGTAGTTCTATATGCTCAAAGGACACCGTGGAGCTTATTTATCGAGTTTCCCTTAGCCTCATCCAACCTCTTTTTCAAACGATCAAGTATAGTTTTGTTGGTGACCTTTGTTTCGCCATTACACTCTGGGTGCCCAGGGGCAAAGTGAAGTTTCTGGATCTTGGATTGACACTACACAAAATTAGCAAAAATATCACTCTTCACCCAGCCAAGGTTGTCACGGTAAAAAATCATGACAAAAAATACAGGTTTTTTTTATCAATATCTTTAAACATGACAAGATCGTGACAAATTTTATCATGATCAAAGACCGTTACAAGTGTTATTGTCATGAACGTGTCACGATCAAAGACCGTGACAACATAGTAAAGTTGTCATGGTTTTTGACCATGACACATCTGTGACATCTTAATTGAAATAAAAACATAGCCGCTTCAGCCTTTATTCTCTCCCTCTTTTATTTCTCTTCTTTCCCTTGCAATTCTCTCTCTCCCCCTCTGCGCGAACAAGCGACCATATCTCTCATCCAACCATCTCTCATCTCTCCTCCCTCTCCTTCATTATGGTACATCTCTATCTCTCTCATTCACACTCCCCACACACCACGGACACACACACACATAAACACACACCACACACACATATACACCCTAGAATAAAAATCTTAAATTGATTTAAAATGAAAACCCTAATTAATTTGAAAACCTTAAAAAATCCACAACCCATAACCCCTCCACACACATACAACCTAGAATGAAATTACTAAAACGATTTCAAATGAAAACCCTAATTAATTTGAAAACCCTAAGAAACAACAACCCACACACACATACAACTTATAATAAAAACTCTATAATGATTTCAAATGAAAATCCAAATTAATTTGAAACCTTAGAAATACTTTCAAACACACACACACACACATAAACACACACAAACTCAATATGTTCCAAGTACATAAAACTTTAGTTGGGGTCCACCTCATGTAAGGGGAAGGCGGTAGACGAGGATGACACTTCTTCATATTTCTCACCCTTATCGTCGATATGCACCCACTCGTCGGATCCATATGATCCATTTGCCACCTTGACCCCTGTCGAACGTATTATGTCAACAATGGGTTGGCACAGTGTATATTTAATAGACCTTCTGGGTGGTGATCCTATAGCTAGGGGGTGAGGGACCCGGACACACAATCAAGTAGTGTGGTTCTTGGAAGTGTGTTGCAAGATATTGAGACAAAGGTTTGCATCACGCATATTTTGCCTAGAAAAGAGAATGAACCTTTGTGCTTGAACGAGCAATGCAGTGTATGGCGGATTGATGTATGTATCAATTCATATATAGTGTGGCCTACCTTCCTCCTAAAACCTATTCAAAACTCAATCCATTGACATTATTTGTATTATTTTCATGCTTATGAATAGATTTTTTTGGATTTTATTTGTATTTATTTCATTTAATATTGAATATTGGTTGGTTATGAATATTTGTTAGTTAATTCATATGTAGTTGTTATGAATTGTTGAATATTTCTTGATATATATATTGTTTGAACATGTTTAAATATGTTGTAAAAGGTTAAAATATACTGATGGGAAGTGGTAGTGGTAGTGGCCATACTGCCCAATAATTTTTTTTTTAAATTATGCTCATATTTGCCACTCACTTTGATCGTGACAAGTCCGTGACAAAAGAAAATTATTATCTGGTGTAACTTCCCCCAAGAAGTGACGGATGGCTGGTTTCAAAAGGGTAAAATCGTGAAAAAAACCTCAAAAAATTAAGAATAGTACCTATGTGATGGTTAAAAAGTCACTAGGACTTTTTTTAGGGAAAATCTCTTCATATAGGACTTATATGTAAAAAATCCAAAAATTTATTGAGGTTGCGATATTCACCACCCAATCAGTTTGAATTGCTTTAATTTTCATGTTGAATTGTCAATCAACAAGAGCTTTAAATTAGAAAAATATTTTGAAAACATTAGATTTTTTTAGCAACACAATAAAACTATATATATTTCGAATGATCATTCACAAAAATAAAAAAATAACGATGTCCATCAGTTGATAAAGGAGGTTGTTATATATAGGTTCTATTAGACATTTCTTTACTCATTCTATTCCCATCACATTTTTCCCTACATATAGACCCTACTCCTAATTTTTTTTAACTTTTTCTCACATACCCCTTTAAAACAAGCCATCCGAAATTTCCTTGGGGAAGTTACATAAGTGGTTGAACTTTGTTTTTAATTTCAAATAATCATAACTTTTGATTGACAAATCTGTTTTTCGCAAAATTACTACTTTTGAAATCTCCTCGTCGAGATCTATCAAACGAGACCCATGAAGCCTATAAAATTTCAAAGAAAAAAAAATTACACATACAGTTAACTTTACTATATGCAATAGAAAATGAAATAGTCGTATCTGTATGACATTTTCACAAACAATGACATTTTTGTGTTAATATTACAGAGACAGTAAAATTTTGTATGTGTAATATTAATTCAAAAAATGTCACTATTTGTGAAAATGTCATAGACATAAAACTATTTTATTTTCTAGTGCATACCGAAAAGTTTACTCTGTGTGTGTGTGTGTGTGTGTGTGTGTGTGTGTGTGTGTATTGAAAAAAGACGCATATTTTTAGTTTAACCCATTTAGTTACTCAAACACTCATTTATCCAATATTCTCTTAATTTTAAAGGTCCGCGCTAGAGGTGGCAATTTTTGGCACGACACGATAACCCGACACGAACTCAACACGAAGTTAACGGGTTAGGGTTGGCAATTTCTTGACAATAACCCGAATATGACACGACCCGCCAACACGAATAATAAACGGGTTCAGTTAGTGTCAAACACGTATAACTCAAAAATGACACGAATAGACCCATTTAATTCATATTTTATAGAGAATATATTAGATGATTTATATATCTTGATAGACATTGTATGAAATTTATGAAGAATTGAATGATAAATTATTAATATCTCACAAGAAGTTGAAATTTATAAAATTTTAAGTTAACGTAGGCCTATGAGTGGTATGATTGGTTAAGAGAGAAGAAAAGTTTTATTTTATGTTTTACTTAATGGGTTATGCGGGTCAACCCGAACACGACACGATAATAAATAGGTCGGGTTAGTGTTTGATCATCTAACACGATAAGTTAAATGGATCGGGTTAGGGTTGACTAATAGTTAACACGAACCCGACATGACACGACCCGAACACGACACGACGAACACGGATTTTCACCCTTAGCGCCAGCGGCACCCAATGCCACCGCTACTCACCCCAAATTGGAGATTTAGTGGATCCAAACCCTATATATCCAATGGGTGTTTGAGCAACTGAATAGGTTAAACTAAAAATAGGTGTCTTTTTTCAATATATATATATATATTAGGGTTTGCCCGTGCCTGAAGGCACGCTGATAATTTTGAAAAGCATAAAGTCATGCCTTGGTATGATGGCAAGTGCCCTCACCAAAGCTACGGTTGGTCTCGGATTCGAAACACGGGAGAAACCTCCATATATTTGGGGGTAAGAAAGCCAACATCCGCATATTCAAGATCCTGCAGTTAAGCGTATTGCCCTTTGACTAAAGGCACACATAATTTTTTCAAAATATCAAGTCATGTATAATTTAAGGCTAATGATTTTATATAAAATAAATAATTGTAAGCAATTTAAAAATTTTGGGCAAAATTTCTTTTGTTTATAGGATTATCCGTCATGTATAAGAAATAAAAAATACACTAAAAACAAACTAATAGTTTGTAATTCAAATATAATATCATTGTATATTTAGATATGTATAACGCATGGAGTACTCGTTTCTAGTTGCTTTCACATTTTGCAATGGCCAAACAACATTGTATAGAATGCATCCACCTAAAAATATTTTACAAAAGAAATAAATAAGTTCTTAATATTACCAACATACATCATCTTGATTTATGAAAACACTTTTGAAGAAAAAAGAGAAATGGAAAATGAAGGGTTTTCTGTGGGGAATATAAGAAAGAAGTTTTGTGAACTGTAAGAAAACCTTTTGACAAATGTAGAGTTATCAGTAATTCAGTGCATGTTTCATAAAAATTGACATCAGACTCCGACAACACATAATACTTTTGACAATTCACAAAAATTATCTCTAAACAAACTTCATTAATTAAAATCTCACACAATATACTTCCAATAACAAAGCTCGATCAAAACCCATAGCTTCAAAATGTTTAATTTCTTTGTGCTCTTCAGATGTGACACTCACAGCCTGTGGCATCGCTCCATCCAATTCTCCCAGTGTCTTCCCGTCTCCTTGAACTGGTTCATTAATCAATCGAAGAAAGTCAGCCTGATGCTCTTGTATGAGGCGCATCAGGTATGGATTTTTATTTCCAAGCTCCTGAAGCATAGGCTGTAAGATTTGAGGATTAGCTTGCATAATATCTCACAACGCTTGGAACTATTGACTGTTGCATAGGAAATCTAAGCTTCCAGCACTTGCATTTGATCCCACATTCGGAAGGCCCCGTGGAAAAATAATATCACAGCGACTATTGATTGTTGCATGAGTGAGAGATAGTCCTGCTCTAATTCATTATCTTAATAAAAAAGTGAGAGAACCTATTCTAATTCAGAATTTACATCGTCTTATATTATGAATTAATTTAAGTTATTTGCAAAAATATCAATATTAATCCAAGGATTGTGCAAAACTACTGTAATAAAAAGAAGAATTCATACCTCAAGGATTGTCTAAATAACTGTTTTAGTTAGTATGAGTTTAGTGTTTGAGGATTCATCATATTGATCTCGAGGCATCAATAAGCCTACCAATACAACTCATTGATTTGCAACAGTGGCATTACTAGATGGAACTCTTCGTGTATGAAACCGGTATTTCTAGAACAATCACAAAAAACCATTTAGAATCAGCCCATTAGTTATTGCCATTAGACACAAATTTTGCTTTAATATTAACCAAAAAATCAATGAAGAATGACTTATAGTCAAAGCCTAACTACGCATAAATGTAAATTGAGAATGAACATAATAATAATCTCATTCTTAAAAGTATAAATAAGACAATAGATATGAGCTTAGAAAAACAGTGCACATTGTCACATATTAAATGTGAGTTAAATTAATAAAGAAAGGAAGAACATGGACATTGAGGGAATATTTTTTTTAAGAAAACTCAAATGGTTTCCCCACCATGGAATTGGTACCCTCAATACATCACTCAAACTATAAGTTGAAAATCTAAACTACAACATATTTTAAGTCACCCCTATTCTTATATACCACATACCCCTGTATGGTTATTTTTACCAAACAATTCTTGACAATTATGCCCTGCTAGTGTCGATTCTTTCATCGTAACTTACATATTACACATTTAGAACATTTAGGACATTCTTATTTTTTACATAAAGTTTCATTCACCCATCAAAAGGCTTCATAAAAGGTCTAAGGAAATGGGAAAAATCTTGAAGTCATCAAATTCCAGAGCATATTTTTTTTTCAAGTGACACTAACAATTCACTTAAAATCCATACACATAACACCTGTAAGAATAGATAAAAAGGAAATTCTGATTTCCTGAGCATTGTTGACGATGCAAGGTTCAGTACCAAACAAATATTGGTACAGTACCTTTTCACACTACTGACAATAACTCTACCAAAACTGGTTAGATTAAAGATTTTTTTCTTAAATGTTCAATAATTGGTAGGTTGTAATTCTATATCCCAACTAATTTTCATGTATTCACCAAATAAGCTAAATAAGAGCTAGTATATGCAACTAAGTGAGACAATACTTGGCAATGGACCCGGGACCATGGTCAACCCTATTCTTCATCCCAGGTAAAGCCGCATTAATAAAATTAAACGTCCCAATCAGATTAACATCAATCATAAACAGCAGTAGAAAAATATTTATACATCTTGTCTGACAGGTGTAGGCCTCAACATGATACAAACTCGAGAAGTTTCCATTCAATAGGGTGTTCCCTCAATAGGGTGTTCCCCTGCCGATGGCATGGTGAAAACAAAAGTTTAGTTAAAATACACTCAATAGGAATCTGATATATCTACATATTAGTCTACCAATAGATGAGACCACTAAAATAATTTGAACCCAATAAGAGACATTCTTGCACAAAGCAGTGACAAGTATATGAAAACTTCATATACGTCGTCAGTTTCACCCTCACAGTCTTCATCTTCTACAGGCATCACTGCTCATTTGTGTACAATCTTATTATTTCTGGGTCTTGTATTAAATTTGTAGCTACAGAAGATGACTAAAAAAATAATTATTTTACGCTCAAATCACTTTCTATAGTGTTTCATAAAAGGAATTGTTTGTATCATCCCATCCAAATGAACAGAGCAAGAGCAAATCGAAGTGGCTATGCAATCCTGCTCATTTGTGTGCAGTCCTGTTGTTTCTAGGTCTTGTATTAAATTTGTAGCCACAGAAGATGACTAAAAAAATAACTATTTTATGGTCAAATCACTTTCTCTAGTGTTTGATAAAAGGAATTATTTGTATCATCCCATCCAAATGAGCAAATCGAAGTGGCTATTCATGTGGGAGGTACGCAAAAAGGGTGTTCCTTATAACCAGAGTGGATAGATAATGTTTTTTTATGCGTGTAAATATTTGATTTAAGGAAAAAACAGTAGGCAGATGCATTTCCAGGTCAAAGTCATAGCGGTGAAAGACCCCTTGTTGACATGTATTGCCATTGTTTCATCTACGATTTTCTCTTCTGCAGAAAAAGAAATGTATCACATTGTCTCTTTTTTGTTTCTATCTATTCTCTCTTAGACCATCATCAGGTACCACTTTCTAATCATAAAATAAAGGAAACAAATTCCTCCTGCCCAAGCACATTGTTAAAACAATATCAGATACAACCACAAACACAAATTTAAACTATAATTAACAGATATAAATAAAAAAATATAAGGATATATATATCAAGCCGACAAATAACACGTGATGTGATTCATGTGTTAGTCATATGATTGACGACTGTATTAGTAATATGTCTAATAAGACATGTCCTACTAAAGATAACACTTTTGAGCTACATCAGCTACAGCGGTGGGCCCACCTCCTTTATCGCTTCGTTGACCTGGTTTGATGTTCAATGTCAGTGTGCTTATGTGATTCGTCCTGCTATAAACTCCTACACAGAAATTCACCAAATAAATTATCATCGATGAAGTTATATCAATAAAGACTAAAGTCCGACAATGAGGTAGCCCACATTTCTAAACAAATGGAAAGATTCACAATTGTATTAATATAAAAAATGCTGCTGACGCTGCAGATTCAGTAAGATTTGCATTTAAGTTTTAACAGTCATCAATGGGAGTTTAATTTAACAGTTAATTCAGTAAATAGACAACGACGCTGACACATCAAAAACCAAAATTGCATACAATTATTCACATTTTCAAAGCATCCCCAAAATCACATGTATAAACAACTGACAGCCTAGCACCTTCTCTTTCTAGAAGCATTGAATCGAGCTGAACAAAATTCAAGTAATTTCATAAATATAAAAAGTTAGTTTTTCCAAGAAATATAATCTAAATTAATCTCACGTACCATGAAGTATTGAAATCATTTATCAAATTCATAATGGAGGTACTGAATTATCACCATCCATGTAAATCTGCTACCATAATGGAGGTACTGAAATAATTATTTTTCAAAACTGATCCAAGGCATTCATTGTTTACCTTGATGGCATAATACGCACCCCAACTTGACTCAAGTCTACATAGAATAGTAAAAAAAACTCCTCAAATTAAACAGTCATTTTTTGCCAAAAGTGAAAGATGTCATAGTAAAGAAATGTATACCCGATTACGTAGAAAAAGACTCCTAAGAAACAACACATATAGTATGAACAATAACATACCCAATTCACCATTTGTGCATACTTAAATTACAAACCATACACTTACTATGAACAGTAACATACCCAATTCACTACCAAAAAGTACCTACAAACAACATTAGTGGATGCTAAAGTGAACTAGTCCTGATATAGAATAAAAGTATATTCATGAACATATAGTATTCATTTGGTAATATATCATCTTTCCCCAAATAATCTACTGAAAAAAGGCATCTATCAAAAGAAAATCTATTTTCAGCCTTCACCATCTGTCCCGGCTTATATATCATAAACTTCTATGAAAGAGATAACACTACAAATAGATGTCTTGAACCTGCACACATGAGTTTAATAGAAACTTATCACATATAGATTCAAGTATATCTCATTTTAAAAAGTGCCAAGTTTAAGTAAAAACCATATTGGAGAAATTACTTTCAAAACAAATAACCCTAAGAGTCATCTACTTCTCACATTTAAATAAACAAAAACTCATATTAATTTTTCAACCAATAAACAAACTCGAAAAAATAGAATTCAAGAAGTAGGTCCATCCACTTTTAACTCTAGGCACTCGCATTGAACTTTCGTGTCTTCAGTTCAAAAGGACTCAAGTCGTATTTGTTGCACATCCTTACCAATTGATTTGTACTGATATCAAATGATTAAAATCCAAACAAAGTGATTCACAGTTCTTACACTTATTAAAATCCAAATTAATATAGTCACTACCTTACCAAAATTGATTAAGTGTCAAATCCAAAAAAACTCATTCAAATACAAATGAGCATATTCACATCTATAACAATTGATTTACTGTGATAAAAAAAACTAAGTCAAATCTAGACAAAGTGATTCATAATGGTTAAACTGATTAAATTTCAAATCAATATATATGCAAACTTACCAAAATTGATTCAGTGTTAAACACGGATCCAAATCCAAATAGAGTAATTGGTAGATGCCTGTATAAACAACAAATAAGCATAAATAATTAGTAAATAATTAACATTAAAATATGAAAGACCTAAAAAATCAGTGCTATGAAAAAACCCAAAACCCAAAACAGGAATTAGTGTTATGCAACCTGAAAAAAATAACATAAACAACAAATAAGCAACAAGAAATTAGTGTTATGAGGAACCCCAAAAAGACGAATCAGTCTTATGTGAAAATGCACCAAAAAATAAATTTGCCAAACCCCTTAAACCCGAATTAGTGTTTTGCAGCCTAAGACTATAAGTGGAGATCCAGTGAAGATTTGGTGAAGATTTAATAGATCTGAGTCTCCAAAAAGGAAAAAGAAAATATTAGATCTAAAATACCACGTCCGATTGAATAAAAAGGCAGCGTAGGAGTGAGGGATGAAGGAAGACAACATGAAGCATTGTAGGTCTGAGATGGAAGAGTGAGCGTGGGGGGAGGGTGCCATCGTGGGAGCGTGGGAGGGGAAAGGGGGAAGCAGGGGAAGGCGGGAGGATGTGTGATGTAGGGTTCTTTTGGGTTGATGCAGAGAGAATGGGAGAGAAGTAGAGAATCAGAGGCTTTGTGTGAGAAATGAGAGAATGTGAACAAATTGACCAAATTGCCCTCAATTTTGAATTGAAGTTTAAATTTGGTAAGTGAAAAAAAGTGGAGGAAACCAAATAATTGAGGGCAAAAGAGGTAGTGTTGAAAAAATTCACACTGGTGACATCATCTTTTGATCTTATGACATACATAAGTTTTCTACTTTGTTATATAGATATATATTGAAAAAAGATGCCTATTTTTAGTTTAACCCATTCAGTTGCTCAAACACCCATTTATCTAATATTCTCTTATTTTTAAAGGTCCGTACCAACGGCACCCAATGCCACCCATACTCATCCTAAATCGGAGATCGGGTGGATCCAAACCCCATTTATTCAATATTCTCTTATTTTTAAAGGTCCGCACCAACAGAAACCCATGCCAGCTCTACCAACCACAAACTGAAAAATGAAATATATAAACTCATATATATATATATATATATATATAGAGAGAGAGAGAGAGAGAGAGAGAAGACATCTATTTTTAGTTTAACCCATTTAGTTGCTCAAACACACATTTATCCAATATTCTCTTATTTTTAAAGGTCCGCGCCAGCGACACCCAATGCCATCCCTACTCAGCCCAAATCGGATGAATCCAAAACCCATTTATGCAATATTCTCTTATTTTTAAATGTTCTCGCCAACGAAAACCCATGCCAGCGCTACCCACCACAAAATGAAATAATTTTATATCTGTGATATTTTCACAAATTCTTGTGAGAATGTCACATTTTCTTATGAACACAGTAAACTTTACTGTATGCACCAGAAAATGAAATAGTCATTTACTGTGCTGAAATAGTTTTAAATAAGTGTCATTTTCTCAAATAGTAATATTTATTGTGTTGATATTATACAGACAATAAAATTTATTGTGCAGGTCAATTAATGTGTGTGTGTGTGTTATTTTTTGTTTAACCCATTTAGTTGAAACACTCATTTATCCAATTTTCTCTTATTTTTCAAGGTCCGCGCCAGTGGCATCCAATACCACCCCTATTCACCCCAAACCGGAGCTCCGGTTGATCCAAACCTCATTAATCTAATATTCACTTATTTTTTTAAAGGTCCGCGCCAGCGACACCCATACCACCCCTACCCACACCAAATAATATCTCTGATTAAGGTCGTTGGAGATCCGATAATGAGGGTGGGTGGTGGTGGAGATTGGGTGCCGCTAGTGTGAACCTTTAAAAATAAGAGAATATCGAAAAAAGTGGTTTGGATCCACCGGAGCCATTGTTTGGGGTGAGTAGGGGTGGTGTGGGGAGCCGCTGGCGCGGAACTTCAAAAATAAGAGAATATTGAATAAATAAGTGTTTGAGTGACTAAATGGGTTAAAATAAAAATATGTGTCTTTTTTACAATATATATTTATACTAGGGTATGTTAATGCCTGAAGGCACGACGCTAATTTTCGGAAGTGTACGACGTTGATAGGACTATACGTCGTACTTAGTTTACAACAGATAACCTACGGTATGGACCTATTAGTTTAAAAAAATTAGTCAAAGTTTCCCTTATTTATGAGAACATCCACCATGTTTAAGAACAAAAATAATAACTATACTATTATTATTGGTAAATGTGATCATTTAAAAATTTAGTACAAAATTTTCTTGGTTTATAAAATAATTTAACCTGCTTAAGAACAAAAATATCAACTATACTATAACAAATACATAACCTAACATATTATTAATCGAGTATATTTACTCATGTAAAGTGTATACTAATACTTATGCCATAATGCTTTAAAATTCATGGGCATATGTACACCATACTCATGATAACATACATGAAGAGTATGTTAATATATAAAACTTCATGTGGACATCGGAAATAAAAGAAGTAGTGGCGAGTCTATATCCAAACAATCTCAACAACACGGATTTCATTTTTACTTTGTCACGCTAAAGTCTTGAGACCACTCCATTACCATTGTATTAATACAGTCAAAGTTAAAGAAGTCAAACTTCTAAAATCCTAAAAAAACTTTTGAGGTAAAGCAGTTATTTCTTCGATTTCATACATAAAACAACTATACCCCAACAAACTCTACACAAAATAACAATATTTCTTACTTTTTATATGGTACCAAATTGTTAAAACTTGATGAGAACACCTGTAAGAGGAACAACAAACAAACAGAAATCAGTAATAAAATAAAAAAATAAAACTATCACATCTACCAAAAAAATTGAAACAAAAGTAAAACCTTTGTTTTCACCACTTCTTACCCCAGTTTTCAACACTCCAGAAAAATTCGGTGTTGAAACATACATCACGGACCTGTGAAAAACTGTTTCTTGGCTTACTCTTTTTATGCAAAAGAAGTATCCGAGTTAGAGAGTATGGTTTTAGAGAGAGAAAGATACATCAATGTTAAAATGTGTATACAGTAAAAAAAATAGAAACATAATTACAGCAGTTGTGAAACTCATAGATGGAGCAGACGTAGAGCAGGCATAAAATTCATTTCCACATGGATGTGCATGTGTGTGTATGTGGGTGCATTTTTCTTGGACAACCATTACACTATTTGAATCCTAAATTCAATTCTACAAAAGACTTCTGAGTATACTTGATTCGACTTAAAACAACCGATGTAACCTCTCGAGAAAGATTGCCTAAATAAATAGTGGTATATGGAGGATTATTCTCTAGAGCTTCATACTCGTATGGTTGCAAGAATATTTCTACAATCAGTATGTGATAAATCCATCTCTTATGCATTACTTGTTGAGGACTCATTATTGCTTTCGCATTTTCAAATCGCAAATACACGTAGCCAGTACTGTTCTTGTCAACATGGATATGCATCACACAACCATAATTAGAACATACTTCTTGCACACCCTCTTTAATGTCCAAATAAAATTGTGGATCAATCTCAGTGGATGGATCAAACATATTCTTCAAAAGCAAACATTCAGTGGGTTTCCCAATAGGCTCTGATACAGATGGAAAAAGTCTTAGGAAAGCTGGAATAGGAACTCCACCTGGTACCAAAATAAAACAAAGTTTAGCCAGTATAAATCATTTCATAATCCTAACTTGGAAGGGAATCTTCAATCTATAATTTTTACAACTTTACAATAGAATAATTAATTGAACGTAACTGAACTATAACGATTTTTTAATAATAATAAAATAGTGTTTGGTGACCCTCCAAAAATTAGTGTGACTGTAAAAAACATGAGTGAGTATCATGTCATGCTTGTGTATATTTAGTGCTTGGCGTGTGGTGGCGTGTCACACCTAAACACGACACAAACACAGAAATTGACATCCCTATCATGATTGCACTATGTTTATAATGTGGTCTCGCATGTATGGGGACCCGTGCTTATGGCACACCACATGAATGCAACTGGTCTTATGAGCAAAATATAGATCTACACTATATAACCTTAGTCTCAGTAAATGCAGGGAATAGAATAAAAATTAAGTGCCATTATCACTGACTGCATAATTAAAGGGGAAAGGAAAAATAGAAGAAAAATCATTTTGGTTCTTCATCTAAATGATGTGTTATCCTCCAAAGCTAACACCCTAACAATACTGTTATGCTCCAAAGCTAACATCCAACTCATGTAACTTCTGACAAAAAAAAGTGTTGGCTCTTATAATTAGGCGAGGATTCCAACTAATCCTAGGTAAACAAAGATAAATAAAATTAATTACCAAAGAAAAAACTGGCTCAAAAAACCTAGCCATAATCATGAGAACATACTAAAAAAAGTTAAAAATTAGATTCTTATTTCGTAACAGAGTACTTCAAATGAACATAAAAATTCGTAAAGAGTCATATAAACTTAAAAGAACATAAAAATTCAAGGTCTGAAACTCGGGAAATGGGTTATTATTTAGGCTCCTCCTTACTTTGGTCTTCACCATCATCATCTCCAATTTTCTATAGGCAAGAACTAACAAACATTATATACCCAAAAATTATTCTGAAAACAATTAATAAAAACAATTTGTGCTCCCTTAATAACAAAATAACAGTCCCCCAAAATAATGGATTAAATCAGGAGCGAGTGAGAGAGGCGTTAACCAACAAAGTTTAATCCAAATAAAATCAGGAGCGGGTGAGAGAGGTCGTTAAACAATTTAAAGTTTGTTAAGATTACCTATCTTAACAAACTTTAAATTGTTTCGTCCAGATAAAATATTATGTTGCTCAGTGAATATCAATGTCTTACCAAATGGTATACAATTACTATAAAACAATATTAATTCGCTTGTAAAACAACTAGAGGTTATATACCATAGAATCCATTGGGCACAATTACTAAGAGATATAATCAATCAAGAAACATTTTCTTTTAATGACACACTTGAGATTGTCACAGCCTGGATGTCCACTCCGAAAGTTTATAAAGAAAAGAATTTTCCCATTCATATAAGGGTGAATGTCAACCGATTTGTCAGATTATTTTCGCGATATCTGTTTGACATATTAGGCCATATCTACCACTTATCATATACATATTCCAAAATGAGATCAATGTTGTATGGCATTCATCATGTGAGTATCCCAGAACTTCGCTAACCCACATAATTAGAGCAGATATGAAGTTTTGGTGATTAAGAAGAGCACTGGTCTTCTCTGTTCTGTTAACTCTATATTTAGTACCTTCCACACTCGAAATAAATTGCATAATTGGGTATCCCCATGCTATTAATGAGCTACGTCCTAAGACGGTATGCAATAGTTATACACGTCCATTTAGTATATATGCTTCAATCTAGGTTCTTCCTCGAGGGGGTTTGGCAAATCCCATTGTTTGGGAAAATTTCGGACATTATTTTAGTTTTGTGCAATCTCCGGAATAGGATGACTTTATGTGGAGTAAAGAATTACCTCAACACATGTGCATTTATTGCTAATGTGTACACAGGTGGTGATACTATTGTGGGATACAAATGTTATGACTTCTTTCATGAGGAAAAATTGTTAAGATATTTCAGATTATTCAACCATGATTTGGATAGGATTTGCTCATTAGGGAGAATTGAGTCTCTAAGAGATCTAAACCATAGCATGTAGAATGAGGATGAGGATAGGGAAATTGAGGAAAATACAAAAAAATAAAATAAAAATAAACAATTACCATAGAACAAAGATTAATAATAAAAACACTTGTAAGATGGAACACAATGGACGTGATGAGTAAAAAAAACAATTATACTTGTTATTTAAGTTGATAGTACAAAGAAAAGAAAAGTGAAAGAATAAGAAAATACATTTTATTTTAGTTGATTTTGGGTGTGATGGGGTTTAGAGGTTAACAACCATGTCGTGGTGAGTTGTTTTAGATCAGTCAAACTTTGTCGTCGTCTGGAATTATGGTAGTGGGAGAGTTGTATTTTGATCTGGTGTAGCAATGCCAGGGTTGGTTTTCACCGCATCCCCTCCTTAACTTTGTTAAAGAACTACATAAAAACACAATAAAATAAAAAACTTAAACAAAAAAGGGAAAGAATCATGGTATAAGAGTGAACCTTGGCTAGTCTTCATTACTGGAACATCAACTGCTCATTGCACAGTTAATATAAACAAAGCTAGTTCAAATGCATTGTTGTAACCAATTAATGTCATTGCTCTTACTAGAAGATCTAAACACCACCTAGCTCACTACATCCTACAGTGTGATAGAAAACATGACAAACGTAAATGTATCCAACAATTAGAAATAAACAACAAAATTAATTTCTCTTTATATATTACATTGAAAGATTAAAAAATAGAAGTAGTTCATCTATTACACCTCAATTTTCCTTATATATTACATTGAAAGATTAAAAAAAGTGTTAAAGATGACATCTCATCATAATCCATTTGTATAATCATAGTAATAAAGATTTATACAAATATACACTTGGAAACAACATATCAACGGTTGTTTCAGAGCTCCATTGGCACAAAACAACCTAAAATCAATATTATACAAATATGCACTCAACTCAACCCATGTTCATTAGCACAAAACAACCTAAAACCAATATAACCTAAACCCTAAAATCCATATACCCTAAACACCTAATCAATTTACAACATTAAAATTCGCAAATTGCAACAGTACTCATGAATGTTTTAAAAAAAATATCAAACTTCATAAATGTTATTAAGAAATACAAAACTGAAATGTGCATACCTCGAGTTGGAAGGAAAAAAATCTACAAATCATCACTACATAAACATAAGGATTAAATTTGAGAGAGAACATATTTGTGTTTCAAATGATCAGGCCCAAAATCAAATTTCGAAACCTGATAAAAAATAAAGACCAAACCCAAATTGAACTGCGTGTATCTACATAAGCCTTCAAATCCGTACACGAAAAACCCTAAGAAAAAGAAATTAAAACTTCGTAGATTTACATAAGAAACTGCGTGGATCTACAAAAACAAATTGATTTCACCATAATAGTCAGATTTGGAAAAAAATCTATGTGTGTGTGTGTGTGTTTTGGTGTGTAAGATAAAGAGGGGAAAATATGAGACCACAATTACTTGAGGGAGGTAGCAACTACGGGAGAGTGGTGAGAGAGTGAGATGGTTTGCGGTGTGCGGTGAGGCTGAAAGAATGGGTTTTGGGGGGTGTATGGGCGAGTACAGCATTTGGGTGTGTGTTTACCATAATATCCTTGTGTTTGAATTAAAGTGAAAGAGACGGAATTAATTAATGAGAAGAAAATGTGGGTGAAATCAAAAATTGAAGGGGCAAAATAGGAAGTGCAAACAAAATTCATCTAGATGACATCATATTTTGATCTTATGACATACATAAGTTTTGTAACTTATTATATATATATATATATATATATATATATATATATATATATATATATATATATATATACACACACATTAATTGACTAACACGATAAATTTTAATGCCTGTATAATATTAACACAATAAATGTTACTGTTTCTAAAAATGGCACAGATATAAAACTATTTTAACACAGTAAATGTTACTGTTTGTGAAAATGTCTATTTCATTTTTAGGTGCATACATTATAGTTTATTTTTTTCACAAGAAAATATGACATTTTCATAAGAATTTGGAAAAATGTCATAGTTATAAAACTTTTTCATTTTTTGGCTTGTGGTGGGTAGAGCTTGCGTACATTGCCTCTTGCGCAAGCCTATAAAAATAAGAGAATATTGGATAAATGAGGTTTCGATCCACCGGATCTATGGTTTGGGGTGCCTTGGGGTGGAATTGTGTGTCACTAGCATGAACCTTTAAACATAAGAGACTATTGGATAAATAGGTGTTTGAGTGACTAAATGGGTTAAAGTAAAAATAGGTGTCTGTAGAAAGTTGGTGTGTGATAATTGATTAAATTCGCAAATTTCCAATTTATCCTTATTTAATTAGAGTCTATTTTAAATCAAATTAAATCATCCCCTAAACATGGAACTACGTGTCAATACAAATAAGATATAGCATGCGACACAATAATTCAGGAAAAATCCCCGAAAGGAAAACTTTTTTATTTCTAGAATTTTGACAAGTTTACAAGACCATTGACTTACATACAATCTTGATATCACCCACAAGAGTAACACATGGTGTCTTCGTCAAACCTTCAAAGTATCATCTAGAAATCAGCAGTGGTTCACACGCAACTATACCACAAGGATACGCAGTCATAAACTTCATAGAGACTCACTCCACAATAGCACACAACTCTCGGTTGTAGAGATATTCCCATAAAGGATGAACAATAGCAAAGTTTGTTATAGGTTCGAAAAAAGATTCACAAAAGTAATTGGAATTTTTGGTGTGAACCAACCATGAGTTTTAGGACTCAAAAAATACGAAGACTTAATGTATTTTGTCTCTAAAAAACATCTCTCAAAGTCTTGTTAAAATACACCACCGAAATAGATTTTTATAGAAAAATAAAAGATTTGAGGCGGTGGACAAAATTTGCGAAGGGAATTGATCCGGTACAAATTCGATCCATTTTCTTTTTTAAAAGGATCGATCCGGTTAGGAAATTTTGGCAAGAATATTTGCGAAGGGGATCGATCCGGTTCTGGACAAAAAAACTCTTTTATAAAAATGCCTCGGTTTATTAAAAACTTTTTAGAAAAATTTCCCAATACTAAAATGAAACTTTTAAGGAATTTAAAACTAAACTTTTACCAAAATAAATCTCGTCGAGGCTTTGTTGAAGATCCTTGATTATTCGGATCCGTTTTGACGTGAATGTGATCTTGAACTTCAATAACGGTGTTGAGGTATACAACATACTAAATGGTAATGGACAAAAATGTCCTTACAAATCTCCGCCTATGTATATACTGGTACAAAAATGAAAAAATATCTGAATTATCAACTAATGACCTACACAAAACTACCCTCCCATGAACCCTAAAGATGGAAAGATACAATGCGTAAGTCTTCATCGTTTGTTCTTCCAATCTTCAACAATAAAATCATAAAATCCCGAATATTTTCTCATTAGGGTGTGCAATCTAATAATCCTCAATCGATTTACCTACACACATGAGACAAAGAAATACCACGTGACGTATCGAGTTGAAATGAGATAAACAGAGATACCAATTTAATGAGAATCATAAGACAAATCCTAAATCTCCCCCATAGTTCAAACTCCTCCTTTTTTATTATATCCCCACATAGACAAAGGAGAAGAATAAATCAAATAAGGAAAATCGGGGTGTCACGATATTTAAAACAAGGCATCAATCAAATGGCAAATGTGCTCTTGCAAAGAGATGATCAAGAAAATCTTCACCAACTATTTTTTATTTCAAAAATTTTCATGTAAACATGTTACAAACACACACCATGAATTCACACTAAGATAACCAAGTAAGGTAAATGGTATGAATGGGTGTGAACAAATTCGATAGGAAATAAAACTCATTCCCATCATATGTGTATGATGCATATTGTATATTCCTAATGAATGAGCATCAAAATCGTCCTTAGGTGTAAAAAAGTTGAATTTAGGTGGCATCGTCTTAAATCAAAATCAACAAATCAAAGTCTACACGAATCAAAGTCTACACCAATAACGTCTAAAAACCTTTTAACGTTTTTTCAAGAATTTTTAAGGACGTGCAAAGCCATTTTAATTCTCCAACCGAACTCCCTCATATCTATATTCGTTTTGAGGTGATCTAAATTCTCAAACATTGGAGAATTGGAGAAAAATCTAAATGGCCCATTTTTGGCATAATATTCCTTTTTTATTGCCTAAAAAAATTTTGGGCTCTTTTAAATGTATTTGGACCCCGGATAATAAAATACCTCAATTTTTTAGGTCCAATTAAATGGATCCTTAATCGCAAAGGATAAATATGTACCTTTTGTAGCCCTTCACCATTTTTTTTTTAAATTCACACAAACTAACGAAAAATGGTTAAAACATGCACACCTTTTATTGTCTTTATTTATTGAATTTGGTTTGGTTTAATAGACAAAATTGAGATGAAAACATGCAACCAACATGTGATTTACAATAACAATAATCAAATAAATTCGTGCTCTTGTACATCAAAGGACAAAATGAGTCAATCATGTAGGTAATAACACTTAATTACATCTTAATGACTGCAAACATAATAAACACATGAATGGCATGACCTATTGCCTCAAAACACTATCAAAGAGTCATATGGATATGGAATGAATTTGTGACCTGGTCATTCTAAATGTTCATTCATATACGGTGCTAAACAAAATACAAAAAGCTTTTTGGATTTTTCAAAATATTTATCAAAATAAAATGTTTTTGTATCTTTCAAAATTTTGAAAAGCAAAAATTTGTACAAAAAATACATGTCACAACGCTAGAAACCATAAATATCATGAAACAAAAAAAAACTAGCGTATGACAAAAATGCGAACACAATCATCTATATGATATGGCAAGAGAAGAGTCATGTACAAGCAAACGAAAATCAATAAGTATACCATCTAGTGCCTCTAAAAGTGATTTCCTAACCCAAATAGATGTGAAATGACGTGTGGGGGCTTTGAAAACCATGGGAACACTAGACACAAACTGCCTATGACATTTTCGAAGATCAAAACAAAATCTCCTTAGGTGACCTTTCCTACCCCAATGTGAACATCTATAAAAAGGTTAAACGACACCTATAGGTTGACCTTTTATAATGTCCTTGGGAACGGTTGACCCTCTAAAATAAATAATGGTTTTGGCTTTAGGAAAGAAAGCATTAGAACATGACGAGCCATTACCAACACTATCAAACCTACTTGAATGATTTAAATGATTTTTGAAAAATCAGGATCATGCGATAAATTAGCATAACCTTCTCTGATACCAATTTGTAGAAAGTCAGTGTGTGATAATTGATTAAATTTGCAAATTTCCAATTTAACCTTATTTAATTAGAGTCTATTTTAAACCAAATCAAATTAGCCCCTAAACATGAAACTACATGTCAATACAAATAAGATATAGCATGCTGCACAATAATTCCGGAAAAATCCCCGAAGGGCAAAACCTTTTTATTTCTAGAACTTTGAGAAGTTTACAAGACCATTGACTTACATACAATCTTAATATCGCCCACAAGAGTAACGCACGGTGTCTTCGTCAAACCTTCAAAGCATCAGCTAGAAATTAGCAATGGTTCACACGCAGCTAAACCACAAGGACACGCAATCATAAACTTCATAGAGACTCACTCAGCAATAGTACACAACTCTCGATTGTAGCGATCTCCCCAAAAAGGATGAACAATAGTAAAGTTTGTTCTAGGGTTCCAAAAAACATTCACAAAAGTAAATGGGATTTTTGGTGTGAATCAAACATGAGTTTTAGAACTAAAAAATATGACGACTTAAAGTATTTTGTATCTCAAAAACGTCTCTCAAAGTCTTATAAAAATACAGTACCGAAAAAGCTTTTTATAGAAAAATAAAATATTTGAGGCGATGGACAAAATCTGTGAAGGAGAACGATCCGGTAATCGATCCGTTTTCTTTTTTAAAATGACCGATCTGGTTAGGAAATTTTGGCGGAAAAGTTTGCGAAGGGGATCGATCCGGTTTCTTTTTTAATAGGATCGATTCGGTTTTGAAAAAAAACATTCTTTTATAAAAAATGCCTCAGTTTATTAAAAACTTTTTAGAAAAATTTCCCAATACTAAAATGAAACTTTTAAGGAATTTTAAACTCAACTTTTACCAAAATAAATCTCGTCTAGGCTTTATTGAAGATCCTTAATTATTCGAATCCGTCTTGACGTGAATGTGAACTGAACTTCAATGACGGTGTACCGGTATACGACATACTAAATGGTAATGGAAAAAAATGTCCTTACAGTGTATTTTCTCTCTCTCTCTCTCTCTCTCTCTCTCTCTCTCTCTATATATATATATATATATATATATATATATATATATATATATATATATATGAGTTTATAGATTATTTGACTCATTTATTTAAATAGTAAATTTTACTATCTATTTAATATTAACACAAAAAATGTCGATCGTTTGTGAAAATGTCATAGATATAAAACTATTTCATTTTCTAGTGCATACATTAAAGTTTACTCTATGTGTAATTTTTTTTCTTTGAAATTTTATAGGCTTCATGGGTATTATTTGATAGATCTCGACGAGGAGATTTCAAAAATAGTAATTTTGCGACAAATGAATTTGTCAATAAAAAATTATGATCATTTAAAAAATTTAAAAAGAAGTTCAACCACTTATTTAACTTTCCCAAGAAAGTTGTAGAACCTATATATAAAGAAAAAATATGGTGAAAATAGAATGAGTAAAATAATATTTAATACGACCCATAGGGAAAGCTCCGTTGATAAAGTGGGGAAGGATTCCATATATCACTAAATATATAATCCAAAACACATGGACTCGTGTGAGAGGAGCGAGGAAATGTCAATCGAGAATATTTCCCTAACTGCACACTATGCAAAGACTTCGATAAGTAGAAGACAAGCATGAAAATATATTACTGGTGCTGATTTGACAAACAATAAGAAGAAGTAGATGACCAAGATGATGATGCCAACACTCAGTTGATGAACGTTGGCATATGCACGACAAGATGGAAGGGAGTAACTGGACTGCAAGGAGTATAGACCGCCTTTACTCGGACTGGAGAGGAGGACATTCTGTGTGGCCTGATCCTTTACAACAAAATAGGAAAGGTGAAAGTAAAAAAAAAATACATTATTATCAGTTACAAATTTTTGAACAGACAAAAATGGTTTAGTAATGGAAGGTACATGTAGAACATTATATAAATGAATTTATGTATGGAAGTGTGAAGTAAATAAGAACCGGTGTGATAGATATGTGAACTCTTACCATTGTCAACGTGAAGTTGGTCAGAACCATGATATTCGGAAAGGATAGTGAGAGAGGCAAGGTCAGGCGTGATATGATCCATAGCACCGGTGTTGTGAAACCATGTCTTAAGAAGGTGACTATAAGGGTAGGGAGAGGAAGGTGGGTGTGTAGGAGTGTACATCGTGACATGGTCGAAGGGGTTTCCAAGATATGCATAACGTTGGCAACATGTAGCAGTGGTGTGATTATTGACATTACAAATTTCACAACGCTAATGGGTATCACCAGGCAGAGAGAAAGAGAAACTAAACTGAATCGCATTGAATATTATTTCAATTTTACACTATAGAATTAGGTATAAGTCAATATATATGCTTGAAACTCATAACAACTCTAAACAGAATTAGTTATCACATCTGGACTATAACAAACTCTTAATAATAATCATTAACTAACTTGGCACATCAGCACATACTAAACTAATTTTGTATTACTCCCCCTCAAGCTGGACGAAGGATACTCTACAGAGAGCTTGGAGCAAAGATACCAGACCCGTGAAAGTGGTAGTGCCTTAGTAAAAATTTCTCCTATTTGTTCTTTTATAGGAATATATCTAATATCAACTTGCTTATTCTTAACCTTTTCTCGAACAAAATGTACATCAATTTCGATGTGCTTAGTCCTAACATGAAAAATAGGATTAGAGGAAAGTGAACTTTCACCGGTACTATCACACCAGATAATGGGAGGCTTCTCAATGAATACACCAAGCTTTGTAAAAAGAGCTTGTCACCATAGCAATTCAGCTGTACCTAAAGACAAGGCTCGATACTTAGCTTCATCAGAACTCTTTGCTACAACATGTTGTTTCTTAGATGACCAATTAACCAGATTACCACCAAGGAACACACAATAGCCACTTGTATACCTACGATCCTCCAAGGTAACACTCCAAAATAAGACGCTGAGCTGGTTTGAACTGAAGACCAATATCTAATATGCCTTTTGAGTATCAAAGAAGTCTTTTGCAGGTAGCCTAGTGCTTTTCAGTCAGACTTTGAAAATATTGACTAAGTTTATTGACAGTATATGAAATGTCAGGTCTGGTCATAGTCAAATATTACAAAGCACCTATAGTGCTTCGATACAATTTGGGCTGAGAGAAAAGAGTATCAGAAGAAGTAAAATTCATAGTAGAATGTTTATCTCCTGGACACATTGGTGTAGAACTTAGTTTTGACTCTGCCATATTAGTTTTTACTAGAAGATCATGAAAATACTTTCTTTATGTCAAAAGAAGACCTGTAGAGTTTGTAGAAGCTTCAAAACCAAGAAAGTAATTGATTGACCCTAAGGTTGTAAGAGCACATTGCCTTTGTAAATCAACAATGACAGTATGCACCAAACTAGAATCTTCTCCTGTAAAGAGTATATCATCTACATAAACTAAAAGAAAAATCATTTTTTCAAGCTTCTATGTGAAGAAAAGAGAAGAATCTGAAGTGGAACTAATAAAACCCCAAGTGCAAAGAGAAGCTTTCAATTTGGCAAACCAGGCTCGTGGAGCTTATTTAATCCCATAAAGAGCCTTCTGTAATTTTCACACATGATGAGGTTTGGCTGGATCCTCAAAACCATGAGGTTGTACCATGTACACGGTCTCTTGAAGATCCCCATTCAAAAAATCATTATTGATATCGATTTTTTGAATGTCCCAATTATAAGTAGCAACCAAACTGCGAATAACTCTAATAGTAGCAGGCTTGATAATAGGACTGAAAGTGTCAAACTAATTAATTCCAGCTTGTTGTTGAAACCTTTTAGCAACCAATCGAGCCTTATATTTATCCAACGTACCATCGACTTTGAGATTAACCCTGAATACCCACTTGTTATGAACCAGTTGCATTTGATCAGAATAGGGAACTAAAGTCCAGGTATGATTATCCATAAGAGCATTGCATTCATTATCTATAGCAAGTTTCCAATTAGCATTTCATACAGCTTTATCAACTGTTGTTGGTTAAGAAATATCATCATTTATTGGCTTTTTTGCAGAATAAAGTTTTGGTCTAAAAATGCCTGCTTTAGCTCTAGTAGTCATGGGATGAGAAAATATACCTGGTAAGCAAAAGGTAGAAGAAGAAGAAGTAGTAGATGAAGGAGAAATGCTAGAGGAGTGAGCTAAACCAGTAGAAAAAGACTCTAAAATAGAAGGACATGGATCATGAGTGATATGAGTAGGAGGCAGAGTGGCTGGAAGAGGAAAAAGAGTTGTGACAGTAGGTGATTGAATACTGAAAGTGGAAAATAATGACATATAAGGAAATTTAGATTCATCAAATTCAATAGTACGAGCAATGTACAATCTTGCAGATGGATGCAAACACCTATATACTTTATGATAGGGGTTGTATCCTAGAAATTAACACTTACATGTTCAAAATTGAAACTTATGTCTGTTATAAGGGAGAAGATAAGGATAACAAGAGCACCCAAATACTCTAAAAAAGGAATAATATGGTTTTGGTCCAAAAAGTACCTGAAAAGAACTATAATTATTAATCACAGGTGTAGGCAACCTATTGATGATATACACAGTAGATATAAAAGAGTCCCACCAAAATTTGAGGGGAGTTTGAGCCTGAGCAAGTAAAGTGAGGCCTAACTCAACAATATGAAGAGGTTTTCATTCAACTTTACCATTTTGCTGATGCACATGGGACAACGATGCCTAAACACAATGCCTAACTTAGCAAAAATAGGTAAAAGGGTTCTATATTCTCTCCCCCCCCCCCCCCCCCCCCAATTAGTTTGTAAGAATTTCATCTTAGTACTAAAGTTCCTTTCAACATATGCATTAAAACTATTAAACACCATAAAAGCTTCAGACTTGGTTTTTAAGGGATAAATACAAGTGACGCGACTAAAATCATCCGCAAAATGTAAGTAATATCTATAACCATTTGCAGAAACATAAGGAGATGGTCCCCACACATCTGAGTGAACAATTTCCAAGGGATGAGTAGTTTTGTGTAAATAAGGAGGAAAAGAATTCTGATATAACTTGCCGATTTTGCAGGCAGAACAAAAAGTCATTTTATTTATATCACAAGGCACTTGTACAGACTCTAAAATGGTTTGAAGTACATGAGTATTTGGATGACCAAATCGTTGGTGCCACAAGTTCATAGAAACAGACTTGGAAACATAAACAGTATGTCCAACAAAAGTGTTAGACACACTTTTATTACAAATAAAGGTAGCAAGAAGTGGAAAATTGGACACCAGATGAGACTGAAGTGACCGACTGAGAGAAGAGTTGAGCTTGTATAGCCCATCTTTGAGCTTTCCCTCCAAAAGAACTTTTTTCATGCTCATATCCTTGATCAGACAATTATGAGCAGAAAATTCAATAAGAACATGATTATCTTTAGTAAACTAAGAAATACTAAGCAGATATTTAGTAATGGCTGGAACATGAAGAATGTTTTTGAGTTGTAAGGACTTAAAAGAGGAAGGTATATAATCATAGCCAACATATGAGATTGGAAGTTTAGAACCATTACTAACAACAAGTTTTTATTTGCCATTGTAATCAAAATGAATTTCCAAATTATTCAAGTCAGTTGTGATGTGGTTGGTGGTTCCACTATCCATGTACTAAGCTGAATTAGTTACAGTATCAGTTGTTGCAACACATGCTTGAGTAGAATGAGCCACATGAGCTTGTGGTGTGAAAGAGGAACCATGCTGATCAGAAGAATTGGAAACACCTTGAAAAATGATATCAAATATATGATAACACTTCACAGCAAGATGACCAACTTTACCACATAGCTGAAAAATTGTTTTCTTGCCTCTGCCATAACCATGACCTTGACCATAATTAGTAGGACCACGACCTCTACCTCTTGAATAATTTCCATGACCACCATTGAAATTGTTTGGTTGCCTAAAATCAGCATTAGTAGTTGGTGGAATAGAAAACTCTAAAGGAATTGAAGCAGTTTGATGCTCAATTCTCATTTCTTGAGTCTGTAACAAAAACTGAACTTCCTCCAGAGTAAAAGCTTAACTTCGAGTATTAAGATTAACAACAACTTATTCACATTCATAAACAAGACCAACAAGAATATAAAACACCAATTCATCATCAGATATAGACTGACCAAGTGAATTCAAATTGTCGGCCAACATCTTTATTTATAGCATATATTCTTCAACGCTAAGTGAGCCTTTCTTAGTGGTTTGAAGCATGGAGCGCAATTGCAGAACCCTAGCTTTAGAGGTAGTATGAAATAAGTGTTCCAGAGTATACCAAACATCTGAATCATGAACAGATCAATTTATATGTCCAAGCATGGACTCTGAAATGGAAGAGAAAAGCCAACTCATAAGGAGTTGATCATGACAAATCCAAAGAGTGTAATCTAGATTTGGAACTTGAATCATAGTAGCTGAATCTATAGAACTTAGAAAAGAGACTAATTGATATGGAATTGGAGTTGATCCAAGAAGAAATCCATCAAGATTGTAAACCTAACAGTTGAAAGAATTAAGGAATGCTAATATTGACAGTTTTTACGATCAAGTTTCAGACTAAGTATTGCAAGACTAGTAGCAAGGCAAAAGTTTGAGAATATGAATAAGTGGAGGGTGATGACCGCTGTAGAAGGGTGTCTACCTAAAAAAAAATACTTTTTTGGAGATATCGAGAGGACCCCACCTAGGTCACTGCAGAAGTCAAAGTTGAGAAGGGCCACTGCAAGGGTCACTGCAGAAATGACATTCGAGAAGTGCCCCGCAAGGGACACTACAGAAATGACATATGCGAAGTGAAAAAATAACATTTAAAGAAGTACCCTGCAAGGTCCACTGCAGAAGTCCAAGATTGAGAAGGGCCACCGCAAGGGTAACTGCATAAATGACATTCGAGAAGTGCCCCGTAAGGGTCACTGTAGAAGTCCAAGTAGAGAAGGGCCATCACAAGGGTCACTATGGAAATGACATTTGAAGAAGTGCCCCGCAAGGGACACTGCAGAAGTCTAAGGTTGAGAAGGGCCACTGCATAAATGACATTCAAAAAGTGCCCCTCAAAGGCCACTGTATAAATGACATTTGAGAAGTGCCCTGCAAGGGCCACTGCAGAAGTCCAAGTTGAGAAGGGTCGCTGCAAGGGTCACTCTAGAAATGACATTTGAAGAAGTTCCTTGCAAGGGACACTGTAGAAGTTCAAGATTGAGAAGGGCCCCCGCAAGGGTCACTACAGAAATGACATTCGAGAAGTGCCCCGTAAGGGCCACTAGAGAAGTCCAAGTTGAGAAGGGCTACCGCAAAGGTCACTGCAGAAATGAAATTTGAAGAAGTGCCTGCAATGGACACTGCAGAAGTCCAAATTGAGAAGGACCACCGCAAGGGTCCCTGTAGAAACTCAAGCTAAGAAGAGTCACCGCAAGGGTCCATGCAGAAGACCAAGTTGAGAGGGACTCTACAAGGGTCCCCGCATAAATGACATTTGAGAAGGAACCCCCCAAGGCTTCTTCAACAGCAAAAATGATGTTTCAGAGGGAACCCCCCACTAGAGTTCCTCAATAGTAAAAACTTACATGGGAGGAGGGACCCGTAAGGTCCTTCCCCCCCAGCTTCTAGAAAACCAAGTTAGGATGATGGGGTATCTACCATAAGTAACCCCTCATCATGAAAAAGAACTAATTACTAACACTTATTTTCTTGTATAGGTTGCCGAGTTGAGAAAATAGGGCTTAAGTAGGCCAGTGGGGATATTCTGGGAGTTTTGGGTTAGCGACTGAGGGACAAGGTATGTTGAGAAAACTCAATCACTTAGAAATATATGATTGAAAGAATACTAGTAGGAAGACCCAGAAGTCACTCAAGACTACACACACTTCACACTTGGTCACAAGTGAAGTGAGCAGCCAAAGAGATGATTTCTCACAAGGAATAAACTCTTTACAAAAATGACTTTTTAGAAGAGTGGGTCGTCGAGGTCCCTCTCAAGAAAAATAATGATTTTAGAAGAGAGGGGTCCTTAAGGCCTCCTCTCTCAAGATCTACAAAGATTGCACCACAAGTTACCGTTTCAAAAGATATTAACCAAATCAGATATCTTGTCTTCATCGGGAAAATATTTTCTTTTTGGCTTTAGTTGGCGCCAGGTGGTGCCTGCAGGAGGGGACAGGCAGAGCTGCCTATAGGTAGGGACACATGGTACACTTCATACATTGTCCTCCACCAACCCTCTCAATTTTGGCACCCAAAAGTGCCAACTCAGTCCTAGTGCCCAAGTATAAATAGACCTCTATGCAAGGTCAAAAGAGACACAATTTGAAATTGCCCTGTTACTCTGCCAAAACCACACTAAACCTACCTAGTATTCTCTCCGTGCTCATTCGCTTAGTGCTTAGTGCCTTGTTCTTTCACCCCCCACTGACAGCCATCATTCTCAGGTGTTTCTCTTGAGAAAATTACTATTTTTGCTGTGAAAGTTCATCTTCTTGTAGGGAGTGAGTTGAAGCTTGAGTTCCATTGTTACCAAAAGGAGAAGGTTTCTTGAGAAGTTGCACCAGAAGACCTTGAAGACCTTGCATTCAGTGTCCATTGGAGTGGGTCACGCCTCACCTTTTCCAGATATTCATAGACCCCAGTCTCACTACCCTCCTATAACTGCCATTGATGGCTTTGAAAAAAGCTTTTGAGAGTTTTAGCTCGGATACCAAGGCAGAGAGAAAGAGAAAGTTAAACTTAGAGAGAAAATTGAAAAACTGAATCGTATTGATTATTATTTCAATCTTACACTATAGAATTAAGTATGAGTAAATATATATACTTGAGACTTATAACAACTCTAAACAGAATTAGTTAGCATAGCTGGACTATTTCAAACTTTTATTAATAATCATTAACTAATTTGACACATCAACACAGACTAAACTAATTATGTATTATCACCAAACGAGTGGTTTGAAGTCCAATGGGTGTTTATAGTGGGGAGAAGCGTATAATCAAGTTTTTTGGCCACGACCATGACTAAAGTAGGCAACCCCGCGGTGAGAGAGATGGGTAGAGTTAGGTGAGTCAGTGGAGGTGGAGTTAAGGGAGAGGGATAAGAAGGTGTCGATATGTAAAAACTCATAACTGAGTAAGAGAGCATGATGGTTATAAAATGAGACAGGATCGAGATGAGCGGTGAGAGTAATACCAAATCCTTAAATTTTGAGTTCAAGGGTTTGAAGATATATAATATAATTGGAGGGGGGAGAGGGAGACCGACACTTGAAAGTTCTTCTGTTAGGAGTTTGGCTTAATGGAAGAGATGGGAGACTCTTTTATCATTGTGAGAAAGACTTTGGAGATTCATATGAAGATTAAAAATATGGGTATTGGATAGGTAAGTAAGGGGAGTGGCTAATATGGTCCATACATCATGACAAGAGGTATCACCCACAACAAGTGGGAAAACATTAACACGGAACATATGAGTAGGATAAGTGTTTATCTTATTTTTTCCATAAGTCATGGGTCGGATTTAGTTATAGTTTTGGTTGTCCTTCAATGAAGATGGTGACTATAGGATGTGGTAAGGTTCCATCAATGAAGCCCATCAGACTTTTTCCATTTCTGGAAAGGAATTAATTGGGTTTTCCAGAAAAGATAGTTAGCAGAGGCGAGTTTGATGTTGAGAAATTGATTATCATTAGTGAGAGGAGATAAGGTTGTAGGATTATGGTTGATGTTAGTTTTAATAGAGGTTGTGATGAGAGGCATGGGAAGATCAGTTTCCATGATAATCACGGGAACAAAAACTATATGTAGCACTGATACCAACACAATAGAAAGTAATTAGTTTATTGAATGGGTTTTTCTCTTCACCTTGGACTATTATAATGTGATTTATTTATACAACTATCAAAAAGGTTTAATAAGAATAGATAACTATATATATGGTGGAGATAAACATGTTCTGGAGTCATAACTGTAAGGGACTTTTGATTTCCTTATCTGTATGGAGTGTTATTATAGTGATATGATTTTATATTTCCTATAAATTAAATTGTACATTATTTAAGATAAAGGTTTATTGCAACTACTGACCTGAAAGTGAAGAGAGCTGGAAGAGGTAACATTTCTGTTGATGTAAAGACTAGATTTGATCTAATTAATTAATCACAGATAAATATGAGTAAAGAAATAAAACAATAGATTTTTAAAGTGGTTCAGCCTTAAAGAAAATGGGCTATGTCCACTGTTTTGTAATATTGGGTGTCTTTCCTTGATCTCAATTATGTTTTCTTAGTTCGCTTGCCCTGCCATGAGGGTATTACAATATATTTATAGCCTTTGCTCTATCAATGTGAATAGATAGTATTCCTTTATCGAATAGGCGTATAGATCTGTACATGGTAAGGAATGACTGTAATACAATAAACATTGAATCTGTCTAATCGTTTGCCCTTCCTAATAAGTTTCTCGGTACGTTGAGTATCTCGGTATGCTTAGTAGCTCCGTACTTGAACTTGTTCCATACTGGAAGATGCGTGTCTTCATAGGATTGGTCCATGTCAGCAGGCTAATTTTTGTATCAACAGAAGCCCCCAATGTTTTACAGTTGAGGTTAGATGTGAGAGTGTGGAATATTTTACCCAAAAAGTTATTCGGGCACCTTTCCCATGTCTTGATTAATTGTAAACCTTCAACACTTATAAAATTTCTCCACTTTACGTAACAGTTTTGAGTGAGAAATGGAAAATTTGTAAATATTTTAACTTTCTGCTGAACGCTTGGGTATTTGTGTCTTTTTTCCTTTGATTAGCCGTCGAGAATGCAACCGTCGTCATTTTTTATCATTACTTTTCTTATTTTCCGAGTTGGCATAGATAAAGGTAGCAAAATCCGATTGTCTTCTACCTTTTGCCATCTTTTTTCCAAAGTCCTTGTTTTTCTTGTATTGCTTCTTACGAATGTTCCTTCTGTCATCTTCCTTAGATGATTCCTTTATCTTCTGTAAGAATTTCTTCCTTCCTTCTTCTTTCTTTGCTTTAGTCATCATAGTTTACCTTATCGAGTCATTAGATAAATTTAGAGATGATTTTGAGATTTCTTCTTGGGTTGATTTAAAAGAACCTGCTTGTACTTTTGATTTATTTTCTTTAGCTGAGGGACATTGCTTTCCCTCTATTTTTGTAGCAGAATGCATTTTTTCTTTCCCACCTAATCCCCTGTGTTTGGAAATTTACCAATATTTTGATATTGTACCTGCAAAGGTAGTTCCAAATACATGTAGGGTAGTTAATGGTGTATATAGGCTAAATTAAATACATGAAACTCATCTAGGGATTCCTGAGATTATGTTTTGTTATAAATGGGTCACCGCTGACACCACCTTTTTTATTTAGAAACTAGGCTTTATAACAGAGCCTTCGTGTTCAATCTCCCTGATTCTAATAGGGATTATTTTGAACATGGGGTTGTGATGAAAAATTGGCAACACCCCCATTGAATGGAAATGAAGTGTACTAAGGTCCCAGATGTCCACCTTATGGCAATGGGATAGTTTGTTCTTTATTTTTAAAACTAGCTCTATTGTCGTTTGATAAAATGTTTCATTGACTTTTTCTTTCTTCATTTTTAATTTGCAGTTGATAGTAAAATAAACCCCTTAAAAGAGAGTGATATTAAATTAAAATATTTGAAGTTAATCTAGGGTTTGCATCAATCAGTTGCTAGGGAGAACATGAGATCCGCTTTCTATTTGATGAAATATAGGAACATCACTTCCTCTTTTATTGCTCGGCCTACTGCTCCTCCTTCTTTGGTGATTGATCTTGAGCAAGATCCAGTATCTTCTTCAGTTATTGGAGAATATTCTCCTAATTTGAGTACTGCCATTGCTGATCTGATGACGAAGAAGAGGAAAATACCTGATCCCTTTGCCAAGATTGTCCCTGGTGCTGATAGGGGGAAAAAGAAAGCAAAAAAGATGTCCCAGTTGAAGGGACAAAGAAAAAGTATGCTTCTCCATCTGGGGGGAAATTACACCTATTAAGGAGGTTACCAATAATCCCCCTGCTATTCAAAAAGAGGCATCACCTTTTATTGAAGAGGTTTCACCTTTGAGAAGATTGAGAAGGGGTCTTGCTGAAAAGACCATTGATGTTGCTACTCAACCTATTAGGGTTTAATTACCTTCCTTAAGTGCTGGTCCTCCAACATTCATTACTCGTGGTTTGGACAGGAAATTAATCTGGTCTGTAACTTTTCCTGATCACAGAGCTGCTGAGACTTCTACTCCTCAAGGAAAAATCTCTGATTTGGCAGCCAAACACCTTGTATCAGTAAGTGTTATTATACCTTATCATTTCAGTTTTTCTTTCAATTTTCATATACTAACTTGAGTTTCTCTTTATCTTGTAGTTTTTGGTGTAGTTCAATAATATCTTGGAAAAGGATGAAGCTATCAAAGCTTCTTCCTCTTCCGGTGAAGTAGAAGAATCCCTTATTGGGTTAGAAAAATATTTGGAGGACTCCCGACAAAAATATGAAGATGACAAAACTTCATGGGAGAACAAACTCAAGGAGGTATAACTAGCTCGACAAAAAGTTGTGGATTCTGCAAGGGAGGCAGAGGAGAAACTAAAGATCGCCATTACCAGCAACGATAAAGCTAAAGGTATTTTTAAAGAGGCTGAAAAGCATAAGAAAGATCTTGAATAAAAGGTAAAATTTGTTGAAGATCTACTTAGGGAGAATGCTTACATGGAGAGGACGAAGAGGAGGTCTGCTGTAAAGAAGGCCTTTAACTTTGGTTGGGACAAAGGATGTAATAAGGATTTAACTGTTGCCTCTGCTCAAATTGAGTATGCAAGTTTGAAATTCTTCAAGGATGGATGGGTTGCAGTGTTGAAAGAGTTAAATGTTACTGAAGATAATGAATTATTTGAGAAACATATTCATGGCCCTCCTCCTACCATTAGAGAAGAAAAAGAATATGAAGCTAGATCTGATGAATCTTCATTGATGGTGGTGGAATAAACACAAGCTACCACTATCCCTCGGTATTTAGAGCAATCCCAGAGGACAATGACTTCCTCAGAACAACGTCAGCTGCCTTCCGAGAAACTTCAATAACCAACTGCTTCAAAATCAGTTGAGGATGTAGTGGGGGATAAGGAGAAGGTGTAAAGTTGTTCGATAGTTTTTTTCTTTCCTTTGTTTTTCCTTTGTTTTGTGCCTCTGGTTGTATTCTCATCTATTATGATCAATAAAATTGACTTGTTACTTATCTGAATTTCTCATATACTATTCAATATAGCTGTGTTGTTGTTGATCTGTTTTTACTTTTCCTTATAAATTTATTGCCAAGATGGAACTATTATCAACTCATGATACGGAGTTGATGAAGAAATGTACAGATTACTTCAAAGTTGGTCATGAAGATTTTACTGAAGCAAAAATAATTGACATTCTTAGTCCTAATGCCTCTGAATGAGCAATTGAGGCTTACCAGTATTTGAAATTCTTACTTGATCGTGCATTAGCGAATAACGTAGCTTACTCCGAAATGATTGAAGATCTTCAAGGAATGATTGAAGAACTTCAAATCCAATACAAGGAAGCCACTTCCCTTCTTCACGAAGGTCATAAGAAGAAGTATCAACAGTTGAGTGCTGATCGGGGTTATCAAAAATTTATTTCTGCCTATAATAAAAGAGAGAGTGTGCTGAAATTTGAGTGTGAGGAGCATAGAAACTTTGCCAAACTGATGGAAGAGGAAAATAACACTCTAAGAGAAGAATTGAGACAACTAAAATTTGCTTCTTCCTATGGAGCTATAGTCCCGGTTAATGATGAAGCTATTTCCTTTTTGGAGATTAAAAATGCTTTATTAAGAGAAGAATTGGAAACTTTGAAAAGAGCTAGACATGCATCCACTTCTCGAGATAGAACAATAGTTGGTTGGAGTAGCATTGAAGAGACTAGAACTCAGCACGTCTTAGAAAATCAAGCTGCTCAACTGAAGGGAAAAAATCAAGCTCTAGAGAAGATGTCCTAGAAGATACAAACCCGTACAGAGCAATTATCCAATCAGAGTTATTCGTTGGAAAATAAAAAAGTGTGCTAAAAAACTACATTAATATGTTAAATGACTAACTTATCAATTTCACAAGCAACCCAGAGAGTTATGGATGTAAGGATACAATGAAGCTTTATATCATCTTGATTCCAGATTCAAACAATCAAATAATGAAATGTACAAACAGGGATGGCTAAATTCTTTAATCGTAAGGAAATTTGAGCAAAGAACGGAACTGTGGGGTTGGTACAACCCTGGACTACTTGATCTGCCAATACCACCATTACAGCTAGATATTAGCTGGATTCCAGTTATCTCCATTACTCACGGTTTGATATCAAAATACCTTGGTGATTACAGTCTTCATGAAGAATTTAAAATATCCCGACCTCCTCATTTTCTAGGCCGATCAAGTTCGAGCAACATTAGAATGATTCAGGACTTAAATTTTATCAATTCTTCCTATTCTTTAGATGACCCTCCAGCTGGAATAGATCCTGTATCAAAATATGAATGAAAGAAACCAATATAATAGGTTATTTATATTTTGTTAATAATTGTTATTATAAGTGAAGAAAATCATATTCTTGTAATTTTCTTTCCTTGGAAATAAAATAATTGCATTTTATTTTGTCAATCTTTGTTCATAACATGAGATCAACGATATAGTATTGTACTTATAATAATAATGGGTTACTTTTCAGTTATTGAATATAGATATTTGAATGGACATTTTACCCTTTTTTTGATTTGAGAGCATGAATGGATGTATTGTCCACAATCATATCAATGTTCGTAGCGGGTAATCATCCTTTGGAGAGGCTATATTCAAGTCTCAGTAGTTGACACACATGTAGACCTTTCTTCTTAATTTTGGCACAAGTTCGATATTGGTTAGCCATGTAGGATATTCGATCACACAAATAAGCCCACATTCATTTGCTTGACTACTTCTTCTTTTACTTTGAGTGACCATTCGATGCAGAGTTTTCAGAGCTTCTGTTTGACTCGTTTACACTCCACGAGCATTCGAATCTCATGTTGTGCTATCTCGAGGTCAATGCTGGGCATATCATCGTAAGACCATCCAAAGACATCCACGAACTCCTTCAATATCTCTTTGAGTTGCGTGCCCTCGTGCTCATTAAGAGTGGCCCTTATCCTAATCTAGCTCATTTATCTACTAGAACCGAGATTAATAACAACAATTTCATCTTCATTAACTTGAACACTGTTATGTTGTTTGTTATTAACCTTATTTAGATCAGTTAAGAATTATTCATTTGTAAAGTCATTATCATTAAGAGTTTGATTAGAATCAAGACAACTGATGTGAGGCACAACAAGATACTCAAAATCTTTATTTATTTTCTTTATAGGATAAATAACATTGAGAACCTCATCAAAGGAGGTCTCAATTACATCAGAGTGAGAGGAAAAAACTACAAGGTAAAGGGGATAAACACTAGGCTTAGGTTGAGTATGGCATAGTTGCAGCATGTCGGTTGAGGAGAGGTATATCAGCATCTTTGATGACGTAAGATGGATCAGATGATGTAGTCCCTGAGTGGATCATGCAAAGTTCCAGCCCTAGTATTTGCAAGTTGAAAGAGTCCTCGAAGTCACTGTCCGTAAAATCCCTATTATCAGCTATGGTCTCTTTAGTGAGTGGTTGTACATAGTGTTGGAAACTCTCAGCCCCCGAGTAGCTGTCTTGAAAGCAATCTCCATTCCTAGTTTTATCTTCTCGTCTATAGGGTCATACCAAGGTTCAGGGAAGCTGTAGAAGGGGAAATCTTCACCCTCTCTGATAGATCTTCCATTTAGGGAATCTCCCAAGATAGTTCTGGTGCATTCTAACTTTCTCTTCAGTTGAGGCTAACGGGTCAATCTGAGTTCTTCTGATGGTTGATAGCCCAAGCCATAGGGAGGTAAGTCCTCTTTCAATACAATAGGTTCAGTTATCCCGTGTTGTCTTTTCCCTAGCCCCTAGTTTGGGCATTAAGTGTATATATTTGAACATTTAGATTAAATTGACATTTCCATGAGGATCATATTCTCGAAAACCCTGTCTTTGAAGTCGTCCCATACTGGGAGTAGTAGTGGTTTGACCTGGAAGCCTAATAACAACATATTGTTAACCCCATATTGTATTTTGAGTATTGAATTACTGGTTCTTGCATTCTCAGTGTTGTCACTGTCTCCCAAGATGGTTATAACTTATCTATTGGCAAAGAATTTCAATTTAAGGGAAGAAGGCACCCCTTTGATGCTGTGGAGCCATGGTCGTCTGAGCAGAAGATTGAAATAGCTAGGATGTCGATGACTTGTAATTCAACAACAGGATTTATAGGACCAGCCCTTATTGCAAGCTTGATAGATCCCATTACTTCTCGATGGGTGTTGTCATAGGCACACAAGGCAGAAGAGGTTGGAGCAAGGTCACTCACTTTTAATCCTAGGAAATTGAGGGTTCTTAATAGGAAAATATTCAGAGTTGATCTGTGGTTAACGAGGGAGAGGGGGACAGTTTTCCCCATGACTTCGACAAAGATATTAAGAGCATGGTAGGGATCTCCTCTTCGAAAAAGGAGAGCATTCGTGTAGGGGTCAAAGATCCAGCTAGGTTCACTACTTCTTCTGGTGTGGTTGAGGGAGAAATTGTGGGTCCTGTGAGTAGCCTGATTAGGTCATTTCGGTGAAGTTGGGATGATATAAAAAGTCCCTATAGAGTGATGTTATCTAGGGTCTTCTTCAGTTGATCAAGAACCTTGCTTTCTTCAAAAGTCATTTCGAACATAGGGAGGTTCTCAACGCCTTTCCCTTTATCGCTTGCTGATGGTTATAAGCTTAAATTCTAATAATGTCTCCCCGATCTAGTCATGTGGTTCAAGGAAGAGGGGAAAATAGAAACCCTGTTTCTTCATCAATATCGGGTTATTCAGCTACCTGTTTGGTCTCTCCTAGCAGCTCCTTGAATGATATCATTCCACATAGGTTGGCTATCAGACTAGTCTTTCTTGAATCTCGTTGTTCATATGAATGTTCAGAATCATCTCCCCATCAGTTGGAAATGATGTTGTCTTTCCATAAAAGGTCCATACACTCTACAACTTCTATGGGCTCTTCGTATAATTCCTCCCATTAGACAGGGAAATGCAAGACTGGGATGACTAGGTGCCCTTGTAATTTTGAAGCGTAGAGCGGCTCGAATATAATACAAATATCACCAGTCTATTGAAATAAATCTTCCATGATCTGGATCAGGTCATCCAGACTAACTTCATCGGTTGGCACTACCCAATTATCTGACCCTCGGGCCCATTTTCGATCTTCTAAGAACATCCCGCTAATTCTTTTACAGTCGATGGTCATCTGGGAGGGAAATTTCAGTCCAAACTCTAGGAGTTGGTTCAGCACTCCTAATAATTCAATGTCTTTACCTCTAGAACCGATACGAACAACGATGCATGCTATGGTGAGGAGTGATAAGGTTTGATCGACAAGGCTGGAAGGGTGTAAGAGGAAATATGGGCATATTTGGAGAGGTTTAGGAGAGTATATGGGTATGACTGGTGATTTACTTGGCCTGATTTGGATAGATGGGTCGAGTTCTGAGTCTTCTTCTAGGAAAATGGTGTTTGTATGATTTGGGAGTGGATTATGGGTAGTGTTTGGTTTAGGATTAGCTGGTGGGGAGATGATACCTCAGTCAATTAGGCTTTGGATTATGTTTCAGAGATGGAAACATTGGTCGGTGGTATGGCCAGCTGTTTGGTGATAGTCACAATGGGCATCAGGTTTGAAGTTTTTCGGAAGTGGATTTGGTAATGGACCAGGGTCCAAGGGTTTGATTAGGTTTCGGTTCAAGAGACCCTGGTAGACTTTGGAGAGAGGAGCATAAACCTTGGAATGTTTCTTTCGGATTTGGTTTAGGCAATTTTCTAGTGCCTATGAAGCGGCAGGCCGAGAGATGTTATTGATAGTAGAAACTATGGTACTAGCAAGATTTTCAAACTTCCTAGGATCAAACTGTCTAGAGATTTTCTCCGATTCAACTTTTGTCTTGATATGACCTTCTTCGATCTCTACTCTTGCTTCTCGGAGGGCTCAAAAGTGAGGGTAATACTGTCCTCCCATTGTTGCTCGGACATGAGGTAGGAAGTTCTTCTTCACAATACTGACTTGTTCTTCTTCGGAGGGCCGATTGGTCATGGTAGCTATTTTTTCCCTCCATCATAATATGATGTTGCTGAATGATTCCCCATGATTTTATTTAAGTAGCTATAAGTCACGATGGTTAACCTCTAGCTCCTCGTTGTATTTATACTGTGACATGAACTCACGGACAACGTCTTCCCAATTATGGATTCTAGATTCTTCAAGGGATAGGAACCAACAGAGGGCGCTATCTTTCAAAGTATATTGGAACATCTGAGCCATTATTTCTTCGAAATCCCCTAGGAGAGTCATGGCTCGGTGATAGCTATGAAAATGAATGATCGGGGGTCCACTACCTCCAAACTTCTCGATATTGGGCATCTTGAATTTTTTTGGTAACCTAGCTTTATGATAGGGAGAAATATGGGTGTATTCCATGTAGTTCCCAGAGATTCTGACCTGGTCGAATTTCTTGGTCAGCATCTTGAGGTCTTCCTTGACCTTGTTCAATGTTTCCTCTTTTAGGTCAGTAGTTATGAGTAGATTAGCCCCGATCTGAGCAAGGTTTGGCATAAGAATCTGGGCTGGTGGCACCCCATTAGTAAGAGGATCCCGTGGAGAATGATGGTATTCTTCAAGAAACCAAATAGGCTTCGATGCAGGTGGACCCATGGCGCGAGGGAAAATAACCTCACGATCTTCGGGGATAGGGACCCGATTTCTTTGCATCTCATGAACCTCGGTTTGAAGGTTGTCAATTTTAATAGTGAGCTGAGCCAGAACTATCAACAAATCCGATTGTACATTCGGCACTTGATTTTTATTCTCCATGGAAGGAGGGTGAGTTTCGGACTCAGAGGAAGTAAATGGACTGATAAAACTTTGGAGTGGTTCAACTGAAGATCGAAGCCAATAGGGGGGAGGCCAAGGGTATGTGATCGACCTGAGAAGAAAAATAAAAATAAAAAGGGAAATTCATTATTTTTTTTGGAGAAAAGAAGGGAAATATTTTTGACATTTTAGGAAAGGATGAGAACGAAAAAGTTTTTTTGGTATTTTTGATAAAAGAGGTAAAAATGTTTTTGGACACTTTTATGGAAAAGGGAGAGGAAAATACTAGAGAAGGTTCTCAACATGACTATTATGTTTTTTAGGTTCTCACATGTATTAAGTTCTCCTAAATGCAAAATGAAATGTCAGACGGGACCCAAGCCTGGAAAAATTAGATTTGTAACATATGTAAAGCTATGGTTGGACTTATAACCAGGTTCACAGGCAGGGTTCCATTTTAAAATTGCCTGAAAAATTGGGCGGCAGACCGATCAGGAATTTTGATAGAGTTTGGGGTCAAAACCGGTAATCTAAAATGTGTCCTAGGCTTGACACCTATATGCGGGTATGCAGTTTAGTTGGGAGAATTGGAAAGGGCTCCCCCTTTGACATGACTTTCACAATATACTTCTTATTTTTAGGGCAATCGGTACGTGCGGAAAAGCATTTGATATACCTGAGTGTAAGTGAATTGCCTCACCATATACCTCATGGGGATAGTACGTGTGGGAGTGAATTCGATATACTCGACGTACGTGAACGAGTTCCCTATGATATACCTCCCATCATGACTTCGGTCAAGCAATACGATGCAGGGGAACGGTTCAATATACATCGAAGGTACTTGGCCAATGGAAGGTGAGAGTTATATCTCTTAGGCTAACTCCGCCCTGCCAGACTAGTGCCCATCACGAAGTGATCCTCCAGTTATGGGACAAAATTTGGTAAATAACAATGCTCTTTGGTGATGTCCTGTGAATCATGCATGATTCTCTTATTAGTATCTTATGGTGAGAGTATCTTTTCTTAATCATGCCAAATAGGGAGCAAAGTATAAGTACCAAAATTAAAGTCATACCAAGCATGGACAAGTGATGTGTGCAATATGTGGATACACGTGATCCTAGGTGCACGTGGTGTGAAGTGTACTTGGAGAATCTTATACAAGTGTGTGAATAGTAGCAGAAGCATGAGGTACACATGAATAATAAAGGGGAACATGAAAATAGGGGAATATACAAGAAAATAAAACACACGTGTAAACAGAGTCTAGCCCTCTTAAAAATAGTCCCCAACGGCCATCCCGGTCGACGCGGTGTTCGTTCTGGGGGGAAAAGGAAGAAGGAGGATCCCATGTGGATGAAACTGCATCACGGTCTCGCACCCTTCTCTTCGAAAAGTGGGATTCGGCCGTCGTCGGTGTGAGGTGAATGCAAAGAGATAGAGTCACCAGCCTATTTTGCTCAAAACAGGCAAAAGAATATGTTGCCACTTCGAGAGAGCGGCATCAAGGACAAAGTGGTACATGCGAGACCAATAGATCGGATGTTCGGGGGCTAAGTTAAGGAATGAGAAGGTGTTAGGCACCCATCCCGTCCTTTCGATCTCTCATGGGAAGATGTTAATATTTTCCATTATCCTCGTGAAGTGTGTGCCTATGTTTATATAGTGGAGATTGGAATCGTTCGACCCATACCATGAAAAATATAGGGTGAGGTCATCCATAGGAATATTCCCAAAATAATAACAGATGTAGTAGATAGAATATGAGCGTTCATCGAGATATTGATCGTTATTGGTAAACGATAATATATGTGGGACGAGACGCGAACAAATATGTTATATATATATAACACACATATATATATATATATATATATATATATATGTGTGTGTGTGTGTGTGTGTGTGTTTGTGTGTGTGTGTGTGTTTGTGTGTGTGTGTGTGTGATAATAATAATAATGAGTAATTTTGAGGATTGTGAAAAATAAGAGAAATTGGAAAATTAGAAAATTGGACTCGAGTCTCAGATTTTAATCTGAGACACCTACGTAGAATATAAAGGCATCAAAGTCCACGTATTTCGAATGTAGAATAGGGGTGGGGTTTATCTCATTGGTTCGAATAGATTTTTATTAGGTGTGTGCGTGTAGAAAATGTATTTTTGGTTTTGGAAAAAGTGTGGTGGAGAATTCCGTTTTGAATTTACGATTGTAACCCTCTTTTATTTGTTTATGAAAAAAAAAGTATGTGAAATATAGTAATAAAAGCGTAGATGTTAAAGTGTATGAACTAAAATGAAACTAGATTATGAATCTAAAGTAATTTATGCAAAAACAAGATATTTAAAAGGGGTGGAGAAGTAATTGGACCTTCCTTAGTGGTTGAGCTTGGATACTGGATGAACTCCTTTGAATGTTGATGGATGTTGATGAGAGAGAAAGATATTTTCCTAACTGGATGTGAAAAGGATGGGTGTTTAGGCTTGAATGGGATTTCTCATATGAAATTTCGCAGACTTCGAAAGAATGCTACTGAGATCACTGATGCTGATGGGTTTTTGTTGTCCCTTGGGAATGATATTATGTCCCTTATTTATAGGACAAAAATGGGTGATGATCGGACTACCCTAAGGGCTGCCTTTCGGCAAATCACCCTTTACACTGTGCCGATAGGCACGGTTCAGGACCTGCCAATTGGTAGTTTTGTGCGAACTTTTATGGAAAAATGACAATAGAGCACAAACCATTGATTCGAATCGTGCACGGGTCAAACCATTAGAAAGTTATTTTAGAGGCCTTCAAGAGTCCTTTGGACTATTCTCGGGTCCAGGAGTTGACTTTGGGTCAAATCTGGCTTGGAAGTGCACGTCGGTCCTTCGGATGGGAGATTATCGGACGCAAACGGATCATTCATTCGTGTGATAAGTCGGAATCATGCACGGGGGAGGACCTTTGGAAAGGTTAGGAGATTTACTTCGACATTCCAAAGAGTTTTGCTCGATTCGAAAAGTTAACCTTATTCAACCGGGGCTCGAAAGCGCCCAGTGACCTCTCGGAGTAAAATAGATCGTTCGTTCATACCGTAGGTTAGAATCGCGCACGGGGCAGATTGTTAAAAAGGGTATTCAGTGCCCTTCGAAGATTCATTCAGTCACATTTGAGCTTAAGAGTTGACATTGGTCAAACAGAGTTCGGGAGCAACCGGTGGCCTCCAAATCGATTTTCGGGGGAAAATAGATCGGACGGTTATGCTGTTTTGCGCACGGGGTGGACAGTTGGAAAGGGGTTTAACTACCCTTCAAATATTTAAATATCTTTTTCTCTGATAAAAGAGTCCTGGGGCCGCCCGATGGTCTCTAGATCGGTACTCGGAGTGAGACCTAGGTTCGTGGTGTAGGGGAAGCGCTAGGAGTCTAAGGAGAGACTTAAGTGGTCCTAGAATGTGGTGTCTACAGATAAATTGTACTCAAACCAAAGTAGAGATGAAATTTTACTCACCCATTTAAATATAACTTAGTTGATTCATCGCTCGGGTGACGTAAAGGGTCCAACAAATAAGCATTCGTCGAAGAGCAATCATTGACAATCAAAATTCAATGAAAACTACAAAAGAATATGTATAATAGTAAGACATTATGTATACATAATTAATAGTCAAAATACTAAAATGTAACAAAATCAGTTAATACTCACATTCCTTGAAGGTTGTAAGGAAGAAAATATATATGATTTCTGCTTGCATATTCAAATCTTTTAGTGAGAAATTGAGATAGATTCACATCGGAGGTAGCATTAATGGATGAATGAGTGATAAATTTAATATTTTCTCGAGAGCTTGTAAACTTATCATATAAGTCTCTACATAAGAAAGCAAATAAATGTTATGAAAAAATTAGTGAGTAATTGAAAAGAATTTTAATCTCATACCTCATGTATGCAACAATAATTGTGTCATCTATGGGTTTCACTGCACAAAACTCAAACGAGTCATTCTTAAAGACAATAAATATAACATGACCATCTCCAAATTTCTCACTTTCCTATTTCTCACCACCACAATTATTTTTTTGTCCTATTTTGGATATTAAACAAACACATAATAAGTTGATTCAATATTGAATGCAATATGTACTCAATGCTCAAAAATATTTACCTCAACACCAAGTAGCACAAATTCGTTCGGCCAAGCAACAAGTGAATTGAGGGAATCTATAAATAGAATCAATTCATCAAGAACTGGTATAGATAGATAGGCCTCTAGAGAAAATACTTTTTAATGGACACACGAACATTATGTTCGCCAATAGGAGTGTTGTGAATTTTCTCATTTAAACCTTACTTCTCAAATAACAACCCTTCTGCAATAATATTGGTTTTCATTTTAATTGACAATCTACATTTTGTGTGCTACACAATCAAATTATATAGTAGTGAGAAGAAAAAAAACGCTATATAATAATAAGAGTAATTTTCTAATATATATTTTTGGAAAGTAAAAGATTTGAGTCACAAGTGATACATTTAAATGTGGAATGTGGTAATGTTGTTAGATTTATGTAAGCATGTGAGTAGAGGCTTCGCGTCATGGAGTAGCTTAATGAGGGAAGGGTTGGAGCGTGACAGTTTTCCACCAAAGATAACCCTACAAACTCAGATTTTTTGCTCAATTAAGTTACTTTGGAAGGCAAATACAAAACGATAACTCAATATTTATCCACGGAAGCATGCTAGTCGATGTATACATTACCAAAAAATTACTTACCCCACCATTTTTACACTATAACTAGACTGCAGAGCAGTAAGACGATACAGATTGTTAAAAACAATGGCTAGATCTGATCCCCTCCTCAATTGGAAAATGGAAAAAAATTTAAACTAAGTAATCTTTGAAATATAAAAAAACTTTGCATTCCCACAACTGTATCAAACAAAGTGCTAATCACAATTGTCTCCAATAAACAGTGTAATGCAACACCCCGTGTTTTTATTTATTATTTTAATTAATTAATTGGAATTTTCGAGAAAAATAAAATTTTGAATTTAATAATTTTTATTGCTAAATATGCTGGTTATGATTTTAGAAGAATAAAACTTCAAGCGGAATTAAAATCGGAGTTAAAATGAATTTTATATTGATTTTACAAATTTTTGTCCCTTATAATTTTTTTGGGCGAACTGTCAGATTTTAGGCATGATCGATCGATCGACGACTGGGGGTAGATTGATCGACCCTCCCAGAAAACGTGCGGTGTAAGCTGTTTTGAGAGTTTGTGTAGGATTAGGACATCTAATCACTATATAACCTTGTTAATCCGTAGGGGGACCTCTCATAATCACTTTTTCTCCAGTTTTTCACCAGAGAACACTTCCAAATATTTTTCCTCTCTCTCATAATCATCAACCTTCAACAAAATCAAGTTTTTATCACAAGTTTTGACACAAGTTTTTGAAGGCTTAATTGGGGTTTAATCAAGATCGTTCAAGAACACTCTTTTGCTAATTTTTCGAGAGGAATCCAGATTTCTAATCAGATTTTCAACACGATCTTTATAGGCATGAATACTCTATTCTTTTCCTTTAGTATTATGCGTTGTAAGTGTCGCCTAAACACTAAATTACATGTTTTCTTAAAAATAATTAGTAACTTAATTAGAAAAAGTGGACACTAACTATGGGGCTATTTTGATAAAATCTTTTAATCTAAATAATATTCATAACCCTTTGGGTACGTAGGATTCATGAGTGATTTTGGGTTTTATTGGTGTGGGTTGCATGTAGAAAACCCCTAGTTTTAAAATAAATAATTTTTGGGTGCGTATAACTCATGAAATACATGTAGAGATAATAAAATTTGGATTTTGATTTATATATATGATAAAAACTTGGTATATTTAATTTAAAATAATTAAATGAGATTATTTGGATATTATTGACGTTGTGATAATTAAATTAAAGATTTAATTTATTTGGACTATCATGCGCAGTTTTATACGTTGATTAATTATTCTTGTTGGTGTGACTTGTTGGTATTATTAAATACCTTTGTGACGACGGGTTGTTGGGTATTTTTCTCTTCCTATAATTTAGGATGCCTTATAGGTTTGGGACTAGTGAGGGTAGATTATTGCATTTTTATCATCTTGAGGGTGGACTGATTTTTATTACCTTATCATCGTTACGGTAGTATAAGTACGAGACTAAGTTAAGATTTATGTTAGAAAATCCTCCTATACATAGGTGTGGACGTATTGATAACTTGGGGACCCTTAGGTATGGGACTAAGGGGTGTTTTGAGTATCTCCCGTCGATTAAAAGGGTGGGGTGATTATAAATTAAGAAATTGAGAATTAATGCCTAAGAAAAAACGGCTATTAAAATTTGTGGCGACATAATGTGTCGGGGCCGACAGTTTAAACGGGTCAGAGGAAAATTTATGTCGTGTCGTGTGTGAAACCTTGTCATGTGTTGGGCCCGACAGTTAAACGGGTCAGAGGACGATTGACAAGGGGAACCTTGTCATGTGTCGGGGCCGACAGTAAACGGGTCAGAGGACGATTGACAAGGGGAAGTGTGACACTTTAATAAAAAGTGAGAACTATAATAAAAGTTGGTTAATTTAATTAAATTAACATCGTGGGACTTGGGAATTTAAAATCATATTGGTGTGCCTTTATAAATGGGGATTTTTGCGGGTAGTTAGTAGTTTATATTTATCGCGTTTAAATTATTTCATTTCATTTAAAATATTCTATTGTGATATTTATTGTGTATAATGCTACTGTGTGGATTCAAGGATCCTATTTGAGGGGAGTAGTTTGTATTCTTGCTTGGGGCTTTGGCTCTGACCCATGCGTTGACTAATCTTTTTCAGGATTAGAATTGGAGAAGCTGCATAAGTTTATCGGAGTTATCATTTGGAGGTGCAGCTGGAGTTACTCATTTTATGGCATAGTTTAACTAGACTTTCCTTTTCAGTCGTATTTTATTACGAGACTTCATTTGAGTTTTATTGGGACATTCGGTTCCAAAGTTGTTTAGAGGATTTCTGTTGGGGTTATTTCAGATTTTATTTAATCATTATTGGAGAATGGATTTTTGGAGTTAGCATGTGATGGATCTTTTATCACTTAGATGTTGATGATCATTTGAGATTGATTCAATTATTTATCTTATGGACTGATTTATTTATGTCTCATATATGTCTCATGCTAAGAATGGTATTTATTTAGTTCACGCCCAGATTAGTTTTGGTGGCGGCCGACGCCAGAATTAGGCAGGGTGTGACATATAATAATGCAAAAGCATTGATTATATTTATACCTCAATGACTACACACATTCCAATTCAGTCCCTCTCATCACGAATGTCACTTATGCCTGCAAAATTCTAAAATATAAAAGATAAAAATCAATACGAGAAAGTGCGAATTGTAACTCATGACAAAAATACGAAATATTAGATATGTGACGAATGTTATGTCAATAATCTTACTGAACAAACACAAACAGAGATTTATAAAAAAATATAAAACAAACAGAAGCCATTCTACAAAATTGCAACAAAGTATAATCAATATCATTGAATCAATTTATCAAACAACTTCACCACGTAACTCTATAAGCAGTATACATAATATCACAATAGAGTATATAAGTAAGGGCTACACCAGCTTCTATGTTTTTTATGGTCTAACAATTCAGTCTCTTCTACATACACAGAGTATAGAAAATCAAATATTTACTCGAACCTAGACCTCATCACAACTATCCTATAGACTCGGTTACACCTCTTCCACAAAAAGACTGATGCTAAATGGTTCAAATCTTCAAAAAGACTCAAAAAAGGAAACATGGTTCTTTAATCAAGACCTTAATCGAAGCCAAAACCTAGGCAACTACTTTAGTATTTTTTTTTTCAATTCGACCCATGTTACAACTTTTTTACATGAACTTGACCTCTTTGAAGACCTTGAGAGACTTTTTTGATTGCTTGTAAACCAAAATTCTAACATTGATAAACTACATGAAGATGGTCCAGCATTTAATAAGAACCATACAATTCTCACAAAAATACATTTTACTCTCCCAAGTATACATTTGAATATTTGAGAACAACTTGGATTAACAAATAGGATGACCACCAGTTAAATATATATCATGCAATGGTGTTCTTCGAGGGAAGAAGGCTAATGTCGTTGATTGTATTACCAATTCAAAGCTACGAATAATCATCAATAGTAATTGATACTTTAGGAACCAGAGAAAGGAAAGAAAATGAACTCTAGATGATTTTAGGGAATAAATATCTAGACACCAACCATACTTTTCGCCTTCATTTTAACCCAAATCCACCCATCACAAGTCTCAAATAACACTATACTATCCAATAACTGTAGGCCAACTTGGTTGAGCTATTTCTAAGATTTAACAAACAGTCACTGACTACTTAGAATTGTCACATATAAGGTACAATATTATTTCTTAATTTCCATAATTCCCCCATCTTCCTAACATATAATTGCCTTCAGTTTATTCTAGAAATTCTCAGATTAATGTTGTAATTCATGTTAAAAATTGACATTATCACTGGTTCCTCATTAATGATAATTCTTCTTGTCAACACATTATTGAGTTCTACTATTTAGATCAATCATTTTACATAGAAATTCCACCTAGTTCTCATACTTTGATTAAATCCCACCCCTCCTTAGAAGATAACAGTAAAAGAATAGAAATTTCATCCTAGATAAAGAGGTTAGGTTTCTCATTGAGCTTCAGATAACCTATGTCCTAAAGATTGCATAGAATTTTATTGTTCATATTCCTCTAGTTTGAACACCTACTAATGATAGAGAAAGATTAATCAGTTGTGGCAAGAACAAAAATGGGTCAAGGGGAGACAAAGTATTCCTTCATATTTTGCATAATTATGCCTGCAGTTTGTACTCAGTACGATACCAGAAAATGTAACAACATCTCTTCTACCATGATCATCCATAAAGTAACATAATGATGAAACTTACCTATCAATATGATACTTGTAATTATAAACCAAATAAATGCACAATCCCCCAAGTGCTTCTAGTGCATCATGCAGTTGGTTGGTGCTTCAATCAAATGAACATGCATTCTTATCCAACCGTCATATAATGAGCAATAGAACTAGAAACATAAACTATACATATATATATATATTATAACTTGGAACTGTACGAAATATTATCAAACGGTTGATTCACTCACCTCAACAAAGTGTGATAATCATCTTGACGAGCTACAAGCATGTATTTCAATATAAGGGCTCTGCGAAACGCATTAAATGCCTCAAATTCCTCCTCATATCAAAAATCTTGAATCAAAATAGACGAGAATCGACAAGGAGCAGCTCACTTATTGGGATTTTTTATGTAATTATTTGTATCCCTAGTTGAAGCATTCATGCCCTCTTCTTCAAAGATGTGATCTGGGTTTTTCGCTTCTCTCACTCAAAGGTTCCAAGATCAGTTTATTTAGGTTATATTGATACTAGTTCTCCTAAATTCAATAAATCAAATATATAAATACAATATAGAACCAAAATCCTCTTTTTATTATTTTTTAAAACAACATGTCACATTAAATTAATTTGAGAACTATACAGATTAACTGAAGTACCTGGCATTGAGTTTCAAAAGGATAGAATTAACACACTTCAAAAGAAAAGGTCAAACTTATGGAGTTTTTCCCTACAAAAAAAGATAAAAGATGAACAATTAGCAATTTATGTGATTGGTATATATGAAAAATGGAATCGTTGCGACTTGCAAGACGCTATAAATATAATATATATTGGTTTCTTAGCGATTACACGTAGTCTGTTAAAGTTTGAGTGAGTAAAGACAAATTTTTCATGAAATCGTAGATAACATAGCTTTATGTTTTTTATGGTTTAACATTTAGGATGTCAATATGTTTTTTCCTTATATGGCAAGTATCAAATCTATACCAAAAAGAGAATATATAGAAAAGTAATATCCCCATAATCAGTTATGATCAGATCATACATTGAGGATACGGCTCCTCTTTGAGTTAAAATAAAAGTATTTACGGTTGAGTTGTCATGTAAGCATTGGTTTCAAAATTAATAGTTCAGATTCCCCTACATTTTGAAATATGCATTTGAAGTTTTTTTTTTAAAACATTATAGTGATGTGGCCAAGTTTCAACCATTTATTTAAAAGAATGGCTCAGATTTACACAGCTCTGTAGCATACCAAGGTCATATAAGCATTTAGATTTTTACAGAATGATTATGTACAGGACCAACAAGATTACACACATGAAATACAATGGTTCTTAATCATCATCTAATCTAGCACACAATTAAATTATAGGTCAAGTGTTTATCATCTACTGAAACAAATTAACATCAAGTGATAAATGGGAAAGACTTATTAGTCATCACTAAAAAGAATACAACTTCCACAAGAACATATTTTTATTTTACAAGAGTGTGGAAGTTTCCAAAGCGAGTGAAATTTAGTCAAATTTTGAGCAAATAAACATACAAAAATAATATCACATTAATAAACTTTAATAACACGCATTAGAAAATCGAGTTTTCATCACCCAATTTGTATTAAAGGGGAGTCTGAGTGATCTCATCATCTGCTAGTTGATATAACATCATTAAAATAAATCTTCAAAATATATTAATTGATTTTTCTTTGATACAACTAGATACATAATGTCATCCCGTAACATTGAAGCACAACTCCATTAAATCATTTTTTATGACAACAAAGTGAAGAAGACTTGAGCAAAAAGGATGATATTTAGTTTGTTATACGCACAGATAAAAATCTTGGAAATCCTTCTCTCAAATTTATTCAAAAGAATGCCAAGCAGACTGAAGTGCAATTGAATAATAAATACAACACAATCAAACGTATACAATAGATGTGTGTATATGCACCTATATTTATAGATTTTTTTCTCTATAGTGTTTATGTATGTGATTGGAAGGAGAAGGAGAAGAAATTGAGTTCTAATTGAATGTCATCAAATACCATTAAAGTACAACGACATTAATTCTTCTTGTAGTAAAGAGAATTGGGGAGGACTTAAGAAGAAAGGACGATTTTGTTTGTTGTGCGCACATATAAAATCTTGGAAATGATTTTCTCAATATAATTGGGATGAAATCCAAGAAGAACTTAGTGTAAAAAATTATAATGAATGAACTTGGAAAAAACAAAAAAATAATTAAACTTTGATAATATAGCGATACATAAAAACTCAAAATGTATCAACAATACAAAGTTGAACATGTTGCAACATCATCTTAACATCGTATTGTAATAAACAAACGTCTTATATCATCATTAATGCATCAGAAACTCGATTTTACATCATAAAAAATGTCATGTAAGGGGTTACCTGATCATTCTAGGCAACATAAAAAATATAACATCCACCATACTAACAAGCATCTTGTACTTGGCTGAACATCTAGCATTTTCAATAATAGGGATAACATTAGTTCTCTTCTTTTCCATGTTCACCAAATCCCTACCACTTCTATGGGAGAAGTCCACCATATAACTACAACCTTCCCAAAAATATAGAGAGCATTTAATTAGTGATCCTGAGTAGCATAGCGAGGTCATTTAAATATATACATTTTTAAGAAATGACTACTTATCGAACCAATAAGATCAGACACGTGAGATACAGTGATTCCAGAAGTGTTCCTGAAGCTGCTCTGAGGTAGAGGACCTTAGCACCAGGTTTCTATATCAAATACAATAAGAACGTAAGAATCCAAGTTTCACATAAGGACTCTAATATTCTTAAACAACATCATAAAGAATATTATTTACACTTACAATCTAGATGTCGTCAACTCCATTAAGAATGGCAGCTGCCAATTTTGTACGGAAGGGGTTCCATACTCTGTACTCAACCTTTATTCCATCTTCATTATGTGAAAATGAAATTGAGCATATACATCAACCAAGGGTAGGTATGTAAGTTATTTAAATCATACAAGATGCAACCATGAAGAACCATCAACAATAACAAAACATGTGTATGCACCAAAAGTGGAAATCTATAACTTGAGATGATGCTTGTAACATCACAAATTTACTAGAATTTTAGTTAGATATTGGAGTACGAAAGATAGTCAATCTGATAGACGGACATTCTATATAGTTTAAGGGGAATACATCTGTAACTATAGCTATAAAGTTTACAGTTTAAATAATCAATTTTCAAGAACTTCAAACAAAAAACTTCCCATAAAACAAAACCAGGTAGATAAAAATAAAAGCCCATCCATTCAAATACTTGATAACGCATTAGAGATTCCTAGATCCCAGTAACAAATAATTAAATCAATAAGGAAAACAAATGAATATATCCGTTGTCATTCATATATTAAGAAATGTCAAAATATCCTAAATGTAAAATCACTTATCAATAAGTTTAAATATTGATTTAAAACACATTGAGAGTTACATTATGTTATCATATTTAATACAGAGGAAAAAATCAGATGTCTTAAATTTAATTGATCATGTTTTTTAATTATTCACTTCATCTCTTCACTTTCAAAATCTATCCCTTTAATATAAAATAAAAAGGCAAGTTTATATTCAAAATAAAATATAGCAATAATACTTCATCAAGCAGTGATTCAAATCCCAGTATTACACGTAAAACTATAAAAGAAAATAATGTACCTGAATAGAAACCCAACTAGTGAGGAAAGTTACCTAAACAGAAACCCAAGAGCATCTTCTCTACCCTTAGAAATAAAAACCCCCTCTATGTGGCTCAAACCAACCATAACCTCAATTTCCGCCTCTTCCACCACCAAACCCTCCTCTTCCTATACCTCCTCTTCCCCCATCACCTCTACCATATTTAAATCCACCACCACGACCTACAAAAATGAAAAATCAAAATACACAAATTTAATTGAAATAGTAAGACTTATAACCAAGTGATTGTAAATAAATTAGAATTAAAATTAGCTCATCCTCTCATTAGAGCACTCATTGTTGCTGAGATGAGATGAAAAATTTATGAGAGAGGATAACCTAACGAAAAGGGCTTTTGTTAATAGAGGGGTTAAAGGGTTTTATTTTAAGGGCTTTCTCTTTTTCATTTATTTTTAAAATACTAAATATGTATTACTAACACTTATAAGTTATTACTAATACTATAAGAATGTTACGAAAAGTATTGATATATTAGCGTTAGTGATCGTGAAATAAGTCTGTTACTAATAGCCTGTTTTCATTTAGTGAACAAAACATGGTCTATATCATATAAATAGCACACCATGTTGTATGAACATCGAAAAAAACTTGAACTTGCAATCCTGCTTCAGTAATGGCATTTCTCCGGGTCCTTCGCCAAAATCTAGTTATGATATTGGGTTTACTGTGTGATAAACTGAGACAATAAAAGAAATACAATACTATCAAACTCATATAAACACTTCAAAAGGTGTAAAACTAAACAAGAATTGACAACAAAAGGAACAGTAATAATATATACGAGGTATGAAAGGAATTTGAAATGTCATTTCAGGTTAGAAGTAACATTCATAAAAAATAAAAATAACTTAAAGAAAAATGAGAAGTACCATCACCTCAATTTTTTGTCAATGGAGGTTGAAGATCACAACATCATACTCCTCAATGAAGGGCCTGGCACATTCAAAGATGCTTCTAATCTCCGTTTGGGGGTTGGTTTTGTACAAGGCATGTTGCATTCCATGTAGACATTAGATGGGAATGAGAAGATGGATTATTAACAATGAGTTTAGAGAAGATATCTATATATACAGAAAATTACCCAAACGCGCCTTGAACCACGCCATAAATACATAAAGGGATTTTTGTAATTTTCTATGCTTATGCAAGATCCCTAAATATAAGTAAAAATGATATAGCGATTACAAATCAATGAATTCCGAAGGAACATCATCACCTATAGCTTCAACTTCATTAAAAATCCAAGACAAGTTCAAATTCATAACAAACTATATATCTTAGGAAAAACTAATGAAAATGTGAAAATCAATAAAATTGAGCTTCATCAACGATTCAACATAAATGCAACTTCAAAATCAAACTCCAAATATAAGCAAAACACAATATAAATGTAAATAATCAATTGACTCCATAGACAAGTCATCAGTTTTTAACTTCGACAAATACAAGAGAAATACAATGCAAATATAAGAGACATAAATCATTGTTCGGTGAGTGTTGTCAATACCCACGTTAAAACATTTGATTTGCAATATCTTCCTCAAACTCTTCTTGTCATTCTTTTTAGGGTAAAATTTAAGTAGTATAACCAAGCAAGCCTAAAAATTGAAACACAAAATAATTGGACTAAACTAACTAAACATAATACAACCAAACCAAATTATTAGGGAACTACAAACAACCTCTCTATACCTACACACTCTCATCATCATCCCCCTTGCCTTAATCCCATCATATGGGGTCGGCCAACCTACACACTCTAAGTCTAGAAAAAAACTTAACAAACCAAGAAATAAAAGCAACATCTTCTCCGACCAGATGAATCTAGAAGCTGATCAGGGATCCATTACAAAAATCCAACACAAAGCCTCTTCAAATCAAGATAAAGAACTAAGCAACAACTTTAAATGATCAAATCGAAAAAGAACAACTCGATCCGGACATTTTTATGAAAACACTACCAGGCATAATAACACAACTCAAATTTAAAGTTATTTTTAACCCAAGTAGTAAAGAATATGAACAATCTAAAAAATAGAGCAATAAACATCAAATCTTTTAAACATCCAAACCCAAAAATTATTGTTAAATAAGATACTGTATAGATTTATTGAAGTTGTCGACGATATGACAGATAAGTAACATTTTTTACCAAATATCACACAAGATCGTACCGATACTATAAGATCTAAACTCATTAGATTTATGCCATATAACTGTGACACCCCGCCTAATTAAATATCGGGCAATCGCTCCTTTATTAAATTAAAATCAAGGTGAACAGTTGGTTCATTCTTAGAATCACTGTCATAAAAATAACTTTTCCAGTTTAAACACCCTAATTAATTAAGATAAGTGTCAAAACCATTTTTAGACATTATTTTCCAAATTTTATCTTATAAACCAAGATTTAAATCTTTACATTATTCATAATTAAAGAATCACACCACAATTATCCTGGAACATATAATCCAAATAATTTAATCATTCAACAACTGAATACCAACATTTAAAACTTAAAGTAAAATATCCAGACAGTAATAAATCCCAAGATGACAAGACTAAAAATGAATGAGTCATAATGTCCAATAAAAAATCTGAATAATGAAAAGGGCGACACATGCCCCACTAAATAAACATGCTAGGAGTGGAATTAAATAAATGAAGTCGTCTAAGCAAGAGGCCTGCAACTCCCACTTAAGCTTCAACACGTTCCTTCCAAAGGATCCTATGCAAGACTCCCCTGTGGCTGGGCAACTGTAATATATACATATATACACAAGAGAGAAAGAGAAATAGAGACGGGTCAGAGTCCGATAGTGTAGAAAATTTAAAATTTGTTTAGCAAGTATTTAAATTGTTTACAGGCCAATGCAACAACATATTAGTGCGACACTCTCTTGAGAAATTCTCACCTCTCTTCGAATGTGCACACCTATCGCACTAACCTTCCCAACGGTTTATCTTATCTTATATCGCACTAATCTTCCCGATGATTTAACTTATCTTAGGTTACTCGTAAGATTTAAAACTGAACAACATAATGGTTTAAAAGGATAATTTCATTTAGTAACAAAGCTCTCATTTTAACTTTATTTATTAATAGAGTTTCCCAGTATCATATTATACTTTTCAAACAAGCATTTTCCAATTTGAGTCATTATACATGTCTTACTTACCATAACACAGTAGGCAGTTCCAAATTTTCGAATTTCATATATATGTTAAATACTCATATAATATATATATTCTAACGGTACCCCACATAAAAATTATGGTGCGGGCATACTCTGCTATCCAATCCCCGTATCAATCGTACTAAAGGAAATACAATTTTGGAATCACTCTCGAACTGTATTAATACATACACAAACAATATTGAGGCGAAGCATAGTCTCCAAGTCCAAGAGGTCAGCACATACCCTCGTGTCTCTTAGGACTATGACTATTGATTCGATAGCCTGTACTTAGGATTCCTATCTTCTAGGGTATGAGTCAATATACCCCATGAAGGCCCATTCGAGATAAGACCGTCCCAGCGCTATAACCTCAGGGATAGCAAGTAGCGCGGGCATGATTTTCACACATAGATAGTATATGCACAATCACATAGTCATTTATATACAACACTTATTCATATTTCTCAATTTGGTGTACCCACAATTTATAATTACAACTTACTGTTCTGAAGACAGTTTTACTCACTTATCCCGTATAACGAACTCATGTGTTTATTTACGGTTATCTCTCTCTCTTGATCTTTAAAGTAATCTCATCGTCCCAAATACTGAAATTGCCACCCTACACAACCCAAAAAAAAAACTTGTACTAATCTGAATTCATCGAATACTGGTTTTCCTCACTCAAATTAACCGATTTCTAAAATAGTGGTAAAATATAAATTTCCCTAAAAAATAAAATATCGCTCGAACCAGAATGGTTCTCGCTCGAACAACTTCCACGTGTCGCTCAAACGACTTCGCGCGACATGTACATCTCGCTCGAACGACTTCGCGCGAACTGCACTGTTTCGTCTTCAACCTTTTGCAGATTCATTTTTCACCATTTTTAAGCCTAAAAACCTCTATAGTTTAATAACAAACGCCCCCTCTTCAATCCCAATCAATAATATCATGATTATATAACATTAATAACTTCCTAGAATCATTAATTCATCAAAAATCATTTAGATTACATGAAATCCCCAAATTACTTCGTAAGAACCCTAATTCCCAAATTTTCAATTAGAGAACCTAATCAACATCAATTCGTTCATCCATATAAATTCAAAATTTCGTAATACCACCTCTACATATAAAGGGGTTTCCAGATTATCATTTAAACCATTACTCCATGCGATTTCCTATCTCAAATTTTTGGGTTTTCTTTCATAAAACTCATCCTAATCATTCTTAGACTAACATGAGTGATGCATTAACGAAATAAGAAAGATAAACACTTGCCTGGGATTTTTTATGTTCTAGTTTGATGAAGAATTTGGTGTGGTTGTGTTCCCCGTTGCGTGATCTACGCGTTGGTGGTGGTGGCGGTGCAAACGAATGGATTTTGGGCCTTGGATTGGTTTGGAAGCTCTTTCCTTCCCTCTCCTATGGCCTTAACTTGTCTTTGGTTGTTCTAACCCTAGAAGACAACCTTAGACATCTGATATATCCCTTGAATTTTCGTGGGTTTAATTACCCAAAAATGTAAAATGTCCAAAATGCCCTCCCGGGGTGTTAAATAGGCCTAAAAACGCCTCGAGACCCAAACTAAACTCCCGGGTACACTTTTCTGACTATCTCGACCCTTCCGTACGCGTTGGCGCACTCAAAACGACCATACGAGCAACTTAAAAATACTTCACTTTTATTAATCAACATTTATTCCCGACGCGACACAAGCGCGTCCCGACTTAAATTTTCCAAAATCGTCATTCTATTCACTCGCGACATTTAATAGATACATTACTTTGCTCATTAGTAATATTCAACAAATTTTCACATAATTATTAACTCACATCACGTTAATAAAAAAAATAATTAAATTTTGGGTTTATATTAAATTAATAATTCACATTAAATTTAATAAATTCCCAAATTTATAAAGCATAAAAATATGGGGTATTACATACTTCCCCCCTAATAACGGAATTTCGTCCCGAAATTCGAGAAATAAGGCCTAACTGGTAGAACAATTCTGGATATCTCTTTGTACGCAGACTATCTACATAGTAAGGCGTTTAATCACTATAGTCCCCGCTTCACAGCAAGCATGATTAACATTCTTATTGGAGAGACTTTACATGGTGCTCCTAACCGACCACATTCACGAAGGTTGTGCCTCATTACATGGTAGCTACTCGGATTTATCTATATACAAAACTCTCATTCTGAGAAAACCATACAAACCTCTGACCACTCTTGTTCGCCTAAAACAGCCGTGGAATTTCACCATAGTCATCGGAGTATTCCCGATCGATCCAAAATTCTGAGTATCCACTCACCTTTAAATATACGAGAGGAGAATATTCGAGGTTCTTCCATACCAAGACCCTTAATAAGCACCTCATACGCGATTAACAGATATGAGTGCCTTTTCAGAGCACTCCTAAAAACACCGTACTAAGATTCCAAAATTTCCTTCACGTGTTTCCCCTAATTTCTAATCACCGTGCGCCTATTTCCTGGCTAGGGGTGATACATCCTTCTCGCAATGAAACGTTATCTCCGCTGGTTCCTGAAATCCCATATTAATGGCGGGATTCACAAATCTCATCCCGATTTAAGAATTAACACTGCGCCAGGCCATGCACTGGCGTGATCCTTCCTTTCAAAGGAAGTCTGGGGCGCACTAGTTAACATTGCCTTGATCTTGTTTTGAGGGTGGTCACCCATCCAATAACTTTATCGACTTTACCGACATCTTCCCATTTCAGGAATTGTCGATAAACGCAAAATTCTTTGGTTGCTCTCCTCTTCCAATCGAACCCTACCTTTGGGCGGTGCATGTAGGGACTACTCACTACGTCCCGCTAAACATCGATCTTTCCTTGAAATGTTGCACATTATATGACACATAACATTCCCTTTCCTTCCTTGGTGTATGCCTAAAGTTCTAATCCAACCTGTGCTCTTTTCCTCCATGAAGCGCACTTCTGAATCCTTTACACCATACTAACATCATCACTCTTTGCATGCGCAAGTTCGCTCTCACGCTTGACTCCTAAATACTCCGCTCTGAGGGTTCTTCATAATAATTTAACTTCTACTCTATTCAAGGGATACCCTTTATTAAATGGCTTCCCACAGCCTTCCCATCAAATTAGGTTGTGCTATTCTAACTGCACACTTACGTATGGATTATCGCCCCTCATGTGACGTGTAATCCACTCTTCACTTCCACTTCGTTCTGTTAGCCCCACAAACACATTTTCCACACGTCCATCGCCACGTCCCTTCATCTCGTACGAGTTTTAACATCAGTTAACCAGGATGTCTACACACCATATAAATCGTGCATACTAACGTAAGCATCACATACGCTCTATACTAACAAAAAAATTCTTTGTTTTCCCTGGTGCTTGCAGCGTGATTACAACACTTTAATCACCCTAAAAATCAAAATTTTAAATCTTCCTTATTATCATTTCTCCCCCTTAACTCGTGGTGACAAAACAAAACTTTCAATGCTTTCTTACCACACAACCGGCTCCAATGGCTTTAAATCAAAATTTAACTTCCCACTTAAAGATATAATTATTTGATCCCCTTTAGATTGGTGTTCCGAACTCATGGAATAGTGACCAAACGTCTCCCTATTTCCAACCTTACGCTAAGTTTCATGCGTGGGATGTCTTGCAAAGAGAAATCCAAATAAGGAACCCTCCCGATACACTAATACCTAGCATTGTCGGTTATCGAAATCCGTTAGGTCCTCCGTCCATAGCATTTACTCTTTTCCTCCGTCATTTGACAGAAAAGTTACATTTCCTCCCGTAATTAAACTTAACAAAGAACATCTCACCAATCGCACTATCGTTCAGAATTGGGTGTTGGAAAATTTGCGTCCCATGAATCTCTAATACATACAATCGGAATTCTTGAAATCCCTTTCCCTAATAATAGGGGTATAACTCTTAATTCTCACATCTCTAGAGGATAGATATAACAGTTCACTCTTCCTATTACCAAGTCCTGAGTGCTCAACATAATAATAAGTCGAATCTTTTCGCTCAACTGTAAACCTGATGCATACCAAATCATAATGATAAAGTCTATACATGCATTGACATCAAATATCTCGAGCCCACTATCCCTTCCGAAGTCTCTAGGATAGATAATATAAGTGCGAGTCGAACCTTCTTATAGGTAAAACCTAGCCAGAACAAAAGTATGCTATACTAACGCAACCACTCCTATAGCCTTGCAATAAATGCCCACTATCGTACTAACCATTTCTATAACATTTTAACGAAGATAATATCATACTCGTGTATCGCATCACTACAACGAGTAACCTCAGTAAGGTACATAACACTGTTTATATACTCATTCATCCTCCGCAGATAGCACAAAAGAGAAATGAAAATCCCGCTACACTAGGGAAGATTATTCATATAACAATAACGTTTATAATTTTATGCATTAAACTCGTGTCACATGCAAATCTAACAGTGAACAAAATATAGTGTCTCGTTCGTGTCACATAAACACGCCTCATCCTCTGAGGATACAACTTATACTTCCACCTTGTCAATCGTGTTGACTGTACAAATGGTCTTCGGACGTAACACGCCTACTAAAACCAAACAAAACTACTTTAGTCGTTGTCTTTTACTAGGTATCATACTCTTATCCCCTCTACTCTCTTTCACAAAATACCTCGATACTTAATTTACTTAACACCTGAATTGCATTCAAAAACTCACGAACGACTGGAATCGAATCCAGGAGGATCACAATCTCCTTATAGGTATCCTACTTTATATAAAAATATAGGCGAAAGATCCCCCTTCCGGGCGAGGCATCTCCACTCAAACATTACTTGCCCCGGAATGGCAAGGACAATAATCTCACCAAAGCAATCTATCATGGCTCTATAAGCTGCGAGCCAATTCATACCGATAAAAACTTCGTGCTCATGCATATCTAAGACTAACATGTCTGCTAGTAATACTAAGCTACCAATCTCTACCCCCACACTCCGACATATAAAAAATAAGTGAACCATTTCCAAGTGGTGAGTCTACACGCGTCATAGTGCTCTCTGTTGTGGCTAATAGCCCTAAGGCCTTTGCAAAATGGGTAGCTATATAATAGTGCGTTGCCCTAGTATCAAACAAAAGTCGACTCATATTATCATGGATAGAAAACATACCCTCAATCGCGGTTGGTGCCTGCGGAGCTGCTACCCGGGGGACGTTATAGACACCTCCGTACTGTAGCTGTCTCTGCTGAACTGAGGCTGTTGGAAAGGGTGGTGGAGCTAGCTTCTGTGGTTTATTACAATCACATTCCTGTCGTGGGGCCCTGTTCTTCTCTGGGCAATCCTGACGCCTATGGCCATTTCTGCCACATTGGAAGCACCTCCCTTGAAACTGCTTCACTTCACTTCGTTGTTGACTAGTCTCGCTTTTTCCCTGGTCTTGCTGGCCTTGATGGGAAATTTGTGGAAAAACTATGTCAGGGCGAGGACAATCCCTCCACTTGTGACCCGGCTATACACATTTATAGCAGAGTCCTGAAAGTTCTCTCTGGTTGGGTTGAAGTTACTTTCCAGACTGATCTGGACAAGTTCGACGTTCATGGCCGTCCATTCCGCATTTAAAACACCTCTTCGTGACTTCACTCGACCCACGACTTTGTTGACCCTGACGGTTTTGGGTTTCTCTACATAATTTGTTACCTTTGTGGCTTTTACGATCTTGAAGAGATTGTTGTTTCGATTTTTGCATCTTCACACACTTGTTATTTCCAGTCATGACAGACTGATTATACTCTCTAGATCTTTTGCCCCCCATAAGTTATGTGTTGCATTCTTGATACTGTAAGACTGCAGTGGTAACTGCCTGTGCCACAATACCTGCGAACTCAGCGGTTGATATTCTCTCTGGAGATACCTGAGGTGTGAGTCTATCTTGGTCATTGACTCCCCTAACCGTTTTAGCTAGTTCTTCTTGACGATCCATCTGAAAATTTAAATAAATTTGGATGAGTTTATCATTCGCATAAACAAATCGCAAAAGCACAAATACCCAAAGATGAACACAACATTCCTAGTATTAGGGGTCTATATCAAAGATGTTAATATGGAAATGAAATAAGTCGTACAGATCCTAAAGGACACTAGAACCTGATGCTCTGATACCAGCTGTGACACCCCGCCTAATTAAATACCGGGCGATCACTCCTTTATCAAATTAAAATCAAGGTGAACAGTTGGTTCATTCTTAGCATCACTGTCGTAAAAATAACGTTTCCAGTTTAAACACCCTAATTAATTAAGCTAAGTGTCAAAACTATTTTTAGACATTACTTTCCAAATTTTATCTTATAAACCAAGATTTAAATCTTTACATTATTCATAATTAAATAATCACACCACAATTATCCTGGAACATATAATCCAAATAATTTAATCATTCAACAACTGAATACCAACATTTAAAACATAAAGTAAAACATCCAGATAGTAATAAATCCCAAGATGACAAGACTAAAAATGAATGAGTCATAATGTCCAATAAAACATCTGAATAATGGAAAGGGAGACACATGCCCCACTAAATGAACATGCTAGGAGTGGAATCAAATAAATGAAGTCTTCTAAGCAAGAGGCCTGTAACTCCCACAAAAGCTGCAGCACGTTCCTTCCAAAGGATCCTATGCAAGACGCCCCTGTGGCTGGGCACCTGTAATATATACAAGATAGAAAGAGAAATAGAGACGGGTCAGAGCCCGATAGTGTAGAAAATTTAAAATTTTCTTAGCAAGTATTTAAATTGTTTACAGACCAATGCAACAACATATTAGTGCGACACTCTCTTGAGAAATTCTCACCTCTCTTATAATGTGCACACCTATCGCACTAACCTTCCCAACAGTTTATCTTATCTTATATCGCACTAATCTTCCCAATGATTTAACTTATCTTAGGTTACTCGTAAGATTTAAAATTAAACAACATAATGGTTTAAAAGGATAATTTCATTTAGTAACAAAGCTCTCACTTTAACTTTATTTATTAATAAAGTTTCCCAGTATCATATTATACTTTTCAAACAAGCATTTTCCAATTTGAGTCATTATACATGCCTTACTTACCATAACACAGTAGGTAGCTCCAAATTTCAGAATTTCATATATATATATTAAATACTCATATAATATATATATATATATATATATTCTAAGGGCACCCCACATAAAAATTATGGTGCGGGCATACTCTGCTATCCAATCCCCGTATCAATCGTACTAAGGGTAATACAAGTTTGGAATCACTCTCGAACTGTATTAATACATACACAAACAATATTGAGGCGAAGCATAGTCTCTAAGTCCAAGATTTCAGCACATACCCTCGCTTCTCTTAGGACCGTGACTATCGATTCGATAGCCTGTACCTAGGATTTCTATCTTCTAGAGTACGAGTCAATATCCCCCATGAAGGCCCATTCGAGATAAGACCGTCCCAGTGCGGTAACCTCAGGGATAGCAAGTAGCGCAGGCATGATTTTCAAACATAGATAGTATATGCACAATCACATAGTCATATATATACAACACTTATTCACCTTTCTCAATTTGGTGTACCCACAATTTATAATTACAACTTATTGTTCTGAAGACATTTTTACTCACTTATCCAATATAACGGACTCATATCGTTATTTACGGTTATCTCTATCTAGTGATCTTTTAAGTAATCTCACCGTCCCAAATACTGAAATTTCCACCCTACACAACCCCCCCAAAAAACTTGTACTAATCTGAATTCATCGAATACTGGTTTTCCTCACTCAAATTAACCGATTTCTAAAATAGGGGTAAAATAGGAATTTCCCTAAAAAATAAAATCTCGCTCGAACCAGAATGGTTCTCGCTCGAATGACTTCCACGTGTCGCTCAAACGACTTCACGCGACATGTACATCTCGCTCGAACGACTTCGCGCGAACTGCACTGTTTCGTCTTCAACCTTTGGCAGATTCATTTTTCACCATTTTTAAGCCTAAAAACCTCTATAGTTTAATCCCAAATGCCTCCTCTTCAATCCCAATCAATAATATCATGATTATATAACATTAATAACTTCCTAGAATCATTAATTCATCAAAAATCATTTAGATTACATGACATCCCCAAATTACTTCGTAAGAACCCTAATTCCCAAATTTTCAATTAGAGAACCTAATAAACATCAATTCGTTCATCCATATAATTTCAAAATTTCGTAATACCACCTCTACATGTGAAGGGGTTTCCAGATTATCATTTAAACCATTACTACATGCGATTTCCTATCTCAAATTTTTGGGTTTTCTTTCATAAAACTCATCCTAATCATTCCTAGACTAACATGAGTGATGCATTAACGAAATAAGAAAGATAAACACTTGCCTGGGATTTTTTACGTTTTGGTTTGATGACGAATTTGGTGTGGTTGTGTTCCCCGTTGCGCGATCTACGCGTTGGTGGTGGTGGCGGTGCAAACGGATGGATTTTGGGCCTTGGATTGGTTTGGAAGCTCTTCCCTTCCCTCTCCTATGGCCTTAACTTGTCTTTGGTTGTTCTAACCCTAGAAGACAACCTGAGACATCTGATATATCCCTTGAATTTTCGTGGGTTTAATTACCCAAAAATGTAAAATGTCCAAAATGCCCTCCCGGGGTGTTAAATAGGCCTAAAAACGCCTCGAGACCCAAACTAAACCTCCGGGTACACTTTTCTGACTATCTCGACCCTTACGAACGCGTTGGCGCACTAAAAATGACCATACGAGCGACTTAAAAATATTTCACTTATATTAATCAACATTTATTCCCGACGCGACACAGGCGCGTCCCGACTTAAATTTTCCAAAATTGTCATTCTATTCACTCGCGACATTTAATAGAACCAATATTATATATTACTTTGATCATTAGTAATATTCAACAAATTTTCACATAATTATTAACTCACATCACGTTAATAAAAAAAAAATAATTGAATTCCGGATTTATATTAAATTAATATTTCACATTAAATTTAATAAATTCCCAAATTTATAAAGCATAAAAATACGAGGTATTACAATAACAAGGCTACTATTTAAATGAAAAAAACCTTTTCCCCACTTCTTATATCCCCCCTTTCTGTACTGGTATGTATAATTTGGAATGTGGTTTGAAATTCCTCTACCCTAATGATTGTGTTTGTGATGTTTCATATATTATCCTCCCCTTTAACTGATATTGCGAAAAAATCTGATAGGAAATTTAATACACCATTAAAAGACATTTTTTTTTCTAAAAATCCCCATCCAAGGGACCATTCCTAGTTGGATTGGTATTGGAAATTTTTTCCATATGTGCACACTATGCCTGATTAAATCTTAATTTTGGAAAATAATAAGATGATAATGTGACTTTTAGAGGAGAAAATCTTGCAATTTATTTCTTACACACTGTTAGGCACACAACATGCCTTACAAAGGAGTTTTTTTATAAATATTTTTAAAAAAAATCTATCTCTTGCAGTAATGAACTCACAACCCCACCATAAGAAATAACAAAATTTTAAGAATAGAATTTGAATAGGGGCACTTAGAAAACAAATGGCCACTTTCTTTAATAGCTTCTTAACACAGGACACATAAATCATCTTTGGCTACACCCCACAAGAGTAAATAATTTATTCTTAGTTTATTATGGCAATCCGGCCACAAAATAACTGATCATTTATGAATTCTTTTCTCATCCCACACCAATCTATACAACTTTATACCTAGAACTTTTAAGAAAATTATTAGTGTCTTTACATGTATAAATGTTGCTTTTAGAAGGTACCCACTCCACCGACTCTTCCCCAATACAAATATGTTTATATATATACCCCCTAATTTTCACTAAGGCAGATGAAATCGTGGTAAATTCCAGAGACTATCCTAATTATATTTATCAACTTATTCTTTAATATTCCCCCACATCATACACAACCCTATACCTAAATTTATCAATCAACACACCTTTTTATGCCAGTAATTAATCCATAAACAAGTTTATTTTCCATTACTAATCATTTAATCAATAAGGGTTTTAGCTTTATCCCGTAGCTTATCAAACTTCCTCTATATCCATGAATTATTAGCTCTGTACCACAAGTGTTTGTGCATACAAGTCTTATTCAAAATGAATAAATCTCGGATTCCTAAGCCTTATTCATCTAGCGGCTTATGCGTTAACCCAAGCAATTTTTGCCTTAGATTTAGAAAGCTCACGAGATTCATTCATTAAACAAGATGCATCCAATGTTACTCGTTTGGACAAGTTTTGTGCTACTAGTATGTACACTATAGGCTCGATTTTTGTCTTGTGAATTCCAAACACAAACTGTTTTGATTGCCCAAGTATTGAAAGCCCACAAATGATAGTATAAGATACTTTTAGATTATTGAAAAAGGCACTGACATAAATGAACGTGTCATGATTGGAACAAATATTAATAAGCTAAGCCCTTTCTTATCAAGAGGGAGTACAAATCTAATGGTATATACAGAGAAAGGACTTACAAGCTATTATTTTTATGATAAGCCATATTGTCCTATGTGTTCCCCAATAATGAATGGTGCAGCAAATGCTATTTCGATGGTTGTGACTGAAATAAAAAATCATATATAGTAAGAACATGTTTGAAAAAAGTATTTATTGATTTGTCATCAAACATTCAAAGGTATATATAAGAAATGTAGATGGTAGTGATTCAACATGTATAAGACACGAATTTGTTCACACTTCTAAAATAATACTTATGAAACATCAATCATGATTCTCAAAGCCAATGATATATAGTTTTGAGATTTATGTAACTTTGTCTATTTTTCAGTTGCTTTAAAGTTCAACTCATAGATTTCTTCCTGTAGTTTGTTTCACTAACAGAGTTTCATTAATCATTGTTTGTTTTATATATATTTCCTTATGAGGTGGCAATCCAAACTTTTGGTTCAAAATTGATATTTTTGATTTATAATTTAATTTATGCATTTTGACCTTTAAATGGTGTATATTCATTGGTAGTGCAATCCATATGTATTGATCTTCCTACAAATTTGTTAAGTTTTGACAAGAGAAGAACGTAGTTATCTTCTTACAGATTTTTAAAGGTAAATGGAAGTACCTGTGTGAACGATAACCTCCAAATTTGTTGTGTAATAAATTATTAAAAAAAATTCCTTTTTTCTTTTCCTACTGAGATAACGCTCTATTAGACTATGCCTAAGGTTTATAAACTTTAGGTTTCTCAAAAAGTCCCAGTAATATATATATATATATATATATCAGAATGATACAAAAAGTTTCTAAATGTACTCTTATATAATTTCTCAACATCAAAGATAATGAAACAAATACACATAATTATATGACTTAAAAGGAATTAAAAAATGGCCTCATATTGTACTTCTTCATTACATTTAGATTTATCATTTGAAATCGGGAAAAACCAACATCTATATAGCCAAGAAAGGTATAGTTTAAATGGAAATTGAACAAACAAAGCTACAATTTAAATGCCAATTCATCGAATTTAAATGCCAATTAAACGGACAAAGATAAGTTGTGACTGAAAATAATAACATACCTTATGGGACTTTCCTTACGGGAATCATGGCAACGAGGTGAGGACATACGAGTAATTGAGATGACTTGTGAGAACTTGCGATGATAAACTCAATCGTTTCTCCAAGTAGGTCTAAAAACTACCCATTTTTCCTTTTTTCTGGGATAATTTTTATGATATTTACATTATCATCAAACAGATAATAAACGGTCTCTAGTTCATAATTTGTTTAATTTCATTACAAATTAATAACTAAACTTAAGGGAATTTACAATTTACTGATACAATGGAAAGATTAATCAAAGTTGGTTTATATACTTCATTTACATTATAATTTAGCTATAAAGTGGAAATTGCAGTCTATGATCATAACAGTTGCCAAATAAAGAAATTACCCATGCCTATGCTCTCTAATAAAAAATTAATATTGCCAAACAACTGGTGGTCAATAATATTGCAACCAAGAGATAATAAAAACATGAAGTGAAAGAAAGAGGAGGACCATAACATTCAAATGTACCACGATCTCTACTTTTCATTCACTAGTTTTGTTTCTTTATTCGTTCTTCTACTAACCGATCCAAAGAAAATCGGAATTCTTGAATTTTCCTTCGAAATATAAGGTGCGCAATTGATATGGTGAGAATCTTATAGAGATTTAGAGGGAAGGGTGAGTGAGATAGAGAGAGGTCGTATGATAAAGATAAGGAACAATATGGAGGAGAATGTTGGATATGGCCCCGTAAACGCTGGATGAGAGTTTCATACGGTTTCACGAATAAAGAACGTGTTTGACATGGAGTTTTTGTTAAGGTGTTTTTAGTAAAAATGTTGCATAAAAGAACAAATAAAAAATTATATAAGTCGGTTAACTACAAAAAAGATTTTAAGGCAAATGGAAGAGTCCTTTTACAACGATGTATTTTTTAACAATGCAAATAAATTTATAAGAGCATTATAAATATGTATTTTTCTTATAGTGTAGTACAAGGACCCCGAAAAATTCTTTATTTATTTATTTTCTACACACATTGAGTAAGCTAAAATTTATTTAACAGCTTTTCTGGGCAATTTGTTAAACATAAGGCATGCTAAAAGAAATATAGGTACTAGACATAAACCAAGAGTAATGGTATATTGATACTACATTACAACACAAATGAGAGAATCATTGTTGTTGCGTAAAGAATATTAACTGAATCTTACCATTATTGAAGATCTACAAATTGTTGTAGGTAAAGAATGTACCTTATTGATCAGTTGAAATGCAACTGAAGCTTTACGTTGTCTTTAAATTTTAATGTAAAACTTGTATGCCATTCAATTGTGAGTCTGCAAACACATATAAGAACAAGAGATGGAAAGATGAAATTAAGTTACTTCTAATCAGTTGGGGTTTAAATGGAAATTGAACAAATAGAAGAGGGGCTGGAAAACACACTTGATGCGATTGTCCGTTTAGTTCTTGCAGAGATGAGGCGATCTGGGCGAGCTATGCAGAGGAGAAAGTGACAATTCTGTGTAGGATTTGTGTAGAGGAGAATGACTGGGGAAAGAGACGTGAGCAGCAAAAAGAAGCATGAGCAGAGAACGGGCATGAAAATAGGCAACAGTTGCGTTTAGGAGGGATACGTGAGCGCGGGAGTTAAATTTTATGTTGCATTTAATTTAAAACATTGTATAAATAATCAAATAAATTTATTTAAGTGAGTTAATTACAAAGATGATGTAAAATAAATGGAAGAACACTTTTGCAACGATTCATTTTTGAATGAAATGAATTAATTTAGAAAAGTGTCTTAAATATGTATTTTTCTTCTAGTGTTTGACTAGGGTAGTTAATTCATTATGGATATCAATCACCACGTGGTCCATAAAATATCTTCACTTTCCATTTCACACCATATATGGTAAGAGCCCCTCAAAATTTAACTGATATTATAAAATAAAATAGAAAGAAAAACTTAACTTCTCTAAATATATTATAGGAATGGATTCGGTTAGTGAGGGGAAAAAACATTGTCGTCTAACAAATCTAAGAAACAAAGCTGAAAATATATGTAAATTTCAGAACAAACATAAATGATTGGACGAGAAGTCCTGTGCAATTAAAAAAATAATTGTGTGTAAAGTAAAAGAAAAACATATTCTCATTCATTTGGCTCAAAGGCCGTTGTTTTAATTTGGAACAAATTTCTCATTCATTCCTTATTTTCTTTGAATAAATGAGTGTACTGTATTATTCACCAAGTGAAGGGGAACGCATAGGTAGCTTGGCTCGATATTTTAATGATGTATATCATATATTAATTATGGTTTGAAGTTTAGCATAATTCTGATTTGGTCAAAATTGAATTGGGTTAAAAACCCATTACATCTAACAACCATGAAACATGCGCAATTGTATGACCTATGGCCTTATTTAGAGCATGCATAATGGTGGATCTCGTCGAAAGCTAAATGTAGCTCATACTACCTTTCGATATTTATATGCATTTACAGTGGTGTAAGATGATACAATTTGTTGTAATTATTATCAATCGATATAAATTTCAATTAATTGTATCAATTGATACGAAATTCATATAAAAAAATTATCCTATTATCTATACAATTTTCATTTAATTGTATTGATAAGAACCCAAAACTGTATAATTTATACCCCAAATAGATGTACTTGTAAGGACATTTTTGTCCATTGTCAATGTGTATGTCGTACGCCATTACACCGTTGAAGAAATTCAAGATCGCATCTACATCAACGGATCCGAATATCAGAGCATCTTCAACAGCATAGCCTCTGCGAGAATGAACTTGGTAATGTTTTGTTTTTAAGTTCTTAAAGTTCATACTCAATATTGGGAAATTTTCGTAAAATGTTTTTTATAAAAATAAGAAGTAAGTTTTTTCAAGCAAAATGAGGCTTTTAAAAGGATTTTAATTCTTTTGGATAACCGGACCGGTCCGCCTGGGATAAATTCGAACATTTCCATGTAATGTTTTTTCACCGACTCTTATTTTCTATATATATTCCTACTTCGTTGGTGTATTTTTTAAAGTCTTTGAGAAAACATTTTTAAGAGTTCAAACACAAGAAGACTTCGTATTTTGATGTGCCAAACATCTTTTTGATTCACACACAGAAATCCCAATTACTTTTGTGAATCTTTTTGAACCCTAGAACACAAGATTTGCTACTATTCATTTTTATGGAGAGATCTTTGCAACCGAGGGCTGCGTGTTATTGCTGAGGGAGTCTCTAAAAAGTTTTATGACTGCGTGTCATTAGGGAGAGCTACGGTTCTTCCTTTGTTGTTTGGGATGTGAGTCCTTGGAGGGTGCTGCGTGTATTCTCTTGTTGAGTTCAAGACTGCGTGTCTTTGTGGGTTGGCTGCATGTTGATCCATTGCAGATTTCTCTATGTAATTGTAAGTCGCGATTTATATATTCATAGTGAAATAAAGGTTTTACCCGAACGGTTTTTTTTCCTGAAATCCGTGTCTCAGCATATTTAATGTGTCGCATGCTTTATAGTTGATGAGTTGATTTAGATGCATGTTTAAGGGCTGCATTTGTTTGATTTAGAAGTAGACTCGGATTAGATAAGGGTTCTTGGAAACTTGCAAATTTAATTTAAATCAATTATCACACTGTCGCACTTTTCAAATTGGTATCAGATTAGGTTACGCTAATTTATCGCATATTCCTATTTTCCGCAAAATCGCGTGATATTGATTTTTTTTTTAAATCATTTTTGTGAAAATTCATATTTTTTCCCTATGGAGCACTTATATAATCAGATGCCTATTTTTGACGGGTCTAATTATGCCTACTGGAAAGCTCATATGAAATTGATTTTAAAATCTATTGACGAGCGTGTTTGGTTGCTTTACGAAAATGGTTGGACTCCTCCCACGGTCATTGTTAATAACATCCCCACTTTAAAACCCGTGTCAGCCTGGACTGAAGATGATTATAAATTGTCCAATTTTAATTCCCGTGGTCTGAGTGCTATTTATGGAGCTGTCTCTCCTGATGAGTTTCATTGAATTATGACGTGCACCATGTCTAAAGAGGTTTGGGATGTTTTGAAACTGACACATGAGGGTACGGACGCGGTTAAAGAATCAAAATTACAAAATTTGGCCACCCAATTTGAGACTATTACCATGTCTGAGTCTGAATGCTTTGATGATTTTTATGCTCGTTTGTGAGACATTGTTAACACATGTTTTAATTTAGGTGAGGTGATTGATAACACACCTGTCATTAAAAAGATTTTGAGATCTCTCCCAAAATGCTTTATTCCTAAAGTCATTGTTTTGAACTCTTTGGGAAATTTGAAATCACTTAAGTTGGAAGAACTTGTAGGAGATCTTCAAACCTATGAGATAGGCATGTTTCCCAAACCATTAAGGCTAAGGATAATGGCATTGCTTTAAAGACTCATTTTAAGAAAAAGAAAGAAAAAGTTTGTGAGTCCGATTCTGAGGGAGATTTTGATTTTAATGATATGGCCTTGTTTGCGAAAAATTTTAAAAATTTCTCAACGTGAACAAAAATAATTCTTCCAATAAAAATAATTTTTTTGAGCAAAATAAAAAGAAAGGAAAGTCCAAAGTAAGTGGTGAGAGGGAAAAAGGGAATGACTCCGATGAGGAGTGTGATGAAGATTTTGAGAACGTCACTTGTTTTGAATGTGGGGGTAATGGACATAAGTCGTTTGAGTGTCCTACGTGGATTAGAAAGAAAGGAAAGAAAGTAGTTATGCCCGCCACACTTAGTGATATTAGTGAAGGTAAGGGTGATGAGACTAGTGGTGAGAAGTTTTTAGCTTTTTCTAGTCGTGTGAGCACACCCACCTTGTCCCACAATAGTGCACACGAATGCGATAGTGATGATTTGAGTGCTTCAAGTGAGGGAGAAAGTCAGAGTGAGAGTGGAGATGAAAGTGAGCTCCAAAAAGCTTTTAGAGATTTGTAAACCAAGACCTTGAAAACAAAGAAGTATAATAGGGATTTAGGTCGTCGGGTTTTAGATTTGGAGAAAGGGAAGGAGGTTTTGAGAAAGGAGAAGTGTGATTTGACCGACACGTTGTCTAGTCTAACGACACGTGTATCCCAACTCGAGAGTGATCTCGAACTTTCCAGGGAGGTCAAAGTCAATTTTGTGAACGCACCTAAGAAGGTTGAAAAGGTGGTTCATAAGGGTAATGGTGAGAAGTTAGGAATAAGTCATGACGGTGCTTCTACTTCCCAATTAGCACCCGAGTCGGTTCCCACTTTGGTGTTAGATTCACGTATGTCTCACCCTAACCCACCTAGGCATCCGATTCCTATTAGGAGAGCACGTCCTAGAATTTTTGAGAGAGGTGTTCCTAGGCCTATTTATGTTTGTTAACATTGCAAGAGGAGAGGTCACCTTAAGGAATTTTGTTTTAAGTTGAGTTATGTGTCACGTTTTTCTTCTACTAGTGTTTCTGGCACACATGCACCCACACATGATACTTTACATGCTCCCGGAGACTACATGAGAGAGTTTTCACATTTAGGTGAGCAAGTTAAGTTTTTAGTCAAATCTTCACAAGAATTGATGGAGGTTTTTCATAAGTTGTCACCACCTTTGGAGAACTCCTCCGCACCTAATGATTGAGGTTTGACTTGTTTACTAGCATGGGATGTTTTTCATGATGACATTGTTTGCCTATTGCTAGTATGTATCATTTTTGTATGTTTTATTTTTTTTGAAAAAAAACAAAAACATTTTATTTTGATAAAATTTTGAGAAAATCCAAAAAGATTTTTGTATTTTGTTTGCACCGTTTATGGATGAACACTTTTGATGACTGAGTCACAACATCATTCCATTTTTTTCATGTTACTATTTGATAGTGTTTTGAGACAATGTGTCAATTCATCCATGTGCTTTATAATGTTTGGAGTCATTAAGATGTAATTCGGTGTTACTTCCTACATGTTTGACTCATGTTTTCCTTTATTGCACACTTGCACGAATTTGTTTGATTATTTTGCTTGTCTTATCACTTGTTGGTTGGGTGTTTTCACTTCAATCCTGTCCTTAAAACAAACCAAGCACGATAAATTTTGATAAGAAAATTGTGCGTCTAAAAACCGTTTGTGAGTTTGTGTGTTTTGTTTGAAAACGGGGAAGGGCTGCGAAAGGTTCATTTTGCCTTTGCGAATACTAAGCCACCGTTAAATTGGAACCAAAAATGGAGGAATTTTATTATCCGGGGAGATTTGTAAGGACATTTTTGTCCATTGTCAAAATGTATGTCGTACGCCGTTACATCGTTGAAGAAATTCAAGATCGCATCTACATCAACGGGTCCGAATATCAAAGCGTCTTCAACATCATAGCCCCCGGACTGGTCCGCCTACCTACCGGACCAATCCGGTTTGCTCCAGTATACCACGGATCGATTGCGAACCGAAGAAGCCTTTTTTAAAAAAGAACCGATCCGAGGTCGGGCCGATCCTCCTCCTAACCGGACCGGTCCGCCTGGGATAAATTCGAACAGTTTCGTGTAATATTTTTCCATCGACTCTAATTTTCTATATATATTCCTACTTCGTTGGTGTATTTTTTGAAGTCTTTGAGAAAACGTTTTCAAACACAAGAAGACTTCGTTTTTTGATGTGCCCAACATCTTTTTCATTCACACACAAAAATCCCAATTACTTTTGTGAATCTTTTTGAACCTTAGAACAGAAGTTTTGCTACTATTCATCTTTGTGGAGAGATCTTTGCAACCGAGGGCTGCGTGTCATTCCTGAGGGAGTCTCTACAAAGTTTTATGACCGCGTGTCATTGAGGAGAGTTGCGGTTCTTCCTTTGTTGTTTGGGCTGCGAGTCCTTGGAGGGTGCTGCGTGTATTCTCTTGCTGAGTTCAAGACTGCGTGTCTTTGTGGGTTGGCTGTGTGTTGATCCATTGCAGATTTCTCTATGTAATTGTAAGTTGCGATTTATATATTCATAATGAAATAAAGGTTTTACCCGAAAGGTTTTTTTCCTGAAATCTGTGTCTTGGCATATTTATTGTGCTGCATGCTTTATATTTGATGGGTTGATTTCGATGCATATTTAAGGGTTGTATTTGTTTGATTTAAAAGTAGACTCTAATTAAATAAGGGTTCTTGGAAACTTGCAAATTTAATTTAAATCAATTATCACAGTGTCACACTTTTCAGTACTTTTGTTGCTAATTCTCGATAATTTGGGTCTTATGCGCTTAATTGTTCAATATGAAGGCTTAATTGCAGTTGCGGTGTTCAAAGTTATATTTTCGGTCAATTTACAGTTAAAATGGTGCTAAATACCTTGTCCTTAAAATTACCTACACCCTCACCCGAGCCTAAGCCTAGCCAAAACCTACCCTAAACCCTGTGTGTGTTTTGTTTGTGTCTTTTTTATCATTTTTTAGATTTTTAGTTTGAGTCATTTTTATTTTTAGGTTTTATTTGGAATTTTTAGTATTTAATTTATATTTTTATATTTTATTTTTATAATTTTATTTTATTTTGATTTTTATTAGCTTTTAGTTTAGTCTTATTTTATTAGGATTAATTTTAGGAGTTTATTTTTAGTTTATTATATTTTATATTTTTTAGGGATTTAATTTTCATTTAGATTTTAAGTTATTATTTCTTTTGTTTTATTTTAGTTTTTATTTAAGCTTAGGATTTTATTTTTTAGTTTTAATATTTTTATTTTTTAGTTTGTTTTATTTTTAGTTAGATTTAATTTTTTAGTTTTATTAATTTTATTTGAGTCTTTATTATTTTAGGTGTCCAAATTAAACACACACACATCATACTAACCTACACCTAAACTACACACAACACAACCCTCATCCACATCTTACTAACCTACACCCACACACACCATAACCCACACCACTCCATCTTCAACATTCCACCACTCTCTATCCTCTCTCCTCACCACAAACCTCCATTAACTACACAAAAACCCAACACCTCTCTTTTCTCTCTCCTCACTTACCCCCTACGTTAACCCCATTGCGGCCTCTCTCTCTCTCTCTTCCCACTGCTAAACCTGTCGTCGACGACAGACCTCTCGCCCACCTCAACCCCTCCCTCCAAACACCTTAACACCTGCCCTCGCCCAGCCGCCGGAACTTGCGCGACCCACTTCTCACCCCTAACCCGGTCTCTCTCTCTCTCTCTCCTTGACCCACATCCTCATGGACATACCTCCATAACCCGAAACCCCTGCTCGCGAAACCGACCCGCCATAACCCGTCGTCGGCGGAACCCTAAGCCCGACTTTCGGTGACCTCACCCCTGTCGGAGTTAACACCGGCGCATCCCAGCTGTCCCGATCGAAATCCTTGACCCGCAAACCCGGAGGCACTTCCAATCCCATTCAATCCAAACTGCAAACCCAATTATCCTCATGCCTTCCACGACTTCCACCTGCCAAAGCCAATCTCACAAAATAAAGACCAAGCCATTTAATCCCCACATGCGCTTTTATCTACTTTTAACCCAAAATTCCAAAAATACCTCCAAATACTAACTTTAACCCCAATACCCATTATACCCTCTACACCAATTCTGATTGTGTCCCCCCATTTAACTCACATGCCCTCACACTCACCATTTCTATGCACACTCAAGTCAATTCCCAAAAATACCCCCATACTCCATGTGCCTACTGTAAAAGAAGATGAAGACCATTTTGAGAGGAAGATCTCAAAATTTTATTTTAAGCTTGGTGTGATAAAATTCTCTCCACCCCTCTATGCTGAGTATTTGCATTTTTAGTAAATACATCAATATAGAAGTGTGTAGTGAAAATTATCTCTAGGATAAATTTCACCCCACCCCTCTATTATGATTTTTTTGCATTTTTAGCAATGAATTCAAAATAGATTGATGTAGTTGAATTTATCCCTTATGGGAGATAAATTCTAATCCATTCCTTTATGTTGAGATTTTGCATTTTTAACAATTATCTCAATATAAATTAATGATCTACAATTTATTTCTTTGGGTGAGTTCTAATATACAATTTTATAATGTTAGGATTCGCATTTTTAGCAAATCTCTTTTATTATTTAATTGTCCATTATGAATTCATCCACTATCCTTTTTATTTTTATTTTGCAATTTTTATTTTAGATTCAAAGAGCTTTTGAGATAGGAATCTGTAGAGAGAGAAAATACCATTTTAGTGTAGGTTTTTAGATTAGAATTTTTATTTTCTTTTTTTAGATAGTGAGGAGAAAATAAATTGTTACGAGGATTAAGTTGAGTGAGATTCTTGATGTAATTTTGTTTGAATCATTCAAATTAAGGGATGTGAATTTCAACTCATGGATTGATGATCAATTAGGCATCAAGAGATTGGGGTTTGATTGTTCTTTTCTCTTCTCATTTCTTTTATGCCTTTAATTATTAATTTGTCATATTTCATATCATGTTAGGCTAAATCCCCTTTCAAGGGGTGGGGTAAAACCCTTATTTGATGTTATGATATTTTAATTAGTTTAGTTACTTGAAAAGTTCATTTGAATGTTAATTTTGATCCCTCACCCTTAAATTTACGCCTCGAGAGAGGGTAAATGATTAATGAGAGAAAATCAAAATTCTAGTGATAATACCCATTTTAGATTCGAACTAGAGATAGGGGTTTCTTAATTGGGGTATTATAACTTGAATTTCAACTCTAAATTTATTTTTTAAGATTTACATAAATTTTAATCGATCGATCCTAGCGGGTGGTTAATTAAAAGGAGTGTAGATCTATTTTTCTAGAGTTGTGGGGTGTTAAACTTAATTTTCTAAAAGATTACTATTATAATTCACTTGCAACGAGAGTTGGTTTGTAATTATGATATTAATTTGGGAGAATTCAAATAATTTAATTAATTAATTAGAATAACTAAAATTTGTGGTGTAATCTCATTCGTTGATTGTTCTCACAATTATTTACCTCACTATATCTCTTATTTTAGTGTTAGACTTTGATTTCATTTTAGTTATCAAATGGCGTCGTTGCCATTCTTGGGAGCGTCAAGCACTCAGAGCGGATTCAATTTTGTAGTTCATTTAGTTTGTATATTTTATTGCATTTTAGTACCATCTTTCTTTATTTTAGAAGGCTTGTATTAGGATTTTTATCATTGCTTGTATTACGGTGCATAGGGACACCTTTATTTAATTTTTCATTTTCAAAATTGTAATAATTGAAGACAAACGTGATAGGGAAACCGGACAAGATAGAGAGAGGGCGTCCAAGGCGAGGATTTAGAAGCCTCTCTACCTTGGGTCAGTAGGACTCCCGGGAATGACTGAGATAGGTGTGATCTCCCCCCGGTCGACTCAAATTTTTCGACACCCCACGGCCTAAAACCTGTGGGAGATATTGTTGATGTAATAAACTAGATTATCTCTAATTAATCAATAACAGATAAATAAATTAATAAAAAAAGGATTTTTAAAGTGGTTCAGCCTGATGAAAATGGCCTACGTCCACTATGTTTGTATTGCTGAATGTTTATTTGGAATCTCGAGAATAGGTTTCCCAAGAGATCCAAAGTCCTCTTCTTATAAGGAGGTTACAATGTATTTATAGCCTTGAGGTTGTACATATGAAAGGACAATGCGATGTTATCTAGTAGACATATACATCTGTACAATAATAAATGCGCATTTAATGCGTAGATGTCTTTTGATTCTCTTGATTTGGATGCTCTGCACGCTAAGTATCTCGGACTGGCTGAGTTGCTCGGTACGCTTAAGTTGCTCGGGGCGCCTAAGTTGCTCGGTACGCGTAAGTTTCTCCTTGCTCATGAGTTGCTCGGATCCTAGAGTAGCTCAGCGATAATATGTTGTTCGTTGAAAGTGTTTGTATTTGCCACGTAGATTGACATGTGTCTTCAAATGATTGGTCTATGTCAGCAGACTAAATTTGGTATCAACATAAGCCCCCAATGTTTCACAGTTAAGGTTGAAAGCGAGTGTGGGACATTTTGCTTGAAAACTGCTTGGATTACTGATCTTCATGGATATTAGAAAAATTTTATAATTCCTTTTTAAGCGCATAATAGCAAGATAAATATTTTGAATTTTCACGATCACTTCGATATTTGTGCCCTTTTCTTATTTTAGCCGCCAAAAACGCAAACGTCTTTCCTTGTAATCATTGTTTTTCTCTGTTCCCGAGGTAAAGTATTTAAGTGCGATAGAAATCCTATCATTTTTCACTTTTCAAATCTTTATCTCTGAACTCTTCATCTTCTCTCTATCTTGTGCCTTCGTTTTTTCCATCGTTCATTTACAAGTGATCTCTATTTCCTTTGTATGATTTTCTTCTTTATTTTTTATTTTCTTTATTCACCATGGTTTATTTTCTTCATTGGTTATCTTGGAAGAAATTTCTGGTCCTTCTGATTATTTTTCTTTAGCTGAGGGACATTGGTTCCCAAGTCTTTTTATTTTGCTGTTTTCTTGAATGTAACCTTAAACTATGTTTTCCTTTATCATGATGAATAAAATTTGAACTTCAGTTGTTCGTCTCTTACTTGCTCTATTCGCACCATTGTTGATTCTTTTTTATTTCTTCTCTTTGCTAGTTTATGGCCAGGATGGAACTTTTATCAGCTCATGATACAGAGTTTATGAAGAAATGCAACGACTATTTCAAAGATGGTCATGAAGACCTTAATGAGGCCCAGATAATTGACATCCTCGGATCAGGTGCCTCTGATCGAGCAGTTGAAGCTTACCAATACTTGAAGTGCTTACTTGATCGTGCTGTAGCCAACAATGTGGCCTACTACGACATAATTGAAGATATCCAAGGAACGATCGAGGAACTCCAACAGCAGTACAAAGAATCCACCACACTTCTGCATCAAGGCTATGATAAAAAGTACCAACAATTGAGCGCTGACAAGGGATATGACAAGTTCATTTCTGCTCATGATAAAAAAGAGAGTGTTCTGAAGCTTGAAATTGAAGAGCATAGACATATCGCCAAGTTGTTGGAGCAGGAGAACATTGCTTTGCAGGAGGAAATAAAATAACTTAAATCTGCTGCCTCTTCCTCGGGAGCCTTAGTCCCCATCAATGATGAAGGTTTTTCCTTCTTGGAGGTATAAAATGCTAACTTACGAGATGAGTTATAAACTTTGAAACGAGATGTACCCTCCACATCTACTCTTGGAAGAGCAATATCTTCTAGTGGACGAGCAAGGGCTGGTCAGGTCACCATTGAAGAAGCGAGAACTCAGTCGGCTTTAGAGGGTCAAGTTGTTCAGTTGATGGTGAAGAACCAAGACTTGGAAGAAATGTCTAAGAAGATTCTGAACTTCACCGAGCAACTATCTAATCAAATTTCTGCTCTGGAAAGTAAAGAAATTCTGGTAAAGAATCTCCACGGGCAACTTGAGAGGTTAACTTATCAATTTCACAAACAGCCCAGGGAATTCTGGATGGCTGGGTATAATAAGCTCTATATCACCTTGATACTCGTTTGCAGCAGTCGAACAACGAGGGATACAAGCAAGGGTGGTAAATAAATTATGTGTTCTGAATCTGGAGCAAGGTCATTTCTTATGGGATTATTATGAACCTGGGGTCCTTGATTTACCTGTACCTCCCTTCAATCTTGAACTTAATTGGATTCCAGCCCGTGCTATTCCTCGAATTGTGATATCGAAGTATCTCGGTGATTAAAATCTTCATTCAAACTTTGAGAAAGCTCGTCCAGAACACTTGCTTGATCGACCATCCAAAATGAACGTCAGAATGCTGCGAGATCTAAACTTTATAAATTCCCCCTATGCATTAGATGATCCTCCAGCTGGGGTAGAACCTGTTTCAAAAGCAGAGGGAAAGAAACCAATAGAATATGATATTTGATGTAATGAATTAGACTTCATATTCATATGTAATCTTCTTTGGTTTAATGAAGAAAAAGTTTGTCGTTTCCCATTTCATTTTCTTTTTCAAAATAATTTGTAGAAATCCTTGTTTTTTTAGTTCGAAAAAAAAATATATATATACACTATACTTATCCCATTTATTGTTTGATTATAGTGACTTGTCACTCTTTGGGCCTAAGCAATGGAATGATTTTCATCCCATGTTCCTCCATAGTTGTAGTAATCTCGTATGGATTACCTGATGCCTAGACAGTGGATTCCCCTGTAGGTCATCTAGATTCTTGCCTAGTTTGGTACCAACCAATCGGATTTGATGGTTATTGATTTATCGACCAATCGAAGTTGGTGGTAATGAGTTGTCGACCAACCGTAGTTGGTGGTATTGAATTCCCGACCAACAGGAGTTGGTGGTAATTGAATTGTCGACCAACCGGAGTTGGTGGTATTGAGTTCCCGACCAACCGAAGTTGGTGGTATTGAGTTCCCGACCAATCGGAGTTGGTGGTAATTGAATTTCCGACCAACCGGAGTTGGTGTTATTGAGTTACCGACCAACCGAAGTTGCTGATAATTAAATTACCGACCAACCGGAGTTGGTGGTGTTGCTTTGAATTTGGGTTGTGTAGTGTGTAGCACTAATATTCCGAAAAAATTTCAACAAAAAAGGAAATATGGGCGAAATATCACTTTATTCATATTGAAGAAACTGTATTACATAGGAATTTCAACTACTGATAGTCCTTGCGCAGGTGTTTTGCATTCCATGCATTCTTGAATTCTTCTCCCTCCAAAGTTTCAATTCTGTATGTCCTTGGACGAACAACTGCAGTTACTCTGTAAGGTCCATGCCAGTTGGTTTCCAGTTTGTTATGCTTTTGGATTACTTTCTTCAGCACATAATACCCTTCTTTCAAATCACACTTCTTCACCCTTTTATTATAGAACAAAGTTGTTCGTTATTGATATGATGCATTCCTGATTGTTGCTTCTTCCCTGACTTCTCTAGCATATCTAGGTATAATCTTATCATTAAGTCACTTATAGGGGAGTTGAAGTTAAGCACCCTATGTGTCGGTAGACCCAATTCAGCAGGTATGACAGCCTCACTCCCAAATGTCAACATGTATGGAGACTCCCCAGTTGCTCTTCGTGGTGTAGTGCGATAGGCCCACGACACAGGGTGTAGCTCGTTGATCCAATTTCCCTTTCTTTGAGACATTTTTTTAACCCATTCAATAGGGTTCTGTTCGTCACTTCAACTTTCCCATTGCTCTGGGGATGGCCTGGCGCAGAGTGGATCTTCAATACGTTAGATTAATGACAATAGGCAGCAAATTCCTCGTTGTCAAATTGGGTTCCATAGTCGATGATGAATGCATGGGGAAGACCATATCTACAAATAATATTCTTCCAAATAAACTGATAGACCTAGTCATATGTCATATCAATGAGAGGCTCAACTTTCACCCATTTAGTAAAATAATCCACACCGACCACGAGGTATTTGAATCTTCCCTTGGTCGTTGGAAATGGCCCAACCAAGTCTATCCCCCACATGGAGAATGGCCAAGGGGACGTGATGGGTGTTAACAATGCTTGGGGAGTTCTTCGGATTGAAGAGAAACGTTGGCATTTATCGCACTTCTTGGAATAAGTTGCGCAATCAGCTATCGTCATTGTCTAATAATACCCTTGTGTTGTTATCCTCGGCAAAAGCGTTCGACCTGCTACATGGGCTCCACAGGACCCTTCGTGAACCTCTTCGATCAAGTCTTTCACTTCGAAGGGATGGACACATCTTTGTAATCCTGCTATAACTCCTCTTCTGTACAAAATACCACTAGTCAATACATAATGAGTAGCTTTAAACTTTAGTTTCTTAGCTGCGAGTTTATCAGGTGGCAGAATCCCTTCTCCGATATAGGACCTAATGGGGTCCATCCAAGATGGTCCAAAATCGAGGGCAATGAAGTTCATCATCAAATCTTCGTCTATGCTCCGACCAGACAGGATTTCTATTGGGATTTTTCTTCGTATCTCGATGCGTGTGGCTGATGCTAACCGAGCTAGGGCGTCTGCTCTTGTATTCTCTAATCTCGATATTCTAATCAAATGAACTGCAGTAAAACATGATACAACCTCCATTTCTTTTGCATGATACTTGACCATTAATTCTCCCTTTGCTGCATACACCCCGAGAATTTGATTTATGATTAACTGTGAATCACTGTATACAACGACCTACTCTGCCTTCATGGTTTTGGCCAGACTTAGACCCACAGTCATAGTTTCATATTCAGACTCATTATTAGAAGCCCTGAATTGAAAGCGTAGAAAATACTCCATATCAATCTCATCCAGACTGCTTAAAACAATTCCTTCTCCACTGCCTGTAGTGCACGAAGAGCCATCCACATATAGATTCCACACAGGTACTTCATTATCAAACTCTTGGTCAGACAGAGCTCCTCGGTGGAATATTTGACGCTTCCTTTTGTCGTCCCCCAACACTTCTCGCTGCTTGTTGATTATCATTTCTTGATCGTCCACGAATGGAAGTTGGTCGGGGATTAAATTTAATGATCCCGTCACATCCACGGGTTGGTCTGTATTAAACTCCTATTCTTCGGAGGTATAAGATTGAGTAAACTCTGTGATAAAATATGCTACTGCCTGTCCCTTGAGCGAAGATCTAGGCTCATAAACTATGTCATATTCACCAAGTTCTACTGCCCAGTACATCAATCTTCCTGATTTCTCAGGTTTGTGCAGAGCTTGTCGTAAGGGTGATCGAGTGGAAAAACCGAGCGTCCGTGTAATACGCAAGTCGTTGTTATCGGCTTCCAACCTCAATACAAAAAACCTAAACTTGTAACTACACTCTTAAGGAGTATAGTGGCGAGTCTGGGTATCGAATCCATAGGGAGTTAGGATGTGTGAACGTGATGACAAAGGTAAGGTAGTTTAATCCTAAAGTTGATGTTAAAAGAAAAGAAAAAAAAAGAAAAAGATGATTGATTTTTGGATTTTATCTATGAATCAACTAAATTAAATTTAATTAACCTATGCATGAAAAAATAACTAACTAAGAAGGAATTAATATGAATGAAGAAATGGGTTAAGAATACACTCCCCCAAACCCTAGTGTGTATGCCAGTACAAAATTAGTCATAAATTAGATAATTGATCAGACCCAGTCTTTAGTACTCCAAAGCATTACATATATGAGGTTCAATCCCGCATCATACATAATCAAAGAATGAGTAAAGCAGTGTTGCAATAGTTCACGTGCATTGCATCCTTAAGCACCCCGGTTACATAGGGAAAATGAGGTCAAAAGGTCTACAATGGTTGTGAACCTATACAACACGATCTAATCACTTATTTAATTTAGAGGACATATTTTATATCAATTCATATCACATCGGGTTGGGTTCATGCATCCCCACCCTTAAAAATTTAGCTAGACATGGGTTTATGAGAAAACAAATTCATAACAATGCATGTAATTGTGGATCTAAGAAACATTATAAAGACAAAAATTACAAAACAGTTGATAGTTGAATTGAAATTAGAATTAAGATAAGATAAGAGAATGGAATTTGATACTTGAAATCTGCACTAAGGAAGAGAGATGATTGAGTTCAGAAATACTTATTGTTCTTACAAACTAGGGCTTTTATAAAAATAAGAAATTTGTTTACTACAAACTCTCTAAAATCTTATTCTCTCTCTAAAATTCTATTCTACTCTCTAGAATTCGACTACCTTGGAAGGATGTAGGGCTTGGCCTTTTATACACCTAAAAATGACTCTTCCCATGCCTCTCCATGTTTTACAACTAATAAAAACAAATTAAACAAGAAATTTCAAGAGTTGTCTCTTCAGCTTCCAGAATTAATTTCAACTTTTGACGTTCTGTCTCCAACTTTAAATGGGAACAACTTCTTCATCGTAGCTCGAATTGGGGTGCCATTTTTTCCAATGTTCTTGTAATTTAGAGATATTCAACTCTCTAGCTTTCCCCACCACCGGAATATATATGTAAAATTACAAAAATACCCTTCAACTCCCCATTTCTTGGTTTCTTTCATTGTTTTGCATTCTCTTTCACACTAATTTGCATGAAATACCTATAAAGCACATGAGAAATACACAAAACACGAAATACTTGCCAAAAGAGGTTAGTAGCATAAATACGAGACAAATCCAAGCTATTTACACTGCACGGGATCATAAAAATACCAAAATTAAGGGGATAAATATGAAGAATATGTGCCTAATCAAAGGGCGTATTGGTATACACCACTATAGTATGGGCTTGGAAGTATGGCCTCATCATTCTGCTTGCTTCGATCAATGCTAGCGCCAACTTCTCCAACCATGGATATCTGATCTCTACTCCTCGAAATGCCTTGCTAGTGTAGTAAACTGGTTTCTCCACTCCATATCCCACTCTTATCAACGCCGAGCTTACTGCATTCTCTGAAACTGCCAGATACAAATATAGTTTTTCTCCCATCACTGGTCTAGATAACATGGAGGTGTGCCCATATATTTCTTCCACTCTTGAAAGGCCTTCTCTCATTCATCATTCCACTCAAAAAAAATTCAGAGTTTTTTGAAGAATGGGAGGCATCTGTCTGTTGCTCGTGATACAAATCTGTTAAGTGCTGCAACTCGCCCTGTGAGACTTTGCACTTCCTTCTTCGTAGTTGGAGATCTTAGTTCCAATAGGGCCTTGATCTTCTCAGGGTTCGCCTCAATACCTCGTTGGTTAACGATATATCCGAGAAACATACCTTCTCGCACCCCAAATATGCATTTGGTGGGATTCAACTTCATTTGATATTTCTCTAGATGATCAAAGGTCTGACCTAGGTCAACTAGATGATCAACAGCTTTCTTGCACTTCGTCAGCATATTGTCAACATAAACCTCCATGTTATGACTGATTTTCTCTGCAAACACTTTATTCATCAGTCGCTGATATGTTGCACCTGCATTTTTAAGTCCAAAAGTCATAACATTATAGCAATAAGTTCCCCTTGGGGTGATAAAAGAGGTATTTTCCCTGTCCTCAGGTTTCATTTTAATCTAGTTGTAACTAGAATAAGCATTCATGAAACTCAACAATTCTTGCCCCGAGGTAGCATCCACCAGTTGATCAATCCGGGGAAAAGGAAAATAATCCTTTGGGCATGCCTTATTAAGATCAGTGAAGTCTACACACATCCTCCACTTGTTATTTTTCTTCTTTACCATCACCACATTTACTAGCCAATCAGGATATTTGACATCCTCAATAAAAAAGGCTTTTGTATTTTCTCTACTTCTTCCTGTATAGCTTCGTTCTTTTCAGGGATGAACACTCTTCTTCGCTGCTTCACTGGCTTGATTTCCTTGTTCACGTTGAGCTCGTGGCACAGAAAAATCAGGTCTATCCCTGGCATGTCTTCATGACTCCATGCGAAAGTCTATTTTCTGCACCTTAGAAATGCTATCAGTTCCTGTTTTATCGATACATCCAATGGCGCACCAATTTGGGTTGTTCGTTCTGGGTGCTCATCGTCCAGAATGATACTTTCAGTAGCTTCCATGACCTGTCCCTTCATGAGCTGAGACTTTTCTCTAGGGTCTAATGTTTCAATCTCTACATCTTCTATTTCATCCACTTGATAGGTAGTAGTCTTCTTCATGGATTCTTCGCGGTCTTCCTGTTTGGTAGATGAATAGTAGCATTCCCGAGCTACTTTCTGGTCGCCTTTCACCACTCCCAATCCAAAGTTGGTTGGAAATTTTAAACATTGATGTACAGTAGAAGGTACTTCTTTGAACTTCTTCAGCCCTACCCTTCCCATGATGATATTATAAGCTGATTGAACATTTTTATCCATTACAAAGAAGCGTACCCTTTCTATTCGACAAGCAGGACAAGTACCAATAAGCATATCCAACTTGATCATCCCAACTGGAAAAACCTTTTCTCCAGTAAAACCGAGGAGGGGCCTATGATAGGGTTCCAACTGGGCTAACTTCAGATTTAAACTGTCAAAGCATGGGTTGAACATGATGTCTGTCGAGCTACCATTGTCCACCAGCACTCGGGAAATCACCACTTCTTTCATTCTCATCTTGATCACCAATGGGCCATCATGAGGATATAGTACACCTGCCAGGTCATTTTTAGAGAAACCAATGACCAGTTTGTCTTTATTCACCTTCCTTGGGCGATCATCTTCAGCCAAGTTTATTTGCTGTATGTACGAGTAATCTTGAACCTCATTGAGATAAGTTTTTCTCTTCGCAGTCAGATCTCCACCTCCTGCATCTCCACCTGTAATAACATTACATTCAAATGACCCAAAGTGGATTGAAAATACTTCACGCTCTGGATGTCTCGGCCTTTTGGGGAGATCGGGGTCATCTTCTGGATCATCTTCGTGGTATCTCTTCTTGTCTTCTTTTGCTCGATGAGGAGATTTAGATCTTTGCCTTCCTCACTCGTTGGTCTTTCCACCATTTTGGCGATCAACATACTTAGCCAATTTTCCTCGCCTGATGAGTGCTTCAATTTCATTCTGGAGAGTTATACAACATTTGGTCGTGTGACCATGGTCTTTATGGAATTCATAATATTTGGACTTATCCCTTTTGTCAGGATCTGCATTCATTTTCCCTGTCCAGGCTAGCTCTTCGTTGTTCTTGATCTCCTCCAGAATGTGATTTATATCAACCTTCAAGGGAGTATAATTTCCATAGTTCCTCATTTGCTCCAGTGCTTGCTTACCTTTCGACTGCCTATTGCCACCATTGCTCTTTTGATCCTTCTTCTCGGTTTTATCAGCTTCAACCTTGGTCTCCTTAGTTTTTGTGTTCTTCTTCGCAGCCATGAACTCCTCGGCGTTCATGATTTTGGCTACCTTTGCCATCAATTATGCCATGGTCCTAGGAAGATCTTTGGCCAGCATATAATACAACTTGTTTGGTAATAGTCCACTCATCGGAGCAGTAATTGTTGTTTTTTCCTAGTAATCAATTATCTCAAGCTTCTCATTATTGAAATGAGTAATGTAGTCCCTAGTACTTTCTTCTGGCTTATGTCTAACACTCAGTAAGTGTGCTACTCGTTTGATCGGTTTTAATCTCTAAAATAGAAATTCCCTATAAAGAACTCTTCCAGTTGAAAGAAAGTCGCAATCTTCCCCCGAGGAAGGTTGTTGTACCATATCTGGGATGACCCGGTGAGAGTTCCTAAAAATGACCTACATCTCATCTCATCTGGAACCGCATAGATATCGGCAGCAGCTTGGTATTATTCTATATGAAGGACAGGGTCAGTTTTCCATCATATTTAGGCGTCACCATAGGAGATTTGAATTTTGATGGTGTGGGAAAATCCACAATTGCATTCACGAATGGTGTCCCTTTAACAAAATTTCTTTGTAGAGGATTCTTAGCCTTATCCATTTCCCCTAATCTGTCCTCCAGCCTTTGAATAGAGCCTTTCCATTCATTATTTCCCACCTCGAGCCTATTTGTTCGAGCAACTGATCGCGTTGAGTTTTCCTCTTGGGATCTTTCATTACGGGTTGTTGGTCGTGATTGGGCAGAGCCTTCTCTTAGGTCGGAGGGTCGTTGAGAGTTCCTCGACACAATCCTAGGAGTAATTTTATTCCTCCTAGGTCCCAATCGATCAAAAGGAGATACTCTACTCAACCTTTCTATATCACAAGTCCTTTCTCGAGTGAGGGTGACCTTTCGATGGGAATCAGTAGCTCGTACTGATGAAGTCCAACCTGGTTGATACGAAGGATCACTAGATCTTTCAGTATGATATGAGTCAGTATGTCTAGATTGAGAGGCTTCCGAGAATAACGCCCTTCTAGTTCTTGAAGATGGAAAATGAGTATTTCTTTGAACACTTCGTTGTCCTGATTGGGCCGACACTCCATTTTGAATAGTTTGTATAAGTTGATGCATGGTTTCTTGCATGGTCGTTTGGCCTTCGGCTAAATTACCCATTATGGCATCCATATCTTGAATATTTTGGCAGAGTAGAAGGATTTGGAGGGACCCCAGTGTTTCGATTACTAGATTCTGAATTATCAGCAATAGATGATGAATTGCTTTGGTGAAAAATGATAAGTACAGTTGATTCCCACAGACGGCGCCAATTTGTTGATGTAAAAAACTAGATTATCTCTAATTAATCAATCACAGATAAATAAATTAATAAAACAAAGGATTTTTAAAGTGGTTCAGCCTGATGAAAATGGCCTACGTCCAATGTGTTTGTATTGCTGACTGTTTATTTGAAATCTCGATAATAGGTTTACCAAGAGATCCAAAGTCCCCTTCTTATGAGGAGGTTACAATGTATTTATAGCCTTGAGGCTGTAGATATGAAAGGACAATGCGCTGTTATCTAGTAGACATATACATCTGTACGATAATAAATGCGCATTTAATGCGTAGCTGTCTTTTGATTCTCTTGATTTGGATGCTCGGCAAGCTAAGTAGCTCAGACCACATGAGTTGCTCGGTATGCTTAAGTTGCTCAGGGTGCTTGAGTTGCTCGTTACACTTAAGTTGCTCGTTGCTCATGAATTTCTCGAAGCCCAGAGTAGCTCGGTGATAGTATGTTGTTCATTGAAAGTGTTTGTATTTGCCACGTAGATTGACACGTGTCTTCAAATGATTGGTCTATGTCGGCAGACGAAACTTGGTATCAACAAGTATATTTCTCAAACCCTCCCGCCTCTCCTATTAGCGAGTCAATTATTGTGTGTACTTGTGTGCTCTTATGTGATTTTATTCTCGCATTTATTTTTTGAATGGTGTGATGAATTAAATTGCTAAGACCTACACCCGGTCACTCACGAGAAGGAATTTCATCACCTGACTCACTCGCTTACAATTGTGTGCTACCCTAGCCATCACTAAATTTAAAATCAATCAACTAGGTAGCCCACTAGGAGAAAATTTTGCAAAGGTGATCACTTAGATTATTCTGTGATTTTTATCGCCCGCGGATTTCATTAAAATTTGACTACCCCTTTCATTAATTTTCAAGATGAAAAATTGGTTATGTGCTAGTAGGGATTTTTCCTTCACGTGTGTGTGTCCAATTCCTTTTTTGGTAGTCCGTTTTAGTGAATTCGTCCAAATTCAAAGAGTCCACATTTTTCCCACCTTTTCTTACAAAAAATTCAAAAATATTTTCTTTCATTTTTATATAAAAAAAATCCAAAAATATTTTCTTCTATTATTTTTACGAAAAATCCAAAAATATTTTCTTTCTTTCCTTTTTTGAAAAATCCAAAAATATTTTCTTTCCTTTTAAAAATTTAAAACTCCAAGAAAATATTTCTCTCCACATGACCGAAGAACGTCCTTTATGGGACTACTTTAGTCATTTTTCATTGACACATGACACGTGTCAGAGTGATCCTGAGTCGTCTCTTTATCATATTTTTAGTGGTTTCACCTCTCTCACGAGTACCCTTGATACTCTTGACCCGTCTATGCACGCACCTCCTATTTCATCACCCTCGGTGTCAAGTGTCGACATGTCTCATCCTTTATTGTGCACCCACTGTTATTATGCCGATCACATGTCCCATGAATGTCCGTACACATGTCCCATGAACCCATCATGGACTATGTGTATCCATATGACACTATTTCGGAACCCAACTCGGCCTATTATCCCGATATACCCAATCCCGAGTTGTGTGAGTACCCGAACTATTCGTGGAGGCCTGATCACCCTTCCACGCAATACAAATCCCAACCCGGTGATGTGGATCCTCACACGTTCCAACAGTCGTCATGGAAACTTTGTGAACCCATTCACGATCATTTCCCTCACTCTGCACCCACTGAATATCAACCATTTGTCCATCACGAAAGTGATCCTTTCGTGTATGATGAACTTGACCCCACTCCACACACTTCATACGAGTATTCTTCATGTAGTCATGATCATAGCAAGTTGTGTCCACCTCACCCACCTCCACCACCCGTCACTCCACCACCACCATCATCCTCCTCCACTCTCGAAAGCCTCTTGCAAAAGTTCATACTCGAGCAAGAGAAAGTCACTCAAATTCAAATGCAAGCTCTCCAAAGGCTTGAACAAAGGTTAAATGAATTGGAGTGTCCGAGAGAGTCAGACATTCCCATAGCCCCACCCATCGTTGAAACTGAGTGTGAAGATGATGTGTCCTCTTGTGACACTGACTTTGAGTGTGACCAACCCTACCACCCCAAGAATCTTGAAGTTGATACCATCCCATGGTCCGGGCCTAAAGTTGAAAATTGTGCTGACTTACCTTTAGATAATGAGCCTGATCAATTCCCACCATGTCCATATGAACCCCACTTTGACGTTTCCATTCACCTTCCCACTCCCGTAATATCCAAAACAATGCTCGAGTTTATACCCATTGAGCCCATCGTGTGTGTTCCCGAGGAACCACTTCATCTTAGCTTAGCTCCGGCTACGAGTGCTCACCATTTTCCCAAGATAGAATACGTGATAGTTTCTACCTATCCGGATATGGATGATGTTAATCCATTCTTGGCTCATCTTGAGCCCATTATTTCTCATGATTCCTCAATCTCTGATCTTAGTGCCTCGTCTTACCCACCCATCACATTCACTAATACTACTCTTGTGGAGAAGTTGACCACTCTATCTTTAGAAACCACACTCCCTTGTGAGTATTCCTTTACTCCTCCCAATGAGTGTGTGTCTCCCACGCTTGAGTTGGATTATCTTCCTCCACCGTTTATCCCACCCAACCCACCCATTGTCCCACCACCTGGTTTGGATCATGATTTTACACATTTCATGCTTCCATCTAAATTTTTGGATCCTAACCTAAAACCATCCTCACTATCTATGAGAGTATATGTGGTGATACTCTCCACTTCTGTGACATCGAGCTTGTTACTCCATGCACACCACTTCCTTGTGGTGTTGATTTTTCCCATCGACAGCTCCCTGGTGTGTCACGCTGCGACCAATACCATCGCCCATTCATAGAACGGCCGTGTGATTTCTATGAGCCTCACCCCATTCCACTTTCTACACCATATTTCCTTCCTCACCAACTTGAGCACCATGCTTATAGGGCCCTAGTTTCCCTCACATTTTGGCTCAATAAGGCCCGTGACCGATGCCTATTCCACCTCATCCTTTTCCTCATACCCACCCGCCCATGGTCCACCATTTCTTTGCATCGTGTGATGCACTTTTCCATATAAGTGTATTGACCCGTTTTAGCCTTTATCCAACAAGACTGGCGCTTCAGTCTTGTTTGGGGGTGATTCTCATCACCCAATTTTTCTGCCGCCCCGCGCCATCATTGTTCTTATCTAAGGGGTGAGATTTCATTGGTCTGGCTGAAGAAATTAAACTTAGCGCTACCGGGAGGCAGCCCGCATTTCTGGTATGAGTCTGATCCTATTTGGGGGTGGTATTTCACATCACCCGATGCTTTACATGCTTTATAGACTTGTACACATTTTTTTCTCTTATCATTTATTCAGGTTTCATTTTGGCTTCATTTGTCCACTTCATTAGCGGTTCATTCTGGTACTCTCTTTCCTACGTTATGCTCTCATTTTAAAAATTATTTTATCCAACATCGAGGACGATGTTCCTTTTTGTTTGGGGGTGGGAAATTTTATCAAAATCGTACCTCTTTTGAAAAATTTTGATTTTTAAACTTGATTTTTAAAATTTCATGCAGTTTCTTTCATCTCAATCATTGATGTGAATTTTCAATCATCCATCTTTCTAAGTCTAGGAATCAATCTAGAGAATATCTTTTATAAATAGCTTATGTAATACATAACAGGGTATTTTGAACCATGAATTTCTAGACTCAACAAAATTTGTGCACTTATCATGTCACTGCGGTTTAGAGTTGAAGAGTACTATAATTCTCAAGAGAACCTTAAGGATCACTAGTAGAGACTTTAGCTTATGAGATTTGTGCCTTTCACCCTTTCAGAGTGTTTTACACAATCTCCGAGTCACAAGTTGATTCAACTTCATTTGGGTCCGCACTTAATTGTTGTATGATCTCATTATTCTTTATTTTTGGCTTGATCACTGAGAATGACATCTTTTCGAGTTTTAAGAAAAACGTGTCTTGAAATTTGTCCCGATCACTAGGATTTTCATCCATACACATACCATTCACCCATTCACTTCACTCATTACATTCCCATATTTTTCCATATTCCCCACATCATACATTCCCCATTCCATTCATATATCATCTATCATCATTTTTGAAAAAAAGAGTGTTGATTCAAAATGTTAAATGTCTTCATTGTTGGTTTGTAAAGAGAGAGAAAAATAAGGGAAAAAAGAAGAAAAAAAAGAGAAAAACATAAAAATAGAAAAATAGAACAAATAAAAAAAATAGAGAAAAAGAAAAGAAAAATCGAAAAAAAAGAGAAAAAAAGAGCGAACAGAAAAGAAAGAGAGTTTGTAGTTAGTAATAAAGACATCTGTGCCTGTTGATGCAAAAAATTGGACCGAATCCCATTTTTATGATCACAGATAAATAGATGAAAGCAATCCAATCAAGCACATAAGAGACAAAGATTTTTAAAGTGGTTCGGCTATGAATAAAGCCCACGTCCACTGTTATTTTATTCCCAGGGGTTTACAATAGCACCATAGGGTGTAGAGAGAGAAAGGATGTGTATCTTGTGTATGGGGTTTCTAGGTTCTCTTGGATCTCCTCCCTTTTGGCTAAGGGGATACATGTATTTATAGTGATGGGAGATAAAGAGATTCATTGTATGTAGGCATTTATGTCTACATTCAACGAATCTAATTGTTGAATTGCTTGGTATGCTATGTTTTGTCATCTATTAATACAGTATAAATGTACATTAAGGCTCATTAAATGCGCTGCCATCTTCATTAATGCACATTAAATGCATAGTTATCCTTTGATCTTCCTGGTTGGTATGCCGACCAACTCTCCTCGGGTGCCGACTAACTCTCCTCGGGTGCCGACCAACTCTCCTCGGGTACTGACCAACTCTCCTCGGGTGCCGACTAATACTCCTCGGGTGCCGACCAACTCTCCTCGGATGTCGAATATTGCCACATAGGATGACATGTGTCCTTTTCTGATTGGCCCTCGTAGATGGAGAATTTTTGCGTTAACAGAAGCCCCCAATGCTCCATGCTTGATGGTTTACTTGAAAGGATGGAGTATTTATTCTGCAGTGTTGCTCGGTGCTCGTGAAATTCTTGATCTACCTTCTTGATTTGTTCAACATAAAGTGCATTATCTCCTGGACGACATATGATGCAGGCTGATCGATGGTTGTTGATCTTTCTTTTGAGGAACTCCGTGTTCTATGTATCACCCCTGGGAATTTAGATGCATCCATACCATAGTATGCATCTTGTAGCTTGTCATAATCTTCAAGTATGTTGATTGGTTTGCTAGCCGACCAACTGCCTCCTGTGTCGAGCAACTGAGTTCTAACTTCACGTGCTTGATTCTTCTGATTTATGCTCCTCTGAATACTTTGTCGAGTAACATACTAGATTTTGAACCCAACTCTTCAATCTGATTAGTACCAAGCTAGTGGTGGACTTCGAAACATTTTCATACAAGTTCTTCTTCAATGTTGGTCGGGCAGTAGTAGTAAAGATCTCAGTGTTGTAGATGCTGAATTTGACTTCTGAACTTCAATAGTATGTGCATAATAACTCCTAAATATGCCTCCTGAACTTCTGAATGCCTCCTGAACTTCAATATGCCTCCTGAACTTCAATAGCATGTGCATAATAACTCCTGAGTATGCCTCCTGAACTTCAATAGCCTCCTGAACTTCAATAGCATGTGCATAATAACTCCTGAATATGCCTCCTGAACTTCATAAGCAAAATTAGCTCCTGAGCAAGAAAAATAACGTCTGAATGATAATTAGTTGGGGCTGAATCTGATGCTCGACTGCATGATGTTATGAGAATGTTCCACCGAATGAACAACTGGATTTTTAATAGAGCCCCCAAGTGTGGAATGTGAACTTTGAATGCTTTTTGCTTGATCGCTTTCACATACTCATAAAATGTTTCCGACCAACTAGTTGACAGCTTCTTATTTCCGACCAACCTGAGTTGACATTTTTGGGAATAGATTTAGTTCCTAACCAACATAAGTGGGCCTTTTTAGGAATATATAGTTTTACTTCCCGTAGGAATACATAGTTTTACTTCCCGGAGGAATACATAGTTTTACTTCCCAGAGGAATACATAGTTTTACTTCCCGGAGGAATACAAGTAGCTTTACTTCCCGGAGGAATACAAGTAGCTTTACTTCCCTGAGGAATACAAGTTTTACTTCCCATAGGAATACAAGTTTTACTTCCCGGAGTAATACAAGTAGCTTTACTTCCCGGAGGAATACAAGTAGCTTTACATCCCGAAGGAATACAAGTTTTACTTCCCGGAGGAATACATTTTTGATAATAAATGATAGAGACTTCCTCGGAGCTCACCAACAGATTGTTGGGAATAAAATAAGATATAATAAATGCTGGAGACCTCCTCGGCGCTGACCAACAGATTGTTGGGAATAAAATATAATAAATGCTGGAGACCTCCTCAGAGCTGACCAACAGATTGTTGGGAATAAGATATAATAAATGCTGGAGACCTCCTCGGTGCTGACCAACAGATTGTTGGGAATAAAATATAATAAATGCTGGAGACCTCCTCGGAGCTGACCAACAGATTGTTGGGAATAAGATATAATAAATGCTAGAGACCTCCTCGGCGCTGAATATATGATTATAAATATTTATCGAGCTCCATGTTGAAATAAGAATAGAATATGCATCCAAATAGATATAAAGAATAATAATAAAGTGCCTCGTTGATCTCTCGAGGTAGAATTATATAATGCCGAACAAGAATAAGATCTACCAGAACATAAGAATATGGCCGAGAACATTGTCAGGCCTGAATATAAATAAGAATTATCCGACCAACTATCCGTTGGGGGTGAAATACAACGAATGTTGTAATTCTCCTTAAAGCTGAATAAGTATCTTGTCGAGGCACAATTGCATAATGCCGAATAAGAATAATTTTTTCCAGAACATAAGAATATGGTCGAGAACTTTGCTGGGCCTGCATATAAATAAGAATTACCCCGACCAACTATCCGTTAGGGGTGACATATAATAAATGTTATAGTTATCCTCGGAGCTGAATATGATGATAAGTATCTCGCCGAGTTCCATGTTGAGATGAATATAGAATATGAATCTCAAGGGATATATAGAATAATTTGTGCTTGAGCCGATATCTGGGCCTGAATATAAATAAGAATTGCCCCGACCAACTATCCGTTGGGGTGAAATATAATAACTGTTGTAGCTTTTCCTCGGACTTGAATATGATAATAAGTATTTCACCGATCTCCATGAAGAGATGAATATAGAATATGAATCCCAAGGGATATATAGAATAATTTGTGCTTGAGCACAAATCAAAGCAATAATAAAATATATAGTTCCTTGCTGAGGTGAAATTTCATAATGCTGAGCAATGATAATAGTTTCCAGATTGTTTACGAGCATTCGTCGGCGTTGAGTCTTGTACCTATAAAAATTAATATCTTACTCTACCATTTGTGTAGGCTGAATTGATTAGTCATCAGAATAATTTACTCATCCAATCAATATATGATATGTATATGCTTGAGAAATAAAAATATTAATTTCAAAAAATGAAATAATATATGTTGGCTGATATGTCGAGGTAAAACTACCAGATGTCGAGCAATAATAGTTTTCAGAGGTTTAAGATTGTGGCTGAGCTTTCGTCGGTATTTACGTCCCTATGAAATCTTAATAAGCTGCCCGAGCACCTGTCGGGACTAGATCAAATAATTATTGTCATGAGAATAATTATTCAGCCAAACAATATGTGATGTGTATCAGCATAAGGCAATAAAATTTTCAAAATATGAAATAATATGTTTTATGCCAAATGTGTGTGAGCTGGATAAATTTTTATTAGATATGCGCCATAAATAAGAAGTAGAGTTTTTTGTAAATTTATTTAATCTCAAACAACTAATTAGGTATAAGTTGTTGATTGAAAATTATTTATCACTTGGTTTTAAAAATATTTTTGGGGTGATCACAAGTTAAAAAAGACTTAAGCCCCCTGTTTGTCCCCAAGCTGAACTCGTGTTTAAAGAAATATATGGGGTGCTTCACATTTTTTAATAGCCCAAGATTCTACTGCTGCCGACAAATGGCATGGATGTTGCCGACCAACATTTAAGGATATCTCAAGTTATATAATATATGGTGCCGACCAAGAAGCAAATGGTCCCCGACCAGCTGAGTAATTTCGCCGATCAACAAAAATGGTGCATTGACAGCACCAAACAACATTAGATGTCACCGACCAAAAAGTGGATGGTTGGATAGTTGCCGGCCAGTAAATTGAACCCTCCGAACAAGATTGAGATGTCGCCGATCAAGAAGTAGATGATCGTCGACCTGTAATTGGTTCCACCAAGCTACAATATGGGGCTCCAACCAATAATAAGATACCTCGTAGTTGGATAAAATTATTTCAACGTTGCTGATGGATCTTCAAATCTTATCTCCGACAAACAAAAATGGTCTGGTTAACCTTCTCTTTAATAAAATATGGCCCAAGATGATGCCGACCAACAATATCGATGGCTGACCAGAATATCTCGAATCCTTAGATCAAAAAAATAACATTCGATGTAAAATTTAAGCATTAAGAATGTTAATTAAATGAATAATTATCTAATCCACTATATCGTGTGATTCCGATAAAGAAACCATGTGATGTGATGAACGAGGGCCAACATATCAAATTTGTGCCAAAGAGTCTTGATATGGTCATGATTTGTTTTACTGATCCTATTTTACAAGAGATGGTTAATGATTTTTCAGGTGAGAGAAAATTATTTTTTATATTGATCCTTTCCTATTCCCTATTTGGAGAGATAAAAATATGTTGAATGATCGAAGTTATTACCAAATTTATATCAAAAATCAGTCAATGAGACTTTATTGACATAGATGGAAGATGAACCAAATTAGGTATATAGTTCATAAAAATGAATGCAAAGAGACTCAAACTTGAAGAGAGAGAAAATAGATCTGGGTCATGATTTCCATGAGAAAACTTTTTATTGTCTTTAACCTTTTCACATTCTCTGATTAAAAATATGATGGGAATTTGAATAGACATCAAAGATCTTACAAAATTTATAATGAAAATTATCAAATCTTACCACTGTCATATATATTGGTATATGTAATCATTTAAAATATTGGAATATCAAAGTATTAAATGCAATTAATTAATTAGTCCCCTAAATTAATTCTCCCTTTAAACACATGACCTTCTTAGAAAGACGTCACCCCCTAAGATAAATCTCCCCCAAAGGAAGATACGATAATAATAGGATTAGATACCATTTCTCCCCCTATCATCATTCTCCCCCTTTTTGTTCGGGAATAGGCAAAGGATAAAGAACTGATAAACAGCATGAGAAAGCTTTAATAAAAGACATGACAGCATATGGGCAATAAAAACACGGCAAAGACAAACAAATATCATATATATATATATACTTTAAATATACCAATAGAGCACTTGCATACATATATAGATATAAACACACATGACACAAAATACAATAAGTTTGCACACTCGTATGGCAAAAATGTGTCATATGGAAACGGAAGTGTAGGGGTGTGAACTAGCAACAATTAAATTTAGACCCAAACACTTAAGAAACGTTCACGGAGTTCTCATTTGATTGCAAACTTCATCACAGTTAAATATAACCTCATGTGACAATATAAAGATTGAACTCAATGAACAAACATACACAATGCATACAAGCCTAGCATGATGATGATTCTACAAACCAAATAGAGTCCTGACATTAAAGACAACTAGGATAAACGGACATTGTGCAAACCGTTGATATACCATCCAATTCTCCCTCAATGAGCATATATATTCTTTTGTTTGTGAATGAATATATCAAACAAACATAGGCCTTGGCAATTGATTTCTTTTAAATGCCAAATATTCTGTTTTTAGGCCTTTGGATCACGTATTTCTTTTAGATCCAATCAACGGTGGCTTACTATCGCAAAGGATTTAATTCATCCTTTCGGAGCCCTTCCCCGTGCATATATTTATTTATCATGTTTTCATTTTTCACACAAATCTCACATGCAACGGATTTTGACATGCACTAGTCCTCCTAGGTCATAGATATGTAGATGACTAGATTGATAGGAGAACACCTCAAAAAGCTCAAATATAACATGTGACATTAAGATTTCAAAAGAGCTCGTGCATGTGTGAATAGAGGCATATGAAAATAGAATCCATTTAATCAATACAAAATCCAACTACTCCATAAAAAATATGGTAAAGAACATTTTAAGGATTGAAAATCTAAACCAAAAGTTCTAGCCACATGGAAGCGTAAAACGATAGGATTCAAACACAAATATATGCCACATAAAGTGTGTCAAACAAAAATACACACAAAACAAAATCTTTTTGAGTTTTTAACATTTGTCAAAAATAAATATTTACTCAAAAGGACAAACAAAAATCATTTGTATTTTTTCATTAAGCTTAAATGAAATAAATAAAACACAAATGATAAACAAAAAATCTTTTTATATTATGCAGTCAATTCAAACACAAAATATAATACAAAAAGATAAACAAGTCATAGTTTCTAGCATGTGATATGAAATAAGGCAATGACTAGAAAATGACTAAACAAGCATACATTTAGCATATGAATATAGCATGAAGTACAAACGCTAAAGTATGCAAACACTAACACAATTATCCTTTAGATTTAGCAAGGGAGGAGGTATGTGTAAGTAAATGAGAATCAAAATCCCTATTTTGTAAGGCAACCAAGTCGGATTTCCTAACCCAAATCAATGAAGAATTACTATCTTGGGGTGTAGAAACATTAGCTATCGTGGTTACTTTACTATGGGATTTTCTAGGAATTCGTTTAATATCTAAACAAAATTTCCTAAGATGACCTTATCGACCACAATGTGTACAAGTAAGAGCATGTCGAAAATATTTATCTAAGGAGTGATCATTAAATGCATTCCTAGAAGATTCTCCTAAAACATTGGTTTTGACTTTAGGGTTAAAATCATTACAAGAATTGAAGCCTAAACCAAAAGTGTCATTTTTAATTTGGACCGTTCCTAACATTTTATCTAGTTTTTCCGAACGACACTCCAAATCAAATTTGACATTACTAGAATCTTTTAATTTATTTTCCAATTCTAAAATTTTAGATTCTAGTAAAACATTTCGCTCTTCAAAAGCAAGAAGCTCCTTTTTCAAGGATTCCATTAAACCCCTAAGGCTATCTCTCTCGCCTTCTACATAGTTAAGCTTCTCTTGAAGAGTTCTCTCATGTGTCCTAAGGTCTTCTATTAAGGCACTTTCATCAATGACCTTGACACTCTCTCTTAAACTCGCTTCTAACTTCAAATTAGCTCTTTTCAATTTAATAGATTCTTTATATAATTCATGAAAAGCATTTTGAAGTTCACTCATATCAACCTCATCTTCATTTTCACTCTCTTCTTCTTTTTCACTCTCACTAACATCAAAAATAAGAGAATCGTGTACAATGACCTTGGAAGTGGCATGTGCTATAATTTCATCATCCGATGAGTTCTCATTATCACTCACATGTGCCATAAAAGCCACAAAATTTTTCTTAGTGGGGGATTCGGGCTTCTCTTCCTTATCACTATCACTAAGGGTCTCATTATATGAAATGGGTCGTTTACCCTCTTTCCTTAGTTTAGTGGGGCACTCAAAAGCCCTATGGCCATAACCTTCACAACCAAAACATTTATTAGACTCGTCCCTATCAATATTTTCATTACTTGGTCTAGGAATCTTATCGGCTTTAGAAATCTTCTCGTTTTTATCATGTTTAGAAGATTCAAATTTCTTAAAATCATTTTTAACTTTATCTTTGTTAAATTTAAGAAATTTTCTAAATTTACGAGCAAACAAAGCCATATCTTCCGAGTCACTATCACTATCGCTCTCTACTACTTGTTTAACCTCTTTGCGGGCTTTTAAATCAACGCCCTTTTCAATTTTCTTTTCAGTTTTAGAGGGAAATATATCTAGTTCATAGGTTTGTAAATCACCTACAAGCTCTTCTAATTTCATAGAGGCTAAAGTGGGTAAAGAATTTAAAACGGTCACCTTTGGAATAAATCTATCGGGTAGGGACCTTAAAATTTTCTTTACTACACGGTCGTCAGGTATTTTCTCTCCCAAGTTAAAGGATGAATTAACAATATCAGAAAGTCTAGCATAAAATTTATCAAATGTTTCTTTTTCATCCATTTTGATAGTTTCAAATTGAGTAGTGAGGTTTTGGAGTTTAGAAGCTTTAACGACACTAGTTCCTTCATGAGTTAATTGTAAAATATCCCAAGCTTCTTTAGCGGTTTCACACGTCATAATACGTCGGAATTCATCCGGTGCGACAGCGCTAAATAATGCATTTAAACCACGGGAATTAAAGTTAGCAAGTTTAAACTCATTTTCAGTCCATCTATCGGCGGGTTTGATAACTCGTTCATTTTCAACTAAATAAGTTGGTGGGGAGTATCCGGTAACAACAGACATCCAAACTCTCTCGTCGATAGATTTTAGTGCCGATCTCATTCGCGCTTTCCAATACGCATAGTTAGAACCATCAAAAATAGGAAATTTTGAAAATGGGGAAAAATCCATATTTAGCCAAAAAGTAAAGGATCTTTAACGAAATAATTTATCGTTTTTGGCTCTGATACCAATTTGAGAGTGTGGAATCCCCGGTGATTAAATAAGTATCACAAATTTAAAATATATATAATTTCCTTTTCAAAACAAATGCGGAAGCGTTGAATACAAGAGATGGTTCAACAAATAAATAAGGCCGGGTTTTAATATCTTAAGAAACCAATTAAAACAACATAATTCAAGTCCTAGAATTAGCCTAAGTCATCATTAACAATTATTCAAAGTTAGGCGAAACCATATTAATGCAAGTGACTTGAATAAACCAAATTTTAACCAATATATAATTTAAGTCCCTTATTAAATGAGTGTGATAATTAAACCGAATTTTATCTTGAATTAAACCTAAAGCATGCGTTCTAACTGATGTGCAAGATAAAATAAACAAGGTCACACTACACCGCGATATACGATGAAAAACCCACTAACGGAAAAAAATCTCGGGACGGCCCTAGCCTCAAATCCACTAAAAATGGTATTACAAAATACAAGACAAAAGACTTACTTCCTAAACTCGAACCCTCTCAAGCCGTGATGCTCCTTCTTGTATCAACCTCCAATTAGCGGATAACCAACAGACCTCCACCGTGGTCTCGGAATACACCGATAGGACTTTAAACGGTCACCGTCACCCGAACATGGAGCCTTTCTCCAAACGGGTAGAATCTCAACAAAGGTCTTCTTTGTGATGGGGTGTAGAAGCAAACCCGAAACGTCTCTTGAATTCGGTAGAGAAAACCGGTGCCAAAAATTTCCAAGTAAGGATATGTCTATATAGAACTTGGAATAAACAACAATGGGTGTAACCTAGAGTGTGTATGAATTTTCCATTAAAAATTAACACTCAAAACATGAACATTTTCCCTAATTAAATTTGCTTTCAAACTCTCTCTAAGAGTTGGATATGGAATGGAAAAGTTAGGAAAAGTTGTCTTGGAAAATGTGTTTCCCGCACATGATAATGCATGAAAAAGTTGGTTGAAAACCAAGTGGAGAAGTGGGGAAAAAACTGTCAAAAACTGCTGAAAACCGTTCCCGCCTAACGTCTCGTTCGGACGAACTTGACTCTCGTTCGAACGAGACTTCTAACGAGCGACCAGCCTGGGCTCGTTAGATATCTCGTTCGAACGACATATCGAACGACTGACCAGATAAGGGTCGTAGGCAAACTCGTTCGAACGAACCTGGTTCGAACGACAAAACTCGTTCGAACGAACCTGGTTCGAACGACAAAACTCGTTCGAACGAAATCTGGTTCGAACGAAAAAAACTTGTTCGAACGACATTTCTAACGAACTTCCAGAAAGTTTGTAAAATTCGATTTTGGCCCAGAAACTTTTATAAACTTTTATATACTTATTTTTAAGTTTCTAATTGATACTTTCGGAAAAATAAAATGCAGTTTTTATTAACCTAACACCCAATACAAATTGTTCCAAGCTCCTATATACATATAAATACATTCATACCTTGGGAGCATGGAACCTAAGTTGATGACGTACAAACGAGGCACATAAACTACGGCATGTTGATGATGCTTTATACTCTTTGCCGCTACGTCTTCAACAAACACTTCATAGGTCTTGAATATTACAATTAAATAAAATCCTATGAATAAATGTTTTTGTCCGGAATTGAGCCAAAACTATAAGAGGACTCAATTGGAAATTTGTGTCCTTACAAATTACTAACCTACACCTGATTTACACACAACACAACCCTCATCCACATCTTACTAACCTATACACACACACACCATAACCACACCACTCCATCTTCAACCTTCCACCACTCTCTATCCTCTATCCTCACCACAAACCTCCATTAACAACACAAAAACCCAACACCTCTCTCTTCTCTCTCCTCACTTACCCCCTACCTTAACCCCATTACCACTATACCAAATCCTGCGAATGGTCACGCCCAGTGGGTCACGACCCAAGTCCGCGACCAGCTGGTTACGGACTTTGGCCGTGACCCACTCAATATTTGGCGTGACCAATTTTATTACCACACTAAATTATCCATGCTCTGGAAGTGGTCACAGACTAAATCCCTGACAATAATGGGTCACGGACTTGGGCCGTGACCAGATCGTGACCAGCTTGGCGCCAAAATTCCCTCCAAACTGGTCGCGGATGGGTCACGGACTTGGACTGTGACCAGGTCGTGACCAATTTGGTGCCAAAATTCCCTCCAAACTGGTCGCGGATGGGTCACGGACTTGGGCCGTGACTAGAGGCGCGACGAAGCATAAAACACACACATTAAGAGTCACGGCTTAGGTTCGTGACCATTTGTTGGTATGGGTCACGGCTATAGGCCATGACCATACATCATTCAAACCCCAAGGCTGCTATAAAGGGGTCACACATTATGGGTCACGGCCCTAAGCCGTGACCAAATCAAAATCGCCATTGTCCTGCCAGTGAGTAAAGGGTCGCGCGCATGGGTCACGGCTCTTGGCCGTGACTAAGTTGAAATCGCCATTGCCCTAGTCAATAATGGGTCACAGCTCTAGGCCGTGACCAGGTCGAAATCTCCAGCCTCATAGTCATTAATTGGTCGCGCACATCGGGTCACGGGTCTAGGCCGTGACCATAGTCTGGTCTTAAAAAGAAATATTCCCAACTTTTCATTTATTATGTGTGACTTCGTTTACTGTTAGGGTTCGTGCGATTTTGAGCTCCTGCGATTTAGGGGGGATTTCAGTTGGATTTGCATTTGGCTAATCGATTTCAGTTGGTATGTATTGATTCATTTGGATTTCGTGATTTCTATCTAAAGCCCTAATTTTTGTGTATGTATGTGTAGATTTATGTTTGTATGTGTGTATGTGTGTGTATGTATAGATTGTATGTATGTGTATGTATAGATTTATGTCAAAAAAAATATTAGCGTTTAGTAAACCTTAAATAGTATGTGTGTGTATGTATAGATTATGTCAATAAACCCTAGATTGTATGTGTGTGTCTGTATAGATTATGTCAATAAACCCTAGATTGAATATGTGTGTATTTTTTTTCGACAAAATATGTTTGTCTTGTTTATTTTTCTGAGAAAATATAATTAAATGATTTTTTTTTACATATCAGTCGCAAACACGTGTGCACATTACTATAGTGAGATATTGTTGGCTTGGTTGTTGGATACTATGTTGAATTTATTGAATTGATACTAGTGTCGATAAATGTATATGTTATTAAAGTTGTTGGGCGTGCTCTTGATTTGCCTATGAAAAAGTATATCACATATCTTGCGATTAATGTGCATTTTTTGTCAAACCTAGTGGGTCGCGGACTTGGGCCAACAAATTAATTGTGTATAGATTTATGTGTATATGTATGTTTATGTGTGTAATTATGAACAAATTGTTTATGTGTCTATGTATGTTTAAACTCTCATAACTTTCAAACCTAAACCTTAATAGCAGGACACGTATTCATGCCCTCGTATACTTTTCTCAGGAAAAATGAGGCACGGTGATAAATACTGTCAAGAAGAGTGGGAGAGGTTGCAATTAGACCGCACACATAACTCTTTTATTAGCGTGCGTCATATAGAGGGTACTCCTATTTATAGGTACGGAAATAAAAAGTTCGAACAATTTAACTACCTTGTAAATCATGGATTTGATATCCAGCAAGATTACTTGTTCGATCGTATTTTATTTTCTCTACCAGAAAACTGGGATGACGTTATACAAAATATATTTCACACATGTAATCCCGACATAGCCCTGACCTTGGTTACGTTGTTGGAGAAGGCGGAAAAAAAAATCCACCCGTTATGGATACAACTGCGTACAGAGAGCATTGACATAGACTGTGATGTCTCGCGCCACATGCACGTAAAATTGAATCTTGCCAACAAGTTGAGAAATAGGGGATTTCGAGTTCATGTCACAGACATCTACACATCAATCATAGATACCCTTCCTTCTAGTTGGCCACGTGAAAAAATTCATAGGTTCTTAAAAACTAATACCGAATGGATGGAGATCAGACACATTGAACTTATTCTAAAGTCTTACTTTGAAAAGGTTTCTATCTATCTATATATATATAACTAATTAAGCTTGATTAATTAGTTATAATTTCATATTACTATAATTATTTAGTCACTTATATTTTTTAATTTTTGTAGATAATGTCGAGAGGAAACAACCCAAGGGTACCAAGTGCCAATGTGACACCACAACAAGGTTCACCATCTCGTGCAGAACCCGAATTCTCAACACCAATGGTTGAGCAATTCATAACTCCACCAATGGTTCACTCCTCACCAAGTCCAACTCCAAGTGCTCCTACACCCCAATACAACACTCCCGTTGCTTTAACGCCCCCATCCAACACTCATGATGCCACCCGCTCAAATGAAAATAAGACTATTGGCTTCCCCCTTCTCGAGAATAACCCGATGGGTGATAGGAATGACGTGCTGAACTTTAAAGCCAGATGTTTGTCGCTGGGAAAAATGAACGTGGGAGTCGGTGGACCAGACAATTGGAACCTCGTTGATCAAGCTGTCAAAGATGACATACATGACCAACTTTGCAAGCATTTCTCATTTCCTGACCATTCCAAGAATAAGGTTCTATCTCGGGTTGCTGAAGGATTGAGGACATACAGGAGAAACCTTCGGAAGAAACATTTCCCGAAAGAGGCAGCGAGCTCAGATATTTTGGCTTTGAAAGAGAAAGTGCCTCCCAATGCTAAAATGCCGGTGGATCAGTGGAATAAGTTTTTGGAGAATGAGGCGAAGGAAAAAAAAGTTGGTCCATAGGGAGCAAAAAAAAAAAAATAGGGCACAAAAAACTGATATCCGTAGGTTGGGATCCAAATCATATGAGGATTTGAAGAATGAATGGGAGAGTAGGACAAAAGATGGTCCAGATGTCGGTAAAAACCCAAATCGGTCCAACTTATTCCTTCATGCTCGACGGGACAAAGATAATAAATTCCCACTGCACTTGGCTAAGACACTGGAATCAATAGAGGCCATCAGCAGTCAATCAGATTCGAGCCCTACTGATGACTTTGACCTTGAAAATGATGCCCTGACTAAGACCTTTGGAAAGGACAAAAGGGGGAGGACGAGAGGTGTTGGCTCACATATGCCAAAAACAAAACTTCAACACATTGCACCTCTTGTGGACGAGCTTTCTTAGGTCAAGAATTGTATCTCATCCCAAAAGGACCACCAGTTGAAGACCGATGGGGATGTCCATGAGATTAAAAATTCCCTGAGATTATTGACAAATCAAATTGGGAAACTTGTGAATCTTTGGGAAAGTTATAGGCCCCCAATGCCTCCTCAAGGTTAACCTTACCCTACTCCTACTCAAGGTTTCACACATCCTTCCCCTCCAACATCCCCCTCTCAAATGCCTCATCCTCCAACATTCCCCTCCCCTGCACTTCCGCCAATCACGGGGCTCGGATCATCGTCAACAACTCACAGTGACTATGGCGAAGAGTATTATATCATGGACATGAGCAATTCGAGGTTTGTTGGCGTGTGCATACTCATCTCCAGGGTTCCTGGAACTCTAGTACATCACCGACCTTTGGAGAAGGGTGAGGCTAAAATAATGGTCGATGAAATATACAATGGCTGCGGAGATGTACCTGTGTACGTTAACAGCAGGGATGGGATGGAGTTGAGGAATTATGTAAAATCTTTTATTACTTGGCCACTTTATTTGTTGGCCAAGATTTAATAATATTTTCTTTCGTTTCAGTTGTAATAATTTTTTTTTTGTTTTAGTTGTAAGAATATTGGTTTTGCTTCAGTTGTAAGAATATTGGTTTTGTTTCGTTTGGAATGATATTTTTTTGTTTCAGTCGTAAGAATATTCTTTTTGTTTCAGTTGTAATAATATTTTTTAACCTATTACCACAGGATTGAAATTTAAAGATTATTACATGGATTTCCCACAATACAAAGAGTGGATGGGAGAGACTAATCGGATATCAATTAATCATGTAAAGGGCATTTATGAATTTGTTAAATACGCTTCCAAAAATCTTAAAAGTGAGAAGATTTCGTGTCCGTGCACTCATTGTATTAACGGAAAATATAAGTCATTGGAAGTTGTTAAGTTGCATTTACTAAAGTGGGGAATCTGTCAAGACTATATAATATGGACATACCATGGTGAAAAAGTTGTACCTTATGTTCTAGAAGAATTACTGGGAGCCGACCGTGTAACGGAACCTCAAGGAGTAGAAGTGGTACATGATTCACCAACACATCGTCCATTGACCGACTTAATTGATGATGCTTATGGACTCCACAACCAACAAAACCATCAACCTATGGATACAAATAATGTGCATTATGACCAAGTAAATGAACAAATTGATGCTGAACTACTAAGAGATCGGGAATACATACGGTTGAAAGCCGATGCGGCTAGACCGTTGTATAAAGATTGCGATGAAGATCAATCGGTATTATATGCAATGATTGGTTTGCATAATTTGAAGAGTCAATTTGGTTTGTCTGGAAACAGCGTAACCGGAATTCTTAAGTGGGTTAAAGAAATTCTCCCAAAAGAGAACATGTTACCAGACAATTATCCTACCATGAAGAAGATTTTGAAGGGTTTAGGTTTGAAATACAAATCTATTCATGCTTGCAAGTATGATTGCATATTGTACTGGAATGAGCACGAAGAGAAGGATGAATGTCCTGTATGCAGTGAGCCTAGATATATGGTTTGTGAGAATGGAAATGGCAAACATGCAAAAAATCGCAAGTGCTCGCAAGTCCCACAAAAGGTTTTGAAGTATTTTCCACTTAGGCCAAGGTTATAACATTTTTTTACTATACCGTGGATTGCGGAGGCCATGACATGGCATGCTCGATGCGAGGTGGGTGGGAATTTGATGCGTCATCCGGTTGATTCACTCATCTGGCAAATTTCAAATGCACAACACCATGAATTTTCAAAGGAACCGCGCAACGTTCGTCTTGCAATCTCAACCGATGGGTTTAACCCTTACGGTAATTTAAGTACTAGTCAGAGTTATTGGCTAGTTCTTATGGCGCCTTTAAGTCTTCCTCCGACATTATGCATGAGAAAGGAGTTCACATTGTTATCTCTGTTGATACCCGGGCCGAAGGCTCCCAGTGATGATATTGATATATTCTTAGCACCATTAATCGAAGAACTTAAAGAGTTGTGGGATAAAGGCGTGGCGTCGTTCGATTCTCATAAGGGTGAAGAGTTCACACTTAAAGCAATGGTGATATGGGCGATCCACGATCTTCCTGCTTACGGGACCTTGTCCGGTTGTAATGTTCATGGTTATTATGGATGTCCCATATGTGGGGAGGAAACTGAAGCTTGTTGGTTAAAACATAGTGGTAAGTTGAGTTACACGGGTCATCGTAGATTTCTACCGACCAGTCACCCTTTTAGGAACGACAAGCTAACTTTTTGCCTGTCGGTCACGAGCGAAGATCGGCACCTATTCGACTTTCTGGTCAGCAAATTGAGGAGAAGGCGGTGGCTGCGACTGCGGGGAATAGGTATGTAGGCAAACACCCCCAGTTTGTAAACCTGAAGCGTAAAGCTAGGGAGGATCCGAACGACCCTAGTAAAGAGAAGCCATGGTCCAGGCGATCAATATTTTTTTATTTGTCGTATTGGAAAGATCATCGTGTAAGGCATATAATTCATGTGATGCACACAGAGAAGAATGTTGCAGAACATTTGATAGGAACATGTCTGGGTGGATCTCATTCCAAAGATGGAGAGCGTGCCCGCCGAGATCTACAGGATATGAAAATAAAGAAGAGACTGTGGTTAAAAAATGATCCAACGACAGGAATAATTTCTATCCCCTCGACTGCTTTCACTTTGACTACTAGTGAGAAGAAGATCCTCTTAGACACGTTGTTCAACTTGAAGACTCCAACCGGTTATTCTGGTAATTTACGTAGGGTAGTAAGCTACCGAGCAAATGACTTGAAAGTGTGCAAGTCTCACGACTGGCACGTAATCATCCAATTAATCCCGTTGTTATTTCGGCATTACTTCTCTGAACACAAAGATCTCCGTCGGGCAATTATGCAAATCAGTTTGTGTTTTACCCTACTTTGTACAAAAGTGGTAAACAGAAGGCACATTAAAGCTGCGAAATCAACTTTAACCGAGGCAATTTGTGTATTAGAGAAATATTTTCCTCCGTCATTCTTCGATATCAATATCCACCTGTTTGTGCATTTATGCGATGAAGCTTTATTATGTGGTCCCGTGAGGTATCGTTGGATGTATCCTTTTGAGCGCTTGATGAAAACCTTCAAAGATTATGTAAAGAATACACGGTATATTGGAGGGTCAATTGCTGAAGAATACGTAACGATGGAATCATCGCTATTCGCTAGGGAATATATGCCAGAACAAGAGGTGAGGAGGTTTAATCCTCTTGGAGAACGAGTGATAGAGGAACCTGACGAGTTTGAGGATGAATTATCGTTTGGGAACCCTAAAGAGGTGAAATTCACAAACCTACAATACGACCAAGCAACTCATCATGTCTTCGAATCGCAAGATGAAGTCCAAGACTGGAGAGAGTGAGTATCTACTGAATTCTTCTTCTTTGATTATATGTATTTTTTATTTTATGATCTAAACTCTATAATTTTTCGATAGGAAGTACGAGAACGAAATTATCCAAAACCAAAGGAGAAATTGGACGACGACTGACTTTAGGGCATGGCTGTTAAAAGAGGTACTTTTCACATCTTATGTGTGCGGTTATTTATTCATGTGTGGTAAAAACATGCCCTAATACAAATTCATTAATAAATACAGCTTCTAAAAAGAGGTGATGTCTCTTCCAGACTTACACGCCTAGCAAAAGGTCCTAGTTTTCGTGCAAAAGAGTTTAAGAAATTCTGCACCAACGGTTTTGATTTCATTTCATATCCATATGAGGAAAAGATTTTGACGCAAAATAGTGGAATATCAATTTCCGCCTTGACCACCTGTATCGCTAGCAAAAGTGATAAAAATCCAAAGAATACGGTGCTAACCTATTATGGGATAATTCAACAAATCCTAGAACTTGATTACTTGGATTTCACATAAACCGTATTCTATTGTGATTGGGTAAAGGTGGAGGATACAACGAATGCTTGCAAAGTTGATCCCGACTCCAAACTTATTATGGTAGATTTATCAAAGCTGAAGACTAAAGACCGCATAGTCGACGAGCCTTTTATTTGTGCCTTTCAGAATGTAAAGAAGGTATTCTACTCGAAGTGCATAAACGATGGCAATTGGTCTATTGTTATGCATGCACCAAAGGGTATGACTACTGAAGTAGACGCATTAAAGGCTCCAAAAGAGTTCCAGGCAGCTCTTGATGACAACCCTAATTTGAAGGATCTTTTAGTTGATTTAGAGGAAGATTGAGTATCAAAATATTATTTTATCCTCATCAATCTTATTTGTATCCTATTATGATATTGACATTGTATTATCACTTTACATTAATTTATGCATTTCATCTACTTTTAAGTGTAATGTCCCGCTATTTGTGCAAATGTTAGGTGATTTATCGGTTCTTTTGTTTTGAATAGATATGTTTTCATTTAAGTTTTTTGTGCCCCCTATAGCTTGGGTATTGTTTCCGCATTTGTTTCTTGTCACTTCCAGGGGGGGGGGGGGGGAGAACATAACTTTTGAACAAAGAATAGTTAGGGTGAACACTAGAAAAATAAGTCATTATCCAACGGATTGCCACTTTCTAGGTTTAAGGCGCTCCCGGTTTGATTGTACAACGTAAATTTGCAAAAAATTAGACTTAAGCGTAAAAACATGCCATCGAATGGTGAAAACGTAAAATAGCCACAAAACAGTCCCGTAAGAGTCACTAACACCTCGCACGGGACCAATGTAAATTGCGGGAACTGACCGTGTAGTCACGGCGCTCCCGATTTGAGTGTATGACGTAAATTCACAAAAAATAAACTTAAGCATAAAAATATGCCATCGAAGGGTGAAAACGTAAAACAGCCTAAAAACGGTCCCGTAAGAGTCATGAACCCCTCGCACGGGACTAATGTGACTCGTAGGAACCGACCGCGTAGTCACGGGGCTCCCGGTTTGAGCGTATGACGTAAATTTGTAAAAAGTTAGACTTAAGCATAAAAACTTGCTATCGAAGGGTGAAAATGTAAAATAGCCATAAAACGGTCCGATAAGAGTCACGAACACCTCGCACGGGATTAATATAACTCATAGAAACCGACCGTGTAGTCACGGGGCTCCCGGTTAGAGTGTACGATGTAAATTTGCAAAAAACAAAAACTTGAGCATAAAAACATGCCATCGAAGGGTGAAACGTACAACAAGCACAAAACGATCCTGTAAGAGTCACGAACACCTCACACGGGACCAATGTGACTCGTAGGAACCGACCGCGTAGTAACGGGTCTTCCGGGTTGAGTGTACGACGTAAATTAGCAAAAAGTTAGACTTGCATGCCATCGAAGGGTGAAAACGTAAAACAACCTTAAAACGGTCCCATAAGAGTCACGAACACCTCGCACGGGACAAATGTAACTCGTAGGAACCGACCGCGTAGTCACGGCGCTCCCGGTTGGAGTGTACGACATAAATTTGCAAAAAATTAAACTAAAGCATAAAAGCATTCCTTAGAAGGGTGAAAACATAAAAAAGCCACAAAACGGTACCGTAAGAGTCACGAACACCTCGCACGGGACCAATGTTAATAGTAGGAACCAAATGGGTAGTCACAAGGATCCCGGTTTGAGTATACGGCGTAAATTTGCAAAAAGTTAGACTTGAGAATAAAAAAGATGCCATCGAAGGGTGAAAATGCAAAACACCCACAAAACAGTCCCGCAAGAGTCACGAACATCTCGCATGGGACCAATGTAAGTCGTAGGAATCGACCGTGTAGTCACGGCACTCCCGGCTTGTGTGTGTGCGTGTGTGCATGTGTGCATGTTTGTGTGTGTGCATGTGAGTGGTAAAGGGGGGAGGGGATGGGCAGGGGGCGCGTGTGTGCGTGTGTGCATGTTTGTGTGTGTGCGCGTGTGCGAGTGGGGAAGGGGGGAGGGGGAGGGGACGGGCAGGGAGCGCGTGTGTGGAATAAAACATGTTTGGCAGCAACGTGAAACCCCCAATACAAAAACTTAATAGATATGCCAGTGTATACATGTTTGTGTGTGTGTTTGTGTGCGCATGTGTGCGTGTGTGAGTGGGAAAGGGGGGAGGCGACCGGGCAGGGGGCGGGGCAGTGTTGCATATATATGCAGTTGCATCTGCATATATATGCAACTGCTGCATATATATGTAGTGCATATATATGCAGACATATATATGCAGTGCATATATATGCAACTGTTGCATATATATGCAGTGCATATATATGCAGTATATATATGCTGCAATAGCTATTTAAACATTCATGTTTAAATGTTGAAGTGCTATTTAAACCTAGAACTGATAAAATTGTTTTAGAAATGCAGAAGATTCCAAAGTTATTTGAATCGGTTGATAAGTCGTCGTGGACAAAGTGAGCTAATCTCTAAGGACTGCAAGTTTGACCGAAGGTCTGGATAGGCAGGCCTCCAGCATGAGGTCATAGCAGTATACATTTTTTGATCTGCTCAGCTACACATTTGAGGAACAAAGTAAGTTTTCTACTTTCTTGCAAGTAGGAACTTATTTTTATTTTATTTGAGGAACATATGATAAGTAGGACCTTATTTTAATTTTATTTTTGTATTATTATGATCCTGACCTGTCATTAATTGTGGAATTATAAGAAATTAAGACTACTTCAGGCATATTTGATTCTCTTGAAGTAGTTTTCCATTGGCATAGTTGCATAGTTATATATTGTCCTAAGAAAATGGTGAATGAAAGTCCCCTATGACCAAAGTTGAACTAGTACAATGAAGATTGAACTGTTCAAGTATGCTTTGTTGTTATAAATTAAGTTTTTGGGGGAAAGTCGCTTAAATGACTTACATAAGTTTGTTTTTTGAGTTAAGGTTTAGCTTTTTGTTTCAAATTTTCCCTGGAGCATATTTGCATTTAATTTGTGCTCAGATCACACATACACTTCCTAAAATTTCCCATGTATCTCTTTGTTTGTTTATATAGATTGTTGGTATAAAAAATTTAAACTCAAAACAATGTATTGAGAACACCTAATATATTGGCCAAAACATTTATCATTTGAAATGTCAAAGTTAGTATTTGGGGTCTGTTTAGGCTAATCCTTGAATAAAACAAAGCTATCTAACTAATCATTTGAAATGTCCCACGGGACCAATGTAACTCGTTAGAGGGTGAATACTCGAAACAACCCCCCAACGGACCCATTGGTGGCACCAACACCTCCCACGGGACCAATGTAACTCATAGGAACTGACCCCGCAGCCGCGAGACTCCCGGTTTGAGAATACGACGGTAATTTGCATATTTCTATACTTAGGCTTAAAAACATGGTGTTAGAGGGTGAAAACCCAAAACAGCCCCCGAACGTCCCCGTGGGTGGAACCAACACCTCCCACGGGACCAATGTAACTCGTAGGAACTGACCCCGCAGTCGCGGGACTCCCGATTTTAGAATACGACGGAAATTTGCATATTTCTAGACTTAGGCTTAAAAACATGGCGTTAGAGGGTGAAAACCCGAAACAGCCCCTGAACATCCCCGTGGGTGGCACCAACACCTCCCACGGGACCATTGTAACTCGTAGGAACTGACCCTGCAGCCGCAGGACTCCCGATTTGGGAATACGACTGTAATTTGTAAATTTCTAGACTTTGGCTTAAAAACATCGCGTTAGAGGGTGAGAACTCGAAACAGCCACCGAACGTCCCCGTGGGTGGCACCAACACCTCCCACGGGACCAATGTAACTCGTAGGAACTGACCCCGCAGTCGCGGGATTCCCGATTGTAGAATACGATGGTAATTTTCATATTTCTAGACTTAGGCTTAAAAACATGGCGTTAGAGGGTGAACCCCGAAACATCCCCCGAACGTCCCCGTGGGTGCTACCAACACCTCCCACGGGACCAATGTAACTCGTAGGAACTGACCCTGCAGCCGTGGGACTCCCGATTTGAGAATACGACGGTAATTTGCATATTTTTAGACTTAGGCGTAAAAACATGGCGTTAGAGGGTGAAAACCCGAAACAACCCCCGATCGTCCCCGTGGGTGGCACCAACACCTCCCACGGGACCAATGTAACTCGTAGGAACTGACCCCGCAGCCGTGGGACTCCCGGTTTGAGAATACGACGATAATTTTCATATTTCTAGACTTAAGCAAAACATGGTGTTAGAGGGTGAGATCTCGAAACAGCCCCCGAACATCCCCGTGGGTGGCACCAACACCTCCCACGGGACCAATGTAACTCGTAGGAACTGACCCCGCAGCCGCGGGACTCCCGGTTTGAGAATACGACGGTAATTCACAAATTTTTAAACTTAGGCTTAAAGACATGGCGTTAGAGGGTGAAAATCCGAAACGGCCCCCGAACGTACCCGTGGGTGGCACCAACACCTCCCACGGGACCAATGTAACTCGTAGGAACTGACCCCACAGTCGAGGGACAACCGATTTTAGAATACGATGGTAATTTTCATATTTCTAGACTTAGGCTTAAAAACATGGCGTTATAGGGTGAAAACCCGAAACAGTCCCCGAACGTCCCCGTGGGTGGCACCAACACCTCCCACGAGACGAATGTAACTCGTAGGAACTGACCCCGCAGCCGCGGGACTCCCGGTTTGGGAATACGACTGTAATTTGCAAATTTCTAGACTTAGGCTTAAAAACATGGTGTTAGAGGGTGAGAACTCGAAACAGCCACCGAACGTCCCCGTGGGTGGCACCAACACCTCCCACGGGACCAATGTAACTGGTAGGAACAGACCCCGTAGCCGCGGGACTACCGGTATGAGAATACGACGGTAATTTTCATATTTCTAGACTTAGGCTTAAAGACATGGCGTTAGAGGGTGAAAATCCGAAACAGCCCCCGAACGTACCCTTGGGTGGCTCCAACACCTCCCACGGGACAAATGTAACTCGTAGGAACTGACCCCGCAGTCGCGAGACTCCCGTTTTTAGAATACAACGGTAATTTGCATATTTCTAGACTTAGGGTTAAAAACATGGCGTTATAGGGTGAGATCTCGAAACAGCCCCCGAACGTCCCCGTGGGTGGCACCAACACCTCCCACGAGACCAATGTAACTCGTAGGAACTGACCCCGCAGCCGCGGGACTCCTGGTTTTGGAATACGACTGTAATTTGCAAATTTCTAGACTTAGGCTTAAAAACATGGCGTTAGAGGGTGAGATCTCGAAACAGCCCCCGAACGTCCCCGTGGGTGGCACCAACACCTCCCACGAGACCAATGTAACTCGTAGGAACTGACCCCGCAGCCGCGGGACTCCCGGTTTGAGAATACGACTGTAATTTGCATATTTCTAGACTTAGTCTTAAAAACATGGCATTAGAGGGTGAAAACTCGAAAAAGCCCCCGAACGTTCCCGTGTGTGGCACCAACACCTCCCACGGGACCAATGTAACTCGTAGGAACTGAACCCGCAGTCGCGGGACTCCCGATTTGAGAATACGATGGTAATTTGCATATTTCTAGACTTAGGCTTAAAAACATGGCGTTAGAGGGTGAAAACCTAAAACAACCCCCGAACGTCCCCGTGGGTGGCACCAACACCTCCCACGGGACCAATGTAACTCACAGGAACTGACCCCGCAGCCGAGGGACTCCCGATTTGGGAATACGACTGTAATTTGCAAATTTCTAGACTTATACTTAAACACATGGCGTTAGAGGGTGAGATCTCGAAACAGCCACCGAACGTCCCCGTGGGTGGCACCAACACCTCACACGGGGACCAATGTAACTCGTAGGAACTGACCCCGCTGTCGCGGGACTCTCGATTTTAGAATACGATGGTAATATGTATATTTATAGACTTAGGCTTAAAAACATGGCGTTAGACGGTGAAAACCCGAAACAGCCCCCGAACGTCTCCGTGGGTGGAACCAACACCTTCTATGGGACCAATGTACCTCGTAGGAACTGACCCCGCAGTCGCAGGACTCCTAGTTTGGGAATACGACTGTAATTTGCAAATTTCTAGACTTAGGCTTAAAAACATGGCGTTAGAGGGTGAGAACTTGAAACAGCCACCGAACGTCCCCGTGGGTGGCACCGACACCTACCATGGGACCAATGTAACTCGTTGGAACTGACCCCGCAGCCGTGGACTCCCGGTTCGAGAATACGACGGTAATTTACCTATTTCTAGACTTAGGCTTAAAACATGGCGTTAGAGGGTGAAAACCAGAAACAGCCCCCGAACGTCCCCGTGGGTGGCACCAACACCTCCCACGGGACCAATGTAACTCGTAGGAACTGACCCCGCAGTCGCGGGATTCCCGGTTTCAGAATACGATGGTAATTTGCATATTTCTAGACTTAGGTTTAAAAACATGGCGTTAGAGGGTGAAAACCCGAAACATCCCCCGAACGTCCCCGGTGGATGGCACCAACACCTCCCACGGGACGAATGTAACTCGTAGGAACTGACCCCGTAGCCGCGGGACTCCCGGTTTGGGAATACGACTGTAATTTGCAAATTTCTAGACTTATGCTTAAACACATGGCGTTAGAGGGTGAGAACTCGAAACCGCCCCCGAATGTCCCCGTGGGTGGCACCAAAACCTCCCACAGGACAAATGTAACTCGTAGGAACTGACCCCGCAGCCGCGGGACTCCCGGTTTGAGAATACCATGGTAATTTGCATATTTCTGGACTTAGGCTTAAAAACATGGCGTTAGAGGGTGAAAACCCGAAACAACCCCCGAACGTCCTCGTGGGTCGCACCAACACCTCCCACAGGACCAATGTAACTCGTAGCAACTGACCCCGCAGTCGCGGGACTCCCGGTTTGAGAATACGACGGTAGTTTGCATATTTCTAGACTTAGGCTTAAAAACATGGCGTTAGAGGGTGAAAACTCGAAACAGCCCCCGAACATCCCCGTGGGTGGCACCAACACCTCCCACGGGACCAATGTAACTCGTAGGAACTGACCCCACAGCCGCGGGACTCCCGGTTTGGGAAAACGACAGTAATTTGCCAATTTCTAGACTTAGGCTTAAAAACATGGCGTTAGAGGGTGAGAACTCGAAACAGCCACCGAACGTCCCCGTGGGTGGCACCAACACCTCCCATGGGACCAGTGTAACTCGTAGGAACTGACCCCGCAGCCGCGGGACTCCCGGTCTGAGAATACCACGATAATTTGCGTATTTCTGGACTTCGGCTTAAAAACATGGCGTTAGAGGGTGAAAACCCGAAACAGCCCCTGAACATCCTCGTGGGGGGCACCAACACCTCCCACGGGACCAATGTAACTCGTAGGAACTGACCCCGCAGTCGCGGGACTCCCGATTTGAGAATACGACGGTAGTTTGCATATTTCTAGACTTAGGTTTAAAAACATGGCGTTAGAGGGTGAAAACCCGAAACAGCCCCCGAACGTCCCCGTGGGTGGCACCAACACCTCCCACGAGACCAATGTAACTCGTAGGAACTGACCCCGCAGCCGCGGGACTCCTGGTTTGGGAATACGACTGTAATTTGCAAATTTCTAGACTTATGCTTAAAAACATGGCGTTAGAGGGTGGGATCTCGAAACAGCCCCCGAACGTCCCCGTGGGTGGCACCAACACCTCCCACGAGACCAATGTAACTCGTAGGAACTGACCCCGCAGCCGCGGGACTCCCGGTTTGAGAATACGACTGTAATTTGCATATTTCTAGACTTAGTCTTAAAAACATGGCATTAGAGGGTGAAAACTCGAAAAAGCCTCCGAACGTTCCCGTGTGTGGCACCAACACCTCCCACGGGACCAATGTAACTCGTAGGAACTGAACCCGCAGTCGCGGGACTCCCGATTTGAGAATACGATGGTAATTTGCATATTTCTAGACTTAGGCTTAAAAACATGGCGTTAGAGGGTGAAAACCTAAAACAGCCCCCGAACGTCCCCGTGGGTGGCACCAACACCTCCCACGGGACCAATGTAACTCATAGGAACTGACCCCGCAGCCGCGGGACTCCCGATTTGGGAATACGACTGTAATTTGCAAATTTCTAGACTTATACTTAAACACATGGCGTTAGAGGGTGAGATCTCGAAACAGCCACCGAACGTCCCCGTGGGTGGCACCAACACCTCACACGGGACCAATGTAACTCGTAGGAACTGACCCCGCTGTCGCGGGACTCTCGATTTTAGAATACGATGGTAATATGTATATTTATAGACTTAGGCTTAAAAACATGGCGTTAGACGGTGAAAACCCGAAACAGCCCCCGAACGTCCCCGTGGGTGGCACCAACACCTTCTATGGGACCAATGTAACTCGTAGGAACTGACCCCGCAGTCGCAGGACTCCTAGTTTGGGAATACGACTGTAATTTGCAAATTTCTAGACTTAGGCTTAAAAACATGGCGTTAGAGGGTGAGAACTTGAAACAGCCACCGAACGTCCCCGTGGGTGGCACCGACACCTACCATGGGACCAATGTAACTCGTTGGAACTGACCCCGCAGCCGTGGGACTCCCGGTTCGAGAATACGACGGTAATTTACCTATTTCTAGACTTAGGCTTAAAAACATGGCGTTAGAGGGTGAAAACCAGAAACAGCCCCCGAACGTCCCCGTGGGTGGCACCAACACCTCCCACGGGACCAATGTAACTCGTAGGAACTGACCCCGCAGTCGCGGGATTCCCGGTTTCAGAATACGATGGTAATTTGCATATTTCTAGACTTAGGTTTAAAAACATGGCGTTAGAGGGTGAAAACCCGAAACATCCCCCGAACGTCCCGGTGGATGGCACCAACACCTCCCACGGGACGAATGTAACTCGTAGGAACTGACCCCGCAGCCGCGGGACTCCCGGTCTGGGAATACGACTGTAATTTGCAAATTTCTAGACTTATGCTTAAACACATGGCGTTAGAGGGTGAGAACTCGAAACCGCCCCCGAATGTCCCCGTGGGTGGCACCAAAACCTCCCACAGGACAAATGTAACTCGTAGGAACTGACCCCGCAGCCGCGGGACTCCCGGTTTGAGAATACCATGGTAATTTGCATATTTCTGGACTTAGGCTTAAAAACATGGCGTTAGAGGGTGAAAACCCGAAACAACCCCCGAACGTCCTCGTGGGTCGCACCAACACCTCCCACAGGACCAATGTAACTCGTAGCAACTGACCCCGCAGTCGCGGGACTCCCGGTTTGAGAATACGACGGTAGTTTGCATATTTCTAGACTTAGGCTTAAAAACATGGCGTTAGAGGGTGAAAACCCGAAACAGCTCCCGAACATCCCCGTGGGTGGCACCAACACCTCCCACGGGACCAATGTAACTCGTAGGAACTGACCCCACAGCCGCGGGACTCCCGGTTTGGGAAAACGACAGTAATTTGCCAATTTCTAGACTTAGGCTTAAAAACATGGCGTTAGAGGGTGAGAACTCGAAACAGCCACCGAATGTCCCCGTGGGTGGCACCAACACCTCCCATGGGACCAGTGTAACTCGTAGGAACTGACCCCGCAGCCGCAGGACTCCCGGTCTGAGAATACCACGATAATTTGCATATTTCTGGACTTCGGCTTAAAAACATGGCGTTAGAGGGTGATAACCCGAAACAGCCCCTGAACATCCTCGTGGGTGGCACCAACACCTCCCACGGGACCAATGTAACTCGTAGGAACTGACCCCGCAGTCGCGGGACTCCCGATTTGAGAATACCACGATAATTTGCATATTTCTGGACTTCGGCTTAAAAACATGGCGATAGAGGGTGAAAACCCGAAACAACCCCTGAACATCCTCGTGGGTGGCACCAACACTTCCCACGGGACCAATGTAACTCGTAGGAACTGACCCCGCAGTAGCGGGACTCTTGGTTTCAGAATACGACGGTAATTTTCTTATTTCCAGCCTTAGGCTTAAAAACATGGCGTTAGAGGGTGAAAACCAAAAACAGCCCCCGAACATACCCATGGGTGGCACCAACACCTCCCACGGGACCAATGTAACTTGTCGGAACTGACCCCGCGGTCGCGGGACTCCCGGTTTTAGAATACGATGGTAATATGCATATTTCTAGACTTAGGCTTAATAACATGGCGTTAGAGGGTGAAAACTTGAAACCGCCCCCGAACGTCCCCGTGGGTGGCACCAACACCTCCCACGGGACCAATGTAACTCGTAGGAACTGACCCCGCAGCCGCGGGACTCCCGGTTTGGGAATACGACTATAATTTTCAAAATTCTAGACTTAGGCTTAAAAACATGGCGTTAGAGAATACGCCGGTAATTTGCATATTTCCAGACTTAGGCTAAAAAACATGGCGTTAGAGGGTGAGAACTTGAAACAGCCACCGAACGTCCCCGTGGGTGGCACCGACACCTACCATGGGACCAATGTAACTCGTTGGAACTGACCCCGCAGCCGTGGGACTCCCGGTTCGAGAATACGATGGTAATTTACCTATTTCTAAACTTAGGCTTAAAAACATGGCGTTAGAGGGTGAAAACCAGAAACAGCCCCCGAACGTCCCCGTGGGTGGCACCAACACCTCCCACGGGACCAATGTAACTCGTAGGAACTGACCCCGCAGTCGCGGGACTCCCGATTTGAGAATACGATGGTAATTTGCATATTTCTAGACTTAGGCCTGGCGTTAGAGGGTGATAACTCGAAACAGCTCCCTAACGTCCCCGTGGGTGGCACCAACACCACCCACGGGACCATTGTAACTCGTAGGAACTGACCCCACAGTCGCGGGACTCCCGGTTTGAGAATACGATGGTAATTTGCATATTTCTAGACTTAGGCTTAAAAACATGGTGTTGGTGGGTGAGAACTCGAAACAGCCACCGAACGTCCCCGTGGGTGGCACCACCACGTCCCATGGGACCAATGTAACTCGTAGGAACTGACCCCACAGCCGCGGGACTCCCGGTTTAAGAATACGTCGGTAATTTGAAAATTTCTAGACTTCGGATTAAAAACATGGCGTTAGAGGGTGAAAACCTGAAACAGCCCCCGAACGTACCCGTGGGTGGCACCAACACCTCCCACGGGACCAATGTAACTCGTAGGAACTGACCCCGCAGTCGCAGGATTCCCGGTTTTAGAATACGATGGTAATTTGCATATTTCTAGACTTAGGCTTAAAAACATGGCGTTAGAGGGTGAAAACCTGAAACAGCCCACCAACGTCCCCGTGGGTGGCACCAACACCTCCCACGGGACGAATGTAACTCGTAGGAACTGACCCCGCAACCGCGGGACTCCCGGTTTGGGAATACGACTTTAATTTGAAAATTTCTAGACTTAGGCTTAAAAACATGGCGATAGAGGGTGAGAACTCGAAACAGCCACTCAACATCCCCGTGAGTGGCACCAAAACCTCCCACGGGACCAATATAACTCGTAGGAAATGACCCCGCAGCCGCGGGACTCCCGGTTTGAGAATACCATGGTAATTTGCATATTTCTAGAATTAGGCTTAAAAACATGGCGTTAGAGGGTGAAAACCCGAAACAGCCCCCGAACGTCCCCGTGGGTGGCACCAACACCTCCCACGAGACCAATGTAACTCGTAGGAACAGACACCGCAGCCGCGGGACTCCCGGTTTGGGAATACGACTGTAATTTGCAAAATTCGAGACCTAGGCTTAAAAACATGGTGTTAGAGGGTGAGATCTCGAAACATCCCCCGAACGTCCCACTGGGTGGCACCAAAACCTCCCACGGGACCAATGTGACTCGTAGGAACTGACCCCGCAGCCGCAGAACTCCCGGTTTGAGAATACCATGGTAATTTGTATATTTTTAGGCTTAGGCTTTGGCTTAAAAACATGGCGTTAGAGGGTGAAAACCCGAAACAGCCCCCGAACGTCCCCGTGGGTGGCACTAACACCTCCTACGGGACCAATGTAACTCGTAGGAACTGATCTCGCAGTCGCGGGGCTCCCGGTTTGAGGATACGATGGTAATTTGCATATTTCTAGACTTAGGCTTAAAAACATGGCGTTAGAGGGTGAAAACCCGGAAGAGCCCCCGAACGTCCCCGTGGGTGGCATCAACACCTCCCACGGGACCAATCTAACTCGTAGGAACTGACCCGACAGCCGCGGTACTCCCGGTTTGGGAATATGACTGTAATTTGTAAATCTCATAACTTAGGCTTAAAAACATGGCGTTAGAGGGTGAAAACCCAAAACAGCCCCCGAACGTACCCGTGGGTGGCACCAACACATCCACGGGAGCAATGTAACTCGTAGGAACTGACCCCGCTGTCGCGGGACTCTCGGTTTTAGAATACGATGGTAATATGTATATTTCTAGACTTAGGCTTAAAAACATGGCGTTAGAGGGTGAAAACCCGAAACAGCCCCCGAACGTCCCCGTGGGTGGCACCAACACCTCCTATGGGACCAATGTAACTCGTAGGAACTGACCCCGCAGTCGCAGGACTCCCAGTTTGGGAATACGACTATAATCAGCAAATTTCTAGACTTAGGCTTAAAAACATGGCGTTAGAGGGTGAGAACTTTAAACAGCCACCGAACGTCCCCGTGGGTGGCACCGACACCTCCCACGGGACCAATGTAACTCGTAGGAACTGACCCCACAGTCACGGGACTCCCGGTTTTAGAATACGACGGTAATTTGCATATTTCTAGACTTAGGCTTAAAAACATGGCGTTAGAGGGTGAAAACCAGAAACAGCCCCCGAACGTCCCCGTGGGTGGCACCAACACCTCCCACCGGACCAATGTAACTCGTAGGAACTGACCCCGCACCCGAGGGACTCCCGGTTTGGGAATACGACTGTAATTTGCAAATTTCTAGACTTAGGCTAAAAAACATGGCGTTAGAGGGTGAAAACCCGAAACAGCCCTCAAACGTCCCCGTGGGTGGCACCAACACCTCCCACGGGACCAATATAACTGGTAGGAACTGACCCCGCAGCCGCGGGACTCCCGTTTTGAGAATACGACGGTAATTTGCCAATTTCTAGACTTTGGCTTAAAAACATGGCGTTAGAGGGTGAGAACTCGAAACAGCCACCGAACGTCCCCGTGGGTGGCACCAACACCTCCCACGGGACCAATGTAACTCGTAGGAACTGACCCCGCAGCCGCGGGACTCCCGGTTTGAGAATACGACGGTAATTTGCATTTTTCTAGACTTAAAAACATGGCGTTAGAGGGTGAAAACCCGAAACAGTCCCCGAACGTCCCCGTAGGTGGCACCAACACCTCCCACGTGACCAATGTAACTCGTAGGAACTGACCCCGCAGTCGTGGGACTCCCGATTTTAGAATACGACGTTAATTTGTATATTTCTAGACTTAGGTTTAAAAACATGGCGTTAGAGGGTGAAAACCCAAAACAGCCCCCAAACGTCCCCGTGGGTGGTACCAACACCTCCCACGGGACCAATGTAACTCGTAGGAACTGACCCCGCAGCCGCGGGACTCCCGGTTTGAGAATACGACGATAATTTTCAAATTTCTAGACTTAGGCTTAAAAACATGGCGATAGAGGGTGAGATCTCGAAACAGCGCCCGAACGTCCCAGTGGGTGGCACCAAAACCTCCCACGGGACCATTGTAACTCGTAGGAACTAACCCCGCAGCCGCGGGACTCCCGGTTTGAGAATACCACGGTAATTTGCATATTTCTAGACTTAGGCTTAAAAACATGGCGTTGGAGGGTGAGAACTCGAAACAGCCACCGAACGTCCCCGTGGGTGGCACCAACACCTCCCACGGGACCAATGTAACACGTAGGAACTGACCCCGCAGCCGCGGGACTCCTGGTTTAAGAATATGACGGTAATATGCAGATTTCTAACCTTAGGCTTAAAAACGTGGCGTTAGAGGGTGAAAACCCGAAACAGCCCCCGAACGTACCCGTGGGTGGCACCAACACCTCCCACGGGACCAATGTAACTCGTAGGAACTGACCCCGCAGTCGCGAGACTCCCGATTTTAGAATACGACGGTAATTTGCATATTTCTAGACTTAGGCTTAAAAACATGGCGTTAGAGGATGAAAACCCGAAACAGCCCCCGAACGTCCCCGTGGGTGGAACCAACACCTCCCACGGGACGAATGTAACTCATAGGAACTGACCCCGCAGCCGCGGGACTCCCGGTTTGGGAATACAACTGTAATTTGCAAATTTCTAGACTTAGGCTTGTAAACATGGCCTTAGAGGGTGAGAACTCGAAACAGCCACCGAACGTCCCCGTGGGTGGCACCAACACGTCCCATGGGTCCCATGTAACTCGTAGGAACTGACCCCGCAGCCGTGGGACTCCCGGTTTGAGAATACGACGGTAATTTGCATATTTCTAGACTTAGCCTTAAAAACATGGCGTTAGAGGGTGAAAACCCGAAACAGCCCCCGAACGTCCCTGTGGGTGGCACCAACACCTCCCACGGGACCAATGTAACTCGTAGGAACTGACCCCGCAGTCGCGGGACTCCCAGTTTGAGAATACGACGGTAATTTGCATATTTATAAACTTAAGCAAATCATGGCGTTAGAGGGTGAGATCTCGAAACAGCCCCCGAACGTCCCCGTGGGTGGCACCAACACCTCCCACGGGACCAATGTAACTCGTAGGAACTGACCCCGCAGCCGCAGGACTCCCAGTTTGAGAATACGAAGGTAATTTGCATGTTTCTAGACTTAAAAACATGGCGTTAGAGGGTGAAAACCCGAAACAGCCCCCGAACATCCCCGTGGGTGGCACCAACACCTCCCACGGGACCAATGTAACTCGTAGGAACTGACCCCGCAGCCGCGGGACTCCCGGTTTGGGAATACGACTGTAATTTGCAAATTTCTAGAGTTAGGCTTAAAAACATGGCGTTAGAGGGTGAGATCTCGAAACAGCCCCCGAACGTCCCCGTGTGTGGCACCAAACCTCCCACGGGACCAATGTAACTCGTAGGAACTGACCCCACAGTCGCGGGACTCCCGAATTGAGAATACGATGGTAATTTGCATACTTCTAGACTTAGGCTTCAAAACATGGCGTTGGAGGGTGAGAACTCGAAACAGCCATTGAACGTCCCTGTGGGTGGCACCAACACCTCCCACGGGACCAATGTAACTCGTAGGAACTGACCCCGCAGCCGCGGGACTCCCGATTTAAGAATAAGACCGTAATTTGTATATTTCTAGCCTTAGGCTTAAAAACATGGCGTTAGAGGGTGAAAACCCGAAACAGCCCCCGAACGTACCCGTGGGTGTCACCAACACCTCCCACGGGACCAATAGAACTCGTAAGAACTGACCCCGCAGTCGCGGGATTCCCGATTTTAGAATACGATGGTAATTTGCATATTTCTAGACTTAGGCTTAAAAACATGGCGTTAGAGGGTGAAAACCCGAAACATCCCCCGAACGTCCCCGTGGGCGGCACCAACACCTCCCACGGGACGAATGTAACTCGTAGGAACTGACCCCGCAGTCGCGGGACTCCCGGTTTTAGAATACGACTGTAATTTGCATATTTCTAGACTTAGGCTTAAAAACATGGCGTTAGAGGATGAAAACCCGAAACAGCCCCCGAACGTCCCCGTGGGTGGAACCAACACCTCCCACGGGATGAATGTAACTCGTAGGAACTGACCCCGCAGCCGCGGGACTCCCGGTTTGGGAATACAACTGTAATTTGCAAATTTCTAGACTTAGGCTTGAAAACATGGCCTTAGAGGGTGAGAACTCGAAACAGCCACCGAACGTCCCCGTGGGTGGCACCAACACGTCGCATGGGTCCAATGTAACTCGTAGGAAATGACCCCGCAGCCGTGGGACTCCCGGTTTGAGAATACGACGGTAATTTGCATATTTCTAGACTTAGGCTTAAAAACATGGCGTTAGAGGGTGAAAACCCGAAACAGCCCCCGAACGTCCCTGTGGGTGGCACCAACACCTCCCACGGGACCAATGTAACTCGTAGGAACTGACCCCGCAGCCGCGGGACTCCCAGTTTGAGAATACGACGGTAATTTGCATATTTATAAACTTAAGCAAATCATGGCGTTAGAGGGTGAGATCTCGAAACAGCCCCCGAACGTCCCCGTGGGTGGCACCAACACCTCCCACGGGACCAATGTAACTCGTAGGAACTGACCCCGCAGCCGCAGGACTCCCAGTTTGAGAATACGAAGGTAATTTGCATGTTTCTAGACTTAAAAACATGGCGTTAGAGGGTGAAAACCCGAAACAGCCCCCGAACATCCCCGTGGGTGGCACCAACACCTCCCACGGGACCAATGTAACTCGTAGGAACTGACCCCGCAACCGCGGGACTCCCGGTTTGGGAATACGACTGTAATTTGCAAATTTCTAGAGTTAGGCTTAAAAACATGGCGTTAGAGGGTGAGATCTCGAAACAGCCCCCGAACGTCCCCGTGTGTGGCACCAAACCTCCCACGGGACCAATGTAACTCGTAGGAACTGACCCCACAGTCGCGGGACTCCCGGTTTGAGAATACGATGGTAATTTGCATGCTTCTAGACTTAGGCTTCAAAACATGGCGTTGGAGGGTGAGAACTCAAAACAGCCATCGAACGTCCCCGTGGGTGGCACCAACACCTCCCACGGGACCAATGTAACTCGTAGGAACTGACCCCGCAGCCGCGGGACTCCCGGTTTAAGAATAAGACCGTAATTTGTATATTTCTAGCCTTAGGCTTAAAAACATGGCGTTAGAGGGTGAAAACCCGAAACAGCCCCCGAACGTACCCGTGGGTGGCACCAACACCTCCCACGGGACCAATATAACTCGTAGGAACTGACCCCGCAGTCGCGGGATTCCCGATTTTAGAATACGATGGTAATTTGCATATTTCTAGACTTAGGCTTAAAAACATGGCGTTAGAGGGTGAAAACCCGAAACATCCCCCGAACGTCCCCGTGGGCGGCACCAACACCTCCCACGGGACGAATGTAACTCGTAGGAACTGACCCCGCAGCCGCGGGACTCCCGGTTTGGGAATACGACTATAATTTGAAAATTTCTAGACTTAGGCTTAAAAACATGGCGTTAGAGGGTGAGAACTCGAAACAGCCACCGAACGTCCCCGTGGGTGGCACCAACACCTCCCACGGGACCAATGTAACTCGTAGGAACTGACCCTGCAGCCGCGGGGCTCCCGGTTTGAGAATACGACGGTAATTTGCATATTTATAGACTTAAGCAAATCATGGCGTTAGAGGGTGAGATCTCGAAACAGCCCCCGAACGTCCCTGTGGGTGGCACCAACACCTCCCACGGGACCAATGTAACTCGTAGGAACTGACCCAGCAGCCGCGGGACTCCCGGTTTGAGAATACGACGGTAATTTGCATATTTATAGACTCAAGCAAATCATGGCGTTAGAGGGTGAGATTTCGAAACAGCCCTCGAACGTCCCCGTGGGTGGCACCAACACCTCCCACGGGACCAATGTTACTCGTAGGAACTGACCCCGCAGTCGTGGGACTCCCGATTTTAGAATACGACGGTAATTTGTATATTTCTAGACTTACGCTTAAAAACATGGCGTTAGAGGGTGAAAACCCGAAACAGCCCTCAAACGTCCCCGTGGGTGGCACCAACACCTCCCACGGGACCAATATAACTGGTAGGAACTGACCCCGCAGCCGCGGGACTCCCGTTTTGAGAATACGACGGTAATTTGCCAATTTCTAGACTTTGGCTTAAAAACATGGCGTTAGAGGGTGAGAACTCGAAACAGCCACCGAACGTCCCCGTGGGTGGCACCAACACCTCCCACGGGACCAATGTAACTCGTAGGAACTTACCCCGCAGCCGCGGGACTCCCGGTTTGAGAATACGACGGTAATTTGCATATTTCTAGACTAAGGCTTGAAAACATGGCGTTAGAGGGTGAAAACCCGAAACAGCCCCCGAACGTACCCGTGGGTGGCACCAACACCTCCCACGGGACCAGTGTAACTCATAGGAACTGACCCCGTAGTCGCGGGACTCCCGGTTTTATAATACGACGGTAATTTGCATATTATTAGACTTAGGCTTAAAAACATGGTGTTAGAGGGTGAAAACCCGAAACAGCCCCCGAACATCCCTGTGGGTGGCACCAACACCTCCCAAGGGACCAATGTAACTCGTAGGAACTGACCCCGCAGCCGCGGGACTCCCGGTTTGGGAATACGACTGTAATTTTCAAAATTCTAGACTTAGGCTTAAAGACATGGCGTTAGAGGGTGAGATCTCGAAACAGCCCCGAACGTCCCCGTGGGTGGCACCAACACCTCCCATGGGACCAATGTAACGCGTAGGAACTGACCCCGCATCCGCGGGACTCCCGGTTTGGGAATACGACTGTAATTTGCAAAATTCTAGACTTAGGCTTAAAAACATGGCGTTAGAGGGTGAGATCTCGAAACATCCCCCGAACGTCCCCGTGGGTGGCACCAAAACCTCCCACGGGACCAATGTGACTCGTAGGAACTGACCCCGCAGCCTCGGGACTCCCGGTTTGAGAATACCATGGTAATTTGCATATTTCTAGACTTAGGCTTAAAAACATGGTGTTAGAGGGTGAAAACCCGAAACAGCCCCCGAACGTCCACGTGGGTGGCACCAACACCTCCAACGGGACCAATGTAACTCGTAGGAACTGACCCCGCAGTCGCGGGACTCCCGGTTTCAGAATACGATTGTAATTTGGATATTTCTAGACTTAGGCTTAAAAACATGGCGTTAGAGGGTGAAAACACGAAACAGCCCCCGAACGTCCCCGTGGGTGGCACCAACACCTCCCACGGGACCAATGTAACTCGTAGGGACTGACCCCATAGCCGCGGGACTCCCGGTTTGGGAATACGACTGTAATTTGTAAATTTCTAAACTTAGGCTTAAAAACATGCCGTTAGAGGGTGAGAACTCGAAACAGCCATCAAACGTCTCGGTGGGTGGCACCAACACCTCCCATGGGACCAATGTAACTCGTAGGAACTGATCCCCCAGCCGCGGAACTCCCGGTTTGAGAATACGACGGTAATTTGCACATTTCTAGCCTTAGGCTTAAAAACATGGTATTAGAGGGTGAAAACACAAAACAGCTCCCGAACGTACCCGTGGGTGGCAGCAACACCTCCCACGGCACCAATGTAAATCGTAGCAACTAACCCCGCTGTCGCGGGACTCCCATTTTAGAATACAAACGTAATTTGCATATTTCTAGACTTAGGCATAATAACATGGAGTTAGAGGGGGAAAACCCGAAACAACCCCCGAACGTCCCCGTGGGTGGCACCAACACCTCCCACGGGACCAATGTAACTCGTAGGAACTGACCCCGCAGCCGCGGGACTCCCGGTTTGGGAATACGACTATAATTTTCAAAATTCTAGACTTAAGCTTAAAAACATGGCGTTTGAGGGTGAGATCTCGAAACAGCCCCCGAACGTTCCCGTGGGTGGCACCAACACCTCCCACGAGACCAATGTAACTCGTAGGAACTGACCCCGCAGTCGTGGAACTCCCGGTTTGAGAATACGATGGTAATTTCCATACTTATAGACTAAGGCTTAAAAACATGGCATTGGAGGGTGAGAACTCGAAACAGACACCGAACGTCCCCGTGGGTGGCACCAACACCTCCCACGGGACCAATATAACTCATAGGAACTGACCCCGCAGCCGCGGGACTCCCGGTTTAAGAATACGACGGTAATTTGCATATTTCTAGCCTTAGGCTTAAAAACATGGCGTTAGAGGGTGAAAACCCGAAACAGCCCCCGAACGCACCCGTGGGTGGCACCAACACCTCCCACGGGACCAATGTAACTCGTAGGAACTAACCCCGCAGTCGCGGGATTCCCGGTTTCAGAATACGACGGTAGTTTGTATATTTCTAGACTTAGGTTTAAAAACATGGCGTTAGAGGGTGAAAACCCGAAACAGCCCCCAAACATCTCCGTGGGTGGCACCAACACCTCCCACGGGACCAATATAACACGTAGGAACTGACCCCGTAGCCGGGGGACTCCCGGTTTGAGAATACGACAGTAATTTGCCAATTTTTAGACTTTGGCTTAAAAACATGGCGTTAGAGGGTGAAAACTCGAAACAGCCACCGAACGTCCCCGTGGGTGGCACCAACACCTCCCACGGGACCAATGTAACTCGTAGGAACTGACCCCGCAGCCGAGGGACTCCCGGTTTGAGAATACGACGGTAATTTTCATATTTCTAGACTAAGGCTTGAAAACATGGCGTTAGAGGGTGAAAACCCGAAACAGCCCCCGAACGTACCCGTGGGTGGCACCAACACCTCCCACGGGACCAATGTAACTCGTAGGAACTGACCCCGCAGCCGCGGGACTCCCAGTTTGCGAATACGACTGTAATTTTCAAAATTCTAGACTTAGGCTTAAAACCATGGCGTTAGAGGGTGAGATCTCGAAACAACCCCTGAACGTCCCCGTGGGAGGCACCAAAACCTCCCACGTGACCAATGTAACTCGTAGGAACTGACCCCGCAGCCGCGGGACTCCCGGTTTGAGAATACCACGGTAATTTGCATATTTCTAGACGTAGGCTTAAAAACATGGCGTTAGAGGGTGAAAACCCGAAACAGCCCCCGAATTCCCCGTGGGTGGGACCAATGTAACTCGTAGGAACTAACCCCGCATCCGCGGGACTCCCGATTTGGGAATACGACTGTAATTTGTAAAATTCTAGACTTAGGCTTAAAAACATGGCGTTAGAGGGTGAGATCTCGAAACATCCCCCGAACGTCCCCGTGGGTGGCACCAAAACCTCCCACGGGACCAATGTGGCTCGTAGGTACTGACCCCGCAGCCTCGGGACTCCCGGTTTGAGAATACCATGGTAATTTGCATATTTCTAGACTTAGGCTTAAAAACATGGCGTTAGAGGGTGAAAACCCGAAACAGCCCCCGAACGTCCCCGTGGGTGGCACCAACACCTCCTACGGGACCAATGTAACTCGTAGGAACTGACCCCGCAGTCGCGGGACTCCCGGTTTGAGAATACGATTGTAATTTGTATATTTCTAGACTTAGGCTTATAAACATGGCGTCAGAGGATGAAAACTCGAAACAGCCCCTGAACGTCCCCGTGGGTGGCACCAACACCTCCCACGGGACCAATGTAACTCGTAGGAACTGACCCCACAGCCGCAGGACTCCTGGTTTGGGAATACGACTTTAATTTGCAAATTTCTAGACTTAGGCTAAAAAACATGGCGTTAGAGGGTGAGAACTCGAAACAGCCACCGAACGTCCCCGTGGGTGGCACCAACACCTCCCACGGGACCAATGTAACTCGTAGGAACTGACCCCGCAGCCGCGGGACTCCCGGTTTGAGAATACGACGGTAATTTGCATATTTCTAGACTTAGGCTTAAAAACATGGCGTTAGAGGGTGAAAACCCGAAACAGCCCCAAAACGTCCCCGTGGGTGGCACCAACACCTCCCACGGGACCAATGTTACTCGTAGGAACTGACCCCGTAGCCGCGGGACTTCCGATTTGGAAATACGACTGTAATTTGAAAATTTCTAGACTGAGGCTTAAAAACATGGCGTTAGAGGGTGAGAACTCGAAACAGCCACCGAACGTTCCCGTGGGTGGCACCAACACCTCCCATGGGACCAATGTAACTCGTAGGAACTGACCCCGCAGCCGCGGACTCCCGTTTTGAGAATATGATGGTAATTTCCATATTTCTAGACTTAGGCTTAAAAACATGGCGTTTGAGGGTGAAAACCTGAAACAGCCCCCGAACGTCCCCGTGGGTGGCACCAACGCCTCCCACGGGACCAATGTAACTCGTAGGAACTGACCCCGCAGTCGCGGGATTCCCGGTTTGATAATACGATGGTAAATTTTATATTTTTAGACTTAAGAAAAACATGGCATTAGAGGGTGAGATCTCGAAACATCCCCCGAACGTCCCAGTGGGTGGCACCAACACCTCACACGGGACCAATGTAACTCGTAGAAACTGACCCCACAGTCGTGGGACTCCCGGTTTTAGAATACGAGGGTAATTTGCATATTTCTAGACTTAGGCTTAAAAACATGGCGTTAGAGGGTGAAAACCCGAAACAGCCATCGAACGTCCCCGTGGGTGGCACTAACACCTCCCACGGGACCAATGTAACTCGTAGGAACTCACCCCGCAGCCGCGGGACTCCCGGTTTGAGAATACGACTGTAATTTGCAAATTTTTAGACTTAGGCTTAAAAGCATGGCGTTAGAGGGTGATAACTCGAAACAGCCACCGAACGTCCCCGTGCGTGGCACCAACACCTCCCACGAGACCAATGTAACTCGTGGGAACTGGCCCCGCAGCCGCAGGACTCCCGGTTTGAGAATATGACGGTAATTTGCATATTTCTAGACTTAGGTTTAAAAACATGGCGTTAGAGGTTGAAAACCCGAAACAGGCCCCGAACGTACCCTTGGGTGGCACCAACACCTCCCTCGGGACCAATGTAACTCGTAGGAACTGACCCCGTAGTCGCGGGACTCCCGGTCTTAGAATACAACGGTAATTTGCATATTTATAGACTTAGGCTTAAAAACATGGCGTTAGAGGGTGAAAATCTGAAACATCCAACGAACGTCCCCTTGGGTGGCACCAACACCTCCCACGGGACAAATGTAACTCGTAGGAACTTACCCCGCAGCCGCGGAACTCCCGGTTTGGGAATACGACTGTAATTTGCAAATTTCTAGAGTTAGGCTTAAAAACATGGCGTTAGAGGGTGAGATCTCGAAATAGCCCCCGAACGTCCCCGTGGGTTGCACCAACACCTCCCACGGGACCAATATAACTCGTAGGAACTGACCCCGCAGCCGCAGGACTCCCGGTTTGAGAATACCACGGCAATTTACATATTTCTAGACTTATGCTTAAAAACATGGCGTTAGAGGGTGAAAACCCGAAACGGCCCCCGAACGTCCCCGTGGATGGCACCAACACCTCCCACGGGACCAATGTAACTCGTAGGAACTGACCCCGTAGTCGCGAGACTCCCGGTTTGAGAATACGACTGTAATTTGCATATTTCTAGACTTAGGCTTAAAAACAAGGCGTTAGAGAGTGAAAACCCGAAACATCCCCCGAACGTCCCCGTGGGTGGCACCAACACCTCCCACGGGACCAATGTAACTCGTAGGAACTGACCCCACAGCCGTGGGACTCCCGGTTTGGGAATACGACTGTAATTTGCAAATCTCTAGACTTAGGTCTAAAAACATGGCGTTAGAGGGTGAGAACTCGAAACAGCCACCGAACGTCCCCGTGGGTGGCACCAACACCTCGCACGGGACCAATGTAACTCATAGGAACTGACCTCGCAGCCGCGGGACTCACAGTTTGAGAATACGATGGTAATTTGCATATTTCTCGCCTTGGGCTAAAAACATGGCGTTAGAGGGTGAAAACCCGAAACAGTCCCCGAACGTACCCGTGGGTGGCACCAACACCTCCCATGGGACCAATGTAACTCGTAGGAACTGATCCCGCGGTCGCGGGACTCCTGGTTTTAGAATACGACTGTAATTTGTATATTTCTAGACTTAGGCTTAAAAACATGGCGTTAGAGGGTGAAAACCCGAAACAGACCCCGAACGTCCCTGTGGGTGGCACCAACACCTCCCACGGGACCAATGTAACTCGTAGGAACTGACCCCGCAGCCGCAGGACTCCCAGTTTGGGAATACGACTGTAATTTGCAAATTTCTAGACTTAGGCTTAAAAACATGGCGTTAGAGGGTGAGAACTCGAAACAGCCACTGAACGTCCCTGTGGGTGGCACCAACACCTCCCACGGGAACAATATAACTCGTAGGAACTGACCCCGCAGCCGCGGGACTCCCGGTTTGAGAATACGACGGTAATTTGCATATTTCTAGACTTAGGCTTCAAAACATGGCGTTAGAGGGTGAAAACCCGAAACAGCCCCCGAACGTCCCCGTGGGTGGCACCAACACCTCCCACGGGACCAATGTAACTTGTAGGAACTGACCTTGCAGCCGCGGGACTCCTGGTTTGAGAATACGACGGTAATTCGCATATTTCTAGACTTAAGCAAAACATGGCGTTAGAGGGTGAGATCTCGAAACAGCCCCCGAACGTCCCTGTGGTGGCACCATCACCTCCCACGGGACCAATGTAACTCGTAGGAACTGACCCCGTAGCCGCGGGACTCCCGGTTTGAGAATACGATGGTAATTTGCATATTTCTAGACTTAGGCTTAAAAACATGGCGTTAGAGGGTGAAAACTCAAAATAGCCCCTGAACATCCCCGTGGGTGGCACCAACACCTCCCACGGGACCAATGTAACTCGTAGGAACTGACCCCACAGTCACGGGACTCCCGGTTTTAGAATACGACGGTAATTTGCATATTTCTAGACTTAGGCTTAAAAACATGGCGTTAGAGGGTGAAAATCCGAAACAGCCCCCGAACGTCCCCGTGGGTGGCACCAACACCTCCCACGGGACCAATGTAACTCGTAGGAACTGACCCCGCAGCCGCGGGACTCCCGATTTGAGAATACGACGGTAATTTGCATATTTCTACTGTGTTACTGATAATTTTAGCTCATATATTCAATTTTTCTGCTTGATTGAATTTTTTGTAAAACTACTTGGTTACTGATATTTTTTTTATGTATACCATCATTTGTTGGATTTTTGCACGCGGAACGAACGATGGAGGCAATGGTCTACAGCATGAAGATACTTTATAGGTTGTGGACATTCAGGATTTTGATTTTTGTGTTACAGCCGTGCGGGCTTTTATTGTTTAGTTTTATGGTCGTGCGGGCTTTTATAATTTGATTGTTGAATTTTATAGCCGTGCGGGCTTTATAATAAGTAGGTTTTACATTTACAGGTTTTGGAATGTCTAGAAAATAGAGGAAACTCTGCCCAATTTTTTTTTGGTCTGTGAATTATTAAGACGTGTAATTTTTATAAGTTTGTATGTATATTTGTTTATCAACAACGTTCTCGATTCGCAATTTGTAATTTTTTTTATTGTTTTGCCAATAATAAATATTTGTAACACCTCGTACGCGTCAAACGTTACACATAGCAACTGATGGTGCACTCACAGGACCCCTAATTTTAGGATTGGACCAAAAAAATAATTTTTTTTTAAAATTGTAGTTAAATATGGTCATTGACTTTGTCCATGACCATTTTTATTTTTTCGTCACGCATAAAAATGGTCGCGGTCAAAGTCCGTGACCATTTTTTTCGTCACGGTTGTGGGTGACGGAGCAGGGCCGAGACCAATTTTTTTTTACTTTTTTGTCACGGTCGTGGGTCGCGGACTTTGGCCGCGAGCAATTTGTCACGGTTGTGGATCACGGTCAGGGCCGCGACCTATTTGTCACGGTTGTGGGTCACGGATCAGGGCCATGACCAAAATTTTTTATTATTTTTTGTCACGGTAGTGGGTCGCGGACTTTGGCCGCGACCAATTTGTCACGATTGTGGGTCACGGATCAGGGCCGCGACCCGTCACGACATGGGTCATGGCCTAAGTCCGCGACCATCTGCTGTGACCCCTCTCGGCCGTGACCATTTTTTGGTCACGGACTTGGGCCGCGACCCACGAAAATGGTCACGCCAGAAATGGTCACGGCCCAAGTCCGCGACCCACATCTTTGGTCAGGGATTTTGGCCGTGATCAATCGCCAGTTTTGGTGTAGTGTACGGCCTCTCTCTCTCTCTATCTCTTCCCACTGCTAAACCCGTCGCCGGTGAAAGACCTCTCTCCCACCTCAACCCCTCCCTCCAAACACCTTAACACCTGCCCTCGCCCAGCCACCGGAACTTGCACAACCCACTTCTCACCCCAAACCCGATCTCTCTCTCTCTCTCCTTGACCCACATCCCCATGGGCATATCTCCATAACCCGAAACCCCCGCCCGCGAAACCGACCCGCCATAACCCGCCGCCGGCAGAACCCCAAGCCCGACTTTCGGCTACCTCACCCTTGTCGGAGTTAACACCGGCGCAGCCCAGCTATCCCCGTCGGAATCCTTGACCCGCAGACGCGGAGGCACTTTCAATCCCATTCAATCCAAACCGCAAACCCATTTGTCCTCATGCCTTCCATGACTTCCACCTGCCAAAGCCAATCTCACAAAATAAAGACCAAGTCATTTAATCCCCACATGTGCTTTTAACTAATTTTAACCCAAAATTCAAAAAATACCCCCAACTACCAACTTTAACCCCAATACCCATTATACCCTCTAAACCAAATCTGATTGTGTCACCCCATTTAACCCACATGCCCTCACACTCACCATTTTTATGCACACTCAAGTCAATTCCCAAAAATACCCCCATACTCCATGTGCCTACTATAAAGGAAGATGAAGACCATTTTGAGAGGAAGCTCTCAAAATTTAGTTTTAAGCTTGGTGTGATAAAATTCTCTCCACCCCTCTATGTTGAGTATTTGCATTTTTAGCAAATATCTCACTATAGAGGTGTGTAGTGAAAATTATCCCTAGGATAAATTTCACCCCACCCCTCTATTATTAATTTTGGCGTTTTTAGCAATTAATTCAAAATAGATTGATTTAGTTGAATTTATCCCTTATGGGAGATAAATTCTAATCCATTCCTTTATGTTAAGATTTTTCATTTTTAGCAATTATCTCAATATAAATTAATGATCTACAATTTATTTCTTTGGGTGAGTTCTAATGTACAATTTTATAATGTTAGGATTTGCATTTTTAGCAAATCTGTTTTATTATTTAATTGTCCATTATGAATTCATCCACTATCCTTTTTATTTTTATTTTGTAATTTTTACTTTAGATTCAAAGAGCTTTTGAGATAGGAATTTTTAGAGAGAGAAAATACCATTTTAGTGTAGGTTTTTAGATTAGAATTTTTATTTTCTTTTTTTTAGATAGTGAGGAGAAAATAAATTGTTGTGAGGAGTAAATTAAGTGAGATTCTTGATGTAATTTTGTTTGAATCATTCAAATTAAGGGATGTGAATTTCAACTCATGGATTGTAGATCAATTAAGCATCAAGAGATTGGGGTTTGATTTTTCTTTTCTCTTCTCATTTATTTTATGCCTTTAATTATTAATTTGTCATATTTCATATCATGTTAGGCTAAATCCCCTTTCAAGATGTGGGGTTAAACCCTTATTTGATGTTATTTTATTTTAATTAGTTTAATTACTTGAAAAGTCCCTTTGAATATTAATTTTGATCACTCACCCTTAAATTTACGCCTCGAGAGAGGGTAAATGATTTTCGAGGGAAAATCAAAATTCTAGTGATATTACCCATTTTAGATTCGATCTAGAGATAGGGGTTTCTTAAGTGGGGTATTTGATTAGGCATAAATTCTTCCTAATTCGTCCCTTGCTTTAGCTACTTTTAGCACCTAGAACAACGTAATTGAGTTGGATTTATCTCATAATTATTCTACTGACTGATCCTAATGAGTACACCGAGTTTCTGGTATTTTGTAGTGATTTTATAGGTATTTGATGTCAAGAAACAGAAGAAAGAAATCGGAAGAATTAAGAAAGAAAGAAGGAAAAGTCAAAAGGGAAAAAGTGGAGTTTCCACCGGGAATTCAGATGAGGTACCTAAAGAGAAGTTGAATACATCTCATTCACGAGTACATAGGAAGAAACGGCACATCAATCAGAATCCCGAAACAAAAGTTATGAGCAGTCAAAGTTGAGCCAAAAAGTCAAATAGCCGGACCGGTCCGCTTTGCCAAACTCCAGAAGACCCCGGACCACAAGCAAACCGAAGAAGGCAAAAATAAAAGGAACTGGTCCACCCCCGGACCGGTCCGCCCAAAAATAAAAAGAATCGGTCCGCCTTGGAGGCAGACCGGTCCGCCTAAGGCCCAGACCGGTCCGGGCTTCGAGATTTGCAAATCCTATCTCTTCCTAAAAAGACTCCTAGTGCAACTGAACTCCGAAAATGCTGTAGGGTATAAAAACCCGATTTATTATTGTTATTGGTACGGAGAATTAGTAGGATTTTTCCTCTCCTTTTCTAGAAACCATAGTTTAGCTAACAATTTCAGTTTTAATTCAAAGATTGAAGACTTATTCAGTGATTTTTGTGAGTTCCAGTTTCATTCATTGTTACACTTACTGCTTGGGTAATTTTAGTAAGTATTTCTTATTTCTAATTCCTTTCTACATCTAATTACCATTTTCCTTATATTAATTATGAATTCCTGCACATTTATCATTGTTTTCATTAAATTCAACATGTTAGGCTAGATTTCCAAGGCCGCGGTACATGAACCCAGCCTGATGTGTTAGTGTGTGTGTATAAAATTAATCCGATGAATTTAGTGATTGATTATGATCGTATTGCGTAGTTACACAATAATTGTAGATCTTTATATCTCATTTGCCTCTCAGTACTCGTGATGATTTAGAGTGCAATTTGAGTGTCACTATCGCGATACTAATTTACTCATCCTCAGATTAGGTATGACACGGGATTGAACCTCGTGTACATAATGCTTGGGAGAACTAAATTCCGGGTCAGATCAATCAGATAAATTTATGATTAATTTTATAACTGCAATACATTAGGGTTGGGGGATTCTATTACCGTCCTATTTCTCTCATCATTTAAAATAAAAAGTTTCAAATCATCGTTCATTATTAATTTCGGTAGATTAGTATAGTTGCATTTCTTCATAATTTCATTATCGCGTTTGTCTGTAATCAATCTCAAAACCAAATCAATTTTTAATTTTCTTTTTAGAGTCAAAGTTAGAGTCTCTCCGTCTCTTCCCGTCGTCACAACTCTGTTGTCCTTTTTCCCTGAGGATCGATACTCGACTTACTGGGATTATTACTTGAGCGACAGACTTACACTTGAGCCTAGAGTGAACGCATTTCTGAGACACATTTTCAGTCGCGTCAAGTTTTGGCACCGTTGCCGGGGAACTAGGTAGACTTAGGATTAGAGTGAGTCAATCCAAAGCTTTGACCAAAAAAAATCTCCAAAAATTTCAAAAACATAAAAAAAATTTGAAAAAAAAAACACACAAAAAGATTCACCACCATCTCTCACAAGCTTTTAATGCAAAATCCCACTCCCCATAATACTCCAACCATCATTCACAAAAATCCAATAGTTGAGTATAACCCAGATAGTCCCCACACTCCAAACGCCCCACAATTCTCGATCCCGCCTCCCACACCGTCACACTCAATCTCCAATAACACTCCATTTTTCTTCTTAGGACACATGTCTGAGCATACCTCCGAGCACACTTCGAGCACACCCAGTGAGAAAATCGAGTCATTAAGAGAGAGAGAGATGTCACAACATAATAATGCACCCATTTGTGAGGAAGAGTCCCCATACCGCCCGCTGAGAGAATTCCTATATCCTGAGCGCACTGTCACTCCGGGATGCATTATACTTCCGTATAATGCCAGGCAATTCCGTTTCAAAAATGGAATGGTCCAGATGCTACCACATTACCACGGTATGGATTCTGAAAAGAAATACCTCCATATTAGGGAATTTGAGGATGTGTGCGATACGCTCAATGATCAAACCTGCATCCAAGAGGTGATCCGCCTCAAACTCTTCCCTTTCTCGCTCAAAGATAAAGCTAAGACCTGGTTATGGTCTTTACCTCCGAGCTCGATTCCATCTTAGAACGAGTTAAAATCGAGATTTCTCAAGAAATTCTTCCTGCCACATCGAACAATTTCCATAAAAGCTCAAATTCAAGCGTTCAGACAACCTGAAAATGAGCCATTTCATCGATGTCATGAGCGTTTCAATGAGTTATTTACTTCATGCCCCCATCAAGGATTTGATGCAGTGCAGATCATCTCTTTTCTCTATAATGGGCTGAATCTCAATTCCAAGAAACTTGTTGAAACCATGGGAAGTGGTCCCTTTGTTGACTTAGACGCCCAAGATGCGGAGCTTCATTTGAGGTATGTCGCCGAGACTACCCAATCCTGGGATACCTCCGACCCTAATGATCAAAATCAAAATCGTCAAGTGACCACCACTCCGTCAGCGTCCGGCCTATATCATGTAGAAAAGAATTCTATAGCAGACAGTCAGATTGATATACTTGAGAAAGAGATGCGAGACCTACGAGGGATATGTGGGAGAGGATTAACTGGATCCATACCAAACCCCGTCGAGAAGGTGTGCGCTATTTGTGAGGCGGGCCATTAAACTGAGGAATGTCCGACGATACCCGCCTACAAAGTAATGCTTCAGGAGTAAGTTAGTGGTATAGGAGGATTTAAGGGTAATTTCGGTGCCTCGCACGAGATTTCCTACAACCCTTCATAGAAAAATCATCCCGGTTTTAGCTATGGGAAACAACATGCCGCAATGAACCCTCCTTCGCATGTTGCCCCTCCTCCACCACAACATTTTCAACAAGCTCCACACATGCAAGGACATGTGCAAGCACCACCACCTCAAGGAAATTATATCCTGCCACAGCGGAGAACTCTCGAGGATACCATGAATCAATTCATCGCAAGCCAGACCGCAACCAATGCCAAATATGATCGTCTGATTGGCGACATAAATGCGAATCTGTCAAAAATACAATCCTCATTGAGTGTTCAAGAGAAGGGCAAGTTTCCTGCCCAAGGACAAAGACCTCCCCAAGGTCAAACTAGTGTTAGCTCCACATCCACTGAACATCAGGAGCAATGTCAAGTTGTGACCACTCTTCGTAGTGGGAGAGTCGTTGATTTATCACCTCTCCCACACGACACAACGAAAGACAAGGAGATTTCGCTTGGCACGAAAGAGGCCAAAGATGTCCCCTTGAATGAGAGTGACAAAGAAGACGCTAGTGAGCCAGAGGTAGTAGTGAAACCACCCTCCGTGGAACCTTTTCCTCAAAGGTTAATTCCCTCCCATAGAGGAAACCCACGTGAAGACGTGCTAGAAGTACTAAAGCAAGTAAAACTGAATTTACCCTTTCTCGATGCCATTATGCAAATTCTAGCTTATGGAAAAGTCATTAAAGATTTGTTGACAGTAAAGAGGAAGATGAACGTAAAGAAGAACGTCTTTCTAGCCTAGAACGTGAGCTCCATTATACTAAATGATCTCCTGCCTAAATTCAAAGATCCCGGTGCACCCACCATATCCTGCATCATTGGAGAGAATAAAATCGAAAAAGCCTTACTTGACTTGGGAGCAAGCATAAATATTCTCCCTTAATCCATCTATAGGAAACTTGACTTGGGCGACCTCAAGCCCATAAAGGTCACTCTCCAATTAACGGATCGAACAGTCAAGATCCCACGAGGCATAGCTGAGGACGTGATCGTCCAAGTTGACACTTTCTACTTTCCGATAGATTTTGTCATTTGGGACATGGAGCCCTCCTTCCAGTCGAGCAATCATGTTCCCATAATCCTTGGGAGCCCTTTACTATCTACGGCTAATGCAATCATCAATACTAGGAATGGGCGAATGCAACTCACCTTTGGGAACATGACCTTGGAAACCAACATCTTACACATAGCCTAAAATGTAGGGGAAGAAGATGATCTTCATGTGGTGAGCCTCATAGATGAGATAGTAGAGGAGTACTTTGAGGAGAATTACTGTGGCGACGCTTTAGAGTCCTTTTTAGCGGCGAGATACGAGAGTGAGGGGACGTACACCGACTTCGAGAGGGAGGTTGGGGAGTTGAGAGAGCTACTCGATGAGAGTGCATCGAACGAGGACATGAGAGAGGTTAATTGGGTTTCTAGATTCGAGGAATTACCTCCGAGGGATACACACATGGTTCCCTCCAGTGAAAAATTTCTAACCCTCGAATTAAAGAAAATCCCCTCCCATATTAAATATGCATACCTAGGAGAGGATGAGACATTTCCTGTTGTTATCTCCTCTAGCCTAGATAAAGGGCAGGAGGGTAAATTATTGAAAATTCTGAGGAAGCACCAAAGTGCTTTTGGTTGTTGCATTGCTAATTTGAAGGGGATAAGCCCTTTGATTTCCACTCATAAGATCGATCTCGAAGTGGATGTCAAACCCTCTAGAGAAATGCAAAGAAGACTGAATCCCAACATGAAAGAAGTTGTGAGAACTGAAATTATCAAATTGTTGGATGCTGGGATCATCTACCCAATCTCGGATAGCAAGTGGGTAAGCCTTATTCAAGTCATCCCGAAGAAGTCGGGTATGACTGTGATTGAGAATACCAAGGGAGATCTAGTCCCCCAATGTACCACCACCGAGTGGCGCGTTTGCATTGATTACCGGAAACTTAATGCGGGAACTAGGAAAGACCATTTCCCCTTGCCATTTATTGATCAAATGCTTGAAAGAGTGGAGGGCCCCCTTACTATTGCTTACTTGATGGTTATTCCGGATATAACCAAATTGAGGTAGATGTACGTGACCAGGAGAAGACGACCTTCACTTGCCCTTTTGGTACGTTTGCCTACAAACGTATGCCATTTGGCTTGTGTAATGCAATCGCAACCTTTCAAAGGTGCATGTTTAGCTTATTTAGCGACATGGTCGAGAGAGGACTCGAAGTTTTCATGGACGACTTCAGCGTTTTTGGCACCTCTTTTGATAATTGTTTAGAAAAGATGGAAAAAGTACTTACTCGATGTGTGGAAAAGAACTTAGTGCTGAATTGGGAGAAGTGCCATTTCATGGTCACCGAGGGAATAGTTCTTAGCCACATAATATCATCGAAAGGAATAGAGGTTGATAGGGCAAAGATAGATGTCATAGTTGATCTTCCCCCACCAAAATCGCTGAAGGACGTGCGCTCATTCTTAGGCCACGCGAGGATTATCGAAGGTTCATTAAGGACTTTAGCGCCATCGCCAGGCCCTTAAGAAACCTACTCATGAAGGACACCCCATTCGAGTGGATGGAAGCATGCCAAAACTCTTTTAAAAAATTAAAAAACATGCTTGTGTCCGCTCCGATCATGCAAATTTCGGATTGGTCCTTACCATTCGAACTTATGTGTGATGCTAGCGATTATGCGATTGGGGTTGTTTTAGGCCAACGAAAAGATAAGCAAGCTCATGTCATCTACTACGCTAGCCGGACCCTTACCGGACCTCAACTCAACTACTCTACCATGGAGAAGGAGTTGCTAGCGGTAGACTTTGCCCTTGATAAATTCCGGTCATATCTCATTGGTTCTCCTATTACTGTCTTCACCGACCACGCGGCCTTAAAATACCTACTTGCAAAGAAAGATGCCAAGCCGTGCCTCATAAGGTGGATCCTACTCCTACAAGAGTTCAATCTCTCCATCAAAGATAAGAAAGGAGTAGAAAATGTCGTTGCCAACCATTTATCTCGGCTTTTGTCCGACGTACCTAGTGATCCCATACCCATAGACGTATACATCCCGGATGAGAAAATTTTTGCTACCTCTTCATATCCCTGGTTTGAGAATATAGTGAACTATCTTGTCACGGGAGCCGTCCCTCCTGACTGGACACCGCAAGATAAGAAGAGGTTTATTACTTGGTCACGCATGTTTTTCTATGACGATCCATTCCTTTTTAAATATTACGCCGACCAAATCAACCGACGATGTGTACCGGATGACGAGATCCCAAAAGTCATCCAGTTTTGTCATTCGAAAGCTTGTGGAGGCCACTTTTCAACGAAAAAGACGGACGTAAAAATTTTGTAATGCGGCCTCTATTGGCCCACAATCTTCCGGGATGTGAGAGATGCTTGCAAATCCTGCAATAGATGCCAATGAATGGGACCCATTACCCGACGAGACATGATGCCTCTTACCCCTATACTCATTATTGAGATCTTTGACTGTTGGGGTATTGACTTCATGGGCCCTATTCCCCTATCCTTTGGTTTTCTATACATCCTTGTCGCAGTAGACTACGTTTCTAAATGGGTGGAAACCATAGCTACCAAGACAAATGACAATAAGGTGGTGATAAAATTCCTGCAGGAACACATACTTTCCCGCTTCGGTGCACCGAAAGCAATAATTAGCGATAATGGCACGCACTTTTGCAATAAGCCATTCGCGAAGATCATGAGGAAGTATGGTGTCATTCACAAGGTGGGAACGACTTATCACCCACAAACGAATGGGCAGGCCGAACTAGCGAATCGAGAAATCAAGAACATTCTCGAAAAGACCGTCAATCCTACCCAAAAGATTGATCACTTAGATTGAACGATTAACTATGGGCCTATCGTACCGCATTTAAGAATCAACTCGGCATGTCCCCTTTTTGCTTTGTATATGGCAAACCTTGCCATCTTCCCATTGAGCTCGAACACAAAGCGTATTGGGAAATTAAGCAATTAAATTATGCTATGGACAAGGCCGGTGAAGCCTGCAAGCTTCAATTTAATGAGTTATAAGAACTACGCAATGATGCGTATGAGAATGCCAAAATTTTTAAAGAGAGGATGAAACTCGCTCATGATAGCATCATTCGATGAAAAGAGTTTCTCCCCGGAAAAAAAAGTTCTCCTCTACAACTTTCGGCTTCACCTCTTTTCGGGCAAGTTGCGGTCACGATGGTTTGGCCCGTTCGTTGTGAAGAATATTTTCCCCCATGGAGCTATTGAATTGGATGATTTAAAAGGGGGAAATACATTCAAAGTGAATGGACAATGCCTAAAGCCATATCTAGAGGCGTGTGCAGAAGAAGTCAACACCGTCTGGTTATCGGACCTCATTTACGGGGTTGAGTGAGTTGTTGCAGCAAGGTCATCGCACTCCTGACGCGTATGGGGTGAGAGTCGTGTGTGTTGAGAGTCTTTAGGACTAAGTTCAATCGGGAAAAGCATCCGTGCGTTTCGGGAATTTTGAGTCAAAGGGTGTTGACCAGTGAAATCGAGAGAGTTTTAGTCCAAATTGATAGAGGGTATGTTTTGAAAGTGAAATTTTTTGGAGAAGAGAGCTCGAAACCAAGTTCGGAAAATTCCAACCCAAAAGACCTGGGGTCGGACCGATTCCTTTTTAGGCCGGACCGGTCTGCCCTCGGACCGGTTCCTTTTATTTTTAAAAGAACCGGTCCTCCTGGCGAGTGTTGAAAAGTCAAAGGCCCGGACCGGTCCGCCTATTGCAGATCTGTCTTCTCCCCTTCCCAAGATTCACCCCCCTTTACCCCCAATCCCATTCATTCCCTCCAATCCGTTTTCCCTCTTCCCAACCCCAACCTTTCCCTCCCAAATCCATCCCCTTTTCCCTCCAAACCCCTCCCCTCCAAAACCAACCCCTCCCCTCAACCTTTCCACTATAAATACACCCCCAAACCCTCCCTTTCTCCTCACACCTTCAACCCAAATACTCTCTTCTCCCTCTCTATTTTTTTCCTAGAAAAACTCCTTCTAGTTTCCATGGCTCCCCGTGTTGTCCCCACCAAATATGGCTCCACCGAGATCCAACCCTCCGATCACGGCGAGTTCCGCTCCCACCAAGAGGAGCGATGGTGCAATCAATTCTTCGGTTTGGGCCGAAAACTCCATATGGAGCGAGCTGTCCAATGGGAAAAGCTGCTCAACTCTGTCACCGCCCTATTCATGGCTCGGAGCTGGTGTCGGTTCCTCAACCAACCCTACGAGGCATTTTGGGCCACCGAGGTCCGCTCATTCTATGGCACTCTAGTTCGGACGGCCCAATTCGAGGTCGAAGCTTTTGTGGATAGGAATGTCATCCCATTTTCCTTGGCCCGTCTCACGACCAAGTTGGCCGAGTATGACGTCCCGGACGTTCCCTAATTTACATATACCCGAAACGTTCCCCAGTTGACAACGATACAATCATGGACCGAATTGCGCCGAATGTGGCTTGGACGGGGCAAACCATCGTCGTTGGACACCTCAACGAGAAGGCGCGTCTCACATTTCAGATTGTGTGCGCCAACATATTACAAACATCCAACGATTCCGCCATGCGGCCTCGGAAAGCTACTTTGACATATCATCTCTTTGACCCCCAAACTTCCATCCATTTGGGCCTCACTTTATACGCGGATATCATTAACGCGTCCTTGGATGAGAAGGCCGCCACCCCACTTCCCTATGCCCGTTTGATCACTTCCAACCTTAAGGATGCTGGCATAGAACCCCCAGTCGACCACACTCGCATCCAGGTCCTTTCGGACAAGGGACCCACACCAAAAGCGCCAAACAACTAGCTGTCCTCCGAGCTAGGCGGGGTGATGATGGTGAAGAAGAGGCTACCTCGAGCGAGAGCGAAGAAGAAGCAGGGCCAGCAAGTGGTGAGGAGTCGGCGGACAAGGAGGACGACCCCGATTTTGAATGGGCGGGAACGGACCTATCCGCGCGTATGTCGGCACTTGAAACAAACTTCAACACCTTTCAGACCAACTACGAGCACGACATGAGCATTGTTCTCTGCTTCCAAGCGGACATCTATCGCCGCATAGGGGATCCTAATGAGCCACTGCCTTCTTACTACCATAACCCCTATGACCCCAGCGCGCCCGGTTCCTCTCATCCTCCACCCCGGTGAAGCTTTATATGGTGGTGGAAGCTTTTTATTTGTTTTTCCCTGTTCATAGTTGTATGTTTTTCCCTGCACATGTAACACAGTTCTGTTGTAATAAAAACTGCGTTTTCTCCATTTGTTTGTTTTATTTATCGCACTTATTACTTTGCCTTATTTAGATTTTAGTCCTTTTTTCTTGAGGACAATGCAAAAGTCTAAGTTAGGGGGGTCACAAGTGCGTATCTCTAGAACTTCACAAATTGTCAAAAATGCCCAGAAATTTCCAAAAAAAGTCGTAAAATTTTGAAAAATCCAAAAATATTTTTGTTCAAAATAAATAAAAATTGGAATTCAAATTTTTCAAAAATATCATTAAAATTCGGTTTAAAGTCTCAAGTTGTAAACATTCAACATACACAAAGCCGAAATTGACCAAAGATGGAAATTGAGCGAAAATTGACGACTTAACGAATAAGTGTGGAGATTAACAAACCCGGTGAGATTCGAGCCTATCACTTTTTACGAGTTTTTAAATCAATCCGAGTTAATTGTTAACTCAAAGTTCTTTTCAGCGCCTAAAAAGTTGTCAAGGATCTCAATCCTTTCATTTTGATCGGTTTTGAAAATTTTTTGTAATATTGCCTTGAAAAATATGCCAAATTAATCTCTTAACTTAAATTCATCTCGAAATGCATATGGTAACGCAGTTGGTATTTTGGGAAATGAAGTAGTCCATCGTTTGTTACCCAAAATATTGGCCATAAAAAATTTGTGAAAAATCATCCCTTTTATAACCCAAATTTGAGCCGAATAATTTTTCCTTTCGTTTAACAACCCGAAAAACCCAAATAGCCCAGAATTGTGAAAAATGGAAAAATTCAGAATTTAGTCCAAAAAGTGCATATAAAGGGGCAAGAAAAAAAATTGTTATGCTCAACAAAAATAGCAAGAAAAGAAAAGTAGTGATAAACAGAAAAAGAAGAAAAAGAATGAGTAATAGCCCGGAAAAAGCACAAATGTACATCATTAATGACTTTTCCAATTCCAAACCCCTTCCCTACCTCCTTCATTTTACCCAATATACCTTAAACACCCGAAAAAGTCCTAACCAAGTCCAAATTGCAAAAATTGATTACCGCGCGGAGAGCTAAGACACCAAAAGATAATAAAGGAGATTAAATGCGCGAAATAGAGGCAATATCCCCATTTTTAAAACCGTAATCCTTTGATGAGATCCTTTCACCATAAACATTTCGTCTTTCTAATTGTATGCGTGATTTTGCTTCCATCAACATTTACCCTTTATATCACGCATACCGAGAGAATATCCATAATCTGAGAGATTCGTTTGTGAGAGCATCCCGTGAGAACTTAAAATCAAAACGAATTTTCGGATAAGTAACGTAATGGTCAATCGGTGTAAATTGGAAGTTATATTTCTGGCTTCGCACACACACACTACGGTTCGAGACTTGTAAATATGGCTTGATGATGACTATTTTCAGGAAAAGTTTGAATTGCACAATTTTTGCGTATTTTGAATTTCTTTGAGTCGAATTTTGTGGGTATATTCTCTGCAAACCCTCACGAGACAACACTCACCCTACTAGGGTAACCTAAGGGTTTAAAGGCTTGTTGCATACGCTAAATGCAATCGCTTGCCCGCGAAAAAGGTATTTTATCCCAATAAAATGATTTTCAAGAGTTGAGCCTTGCTAGGATTCTTTTACATTGCTCGGGATGCGCAAAGTTCTAAGTTAGGGGGATTTGATTAGGCATAAATTCTTCCTAATTTATCCCTTGATTTAGTTACTTTTAGCACCTCGAACAACGTAATTGAGTTGGCTTTATCTCATAATCGTGCTACTGACTGATCCTAATGAGTACACCGAGTTTCTGGTATTTTGTAGTGATTTTACAAGTATTTGATGTCAAGAAACGAAAGAAAGAAATCAGAAGAATCAAGAAAGAAAGAAGGAAAAGTCAAAAGGGCAAAAGTGGAATTTCCACCCGAAATTCAGATGAGGTACCTAAAGAGAAATTGAAGACATCTCATTCACGAGTACATAGGAAGAAACGACACCTCAATCGGAATCCCGGAACAAAAGTTATGAGAACTCAAAATTTAGCCAAAAAGTCAAATAGCCGGACCGGTCCGCCCCTACCTCGGACCGGTCCGCTTTGCCAAACTCCAGAAGACCCCGGACCACAAGAAAACCGAATAAGGCAAAAATAAAAGGAATCGGTCCACTCCCGGACCTGTCCTCCCCAAAATAAAAAGAACCGATCCGCCTTGGAGGCAGACCGGTCCGCCTAAGGCTCAAACCGATTCGGGCTTCGAGATTTGCAAATCCTATCTCTTCCTAAAAAGACTCCTAGTGCAGCTGAACTCCGAAATTGCTGTAGGGTATAAAAATCCAATTATTATTGTTATTGGTATGGAGAATTAGTAGTATTTTTCCTCTCCTTATCCAGAAACCCTAGTTTAGCTAACAATTTAAGTTTTAATTCAAAGATTGAAGATTTATTCTGTGATTTTTGTGAGTACCAGTTTCATTCATTGTTACACTTACTGCTTGGGTAATTTTAGTAAGTATTTCTTATTTCTAATTCCTTTCTACATCTAATTACCATTTTCCTTAGATTAATTATGAATTACTGCACATCAATCATTGTTTTCATTAAATTCAACATGTTAGGCTAGATTTCCAAGGTCGGGGTAAATGAACCCAGCCTGATGTGTTAGTGTGTGTGTATAAAATTAATCCGATGAATTTAGTTATTGATTATGATCGTATTGCGTAGTTACATAATAATTGTAGATCTTTATATCTCGTTTGCCTCTGGGTGCTCGTGATGATTTAGAGTGCAATTTGAGTGTCACTATCGCGATACTGATTTACTCATCCTCAGATTAGGTATGACGCGGGCTTGAACCTCGTATACATAATGCTTGGGAGTACTAAATTCCGGGTCAGATCAATCAGATAAATTTATGATTAATATTATAACTGCAATACACTAGGGTTGGGGGATTGTATTCCCGTCCTATTTCTCTCATCATTTAAAACAAAAAGTTTCAAATCATCGTTCATTATTTATTTCGGTAGATTAGTATAGTTGAATTTCTTAATAATTTCATTATCGCATTTAGATGTAATCAATATCAAAACCAAATCAATTTTTCCTTTTCTTTTAAGAGTCAAAGTTAGGGTCTCTCTGTCTCTTCCCGTCGTCACAATTCTGTTGTCCTTTTTCCCTGATGATCGATACCCGACTTACTGGAATTATTACTTGAGCGACAGGCTTACACTTGAGCCTAGAGTGAATGCATTTCTGAGACACATTTTAAGTCGCGTCAGTATTATAACTTGAATTTAAACTCTAAATTTATTTTCTAAGATTTACATAAATTTTAATCGATCGATCCTAGCGGGTGATTAATTAAAAGGAGTGTAGATCTATTTTTCGAGAGTTGTGGGGTGTTAAACTTAATTTTCTAAAAGATTACTATTATAATTACACTTGCAACGAGAGTTGGTTTGTGATTTTGATATTAATTTTGGAGAATTCAAATAATTAAATTAATTAATTAGAATAACTAAAATTTGTGGTGTAATCTCATTCCTTGATTGTTCTCACAATTATTTACCTCACTTTATCTCTTATTTTAGTGTTAGACTTTGTTTTCATTTTAGTAACTTTTTAGTTTGTTATTTTCATCTTAGTTTAGTTTAGTTTAAAACCTCACCTCACCCAATTGTTTTAATATTTGAAAAGGCTAAAAAAAATAGAAAAGTGAAAAAGCAGAAAAAGAAAATAAAAAGTGAATTACAATTGAATTTATCTCTAGCTTACCCCCTTGGAAGTGGATTGATACCCTTACTTACCTCTACACTTGAGTTGTTATATTTTGTAGGTATTATAAGGTTTTGACTAACTTGGCTTTCAACAATGACATACAAAAAGCATAGTTATCATGTATCATCGTATCAATTGATCCGATCAAATGAAAATTGTATCAATTATTTACAAATCATCTAACCATTTTGCACCTTTACCATTCATCTACCCGATTTGTACACATTTTATGCCTATTCACTCCCCCCTTATGAGATCATCACTCTCTACATTTTCAAATTTCTTGAGATGCTTCTTCCATCATTGTGGATGCTCGTAGGTATGTTTGCGAGTTTTATTTTGAAGAGAAAAAAGGGAAAGGAGGTAAAAGTGTCTTCATTTAAGATTTTAAATAGGAAAGAAAATAAACACATTCTATCATTTGGGAGTTTAAAAGGACGTATGAGAAGTGAATTTTTTTAAAAAACTTTATCTTCCTTTCTCTGTAAAACTATCTTTTCGAATTGGAGAGAAATCAAGGGAAATGAATTTTTTTTTAATAAATTGTATATTATTTTTCTTAAAAAAATATTTTTGTCACAACTCCTAAATAATAAGAAAAAAGGTTGTTTTCTCTTCTCTTTTAAACTCCCAAACAAAGGAAAATGTTAATTTCTCTTCTCACTTATTGGCTTCCCCTTATTTTCTTTTCTCTCTTAATAAAACTTTATTCTCTTTTCTTTTCTCTCCTAAACTTCAAAACATAGTTTTAATGTCACATGGAAGGAATATTACACTTTTACTACTTTTTCAAAAAAATTCTAGTCTGATGTACGAAAGTTATAAATATTTCAAAATTGGTGATATAAAAGGATATTTAGAGACTCCAAATTAGTTTGCAATATCTTTATAAAATGACAATACATTAAACATATCCCAAATGGAAATATTTCTAAATGACTTTGTGACACCCCGCCTAATAAAATACCGGGCGATCACTCATCTACCAAATTAAAACCGGAGTCGCATATGGATCATTATTAGCATCACTGTCGAAAATCCATTTTTATTACTAATAACCTATTAAGTTGGCATCAAAATTTTACTTAACTACTCTTTTTAGACAACTACAAATAAAAACATCCACACGGTTTATGTAAATGAAACTGAAATGAAATAAAATTACCGAACACTCGGTCAAAACTATACAACCATATCGAGTGCCGCACTAAAAGGCGGGAAAAATAAATAAATGTTGTTGGGTTATTATACCGAATGTGTATGCAGTACCTCCTATCTAGATTACAAGAGTAGAAGCGTCTATCGAGAACCTTCATGCATCCACAGCTGCTGCAGCTGACGTCTGACTCGAAAGAAGTGTCATCCAGGTGTCCCTGTGTCTGGACACCTATATATATATATATATATATATATATATATATATATATATATATATATATATATATATATATATATATAGCAAGAGAGGAAAAATATAGAAATGGGTCAGAGCCCGAGTTGTGAAAATATTTTGCAAGTGCATAAATGCTTTATTTTTAGAAAAAGATTTTATCTCATATGTAAATTGGTATCGCACTCCCATGAGATACCCCTTACCTATCTCCTAATAGTGCACACGTAACGCATCCTAACAAAATACCCTAGTCAAGATACCCCTGCCTAACTAGTCTATTAATCCATCTTCTAACAACCCTAGTTATTCCAAGTACTAAGGGCTAAACTTCTACCCAGTCTCGACACTATGCCATGTTCGTGCGTGGGGTGTCTCGCAGAGCGAAATCCAAACAAGGAACCCCCTATACACTACTACGCGGCAAGGTCGATCGTCGAGATCTATTAGACCCTCTGTATAAAACGTATATACATACTATATAATGACATACATAACATACTTACTCTAATATACATAATTCAATATACATCCGGATAATATCTCCCGGACTGAGGTTTATTCTATTCATCTTTATAATACACATCCGGATCTATCTCCCGGACTGAGGATTTATTTACAAAATATTTACCAATTCAATTTCATTTGAAAGCTTTCTATTTCCCTTCTTCTATCCAGGAAATATATTTAAAGCAAGTTTTATTATCATAAAAATGCTTTTCCGTTTCATAACATCCCATTTCCCTTCTTCCATCCAGGAAATGTATTTAAAGTCATTTTATTATCATAAAATTCTTTAACATCAATAATATCCCACATTTTTTAGAATAGTTATATTACATATCATATAAAGTTTCTAAGACCACCCGTCCGGGTTTTCCCACTTTACGGGCCCCTAAGGGTCCGTTTGGTTCGTGGTGAAATACTTTTCATCATGTTAAAAGTAAAAGGTGAATTATTAGCTTTGTGATTTTATTTTCACCATCTCCGTTTGGATGGTCGAGTTTTCACTAGGTGAAAATTTTAACTTTTTCACCATTTATTGTTTTGATGGTCAAGATAAATATGGTGAAAAAATAAAATGACAATATTACCCTCATACTTAAAATGCACACAAAATAGTTATATTTAACTATTTGATTTTTATCACAAGTGTCAATGACCATTAAAAAATATTCATTTACCTCAAACTCAAATTTTGACATAATCCCCCCCCCCCCCATATAACTAAGTATAAAAAGTTTTAAAAAATAGTACCAATTAAAAAATAGTCCTACTTAAAAAAGAAAACAGTCTCAATTTAAAAAAAACTTTCCAATAATGAAAAAAAGGGCCAATTGTAAAACACAATCTCAATGACAAAAAAGGAGTCTAACTATAAAAACGGTAGCCACAATTAAAAAAAATAGTTCTCAACAATGAAAAAATAGTTCCAATTAAAAAAAAAACATTCCCCATTAAAAAAAAAGTCCCAACTATGAACAAAAAGTGTCCCAATTAAAAGAATTTAAAAAAAAACAGGTCCCAACTATGAAACCGTCCTAATTAGTAAAAAAATTCCGAACACATTACCTTGCACCAAACAAATATTCCTTTATTTTTAATTTTTTTAATTTTTTTTAATTTTTATACGAATAGCTATTCTCACACCCTCCATGTCTTTCCCCACACCCTTTGGATAATAAATGACAATTGTGCCCTTAGATTTATAAAATCTAAATGTCCAATTTTTTCACCTCGAACTAAAATAAATACATTTGATATAAAACAAAAAATTATATTTTTAATAAAAAAAACTGTGTATAAAACGTAAAATCTTATATATTTCTTTTATTAAAAAATTGTATATAAAACATAAAATTTGTTTTTCTTAAGAACCTGTTTTCTTAAAAATGTTTTTTTGTTTGTTTACAAATTCTATTGTTGTTTAAAAACTATTTTTTTAGTATTTTAAAAATAATCTTTTTACTATTTTAAAAAAATATGGTCCGCAGCAACGGTATGTATAGGCGGTCCGACCACCTATACATACCCCTGGCACAGAGCATTTTTTTAATATGTTGGTCCGCACCAACGGTATGTATAAGTGGTCGAACTGCCTATACATACCGCTGACGCGGATCATTTTTTTAGATAGTAAAAAGATTTTTTTAAAGTAGTAAAATAAACAGTTTTTAACTGAGAAAATAAGAAACGAAACAGTTTTTTAAATAAATAAAAGAAAGAGTTTTTAACTATAAATGGTGAAAAGAATGTCCATTTTTTTTAAATAAATAACGAAATAGTTTTTTTTATCAACGTCCATTTAAATAAAAAATTAGTTTTTTTTATAAATAACATAATGTTTTTTAAATGAAAAAATAACTTTTATGATTTTTATATTTTCAGCATATTAAGATTTTAATTTTCTAGAATATTAGGATTTTTATTTCCAAAATATTATGTCTTTATTTTTTTCATGATATTATGTTTTTTTAAAGTAATAGATCTTGGGGGCAAAAAATTATATTTGTTCAAATCATAAATGCATAGAGGGTATTTTGGTCTTTTAGTTTTTAAATAATAAAAAGGGCGTGGGGGAAGACATAGAGGGTGTAGGGATAGCTATTCCATTTTTTTTTATTTTTTTTATTTTTTTTGACATTTTAAAATTTTTAATTTTTTTAAAATACAAAAATTAATTAAAAATGAAATTGTAATTTTTTTTAATGAATATTTAATGATCGTGTTAATTGAGAGGGAGAAATAAATGTGTGATAGTTGTAAGTGGAAATAAAAAAGGTTAGTCTGGTAATAAGATAAATTTCATTGTTTTCACCTGTTGAATTATTGACTTTACTAATGATATGAAATGGTTAAAGTTTCATCTCACTTTTCACCATGTTAAATGCCCAACCAAACACATATTTTACCTAGATGAATTATTTTTTAACGCGGTAAAAAATATTTCACCACGAACCAAACGAACCTTAAATGGCTATCATCTTCCAGGGCCTATCAATCAAGACAACCTGGGATCCTACAAATGCAAGACGTCGGGAAGCGGCCATATGCCTGCGGGAGAGTCATAAACACACCCAGAATTACCTCACCATCACAGAAAAATATAAAATAATTGCTCATATGGCCTAGGACTATATCCACCCTGCATTCATTAGCCAGGGGGCTTCACCTCATGCGTGCAACTTCCCTTATGATAGCGATTTAGAGAGGTGTGTATACATAAATTATCATTTATGAAAATCATTTATTTTTTCAATTTGAAAACATTCATATTTTACATTTTCAAAATCATATTCATACATTCACAATTCATGGTACTATACCGTAAGTATTCCCTCACTTAATAAATAATAAATACCTTATTCCCCTATAAGGATTTAGTGGATATCTCCAAATTTCCATCCAAATAACCTCATAGGATTTACTCAACCAATATCAATATAATTATGCTTTCCTATAAGCATAAATTATAGGCCTAAAAGCCCACATAAATATCCAAACTGATATTCGTCCCCGAATACCCTAAAATTAAATAAGTTGTGAGTTTCCTTCCCACAAACCTAAGGACTACATCTCGTCCAATAAATCATTTAGAGGTCCCCACCCTATTTTAGGAACCCCAACATTCTAAATCCTCAACTTATCTATTTTTCTCGAAAATATAATTTAAGGGTTACACATTAAAACCCTCACATTGCCCTCCTAAATTTCCCCAATTGGAGGACTATATACTCCTAAAAGGTCCCTTATGTTAACCCATAATTAACCTCGAATCAATTAGAATTGGGATTCTTCCCATCCAATTCACCATATGAAAATTGCCTAACTTTCAGAAGGGGTCAATCGATCGACCCATGGCCCTCGATCGATCGATGGTTCGATCGATCGATCCCCGACGCTCGATTGATCGATCATGGCGGGCAGCTTGTTCTCCGAGAAGCTGTTTCGGCCATTAAAGCTTATCCCAAGCTTTTGTCTCCTCACCCAACGTCCTACAACCTCAACCAACAATTAATACACTTATAAAATGGGTTCTAAACATCCTAGAACCCAAAACAAACAATTAATTTCAATTAAATCCAAAGTTTCTCCAATTAGAAAATTTTGGGGGTTTATTCGTTTTAACTCCTGAAAACCCGTTTTATGCACGAAAACCCAACCCAAAATCTTTAGGGTTTGTTAATACCAAAATATGATATGAGATTTATGCTCAAAAATAAATAAAGCAAGTAAACACTTGCCTCGTGGATATAATCCGACGATCCCGAGTTGAATCGCACGGAGGTTGGCCGAAATCTCCCCTTTTCTCCTCTTTTTCTCTCCTCCTCTCTCTCTTCTCTCTTTTCCTTCTCTTTTCTTCCCCTCTCCCTCCTTATATAGGGAGAAAAGGGTTTTAACCCTTAAAACCCAAAAACGACTGGTTTACTCAATTACGAGTTACTTTTAGCACTAAAATTACTCGAAACTTAATTTCGACAATCGGACACTTTTTTCCGACTATCTCGGCCATTCCAAGACTCACCGCACAGTTGAAATTTCCATCCGAGGTACTTGACCGCACCCCCCTATTTTAACACAATACATCTTACTGCGGGTTTTCTAATTAAGACCTTACCTCTTGTCACTTTACTCAATGGCGACATATAATTAAAATACTCCGACATATTTACTTAATCCGAAAAGTAAATATTTCACCCATCGACAATCATCAAATCCTTGAAAATCCCAAAAATTACTATTCCAGGAAATTCCCCAAATTCCAATGTATACTCAATTATGAAATTTGATTATCCCCCAAAAGGACGGGTGGTTACATACTCCCCCCTTACAATGGAATTTCGTCCTCGAAATTCAGATACAACCTACACCACCAAATCTAGGGATCGCTCCAAATCCTAATACCTCAAGGGGAACGATGCTAGACCAATGGTTCCCAACCATACACTATATAGCTACCACGGTCGTAAAGTGACTCCAATAGCATCACATTGTACCCATCATTTATAGTGACTCACGTAGAAAGACAAGCCTACAGCCTCCCCTCTAACGTCCAAACACGATTCTAAACATTCGCTCGTCAAAATATGGATATCTAAATTCCCCACAACAAGAAATTACTCTAACGCTCGACCACTCTCGTCAGTGTCCTTTCTTATCTTGGTAATGACGTTCCATCCAACACACTCCAAATCCATTTGTGACTTCCTCTCGGCATAAACTCCAACTTTATACACTAAGCCTTTACTATTTCGGGCAGTATATAAAACCAACTTACTAAGGTGCCCTTACACCTTATTAACCCGTGCACATCTACTCAACCATTGCAAACGCTCGACACGTAACACTCTCTCTAAATAAGGGCATCCCTTCCTCGGTGTAATACTCACATATGGGTCTTTCCAACCCGCGAAATTCAATTCTCCTTAGGGTTAATCAACCAATCTTCTTGTGGTTAACTTAGAACTATCTCCTTACATCGGTGCCACTAACCTTACTGACTTAAGATTCTAATAATCCTACGATCTAGGCATTGCCCCACCTACGCGAAACGAGTACAATCCTAAGTATATCCCTAGTGCCCAAGGCCTCTCTCAACATCGACATTTTCTTGGTTTTATGCTTGGGACGTCTCGCAAAGCGAAATCCAAACAAGGAACCCTCCCGTTACACTACTCCCTCGCGTTGTCGGTCATCGAGTAATAGCGACCTAAGGCACATCCGCGGGACGTCCTAAATCCTACCTCGCTAACCTACGAACGCATTTTTACTATTCTATCCTCCCACCTGAGAAAAAAGGAAAATCTAACTAATCAAAGTGCCCACTCTCTGTAAAAGCATTACAATCATCATACCCAAAATATACTTACTCAAAATTTGCCTTTTCATCAAGGCCTGACTATAATCCTCAAATCAATTTCTCTAAGTCCTACTTCACCCACCCATTTGTGGTGAGAGGACCACTTTAGTGCTTTTCCATAGCACAATATTTTTATAAACATACTATTATCATGCGACTCATAGTCTATAGTGTTTCATCCACACTATATGACTTACCAAAAAAACCAACATCCTCGCATCCTATAACATCTCTCCACTTCCGACATCGTTAAGGTTCATGCGTGGAGCGTCTCGCAAAGAGAAATCCAAATAAGGAACCCCTCCAACACACTACTATTTAACTTCGTCAGTCATGGAGGTCCGTTATTTTCGAATATGCAACCGGGATAATCCTATCCCCTCTTTCAACCAAATGTGGTATGAACTCCCATCTCTATCCAGGAGCCATACCACTAAGCGCTCGCACTAACTCTAAGTCCTTGCACCAACAATCATGTGCTTAAACTCACAGCTCAACAATTAACCCGGCACACCTCAAATCACATCTATAAGGTCGCCATGCACTCAAATCATAATAATGAAACCTCTACTCATCGAAGTTCCATTGACCCATAATAATAAAGGCAAACTCAACCCGTATCCAGGTGAGATATCGCAACAACAACCTGTTCCACCCTGGAACCGCGGACACGATAGTCTTGCCATCCTTAGCCTGCTATCGCTCCGATAATACCATAATATCTTATACTTGCAATATTACCATACTCGTATGATACATATAAAAATAATATCACAAGCCAGATATATATACAAAATATAAACACCCATCTTTATAGCGAATGCAGAAAATAAAACTCCGCTACTGCGGAAAACACACAGCCCTACATTATATAATGTTATCGAGACTACCACAAAGCTCAAATTACAAACACGAGTCTAGGTCTAGAGAACACAACGACTTTATCTAGCTAAGCTAATTATACCTCTTCCTTCTGAGGTGAAACTCATAACAATAACTTCACCTTTATCTACTCCAATTAATTCTCGGACCTGCTACACTTTTCCTAACTGAACCAAAATTACTTAACTCTATGCCCCATCTAGGCATCCTAACCTTGTCCATTATTCCTATTAGGAAAGGACACTCGTGCGGCTCCGCACTCTACATCATTATTTTCATCACTAGCCCTCCTGACCATGATGAAGTTATCAGTATCTTGGACTCCGTTGCAGCGATCCTGACAATCACTTTACTAATTCCCCCTAACTTCTTCTTTGTTAGAAGGATATTACACTACCGACCTCAACAACCTCGTTTTAATAAATTCCCCAGGTGGATGTCCACCAATGGGGTCCTCAAACATACCCATTCTCCATAAGTGTTAGCAACACTTCTCGAGTGAGCCTATCATTCTTCGAAAGGACTCATTATTCATTGTACCTACCTTACCTAGGTACATGGTTCATTTCTCCATCTTACTCTCTATTCACTGTCGGCCTCTGGCCGATCCTTATGTAAATAATTCAGAAACTGCATTCCTCTCACTCCTGCTGAATCATGGGGACTTACGGTTAAAACTATCCGTAAGATCCCTTTCGAACCCTTATCGTCACTGGGAAATTCAACTTTAGTACCACTCTCTACTACGGTGGTACTGCGGTACTCATAACTACTATACTTTAGTAGTCGTTGCAACCATCCTTATCAAACACTAACAAGGAAGAGACCTCTACTACGGTCCTCGTCCCCGACTTCACCTACAGCTCCAAATAAGCCCCACATCTTGCTACCATCCAAGTCCTGGACACGAATCTCGAACGAGAGTGCAAAAGATTTACATAATCTTATACTATAGCAGGAGAACGAAATCTCATAAGAGAAATCAACAATCATAATCCTGAGGCTCTATAACAAATCGAGAGCAACGCTGAAAGCGTAGTAAGTCCGCACAGATTCCTAAGGACACTAGAACCTGATGCTCTGATACCATCTGTGACACCCCTCCTAATAAAATACCGAGCGATCACTCATGTACCAAAATAAAACCGGAGTCGCATACGGATCATTCTTAGCATCACTGTCGAAAATCCATTTTAATTACTAATAACCTATTAGGTTGGCGTCAAAATTTTACTTAACTACTCTTTTTAGACAACTACAAATAAAAACATCCACACAGTTTATGTAAATGAAACTAAAATGAAATAAAATTATCGAACACTCGGTCAAAACTATACAACCATATCGAGTGCCGCACTAAAACGCGGGAAAAATAAATAAATGTTGTTGTGTTATTAGCCCAAATGTGTATGCAGTACCTCCTATCTAGATTACAAGAATAGAAGCATCTATCGAGAACCTGCATGCATCCACAACTTCATCAGCTGACGTCTGACTCGAAAGAAGTGTCATCCAGGCGTCCCTGTGTTTGGACACCTATATATATATATATATATATATATATATATATATATATATATATATATATATATATATATATATATATATATAGCAAGAGAGGAAAATATATAGAAATGGGTCAGAGCCGGAGTTGTGAAAATATTTTGCAAGTGCATAAATGCTTTATTTTTAGAAAAAGGTTTTATCTCATATTTAAATTGGTATCGCACTCCCATGAGATACCCCTCACCTATCTCATAATAGTGCACACCTAGCGCATCCTAACAAAATACCCTAGTCAAGCTACCCCTGCCTAACTAGTTTGTTAATCCATCTTCTAACAACCCTAGTTATTCCAAGTACTAAGGGCTAAACTTTTCCCCAGTCTCGACACTATGACATGTTCGTGCGTGGGGTGTCTCACAGAGCGAAATCCAAATAAGAAACCCCCCTATATACTACTACACGGCAAGGTCGATCGTTGAGATCCATTAGACCCTCAGTACACAACGTATATACATACTATATAATGACATACATAACATACTTACTCTAATATACATAATTCAATATACATCCGGATAATATCTCCCGGGCTGAGGTTTATTCTATTCATCTTTATAATACACATCAGGATCTATCTCCCGGTCTGAGGATTCATTTACAAAATATTTATCAATTCAATTTCATTTCAAAACTTTTTATTTCCCTTCTTCTATCCATGAAATATATTGAAAGCAAGTTTTATTATCATAAAAATGCTTTGCCGTTTCATAACATCCTATTTCCCTTCTTCCATCCAAGAAATGTATTTAAAGACATTTTATTATCATAAAATGCTTTAACATCAATAATGTCCCACATTTTTTAGAATATTTATATTACATATCATATAACATTTCTAAGACCGTCTGTCCGGGTTTTCCCATTGTACGCGCCCCAAAATGGCTATCATCTTCCAAGGCCTATCAATCAAGACAACCTGGGATCCTACAACGCAAGACGTCGGGAAGCGGCCATATGCCTGCGGGAGAGTCATAACCACACCCAGAATTACCTCACCATCGCAGAAAAATATACAACAATCGCTCATATGGCCTAGGACTATATCCACCCTGCATTCATTAGCCAGAGGGATTCACCTCACGCGCGCAACTTCCCTTATGATAGCGATTTAGAGAGGTGTGTATACATAAATTATCATTTATGAAAATCTTTTCTTTTTCCAATTTGAAAACATTCATATTTTACATTTTCATAATCATATTCATACATTCACAATTCATGGTACTATACCGTAAGTATTCCCTCACTTAATAAATAATAAATACCTTATTCCCCTATAAGGATTTATTGTATATCTCCGAATTTCCATCCTAATAACCTCATAGGATTTACTCAACCAATATCAATATAATTATTCTTTCCTATACGCATAAATTATACAGGCCTAAAAGCCCACAGAAATATCCCAACTGATATTCGTCCCCGAATACCCTAAAATTAAATATGTTGCGGATTTCCTTCCCACAAACCTAAGGACTACATCTTGTCCAATAAATCATTTAGAGGTCCCCACCCTATTTTAGGAACCCCAACATTCTAAATCCTCAACTTATTTATTTTCCTCAAAAATATAATTTAAGGGTTACACATTAAAACCATCACCTTGCCCTCCTAAATTTCCTCAATTGGAGGACTATATACTCCTAAAAGGTCCCTTATGTTATCCCATAATTAACCTCGAATCAATTTGAAATGGGATTCTTTCCATCGAATTCACCTTAGGAAAATTGCCTAACTGTCATAAGGGGTTGATCGATCGACCCATAGCCCTCGATCGATCGATGGTTCGATCGATTGATCCCCCACGATCGATCATGGCAGGCAGCTTCTTTTCCGAGAAGTTGTTTCGGCCATTAAAGCTTCTCCCAAGCTTTTGTCTCCTCACCCAACGTCCTATAACCTCCACCAACAATTAATACACTTATAAAATGGGTTCTAAACATCCTAGAACCCCAAACCAACAATTAATTTCAATTAAATTCAAAGTTTCTCCAATTAGAAAATTTTTGGGGTTTATTCGTTTTAACTCCCGAAAACCCATTTTATCCACGAAAACTCAACCCAAAATCTTTAGGGTTTGTTAATGTCAAAATATGATATGAGATTTATGTTCAAAAATAAATAAAGCATGTAAACACTTTCCTCGTGGATATAATCCGACGATCCCGAGTCGAATCCCGTGAAGGTTGGCCGGAATCTCCTCTTTTCTCCTCTTTTTCTCTCCTCCTCTATCTCTTCTCTCTTTTCCTTATCTTTTCTTCCCCTCTCCCTCCTCATATAGGGAGAAAAGTTTTTTAACCCTTAAAGCCCAAAAACGACTCGTTTACTCAATTATGAGTTACTTTTAGCTCTAAAATTACCCGAAACTCAATTTCGACAATCGGACACTCTTTTTTGACTATCTTGGCCATTCCGAGACTCACCGCGGAGTCGAAATTTACATCCGAGGTACTTGACCGCAACCCCCTATTTTAACCCAATACATCTCACCGCGGATTTTCTAATTAAAACCTTACCTCTTGTCGCTTTACTCAATGGCGAAATATAATTAAAATACTCCGACATATTTACTTAATCCCAAAAGTAAATATTTCACCCATCGACAATCATCAAATCCTTGAAAATCCCAAAAATTACTATTCCAGGAAATTTCCCAAATTCCAATTTATACTCAATTATAGAATTTAATTATCCCCCAAAAGTACGGGTTGTTATAGACTTTTATTAATCGATAATAATATATTTATTTCTTATAATTGTCCACATGTATAAACGAGCTAGATTATCGTAACAAACTTTTACTTGATATCACTAGTGGTCCAGTTTTATGAGTTTGTTGCTTATCACACCACCATCCCAAATCAAACAGCCCCAAAAAAGGATGCATACATATAAATATTTAACCTCAAAGAAGAATTTAACTAAAATATACCATGTCCTAATCCATGACTTTGAAAATGGCGTTGCAAAATTTGATTTTAGTATCTTCAATTATATATCAAAGTATATAACACACTCTAATTACTCGAGATGTAGTCATAAACATTTGTAAATTTACACTGGCTATCAAGAACTAATCTAAACGTAGTGGAGACTTACAGAAAAATGAAAAATCGACTAGGGGTTTACTCTTTGTTCTTAAAATTCTTAATCTAATGTTAAGTGGTTAAGGATATATTAAATACACCCACGTATATTTTGACAATTCATAAAAGGAAAAAAACCCTCAATATATATCATACTGAATGTTATAAAATCCACAACCTTCATAATAACCATCCCCTTTAACCAGATTATATACATTTAAAAATAGGTTGTAATAAACATTGAGAAGCACTGTGAGTTATTTTGTAATATTAAACCATAAATAATTTATAGCGTAAATGACCAAATATTCTCATTAAAATTTATACATATCAATCTACAATATTAAAATAAAAGTTCAGCAACCTAAAATAAAAGGAAAATGATAACATATTTCCTTACATCACGTGTTTTGAGCCTTACAATAGTAAGTGTTATAGTTGTGCATCATTAATTTTTCTATCTCTTTGTGTCCCTACTATTTTTATATTCTTAATGTGTGCCTTTAGCGAACATGTTATCATAATAAACTACACAAATTTAAACAATTCAAAATAGGAGACTGAGAAATTCATGAATCCACCTAATATTCATAAATACATCGATTTAATATTCACAACATCATGACACCACCTAAGATTCACAATTCACCATGAGTCATGAATTACTATTACTTGATCATAGTTTATATAACGTAATATTTTACTCTGTTATATTACGTTTTATCCATCATCAGGGTCGGCCCTAACACTTTAGGGGCTTAAGTGAATAACCAATTGGGGGTTCCTTTACGTATTAAAAAAAATCCAAATTAAAGAAAATGTGTTCTTCTCAAATTTTTTATGCATAACTATCAATTAAATCATCAAGTTTACTTTTTTAACAATTTTTTTCAATTGATAATGTGGGGTCAAGAATTTCTCTTTCACGTGCTCAGCCACGGGCACATATGATTAACGAAAACTCCCAGTCAACAAAGAACTATTCAAGGATATCACTTGTAATATATTATCATGATCATAGATAATTTGGAAATCTTAGGAATAACTATTAACATGGCTTAGGACTCTTTTAAACTATCATATAAATGTAAACCCACCCCACATCAACGGGTGCATGCATTATTTTAATGTTAAGCAGTACTAAAACTCTGCCGACCTAAGTTCTTAAGCAATAGATAATAGACCCTAACACCCTATGGATGTAGGCACGTTGCCGAATGATGTACATCTTGTCTTATGTGTGTGATTTCATTATCCTTGCGAGTATTATCTCTGTATGGCTTGTGTGAATTGAATATTATTACTTGTGGGAAATTACCACCTATAGATAACATACATAATCTATTTTATCTTTCTTCTGATATGGTATAATGAAGGTAATATTTTCTTAATTTTAACTTTGAAAATCTTCCTCCAGTCGAAGCAGCCATAAAATTCATATTATTCTATAGGCAAAATTATTATATAGGTAGTTCAATCATTTGAAAAAATATAATTCTTTTTCTAAATATAGTGTCATACCTCAATTGATTTTTTAGTTTGTTTTGGAAAAGATGTTTCTAAAATTTTTATTCACAAAACAATTGATTTTCATAAATATCATAACTATTGTCATATGGTAAATCATTTTCAAGCTTAATACATTAACTATTTAAAGTACCAACATCTAAAGTTTCTAACAACGCTTGTAACACGTTCCCACAGACGGCGCCAATATTTTGATGTAAAAAACTAGATCGCTCTAATTATTTAATCACAGATAAATAAATAAGACAAAGATTTTTAAAGTGGTTCGGCTAGGAATAAAGCCTACGTCCACTGTTATGTTATTGCTGAGTGTTTATGGAATTCTTTATTACAAGTTCTTTCAAGAAATTCCGGTCCCCTTGAATGAGGATGATACAAGTTATTTATAGCCTTTAGGTTGTACATGAAAGGGTTGATACATTAAATGATATACATATGAAAGGGTAATACGTTTAATGCAGCGTGTGCGTCAAGAATATAAACATTCAATGAACAGTTGAACAGTTGTCCGTTTAATGATATGGCCGAGATGGAGCTCGGACCGCCTTAGTTGCTCGTCGTTCAGGAGTTCATCGGAGCGCTGGAGTTCCTCGGAGTGTTGTAGTTCCTCGGGGTATCCTTGTTGCTCGGAGCGAACATGACTTGGTCGGGGGAAATAAACTTCCTCGTTGTTATTGTGCCATGTAGATTGACACGTGTCTTCTTATTATTGGTCCACGTCAGTAGATTAAATTTGGTATCAACAGAAGCCCCCAATGCTTCATGCTTGATGGGTTACTTGAAAGGATGGAGTATTTATTCTGCAATGTTGCTCGATGTTCGTGAAATTCTTGATCTACCTTCTTGATTTGTTCAACATAAAGTTCATTATCTCCTAGACCAAGTATGATGCAGGCTGATCGATGGTTGCTAATCTTTCTTTAGAGGAACTCCGTGTGCTATGTATCACCCCTGGGAATTTGGATGCAGCCATGCCATAGTATGAAACTTGTAGCTCGTCATAATCTTCAAGTATGTTGATTGGTTTGCCATCCGACCAACTGCTTCCTGTGTCGAGCAACTGAGTGCTAACTTCACGTGCTTGATTTTTTTTATTTAAGCTTATCTGAATACTTTGTCGAGTAACATATAGCTTTTGAACCCAACTCTTCAATCTGATTAGTACCAGGCTAGTGGTGGACTTCGAAACATTTTCTCATAAATTCTTCTTCATTATTGGTCGAGACAGTATTAGCAAAGATCTCAGTGCTGTAGATGCTGATTTTGACTTCTACCTCTGCTCGGGGACGAGCAAGAGTTTCTCGGGGACGAACAAGTGATTCTCAGGGATGAGCAAGTGCTTCTCGGGAATGAGCTAATGCTTCTCGGATGGATCATCTGTGATGAATATCAGAATGTTGAAAGATCTTAACTTCATAAACTCCTCTTATATTTTAGATGATCCTCCTGCTGGTGAGGAACCTGTTTCAAAAGTAGAAGGAAAAGAAACCAATAGAATAGGAATCTCAATGTAATAGTTAGTATACATTTTCATTCTCAATGTATTTTGTTTTTTGAATTAAACGAAAGACTTTCATTTTTATTCGCAATCTTAATTGCTATTGTCTTGTAAAATACTATACATGTGTGCATATGTATAACAATATTGTGTTGTTCATCGCCAACTTAGTAATAAAGAAGTTACAAGTATTAGTAACGTTGCTCGATCACTTAATAAAAAAGTAACGAGTATAAAAATGTTCAAACTGTTTCCAACCAACCAGGGTGGATAAATAATGTTTGTCGACCAACTACAGTTGATGGATTTTTATCTCCGACCAGCCATACTTGGTTCAATTTCAAATATTTTCATAAAATGTGTCCGACCAACTAAGGTCAATAATTTGTCCTCGTCGACCAACTACAGTCAGTGGGTTTTTATCCCCGACTAACCATACTTGGTTCAGTTTGAAATATTTTGTTCTTCGAGGAACTTTTTGTAATAATCTTACCTCCCGACCAACATAAGTTGTAATATGAGAGTATATTTTTATCTTACCAACCGTAATTGATCATGCTGGTGTACACCTCTTAACCAAAGGAGTAGTAGTTTTTTGGCTCCTTAGAGCTTTTGGCTTCTTAGAGCGCTTTTTGGCTCCTTAGAGCACTTTTTGGCTCCTTAGAGCACTTTTTGGCTCCTTAGAGCACTTTTTGGCTCCTTAGAGCAATTTTGGCTCCTTAGAGCTTTTGGTCCATTAGCTTTGAGGATATCCTGGCGCTGAATGAACCTTCAAAATGTTTGACTGATGATAATAGGCAGCAAACTCCTCGTTTTTAAATTGTGTTCCATGGTCTGTGATGAAGGCATGAGGGAGACCATATCGGCAGATGATGTTCTTCCAAACAAATTGGTACACCTTCCTTCTCGTATGTCATGTCAATAAGTGGCTCAGCTTCTATCCACTAAGTAAAATAATCTACTGCGATGACGAGGTATTTGAATCTTCCTCGAGTCGTCGGCAATGGTCCAACCAAATCAATCCCCACATGGAAAATGGCCAAGGATAAATGATGGGTGTCAACAATGTTTGTGAAGTTCTTCGGATGGAGGAAAAGCGTTGACACTTGTCACATTTCTTGGCATAAGCTATACAATCAACTCTCATCGTCGGCCAGTAGTATCTCTGCGTCATCACCTTTTGCAAAAGTGTCCGACCTGCTACATGGGCTCCACAGGACCCTTCATGGATCTCTTTAATCAATTCTTTCACCTCGGAGGGATGTACACATCTTTGCAAACCTGCCATAATTCCTCGTCTATACAAAATACCATTAATTAGTACATACCGAGCAGCTTAAAACTTCCATTTCTTTGCAGCGAGCTTATCCTCCGGTAATTGTTCCTCCTCAATATATGCTCTGATGGGATCCATCCCAGATGGTCCTAAATCAAGGGTAATAATATTCATCGTCAGGTCTTCATCTATGCTCTGACTTTCTAATACTTCAATTGGTATTGTTCTTCGCAGCTCGGTAGCTGATGCTAATCGGGCCAAGGCGTATGCTCTCACATTCTCCATTCTTGATATTCTTACCAGTTGAACAGCAACAAACTCTGATACCAACTCCATCACCTTTGCTTGATACTTGATCATCAATTCTCCTTTGGCTGCATATATTCCCAACATTTGATTTACGATCAATTGAGAATCACTGAAGACAATAACCTGCTGTGCCTCCATAGTATTTGACAAATTAAGACCTGCTATCATGTCCTCATACTCAATCTCATTATTAGAAGCTTTGAATTAGAAACGTAGGGCGTATTCCCTGTCGACCTCATCTGGGCTGTTCAAAATGATCCCTGCCCCACAGCCTGTAGTGAAAGATGATCCATCTACATATAGCCTCCATATAGGCAACTTGTCTTCTAATTTCTGGTCTGACAGAGTTCCTCGGTGGAATACTTTTCGCTTTCTTTCATCATGTCCTGATACTTCTGAATACACCTCTTGAATTTCAATATACCTCCTGAACTTCAATATTCCTCCTGAACTTCAATATACCTCCTGAACTTCAATATTCCTCCTCCTGAACTTCAATATACCTCCTGAACTTCAATATTCCTCCTGAACTTCAATATACCTCCTGAACTTCAATATTCTTCCTGAACTTCAATATTCCTCCTGAACTTCAATATACCTCCTGAACTTCAATATTCCTCCTGAACTTCAATATTCCTCCTGAGAAAGTGATTAGTCGGGGTTGAATTTGATGCTCGACTGCATGATGATATAAGAATGTGCCACCAAATGAACAAATATATCTGTAATAGAAGCCCCCAACTGTGGAATGTGAACTTTGAATGAGATTTATCGACCAATACCAACCGGAGTTGGATTTTATCTACCAACCGGAGTTGGATTTTGTCTACCAACCGGAGTTGGATTTTATCTACCAATCGGAGTTGGTGGTAATTGATAATAAATGATGAAGACTTCCTCGGAGCTGACCAACAGATTGTTGAGAATAAGATATAATAATTGCAGGATACCTCCTCGGCGATGACCAACAGATTGTTGGGAATAAGATATAATAAATGCTGGAGACATCCTTGGAGCTGAATAAGATATAATAAATATTTGTCGAGCTCCAAGCTGAAATGAGAATAGAATATGCATCCAAATAGATATAAAGAATAATTAAAAATAATAAAGTGCCTCGCCGATCAGTCGAGGTAGAATCATATAATGCCGAACAAGAATAAGATCTTTCAGAACATAAGAGTATGGCCGAGAACGTTGCCAGGCCTGAATATAAATAAGAATTACCCCGACCAACTATCCGTTGGGGGTGAAATATAATAAATGTTATAGGTCTCCTCAGAGCTGAATATGATAATAAGTATCTCGCCGTGCTCCATATTGAGATGAATATAGAATATGAATCCCAATGGATATATAGAATCATTTGTGCTGGAGCAGATATCATAGCAATAATAAAATCAATAGTTCCTCCCTGAGGTGAAATTTCATACTGCCGAGCTATGATAATATTTTTCAGAAGAGTAAGAATATGGCCGAGAACTTTGTTGGGCCTGCATATAAATAAGAATTACCCCGACCAACTATCCGTTGGGGGTGAAATATAATAACTGTTGTAGCTTTTCCTCGGAGCCGAATATATATAGAGAGAAGAAATTTTTCGAGCTCCATGCTGAGATAAATATAAAATATGAATCCGAACGGATATAGAATAATTTGTTCTTCAGCATTCGTCGGCATTGAATCTTGTGCCTGTAAAAATTAATAATTTGCTCTACCATATGTGTAGGCTGAATTGATTAGTCATGAGAATAATTTACTCATCCAATCAATATATGATATGTATCAGCATAAAAATTTCAAAATATGAAATAATATGTTTTATGCCAAATGTGTGTGAGATGGACAAATTATTATCAAATATGCATCATAAATAAGACGTAAAGTTTTTTGTAAATTTATTTAATCTCCAACAACCAATCAGGTATTAGTTGCTATTTAAAAATATTTTTGGGGTGATCATAAGTTAAAAAGACTTAAGCCCCCTGCTTGTCCCCAAGCCGAACTCGTGTTTAAAGAAATATCAGGGGTGCTTAGCATTTTTTTAATACCCCAAGATTCTACTGCTGCCGACAAACGACATGGATGTTGCCGACCAACATTTAAGGATATCTCAAGTTATAGAATATATGGTTGGATGACCAGAATATCTCGAATCTTTAGATAAAAAAAATAACATTCAATGTAAAATTTAAGCCTTAAGAATGTTAATTAAACGAATAAATATATAATCCACTAGATCGTGTGATTTCGACAAAGAAACCTTGTGATGTGATGAACGAGGGGCAAACATATCAAATTTGTGCCCAGAGTCTTGATATGGTCATGATTATTTTACTGATCCTCTTTTATAAAAGGTGAGTAATGATTTTTCAGGTGAGAGAAAATTATTTTTTATATTGACCCCTTCCTATTCCCAATTTGGAGAGATAAAAATATGGTGAATGATCGAAATTATTACCAAATTTATATCAAAAATCAATCAATTTGATTTTATTGACATAGATGGAAAATGAACCAAATTAAGTATATAGTTCATAAAATTGAATGCAAAGAGACTCAAACTTGAAGAGATAGAGAATATATATGGGTCATGATTTTCATGAGAAGACTTTTCATTGTCTTCAACCTTTTCCCATTCTTTTATTAAAAATATGACGGGAATTTAAATAGACATCAAATATCTTACAAAATTTATTTCAAAATCAACAATGAAAATGATCAAATCTTATCATCGTCGTATATATTGGCATATGTAATCATTTAAAATATTTATTTCATGATATTAAACTAAAACTTGAGAATCAAGCAAAGAATTATGATTTATGAGATCCATTATTTTTCAGATTTCTAAATAAGAATGAATCTAACAGTTAAGATTTAAAAATCATGATATGCAATATTTTGCAGATAAAAATTGGACAATTAATTTATGTATATAAACATAAAAATCACGATTCAATCAAAAGATGTATGTATAATTGATTATATGTAGAGAAAATAAAAACTTAGCTTTTGGTGGAGAACAACGCTTGTAACACGTTCCCACAGACGGCGCCAATCTGTTGATGTAAAAAACTAGATCGCTCTAATTATTTAATCACTAATAAATAAATAAGACAAAGATTTTTAAAGTGGTTCGGCTAGGAATAAAGCCTACGTCCACTGTTATGTTATTGCTGAGTGTTTATGGAATTCTTTATTACAAGTTCTTTCAAGAAATTCCGGTCCCCTTGAATGAGGATGATACAAGTTATTTATAGCCTTTAGGTTGTATATGAAAGGGTTGATACATTAAATGATATACATATGAAAGGGTAATACGTTTAATGCAGCGTGTGCGTCAAGAATATAAACATTCAATGAACAGTTGAACAGTTGTCCGTTTAATGATATGGCCGAGATGCAGCTCGGACCGCCTTAGTTGGTCGTCGTTCAGGAGTTCATCGGAGCGCTGGAGTTCCTCAGAGTGTTGTAGTTCCTCGGGGTATCCTTGTTGCTCGGAGCGAACATGACTTGGTCGGGGGAAATAAACTTCCTCGTTGTTATTGTGCCATGTAGATTGACACGTGTCTTCTTATTATTGGTCCACGTCAGTAGATTAAATTTGGTATCAACAGTCTCCAAACTATTCTACATGCAATTCTCTACACAATTTCTCAAGTTCTATGATCTAAACTACATGGGTTTTCATATTTATCAAGAACAAACCATAAATCCGAATTTTCTAACATGGAAAGAACATTTGCTGAAATTAAACATAATTAAACCACTTGCCTTGGTTTGATTTCTGACTTTGGTGTAGGTTTGGTGAAGATTCTGCAGAGTTTCCTCTCTCTCTAAGTTCCTTCTCCAATGGTGGCTTAAGGTGGCTAGGGTTTGATTTGGGGAAGATTGTAAACCTAATATTAGCCTCCGTAGCTTAAAGGGTTAATATGGGTTGGTTATGGGCTTAGTGGGTCAATATCCACATCAGATTTAATTAACCAATTTTCGTCACTTTTAATTTCTCAAAATGTAAAATTACCAAAATACCCTTTAAGTTACCGGTATGGCCTAAAAATACCCCGGGACCCAAACTATACCCCCGGCTAGTGTTTTCTGACTATCTCGACCCTTCCGGATGCGTTGGCGCACTCAAAACGAACATACGGATTATAGATTTTTAATTCACTTTTTATCATCAAAATATAATACCGTGACGCGGCGGTCCCACGCGTCTCAACAAAATTTCTAAAATGCCGTATATAAATCCCACGACAAATTTTATAATACCAAGTTCATATATAATCATATATGCACATAATCAAATACCAATTCGCATCACATTAGTATTTTTATCCCGGATTAATTTCCAATTAATACGCATTTAATTAATTAATCCTCAAAATAAATATAGTCAAAAGTACGGGGTATTACATACTTCCCCCCTAATAACTGAATTTCGTCCCGAAATTCGAAACTAGAAAGTACCTGCTAAAAATAGCTCTGGATAACGTTCGCGCATCTCATCCTCGCGCTCCCATGTGGACTCCTCGACATTGTGATGTCGCCACTAAACACGCACTAACGGGACTATCTTTAACCGTAGTTTCCTCTCGCTTCGATCCAAAATAGCAATTGGCCCCTCCTCGTAGGAGCTATCGGGCTGGAGATCGATGTCCTCCACAGCAATGTGAGAATGGGCCAAATTATCTCTAAGGTATTTCCTCAGCGAGGAAATATGGAACACGTCGTGAATCCGATGCAAGTGCTCCGGTAGTCCAAGTCTATACGCAACTGGTCCTATCCGCTCAATAATAGGAAACGGCCCCACATATCTTGGTGCCAACTTCCCCTTCTTCCTGAATCGCATAATCCCCTTCATCGGAGATACTCTGAGCAAAACCTGGTCCCCCACTTGGAACTCTCTGAAAAACCTCTTCGCATCAGCATAACTCTTCTGCCTGTCTTGAGCTACCCGAATGCGACTCCGAATCAACTCAATCCTTGCCGAAGTATCCTGAATCACTTCCGGCCCAAGTAGTTTGTTGTCCCCCACCTCCAACCAACATGCTGGGGAACGACAAGGCCTACCATACAACGCCTCGAACGGAGCCATGCCAATCGTGAACTGATAGGAGTTGTTGTAAGCAAACTCCACCAGTGGAAGGTACTGCTCCCATCCACACCCGAAGTCAATAATGCACATGCGTAGCATGTCCTCCAACATCTGATTGGTGCGCTCTGTCTGCCCATCGGTCTGCGGATGATAAGCCGTACTCAACCGCAATTCCGTGCCCATTGCCTCCTGGAAACTCTCCTAAAACCTCGAAACAAATATCTTGTCTCTGTCAGACACGATATTTAGGGGCACACCGTGAAGTCTCACAATCTCTGAAATGAAGAGCTGGGCATACTGTCCCGTAGTGTAGTCAGTCCTTACGGGTAAAAAGTGAGCGACCTTGGACAACCTGTCCACAATTACCCAAACGGAGTCGTGACCCCTCTGCGACGTAGGCAACCCCGTGATAAAGTCCATGGATATGCTCTCCCATATCCACACCGGGACCTCCAACGGCTGTAGCAATCCTGCCAGTCTCTGATGATCCACTTTTACAAGCTGACAAGTGGAGCATTTCGAGACAAACTCAGCGATATCTCTCTTCATGCCGCTCCACCAATACTGCCGTCTCATGTCTTGGTACATTTTGTCCCCTCCGGGATGTACCGCGAACCGTGAGCCGTGCGATTCTGCCATAACATCGTGTCGCAACTCCTCTCCTTCCGGGACTACCAATCTCCCATTGAAGCACAATCCCCCGTCTGAGCTAACGGTATAGGATTCGACTCCCTCTGCTAGCAATCGAACTATCTGCTCCTGACATAACGGGTCATTAGCCTGTGCCCGTACTATCCTCGTGATAATCTGAGGTGTAACAGTCATCACAGACATGAAAGATCGGGCCACTGCATCCTGGTGTCCCAACTCCTTCCACTTCGCCTTCCACACCTCTGCCACCTCATCTGCTGGCCTGCGGCTCAACGCGTCTGCTACCACGTTAGCCTTACCCGGGTGGTACTGGATGTCGAAATGGTAGTCCTTCACAAATTCAAGCCACCTACGCTGCCGCATATTCAATTCCTTCTGCGTGAACAGATACTGTAGTGACTTGTGGTCCGTGAACAGCTGAAACTTCTCCCCCAAAAGATAGTGCCTCCAAATCCGTAAGGCAAATACTACCGCTGCCAACTCCAAATCATGCGTGGGGTAATTCTTCTCATGAGGCTTAAGCTTACGGGAAGCATAAGCTATGGCCTGTCTCTCCTGCTGCAATACACCTCCAAGTCCTTGCAAAGACGCGTCGGTGTAAACCAAATACTCAACTCCCGGTCTCGGCAATGCTAACACAGGTGCTGATGTCAATTTGTCCTTCAATTCATCGAATGCCAACTGACAGGCATCACTCCAGATGTAGGGCACACCCTTACGAGTAAGATGTGTCAAAGGACTTGCTATCTCCGAGAAACCCCGAATAAACCTCCTGTAGTATCCTGCTAGACCCAAGAAACTACGAATCTCCGTTGGTGTCGTGGGCTGTCCCCACTCCCACACCGCTGACACCTTCCCCGGATCAACTGATATTCCCTGGTCGGAAATAATGTGACCCAAGAACTGGACTTCCTTCAACCAAAACCCGCACTTCTCATATTTTGCATACAACTCGTTCTGACGGAGTGTCTGCAAAACCTGCCTCAAATGCTCGGCGTGCTCCTCCTCCGTCTGAGAGTAAACCAGAATGTCATCAATGAAGACAATGACAAACTGATCTAGGAAATCCCTGAACACTCTGTTCATCAAGTCCATAAACACTGCTGGAGCGTTGGTCAAGCCGAAAGGCATAACCCGAAACTCATAAGAACCATATCTCGACAAGAACGCGGTCTTCGAGACATCCTCCTCCCTGATACGCAACTGATGGTATCCTGACCTCAAGTCAATCTTCGAGAAGAAAGAAGCTCCTCTCAACTGGTCGAATAAGTCATCGATTCGAGGCAACGGATACTTATTCCGTATCGTGACCTTATTCAACTCTCGGTAGTCCACACACAACCTCAGTGAACCGTCCCTCTTCTTCACAAACAAAACCGGAGCGCCCCAAGGTGAGGTACTCCTGCGAATAAAGCCTTGTCCCAACAGCTGCTCTATCTGATCCCGTAGCTCTCTCATCTCAGCTGGAGCCATACGGTACGGTGCGCGTGCTATAGGTCTCGTGCCCGGTAGCAAATCTATAACGAAGTCTATCTCTCGACTGGGTGGCAAGCCTAGTATCTCCTGAAACACATCTGAATACTCCCTGACAACCGGGATCGAATCTAAAGAAATAACAACCTCCTTAGAGGTATCCTCCTCTATGTAATACAGATGAGCGGTCGATCCTCCCTCTGGGCGAGGCATCGCCACTATAAACATCTCTTGCCCCGGAGTGGCAAAAACAATGCTCCCGCTGAAGCAATCAATCATGGCCCTATATGCTACGAGCCAATCCATACCGATGATCACATCGTGAACATGCATGTCTAACACTAACATGTCTGCAGGCAATACCAAACCACCAATCTCTACCCCCACACCCCGGCATATAAAGAAAATAAGTGACCCACTCCCTAATGGTGAGTCGACACACGTCACTGTGCTCTCTGCCGTAGCTAACAATCCTAAAGCTTTCGCGAAGTGTGTAGCTATGAAACAATGTGTAGCACCCGTATCGAATAAAACCCAACCCATAGTGCCATGGATAGGAAACGTACCCTCGATCGCGGGCGGTGCCTGTGGAACTGCAGCCTGGTGAACGTTGTAGACACGTCCATACTGTAGCTGCCCCTGCTGAGCTGGGACTACCGGAATGGGTGGCAATGTTGCCATCTGCGGCGGTGCGGGAAGAGCGGCGGGAAACATAGGCCTCTGTGGCTCCTGGCGAGCACCCTGCTGCTGCTGCTGTGGGGCCCTGCCCCTATCAGGACAATCCTGCTTCTTATGGCCAGTCTTGCCACAAGTAAAGCACTTCCCTGGGAAGTTCCCTCCCCTCTGCCCCTGCTGTCCCCGGCCCTGGTGGCCGTTACCATTCCTCCCTTGGCCCTACTGGCCCTGATGAAACTGCTGCCCATTCTGCCCCTGTTGGCCCTGATGGCCGTTTGGACCCTGATGGCCCTGACGGAAACCTCCCTGTCCCTGCCTGTAGTTCCCTGACCGGAACCTCTTATTATCCCCCTGCTGGGTACCCTGCTCATTCTGTCTCTGCCCCTGACCGATTTGTGCCCCGCTGGCACCATGTCCTCCAGTCCTGCCCTGATGGCTAGACTCCCCCGACCGCTTGCCCTCGGCCATATGAAAATGGTGGTCCTGGCAGTACAACAATGCAGCGTTAACCACATTAGAATACGTGGCCAACGATAGGTTCCCTAGTAGATGCTGACGGATCCTCCAATTCAACCCGTCGGTGAACTTCTCTATCTTCTTCTTCTCTGTTGGAATCTCGTCTGGAACGATATTCAACAGGTTAGTGAACTCGGCCTCATACTCGGCCACTGTCTTGCCCTCCTGCTTCAAACTCATCAGCTTCCTCCTCATCTCTGTATGAACTGCGGACGGAAAGTACTTGCGGTCAAACCGCACCCAAAACTCCTGAATCGTGAGGGTATCCCTCTCCTCCGCGGTGGTAATAGACTCCCACCACTGTAATGCAGATCCCACTAGCTTGAAAGTAGATAGCACCTGTTTCTGAATATCAGTGCACTCATGCATCCTCAAATGCCTCTGTATGTCCTTCCTCCATTGGCTCGAGACTACTACGTCTGAGCTACCTGCAAACTCTGGCGGATGCGCTTTCTGAAAAGCATCTCGTACACGCTCCCAAGCAGACGGGAATGCATTAACCTGTGCTGGCGCGGCAACCGGCGCCTGAGGCGGTGCCTGCTGAATCACGGCAATCGCGGCATTTACCGCTTGGGCTACTATAGCAGCAACCTCAACAGCGTTCATCATGCCCTGAACTGGAGTGGGCTGGGGTTCGGGCATTGCATTCCTGGGAACTCGTCGTGCACGTCGTGGAGGCATCTGAAATAAGAACAAAGTTTATAAGTTCACGGTTTATAAACTTAATATAGCTGAAGAACGGAGCATACACAAAAGAATACAACAGTCCTAAAATATAGGGCTCTATATCAAAGAAAACGTAGCGGAAACATAATAGCCGTACAGATCCTAAAGGACACTAGAACCTGATGCTCTGATACCACCTGTGACACCCCGACTAATTAAATACCGGGTAGCTACTCCTTTATAAAATTAATTCAAAATGCCAAGTTGGCTCAGTTAATAGCATCACTGTCGAAAACATTTTATTATTACTAACCACCTAGTATTTAAAAAGCAAGTTGCCAAATTTTAATTTAAGTCTGATTAACATGCAAGAAGTAAAATGAAGAAATAGATAACACCATTCACCATACTGAAGTAAAATGAATAATCATCACATAGCGTAAATAAAGTCTGGAGGAAACCCCTCACTACAATCCCATAACTGAAATAAATAAACTGAAACAATACATACTAAAGTCTGAAAACTGAAATGTAAAAGATGTCTCTAAAGAAATGGGCAACATGCCCTACAACTGATAGATAGTGACTCTGGAATCCAAAGAGATAGAAGCGTCTACATGCAAATCCCTGTAGCTTCCACAAGCAGCTACAGCTCGTCACCTGAATGAGTACCTATGCTTGGTGTCCTTGTGGCTGGGCACCTAAAATGGTTTTACAAAGAAAAAGATTTGAAAAGCAAACGGGTCAGAGCCCGAATGTGGAGTTATATTTTAAAAACCTGCAAGTGCTTTAAAAACATTTAAAACATTAAATGCAAACTACATGTTAGGACGTGCACTCACATTATATTCTCACCTCTCGTCTAACTGTGCACTCCTAACGCAAGTACCCATCTATCTCTACCCATACCACTAGCTAAGTGACAACGTATCTAGCTAGACTCCCAAAGGTTCTACCCATAATACTTGGTTCCATTAACATAATAACACTCTTAATTAAATAGGGTTTAATGTAACTTAGATACTCAATATGAAATATATATATCACTATTAGTTAACTCACTATATATCTCGAAACAACACCTTAATATATATTTACAACATTAACATGAGGATTCCCATTAATTAAATGTATATTATTCACATCATAATTATACAATACAAGCACCCCGCAATCTAAGCTGTAGTGCACACATACTCTGCTATCTATCCCGGTACATCAGATATATAAGGATTACATATTCGGAATCTCTCAGGAATAGTTTACCGATAACAACATCACAAATAATGGAGGCGAACACAGTCACCATCACATGGGTCACGCACATACCTACGCTCCCATGATCAGCGGACTTATTAATATCACAATAAGTCTTTCTATGACCTATGTTCATCGAGGTACCAGTCTATATCCCCCCCGTAGGCACACAAGGATTAGAGGGTCCTAAGCGAACGCAACCTCCCGTGATAGCAAGTATGGTAGGTATGTCATACACACAATCCATATACCAATACTAAGTAAACACACATCTTAGTAATACCGTATTTTAATCGTAGTACATATTGCACTCTCGTACTAACTATAATTATCACAATTCGTACTATTTCGGTTTGTAATTATACGTGCCATAATTCATCCTCACATCGTAGTAGACACTCACGTCTCAACCCAAACGGTTCATTGAATATAACTCTAGTATATAATTTCCTCCTCTCAATAACCCAAAAGTCCCAATCTATCATCACATCAATAAAGGAAGGTCATCTATATCCTCGAACAAGTTTACGGGACTCCAAAAATCCAAAACAGTCCAAAAAGGACCAAACTGTCAACTCGTTAGAAGTCTCGTCTGAACGAGTGTTCGAACGAGTTTGGACTGTCAGCTCGTTAGAAGTCTCGTTCGAACGAGGCTGTTCGAACGAGATCCCAGTTCGTTCGAACGAACTGTTCCTTCTAACGATATCTCGTTCGAACGAGATATCGAACGAGATCCCTTCTCGTTAGTAATGACTGGTCAACTTCGTTAGAAGCTCGTTCGAACGAGTTCGTTCGAACGACCTGGGGGCTGCTTCTAACGAGCTACCAGTTTCGGCCCAGATTTTTCCCATCTCGTTTTTCACCATTTTTATCACTTTAATCCTTCTTCAAAGTTCGTTCTAACAATGATTTAAGTCCTCTAATCATACTAAAACATGCTTAGGTCATAAAATAACGTCTTTTAAGGCAATAAGGCATCCTAAACATCATTAAATCCCAAGATTTTATACTTTTCCCCAATATCATCAAGAACATGAACCCTAGATATATATCAACATCAAATTCCAGAATTTAATTCGTTTTTCTTTCACCCAATCATGTATTAACATCAGATTAATCGTCTCCTAACTATTCTACATGCAATTCTCTACACAATTTCTCAAGTTCTATGATCTCAACTACATGGGTTTTCATATTTATCAAGAACAAACCATAAATCCGAATTTTCTAACATGGAAAGAACATTTGCTGAAATTAAACATAATTAAACCACTTGCCTTGGTTTGATTTCTGACTTTGGTGTAGGTTTGGTGAAGATTCTGCAGAGTTTCCTCTCTCTCTAAGTTCCTTCTCCAATGGTGGCTTAAGGTGGCTAGGGTTTGATTTGGGGAAGATTGTAAACCTAATATTAGCCTCCGTAGCTTAAAGGGTTAATATGGGTTGGTTATGGGCTTAGTGGGTCAATATCCACATCAGATTTAATTAACCAATTTTCGTCACTTTTAATTTCTCAAAATGTAAAATTACCAAAATACCCTTTAAGTTACCGGTATGGCCTAAAAATACCCCGGGACCCAAACTATACCCCCGGCTAGTGTTTTTGACTATCTCGACCCTTCCGGACGCGTTGGCGCACTCAAAACGAACATACGGATTATAGATTTTTAATTCACTTTTTATCATCAAAATATAATACCGTGACGCGGCGGTCCCACGCGTCTCAACAAAATTTCTAAAATGCCGTATATAAATCCCACGACAAATTTTATAATACCAAGTTCATATATAATCATATATGCACATAATCAAATACCAATTCGCATCACATTAGTATTTTTATCCCGGATTAATTTCCAATTAATACGCATTTAATTAATTAATCCTCAAAATAAATATAGTCAAAAGTACGGGGTATTACACTTGAATGCCACTATATAACCTAAAAAAGAGTCAACAAAGCTAATAAAGACACCACCAAATGTTACTCTAATATAAGTTGTCCATCAGCTCACAACATGAAAATAACAGTCTCGCCATTCTAATCCTTAAACATCGTCGGTGTAGTCGACGAAGATGACGTGGTCGAATCTCCACTGTTTCAAAAATGAACCGACTCTCCACATGAAAACACGTCGAAATCACAGCCGGCGAGTTTATCTTTATCTTCATCGCTCATCTTCGATCCTTTCAGTCTAAGAAGATGATACCTGCATGTAGAAAAAAAAAAGATATAAAAGAAATGCAGATAGAAACATTGGTAACACATACTAAGTATTTTTAGGAATAAACAAATGATTTTAAACAAATAAAAAATGAATTCCGAAAATAGTAAAATATTTCTAGCAAGTGAAAAAGGTTTCAACCAATGAAAAATGATTTTCACCATATAAAAATAATTTTAAGAAATTAAAAAATGATTTTCTGCAATAATAAAAAATTTCAGCAATAAGAATTATTCGTAGGGATAAAAAAAATAAGCAATGACAACAAAGTAGACGTGTGAAAATAAGAACATAATTAATCAACACACTTTTTTTAAATTGAAATTATTACAATGCAGGAAGACAACCTATATACGTATATGAACTGTATTTATGTTGTTCAGAAAACATTATAAATGATACAATCTATATCTATATATATTCAGGGAGTGAGTGACATACCCCCGTCAGGAGAGACTATACGAAATATGTAACGTACAATGCAATGGAAGAGAAGATGACACTTGCATATAGGAAAAAAAATAGAAAACAAATGTAGATAAAAACATTGCTAAGACATATTAAAAAAAATAGGAATAAACAAATGATTTTTAGCAAATAAAACAGATCTAAAGTAAGAAAACTAATTAATAGTAAATTATTTTCAGTAAACAAAATATAATTGAGAGCGCTGCAAAAGTAATTTTCAGCAATATAAAATTATTTCCAGCATAAAAAATGATTTCAAGAGAATAAAAAATGATTTTTAGTAGTAATAATTTTTTTTTGCGAATAAAAATTATCTGTAGAAATAAAAAAAAAGTGGACGAACGTGAGTCTGAGTCATGGGAGGGTTTTTGTTGCTATTAAAACATATGTAACTGAACCGTTATTTTCTTCAGTTTTTTGGAGGTGTAGAACGTCAGGGAATTTGTGAGTACGTAAAATGAAAAAAAAACATTTCAATCCAAAACTCATTAGGCACATGACTGAATACATATAATAAAACCATACAAAACTTTGAATTTCTTTTGAGAAACTCGTTAGTCCTAAAAGTTTGATACTTTGAAACACTATTTCCCATCACCTGAAATTTCTTATTCTCAAAAGAAATCAAGTATATTCATGCCTAAGGTTTAGTTAGATTACATGTTTTTATGTTTCACCTTATAGTTGGATAATCACTTACCGGGGTGACTTTCTCTTTTATTCTATGCACATCACATACTTTGGGCAATGAAAGGATATGGGGAAGTAGGGTAGAGACAAGATGAAAGTAAACAGAGACATGCGTAGATCATCTCAAACATATAAACCCAATCGCTAATTATTAAAGAAAAAAAGTATTAAACGCATAAAAAAATTGAAAAGAAAATAAAAACCTTGATGCGAACTACACATACACACACAGGTTCAAGTTTACAACCAAAAACATATAAATCCAACCGCTAATTTTTTTTGCTTCACCAAAAAAAAAAGGGATAGTCTATGAATCTAAAGAGTATCACTGCCTAAAGTTTTGCTCTACCTAAAGTTTTGGAAATGATGAGCAGTTGTTTGCATTCAGTTGGTTTCTCTCTTTCTCTCTCCACGTCAAGCACAAAGAAACATGGGTTTCACAACCCTTACTGATATATGGATTTTTTATTTGAAATTTTCAAAACGTTTCACTCAGATATTTTATCTACAGTTTTAAGTTTTGTGTTAGAAAATATAGGTTTTACCCAACACAAACTTTTCTTTTCACCTATAACATAACCCAATAAAACTAATATACGGTTGTTAAAATTTTCTTTATTTTAAAAAATAACAGCATTCGTGTTACTTCAATAAACACAATAAACACAATAAACACACTGCTTAATATAACAAACTACAAAATAAACACACTACACAATAAACACGTTTGAGATTGAAAAAAAATGTTATATATAAACCCAGTCGTTTGAGATGGAAAAAAACACGGGTATCAAAATTTTCCCTATTTTAAAAAATAACAACATTCGTGTTCCTTCAATAAACACAGTAAACACACTGCTCAATATAACAGACTGCACAATGAACATACTACACAATAAACATGTTTGAGATGGAAAAAAATGTTGGATATAAAAAACTGTTGTTGCTCAAAGTGCATACCTGTTAGCAATTGTTTATATGTCACCATATAATAGACTGCACAATAAACACGTTCGAGATGGAAAAAACGCTGGATATAAATCCTATTGACGCTATAAAAACACTATGTTGATCAAACGCATATATTAACGCTATAAAAAAAACGTTGTTGATCAAACACATATATTGACGCTATAACAAATCTGCATACATGGTTATATTCGTTAGTGGGAGGTGTTATTATCTTAGGTTGTAGGTGATGGGTAGGAGTGTAGAAATGAGAGAGAGAGCTGAGGGGATACAAAGCTAGATGTTTGAGAGATGGAAAAGGGTGGGAGTTGATATCAAAATGGTTTGATAACTTAACGTGCATGGAGAATGGGAGAAGTGGGTCATGATGTAACTGCCACCCTTGTTCATCTACTGCAGCCACGTATATATATATTTTTTTAAAGTAAAAAACTAAGAAAATTGGATTTAAGGTTTTGAGGCTTCTCAATGCTCCTACTATATATATATATATATATATATATATATATATATATATATATATATATATACAGTCCTGGTCTTGTGAGGACTAGTCCGCATTTTAAGAATGCGGACCGGACATGTGTCACCTGGCGGTGAGCCCAAAAAAGAGAGAGAGTATCCCTATAATTTAGGCTATAATTTCTAAGCGCACCGTTAGGTGACACATGTCCGGTTCGCATTTTTAAAATGCGGACTAGTCCGCACAAGAGCATATATATATATATTAGAATTACACACATATTAATGTATTATGTATGTATATTATATATTAAGGTATAAATGCATTAAAATATTAAGAATGAATAATTGTGAGTTGAAAAATAAAAAACAAAAGTTATAAAACACCCTCAATCAGTTTTCTAAAAAACCTGATTATAACACAGACATATTATAATTCAGTATTAAAAAACAGGTTACCAATCGTAATTTTTTATCAGAAGTGTATTTAAACACCGAAAATAGAATTATAGTTGCAAACGAAACATGCCCTAAGTAATTTATTCTAACTATTCCCGATTTCATGGAGAGGACAAGGACTCACCACCTCTCAACATGTCATTTAGTTTGGGGAAAATCTTAACGAAAATGTCATTATATAAATGGGAATAACTTGACCAATACTTGTAACATCACATTCCTTTGAATATTTATTATCATTTACCCTTGGTCTTAGGATGTGACCAATGCATTTAAAAGAAAGATGCATTACTGGGTGCTACAGTAAAAATGAAATCAACTGAGAAAATACAGTTGAGACAACCTAAAGTTGCTATTGTTAAGAGGACAATAAAGACTACATAAAAATGATAATGCAATGGGTGTGATTACTAGCCCATATTTTTTAACATAGAACTAACGATTCCATGATTGAGGTTGTTGGGATTTTTATTCTTTAAACCATGTTTATGATGTTTGTGCACTCTTCAATTATAAAGGTTCATCATAACCCTTTCGAAAAAGAATATCATGATTATAAAAATTATTTATATTTGTTTGTAAATATATTATAAGGTGAGTCAATTATGCTGAGTAGGAATTCTAGTGTGGGCATAGAAGATCAAAATTCATTATCTAGCATGATTGAATAGATCACAACCTAGATATGAGGGTTGATATCCTATCGGTAAGGTTACGAGTACAATCGTAGTAGTTTATCTTGTCTACGAAAACTAGTATGATGGTTCAAGAACTTATTCTATAGTTCAAGAAAGATAGTGGTACTTTAAGAAAGTATTGAACAAGACCAATATTGAGATTTAAGTCTTGATGCTGGCTTAATAAGACTTTCATAATCTCATGTTTTTCCTAGGGTGCATAGATTCTTAATTTCGAGGGATATGAGGATCGGAGTATTTGCATCGTCATTGATTTGATTTGCTAATGGGAGCGATTTAGTTTTATACTGGGCCAATAAACCCTGTAAGTCGTGCAGTGATCATGTTAATATATTCGAGATCATGTTTAAGAAGAATTCGCCTCCGAGAAGTGTCCTGGAATTTAATACCCCCATTGAGAAACTTATAGATTTTAACTCTAGCAGTAAACTCGATCGGTGGTTTTATAATCTAGTAGAGATGTGAAATAAGTTATGTTTGAGATGAATAAATGTTTATAAGATGTTGGTGAATATTAATTACTGGTAAATTTATTTCATGAAATGGGTATTGTTCGCTTTATGCGGGGAATCATATTATGTGTCATCCAACTGTGCAAAGATTAGGCCTCTCTATTGTGGCTGATGATGATGGAATTAGCACCATCAGATAAGGTGTTTTCAAGCTCAATCTAAGAACAACAATGGCAGCGTAGTTATGTAAAAGGTAAGAGAATGAGATAAGGAGAAGGGGAGAGTACTCCAGGATATGAGTGGTTCAGCCTAAATTGGCCTACGTCCACTGTGTGTGTGAATAACCTTACTGCAATAAGGCACTAATGGCCGTGAATACAATCTCTCAAGCTTTTTCTCTCTACTGTGTATCTAGACAGAGTTTCAGCTAGGGTTGTATATCTGGGATCCCTTTTGCAAGGTAGAGGATGATCTCTATATATACTACCTAGGGGGTGTAATGTACCCTCCATGCATGCAGTGAGCATGTGTGTGGTTACCTCACCAATATGGGAGTGCCATCTGTCACTATCACATGTAGAGAATGATGATGCAATATTGTCCCCACGTGTGAGGAATAATCTTGTTATAACTGACTTGTGTCCACGTGTCCTTATCTAAATGTCAGCAGGTGCTCGGCTATCACGTTTGGGGTATGACCTCGGCCTTGATGAGGCCGAGGTTGGTGAGTCTTGATACCTGTTCAGTCCGAGGATTCCATGGAGGTCTCGGCCTAATTGTGGATGAGATAATGGGCAAGGTCGGCCTGAGACGAGGTTGAAATGGTGGCTTGACGAGGTTATTGGTGGCTTGATGCGAGCTCGGCCTACATCTGGCCGAGGTTGCTATTCCAAGGTATACGAGAATGCTTCCGATCCTTGTGACATCCCTTGGAGAGGCTCATGGTAGTGTCGGCCTGGGCCGACCTTGATATGGCCGAGGGGCGATATCGCGTGTCCAAGATATTCCCAACGTCGACCATAATACCGGCCGAGGTTGGTGTCTCTAGGCCGAGGTTACACTTAAGGCATATCAATCACCCCCAAGCCCTTAGTCATATGTGAGAGCAAGTGACTAGGGGATTACTACACCTCCGAGGCCTGTCTGTTACAAGCCAATACTTGCTTGACAATTATCCAATGCTGGAACATGCTTGCTTGGTAGGCATGTGCTGTCAGCCGCCCTTTGGGGCTCCCAAGGCAATGGTGGGCCTTGGTAGTTGTGCCTGAGTATATAAGGGTTTTGAACCCTTCTTTCCTTCTTTCTTCTTCATTTCTTCCATTTCAGCCGCTCTCATTCCTGTAGTTTTTCTCTCTCTAGAAAGATCTTGGTTCAAGGCTTTTGGGTGGTGATTTCTCGCGTCTTCTCCTCTCTTCCTTACCATTTCATCCTCAGGTAAGGTCTACCATACTTTTCCTTCATTTTTCCTGCAAGCACCCTTATTTTCTTATTTTCCGGCGAGTTTCTTAGTTTTTCGGCGACACCACCATAATTTCAGGCGAGCTATTCTTGCCAAATTTAAGTAGTTTGATCTTTAGATTCCTTTGCTTTATCAGCCATCCTTGTTTGTAATTTTTGGAGTTTAGGAAAATCCCGAAGTGTAGTGTCGTCCTCTGATGCTCAGACCCTTATATCAGCTTCTTGAGGAGTTCCCCTCTCTTAGAGAGAAGACTTTAGAAACGATTAGGCAAATAGAAAGAGCACAGGAGGAGGCTCGTAGATCGCAAGAGTTTCCCATTAGACCCATATTTCCACCACCCCTGAAGGTGATATATCCTGACCCCCCAGAGAACTTCTATCAGACAGAGGTTCCTACTGATCCCATACCTATGTCTGAGTCTGAATCGTCTACCTCAGACCCCATGTCTGTGTATTCCTTTTAAGAGGCCATAGACTTCACACCTAGGCCTGATCAGGCCCCTGATCAGGCCGAGGTCTCCAGCCGAGCCTCGTCCCATAACCACTCAAGCACCTCAGGGTCTTCCTCATAGGTTGAGATTCTTGAGCCGAGTGTGGCCATTCCACCACCAATTGATGCCATCCCTATGTCGGCTATCACCGGGGTAGAGTTTGCTCAGGGGTTTCCGAGCTACCCATCAACATCTGCTCCGACCGACGTTGAGTTGGATGATTATGAGGTTGAGAGCGATGTCGATGTCTCTGAGGCGGCCGAGATCGAGAGTACTATTACTGAGGTAGACCTTCTCTGCTTCAGATATCTGTATTTTATCAGCCCCTCAATAAAACTTAGGAGACCTCTGAGGGAAGAGAGGGCTTATCATGGCCGAGATGGCGAGATCTGTTTGTATGAGCAGATGTTCAAGTTGGGGTTTTGTCTGCCCATTCACCCCATTATCAAGTCCATCCTTTCTTATATTAATTTGGACCCCTCCCAACTCTCTCCTAATGCCTGGAGAATCCTAATAGGGGCCATAGTGTTATGGAAGGCTGTCCACCACTCAGACCTTCCAGTTCAGGTCTTCGTAGGTTGTTACGTTCCTTACTCGACCAAAAATCATCCGAGCTGCTACCATTTTGTAGCTCGGAGGCCTGAGAAGAAATTTCTTCAGGTGACCCAGACTTCCAACCATAACTGGAAGCCTCAGTACTTCCTTACTTCAGGGCCATGGGAGTTTGGCCCATGTGTTCCCTCGTCCAATCTGGATCAGAGGATGCCCCTGAGATGGGGTAAGGTCACCATGTTTGCCAGGGCCGACCCTGGCCTAAGTCTACAGAACCTCCAGAAGGTGAAAGCCCTTCAAGATCAGGGGGTACATGGTCTATTTGTCAGGTTCGAACACTTGATGACTCCCCACTTCCTCTCTGGGACAGGTCTGGGTGGAAGTCCCCTTGCCGAGATTGGTAAGCATTTTTGTTTTGCAAGTTTAACCTCTGAGTTTATTCATATCTGATTATCTAACTCAGGTCTACTAATTTTTTGTAGAGCGACCAAAGGATATTCCAGACTAGCTTTGGGAGATGGCTGCACCAAGCTTGACAACACTTGCCAAGAAAACAGGTCTTAACGCTCCTCCCCCAGCTCCCTCTGCCTCTAAGCCCCCAGCCAAAAAGAAGAGGGCTCCCGAAGGTCATGCCCCTGAGGATCAGAGGCCGAAGAAGAAGACTACTGAAGCTGCCATCCCTATCTCTTCAGCTGACATCCTGTCGGCTCGTCTGGATCAGTTAAAGCTAACTGACAGTGTAGTCGGCCACAGTATGCAGGCCCTGGATGCCATCGGCTCCATAATGACCGAGGCTGACAAACGCTTCTACAGGTCTATGGACACCCTATTGCTAGTTGAGTTCGGCCTTCACAGAGCCATTCAGGTATGATTTGATCCTTCTTTAGAAATTCTTCCAAGTGTAACATCTGATTCTTCTTCAGCTTACTCATGATCACTAAATATGCAGGGCTTGACCGCTATGCACCATTTATCCAACTGGACTCTGAGGAAGTTTCCCCTCATCCAAAAGGTGTAAGAGGCCAAAAAAGTCCAGAGTACTCTGAACGCAGAGATCGAGCGCCTCAAGTCTGAGCTGAAGGACTCTGAGGAGAAGGTGAAGGGGTTGGCGAAGGACATCTCCCAGCTCGGTAAGGATCATGCTGCTGCACTAAAGGCTAAGGACGACGTTCTGCAGCAAAAGGTCAACTCAGCTGTCAGGTCCGCCCTTGAGGATGCCTCTGAAAAGATAATTGCTGACTATAAGGCCTGTGACGAGTTCATGGGCTTCGGCTTTGAATACCTTGAAAGAGGTATCAAAGCCACTATTAAATGGGCAGACGTCAGGGAGAGAAAGGCCGGCACTTTGAAGGCCTCTGATTTCGTTGGTCTCGGCTTTGCTGATGCTCAATTTGCCCAAGCTCTTCAAGAGGTTGAGGAAGAGGTTGTCGCTCCTGCCAAGACTGCTACATTAGAGGTCACCGAGGTTGGAGGGGCAGACCTTTGTGATGATGCGGCCGAGGTGACTAATCAAGCCGAGGGTGTCAATGTTCCCCCCTCAAACTCTTAGGATATTTTGATCACTGCTTATAACTTGACTGTATTATGGAACTTGTCTCTAATCATTGAACATCTTACTATTTCTGAATGTATACCAATCTCTGATGAGGACCATCTTCACTTCCTTTTTATTGAATGTCATGTGATGTCTTTCATTCTTAGTTCCATTGTTATGGTGTCTGCTAAAAATAAATTTGCAATGGTCTTGTTTAAACTCAACCAATGGTCCTGAGCTCAGACCTTCTCACCAATGAATGGTGTTATGAAGGTCTTAGGTCATTACCTAAGAGGTTATCCTCATAATTAATCTCACCAAATTAATGATGTTAAGGGTCTGAGGTCATCTCATTATGGTGTCTTACCTCAGACCTTGTCACCAAATTATGATGTTATAAGGGTCCGAGGTCATTACCTAAGAGGTTATCCTCATAATTAATCTCACCAAATTAATGAGGTAGACCTGAGGTCATCTCATTATGGTGTCTGACCTCAGACCTTGTCACCAAATTATGATGTTATAAGGGTCTGAGGTCATTACCTAAGAGGTTATCCTCATAATTAATCTCACCAAATTAATGATGTTAAGGGTCTGAGGTCATCTCATTATGGTGTCTGGCCTCAGACCTTGTCACCAAATTATGATGTTATAAGGGTCTGAGGTCATTACCTAAGAGGTTATACTCATAATTAATCTCACCAAATTAATGATGCTAAGGGTCTGAGGTCATCTCATTATGGTGTCTGACCTCAAACCTTGTCACCAAATTATGATGTTATAAGGGTCTGAGGTCATTACCTAAGAGGTTATCCTCATAATTAATCTCACCAAATTAATTATGTTAAGGGTCTGAGGTTATCTCATTATGGTGTCTGACCTCAGACCTTGTCACCAAATTATGATGTTATAAGGGTCTGAGGTCATTTTCTAAGAGGTTATCCTCATAATTAATCTCACCAAATTAATGATGTTAAAGGTCTGAGGTCATCTCATTATGGTGTCTGACCTCAGACCTTGTCACCAAATTATGATGTTATAAGGGTCTGAGGTCATCACCTAAGATGTTATCCTCATAATGAATCTCACCAAATTAATGATGTTAAGGTTCTGATCTAAGAATGAAGCAAGAACTGTCATGGGAACTGATATTTATTAATAACCTCTTCACAATAAGATGGTACGTTTACATAAAACTCTATGCAACATCATATGTAATATCTCTTTAGGTGGTCAGCATGCCATGGGTTACTGAAAGGTTCTCCTTCTAGGTTTTCTAGCCTGTAAGTGCCAGGCACAACCTCTTCTGTTACTTTGTAGGGGCATGCCAGTTTGGGTGAAGCTTATTTTCTTTCTGTAGGGTCTTCTTCAGTACTAGGTCTCCTACTGTAATGGGTCTTGACTTCACCCTCTAGTTGTAGAATTTTACTGCCCTCTGCTGGTAGGCTGCTTGTCTGACCTCTGCGTCCTCTCTTCTTTCTTAGATAAGATCTAGGTCTAGCCTCCTCTCTTCTCTATTATTGTCAGGGTCATAGGTCTGAATCCGATGAGTTGGGAGTACTACTTCCGTTGGTATGATGGCCTCTGAGCCATGTGCCAGCATGAATGGGTTTTCTCCTGTTGGTGTCCTTGTCGTGGTTCTGTAGGCCCATAACACAGCGTAGACCTCTTCAGTCCATCTTCCCTTCGCATCTTCTAACCTCTTCTTGATTTCGTCCAAGATAGTTTTGTTTGTGACCTCGGTCTGACCATTTGCCTGAGGTCGACCAGGAGATGAGAAGAACTGCTTAATCCCTACTCTTAGGCAGTACTTTTCTAAGGAGGAGTTCTTGAACTGGGTCCCATTATCCGAGATGAGAGTGTTTGGGAGGCCATATCTGTATATGATATTCCTCCAAATGAACTGGAAGGTCTTCTGCTCTGTGATTATTATCATCAGCTCTGCCTCCACCCACTTTGATAAGTAGTCAATGGCAACTATCAAGAATCTATAGTTGTTGACAGCTCTTGGCAAAGGTCCTACTAAGTCAATTCCCCATACCGCAAATGGCCATGGAGAAGAGATTGACGTCATAGGCTGATGGGGTTGATGAGGTATAGTGGTGAACCTTTGGCATTTGTCGCACCTCTTCACGTAGTCTGCAGCGTCCTTGGACAAGGTAGGCCACCAGTATCCCTGAGTGATGATCCTCTTAGCCAGGGGCCTTCCCCCTATGTGGCTAGAACAAGAACCCTCATGAACCTCCTGTAAGACCCGAGGAACTTCCCTGGGATGCACACATCTGAGGAGAGGCAATAGAAACTCCTTTTTGTACAAGACGTTTCCTACCATTGAGAACTTGGTAACCCTATATCTCAACTCTCTCCTTTCTAGTTTGGACTTAGGCAGCTCTCCCTCTCTTAGGTATTTGACGAGCGGGTCGATCCATGAGTCTCCTAGGTTCAAATTGTGACAAAGGTTACATACCTCTTCCTCCTAGATGGTTGCCTTTCTCAAGACCTCGATCGAAATGGTCCTTCCCATATCTGTCTTCATTACCGAGGCCAACCTTGCCAATGCATCAGCGTGATTGTTACTTAGTCGAGTCACTCTCTTCAGTTTTGCTTCTTCAAAATATTCTAACAACCTTCTTACCCTCTTTAAGTACTTGGCCATCCTTTCGTCTTTGGCCTCGTATATCCCCAGTACTTGATTGAGAACCAACCTTGAGTCGCTATGGAGTAGGAGTCGCTTTACACAAAGAGTTTTTGCCAATAAGAGACCTGTTATCATGGCCTCATACTCGGACTCGTTGTTTGATGCCTAGAAGTTAAATCTCAAGGCGTATTCAATGTTGGCGCCATCTGGAGCCGAGAGTATTAGCCCCATACCGCTTCCACTATAACAGGAAGAGCCATCAACGAAGAGGCTCCAGATGTCTGTATCTGATGAGAAGACCCCTTCTGTCATAACTCCTTGCTTGAAGAGGTATCGATCCTCTTCGTTCTCTTCTATTCCGCACTGAGTTTTTCCTGAGATGACCTCTTCCCGATCTCGGTAGACATTTGGTGCCGTCTCTTCCAAATTTCAGAAGACAATACGGTTTGTCTTTTTGGCATCCTCTAGGCCTTTCTCTGTCTCGACCTCTTCCCAGGTGAATTCTGCAACAAAGTCTGCGAGTGCCTGCCCTTTGATGGTTGTCCTAGGCTGGTAGGTAAGATCATATTCTCCTAATTTGATGGACCAGGTCATCGATCTCCTGGACTTCTCAGGTTTATACAGGACCTGCCTTAGTGGGGAGTCTGTGAGGACTACCATGGAGTGAGCTTGGAAGTAAGGCTTCATTTTTATTGAGGCATGTATTAGGGCATAAGCCAACTTTTTAAAGAGGGGATAATTTTGTTCAGACCCTTGAAGGGCCTTACTGTTTAAGTATACAGGCCTTTGGATCCCATCCTCTTCCCGTATGATGGCCGCGCTGATGGCTGATTCAGAGACTGCCAGTTATACAAACAACCTTTCTTCTGCGATGGGCCGAGACAGCAATAAGGGAGACCCTAAGTAGGACTTGAGTTGGTTGAAGGGTTTTTCACACTCTTCGTCCCATTGGAAGGCCTTTCTTAGAACTTTAAAGAATGGAAGACACTTGTCCGTTGCCCTAGAAATAAACCTGTTAAGGGTAGCCAATCTTCCCGTGAGTCTTTGAACATCCTTGATACTCCTAGGAGTCTTCATGTCGAGTAATGCCTTGATTTTCTCAGGGTTCGCTTCAATTCCTCTCTGGTTAACGATGAATCCCAGGAACTTCCCAGCTCCTACTCCGAAGACACACTTTGCTGGGTTGAGTTTCATTCTGTATGAGTCCATAACATCAAAGGTCTTCTCAAGGTCCGCAACGTGAGTACAAGCTTTTAAGCTCTTTGTTAGCATATCGTCTACATACACCTCCATGGTCTTACCTATTTGATTTTCGAACATCTTATTGACAAGACGTTGGTATGTTGCCCCTGCATTTTTCAGACCGAAGGGCATCACTTTGTAGCAGTACGTCCCTTTGTCTGTAATGAAAGCTGTCTTCTCTGAGTCTTTGGCATCCATGAAGATTTGGTTATAGCCTGAATACGCATCCATAAAGCTCATGAGCTCGTGTCCTGCTGTAGCATCCACCATATGATCTATCTGAGGTAAGGGGTAGCTGTCTTTTGGGCAAGATCTGTTCAGGTCAGTGAAATCCACACACATTCGCCACTTCCCATTGGCCTTAGGCACGATGACTACATTTGAGAGCCACTCCGTGTAGGTAACCTCTCTTATGAACTCGGCCTCTTCCAACTTTTTGACCTCTTCTCGGATGACGTCATATTTCTCCCTGGAGTAGACTCTTCATCTCTGCTTGATCGGCTTGGCATCTCTGGTCACGTTGAGCTTGTAGCTCATCACCTCAGGGTCGATGCCAGGAATGTCTGCGTGACTCCATGCGAAGAGACTCTGTCTCCTCCTGAGGAAGTTTATCAGCTCTTCCTTGGTTCCTGGCTCTAGGTCCTTACCGACCTGGACGGTTTTTTCCGACTCGTCCTCATTGAGGACGATGGATTCTACCTCTTCCGCGGCCTCTCCCTTCTTCAACTTTGTTTCATTTCTTGGGTCAAGAGTGTCAATGCTATAAGTGGTGGTTGCCCTCTTATGGGCTTCTCTCTCTTCATCCGAGTTGAAGTAACATTCTCGCGCTGTGGTCTGGTCACCTTGCACTTCCCCTACTCCATAAGGAGTCGAGAATTTTAGCATCTGATGGACCGTTGACGGCACAACCTCGAACTCCCTAAGGGCCACCCTTCCTATGATGAGGTTATAGGCCAAGAAGACACTCTCGTCCATCACGAAGAAATTAATCCTCCTGGTCAACCTCTTAGGCCATTCGTCACCCATCCGTACGTCCGTCTAATACATGCCCAAGGGGTGAACCTTTTCACCACTGAAGCCTATCAAGGGGGGGTGATAGGGGACCAGTCTTTCTCTACTAAGGCCTAAGCTCTTGAAGCAAGGCCAAAACATCACATCTGCCGAACTCCCCCCATCCACAAGGATCCTCTGCACCTCATATCCATGCACCCTTGTCGTTATGACCAAAGGGTCATCATGGGGGGCTAAGATACCTATGAAGTCGAGTGTGGAGAACCCAACTATGAGGGTGTTCATGTCTACTTTCTTCCTCTTCTATACTGTATCGGAAGACGTTAGATTCACAACTTCAAGCTTGGCCACTGATTTGGCCTCGGCTACATGAGCCTTCCTATCACCTACTTTAGATCCACCACTTGCAAATCCTCCGCATATTGTGCCAACACCGAAAGAGATTATACCAACCCTCTTCACCGGGGTGTTGTCATCCTTCGGTGGGAGATCCGAATCATCTTCATCATTACCTTCTGAATCATCGTCTCTTCGGGCCGGGACGTTGTCACGGCATCTGTCATTCCTCCTTTTCTTATGGTCATCTCTTCCACTCTTAGGAGCCTTACCGTCTACATATTTTCTCAATTTCCCAGATTTTAACATCTTCTCAATCTCATCCTTCAAAACGAAGCATCTATCTGTGACGTGACCATGATCTTGGTGGAACTCACACCATAGGTCTTTGTTCCTCTTATGTGGTGGAGCTTTCATCTTCTCTAACCATCTCAAAGCCCTGTCATTCTTGATCTCATTGAGGATGTTCTCACAGCTCACAGTAAGAGGAGTATAGTGAGCGAACTTGTCATCACCCGATCTCTTCTTCCCATCTTTCTTGCTTTGGTACCTTCCACTACCACCGCGGTTCTCATCCTCATACTTGGCGGCCATAGCCTCTTCCGCATTCATTACTTTCCCTACGGTTACCAACAGCTCCGCCATAGACCTAGGGGGCTCTTCCGCCAGTTTCCACAATAGCTTCCCCTTCTGGAGACCTCCTATAAGGGCGGTCATGGCTATTTTCTCTTCATAATCTTTGACTTCCAACTTTTCTTTATTGAATCTTACTATGTAGTCTCTTAGGCTCTCACCCTTAGCCTGCTTAACATACAGCAAGTGGGTAGTCTTCTTTTGAGGCCTCACCCCAAAGCAGAAGTTGTGGATGAATCGCTCAGCCAAGCCTTTGAAGTTATCAATTGAGTTCTTCGGAAGGGAGGTGAACCAACTGTGTGAAGCCCCTGTTAAGGTCCCAGAGAAGGCTCTACACTTCATCTCATCGGGTATCGAGTAGATGTCTGCTGCCGATTGATACATCTCGATATGATGCACAGAGTTAGTACTGCCATCATACTTGGGAGACACCGTAGGAGGCTTGAAGTTAGCTGGGGTTGGGAAACCCACTATCCTAGCCACAAATGGGGAGCCCTCTGAGTAACCCCTTTGCAACGGGTCCTTGATTTTAATGAGGTCTCCTATCTTCTCCTCAAGGCGTTGGATAGAATCATTCCATGGTCTTCGGCCATCGACTTGGCCGAGGTTATCCCCTGCCATTTCCCTAGGATGGACTGAGGGTTCCCCTGCCAAGACACGTTGGCTGTTGACCTCTTCCTGTTCCCTGCCTCTTCTTTCACCGTGTCGGCCTTGGTCTGGCCGACCCTGCCTATTCCCTCTCTGAGAGCCTGCTGCGCTCCTTGATCTCGACAGTCTCTGTCTTAAGTCATTCATCGGGCCCAGTCTCTCAAAGGCCGACCCTCTACTTAACCTATCAATGGCTGACCCTCTTTGTTAGGCCTCTTCACCTCTTCGGCTGACACAACCTTGACTTTGCCTAAGAGGCCGTACAGTGTTATTTGACACCTCATACGGCTCCCAACAGTCTTCCGGGGCTTCTTCCGCCTCTAGATAGTCATACATGTCCTCTGGGAAAGGGTTTCCTTGCCTCCCCAGGTGCAAGCGCCTAGGGTCAGCAACGTCCCTTCTCCGCTGGGGTGCAGGCTGGTCCTTCATTGGTGCCTGGGGTGGTTCTCTGGCGTCAGGATGAGGCTGAACAACTACCGGAGTGATCATATCCGGTGAGACTCGAGGTGGCCTCATCATAGTTTGGCTGAGCTGTGCAAATTTCTCCTGCATAGCTTGTTGCGTTGCAGCTAAAGACCTCAAGGCTGCAGCTACCTCCGCCATTTCGGACTGGGGGGCGCCTGACTCGAACTAGGCCCTCCACCCACGGGCGGCGGAAGAGGCGGTGGTAAGTCTGGTGCCATATGTTAACACTATAGAGCTTAAGTAGCAGATGAGCTTAGTACCTCACAGGACCTCTTTCAATGGTGAAACAGCTTCGCGCTAGGGGGAGGCCTGGTTCACCACCAGAATCTTCGGTGAGGTTAAGCAGAAAAAGAGGAAGAGATAGCTTCTCTCTTCCCATAAACGGCGCCAAAATGATGATGCTGGAATTAGCACCACCAGATAAGGTGTTTTCAAGCTCAATCTAAGAACAACAATGGCAGCGTAGTTATGTAAAAGGTAAGAGAATGAGATGAGGAGAAGGGGAGATTACTCCAGGATATGAGTGGTTCAGCCTAAATTGGCCTACGTCCACTGTGTGTGTGTGAATAACCTTACTGCAATAAGGCACTAATGGCCATGGATACAATCTCTCAAGCTTTCTCTCTCTACTGTGTATCTAGACAGAGTTTCAGCTAGGGTTGTATATCCGGGATCCCTTTTGCAAGGTAGAGGATGACCTCTATATATAGTACCTAGGGGGTGTAATGTACCCTCCATGCATGCAGTGAGCATGTGTATGGTTACCTCACCAATATGGGAGTGACATCTGTCACTGTCACATGTAGAGAATGATGATGCAATGTTCTCCTCACATGTGGGGAATAATCTTGTTATAACTGACTTGTGTCCACATGTCCTCATCTAAAGGTCAGCAGGTGCTCGGCTATCGCGTCTGGGGTATGACCTCGACCGTGATGAGGCCGAGGTTGGTGAGTCTTGATACATGTTTAGTCCAAGGATTCCATGGAGTTCTCGGCCTAATTGTGGCCGAGACAATGGGCAAGGTCGGCTTGAGACGAGGTTGAATTGGTGGCTTGACGAGGTTGTTGGTGGCTTGATGCGAGCTCGGCCTACATCTGGCCGAGGTTTCCATTCCAAGGTATACGAGAATGCTGTCGATTCTTGTGACGTCCCTTGGAGAGTCTCATGGTAGTGTCGGCCTGGGATGACCTTGATATGGCCGAGGGGCAATATCGCGTGTCCAAGAGATGCCCAACGTCGGCCATAATACCGGCCGAGGTTGGTGTCCCTAGGCCGAGGTTACACTTGGGGCATATCAGTGGCAATTTTCAGTATTTAAATTGGAATGGAGTGGTTATCATTTAGTGGAATTAATTACAATTAAATGGAAAAATAAATAAATTATAGGAGAGTAATTTGAAATTTTATTTTTCTATTTGGAATCCAATTTTAGTTATTAGCCTTGGGTCTCCAATATAGTCCTTATTTATCTATGAGCCCTTTTCGTCAGTTTCCTCTTATACCTTTATCTATTCTCAAGACCCTTTAAGTAGGAAGCTTAAAGAGGACTCTTATAAGTCTTATGTCTTAGTATACTATGAAATTAAGGAGGGAGGTTGAGATAAGTGGGCTAGGAGTAGGTTAGAGGAGAGAGAAAAGATTTATAGTGAAGAGAGAGGAAAAATAAGAAATTCTCTCGAGATTCCTCAATATCTTCCATGGATAAAGAAGACCACTCTTCTTATCATCTAAAGGATCATATATTGGAAAACAAAGGACTGTTTTAGATCAGAATCTACATAAGCATGTCTTCGCTTTATCGATTGATAATAAGATCCGCAAAGCTATGAACTCACAAACCCTAGTTTTCATATAAATAATTTTTAATGCATTTAGTTTCTTTGGATTCACTTAAGATTAATCAGGATTTTAAAGGTCAATCAGTTGGTATCAAAGCACTCAATTTAGCTATTAATCTTAATTGAATAGGTTTTGATATGAATGCAAAACACTCATTTGTATAAAATAACATGTATGTGTGGATTTTTGTACTCACTTTGTTTTGTAAGGTTCTTCTTATATATTCCCCTCTATCATAGTAATTTGTTTCACTTATATGATGTATGCATCCTACGATTAATCATAGTTACTCGTATTCGATTTGATTGAATTGTATAATAGTGTTTTTCCTTTTTTGCATTCATCAATCTATAATACGAGTATTGGGAGAGTGCATGTATTGTTTTGTGGTTGTTTTTCTTCAGATTTTGTTGATTATCATTAACCATGTCAAGATCAAGAATATTTAGATGCAGAAAGTTAAAAATCAAAGAGAGTTTCCTTCCTACCCGCATCCACTCGAACCGACGTTCTAGACATTCTCACGGTGTTCGTCATTTCTTATTGAATTTTTCACAACAGGAAGGATTGCGAACTCACCCCCGTTCGAAAGGCTCATTATTAGCCCGTTCAAATGAAACCGTTCACACGACCCATCTTACAACAATTTGAATGGTCCAAATAAAATTTTGTCTCGATACACAAGAAGATCTTTTTGGGTGTTGATATCACAATTTCCAGATTCATGGGATATCAGAAGTCACGGGACAAGAAGACTATGATTGAATAAGGATGGGTAGATGTGTCCCATTGTAACTACATCTTCCAGTTTAGGCCATAATGTAGAGGGAATTTATTTCCTTCTTGTTTTATATTTCACATTTTTGTGATTGATTTATAACTCTACCATCTAATTAATTATGTTGATAATTGCATGTGGTAATTAATCTCATTACTTAGAAACCCACATTAATTATGGACAACATGAAAAATAAGTGTGTGACCTGGCCTAAATCAAGTTTTTATTGAAAATAAAAAATGTTTATTCCTTTAAAATTGAATTTAGTCATCTAATTAATTTATCATGGAATTAATTTTGGTCTCAGATTTTATTTCAAATAAGTGAAGTGATTTCTCCTTGTGTTAGCTTTGCTTTTCCTCCACAAGGGAGGAAGTTTATCATAATATCACAAGATTTTTAAAATAGTGAGACTAGTCTTCGATTTATTTTAAATAGTGATGTGATTTATTCATCGTATCAGCATTGGATTTTCTCCCCATTGGAGGAACTTTATCATGGTATCATGATATTTTAAAATTAATATAGTGAGATCAATTATTTTAATTCGGATAATAAATTAGGATATTATCATTGATTTATTTTTGATAAATTTGAATTGAATAATTATTTGGTAATACCCTCAAGTTTTAAATATTAATTGGGAGAAGGGTTTTCAAAAAAACCCTGTAGTATCCATTGGTATTTTAAAATTTTGATGTGATTGCTGTCGTGTTAACATCACTGGCTTTCCTCCCCAACAGAGGGAATTTATCACAGCATCGCAAAAATTTTAAAATTCTTAAGTGATAATTCTCTAAATCTAATTTAACGTATCTTTGGCCCTCTCCCAACGAGGAAGTTCTATAGGAATTTAATTTTAAATGGAATGAGCCGGTGGTTCACACTTAAACACAAGTAATTATATCCTCCCCAACGGTATCACTGTAATTAATTGCAGGACCAAAAGTTTGTGACTATTTAATTATATTGGACAAAAGAGTTTCTTGACTGTTGGAATAATATTATTAAAAGACATAAAGTCTTTCTAATTAAAGGTGAAGTAATTAGAACTTCTAATGAGAAATATTACTTTCATAAGAAATTAGGATGTCAACACAATGACATTAATTAAATTGAATAATTTCAAGGACTGAAAATGTAATTGAGTATTTTATCTACTTAATGGGATAATAAATTTATTTAACCGTCAATTCTCATCAATATTTTAAATTTTGATTCGATTTATTCCTCATGTCAACTTGATTTGGGCCCCATTGGATGGTTTTAATTGCAAAATCACGACATTTTAAAATACATGGTAATTATTTGTCACATGCATTCGGTCCCCTTGAAAAAGTTTTATATAGACGCTTTAATTGACCAATGAGAATTTGTTGACACTATTGATGTTAGTTTTTTTAGAAAATCTTTAATTCTCTCTTGAAAGGGAGGAGTGTGTGTGTAGGTGAGGGAGGGTAAGGCTAAGTCTCAAGTGCAATGGTTTGGGTTAAGAAAAATTCATATTCCTCGGTAGTAGTGAAATAATTGAAATACAGTTTTTCTCACTACAAGTAGTTAGAACTTTTATAGCAGCATTGTAAAGTTTTTCTAGCTCTATAAGGAAAATGGAAAAAGGTAATTAATTTATCTCTTTAAAGTAAAAGCATGATTTATGGTCCGATCTGTAGTAGCCTGATAGATACAGGAATCATAAATCAGTATTGCAACTTATTGCAAAGGTTCCAGGCATCCGGGAAATTACTTAAAAGAGTGATGTTTCTAATAATGAGTAATTAGAATAAGGCAGTTCTATTGAGCATTAAATTATCTTTATAGATATTTGGTGGAAACGAAAAAATAATATCGAAAAATTATTTAATGTACCTGGTTTTGGAAGAAAATTATTTTTTGATTTCAAGTTTCTTCGGAACAGATGTTGGACTTATTTTATAGAATTATTTTATGTAAATTGGAATATCTTTTAGCTCTTCTGGTATATTTAAAAACAATTTACATATTATAAACTTGTCTCACTGTTACTACTAAATGCTAACATGAATAATTTTAATGGATAATCAGTAAAAGAGAAAATTTTCTTCTACGTAGAACCAAACAAAAATTTGGCACTTATGCTTAGGACATTTTATTCTTGTAAGAATTCAATGACTTTTTTAAAATGGACATTTATGTTCATTGGAAGTGAAGACACTTTTAGTCTGTGAATCCTAATTAGAAGGTAAAATACCGAGCAGCCCTTTATGGGCATATGATAAAGCGACAAAGATGTATTGTATGTGTTTTGTTCCAATTTTTGTGGTTATATAACAATCAAGTCAAGTGGTTATGAGTATTTCATATATTTAATTACTGATTACTCGAGGCATGGATACGTTTACCTTATGCACCATATGTCTGAATCCTTTGAATAATTCAGAGTATACAAGATTAATGTGGAGCATAAGGATGGCAAACTAATCTAACCTTTACGGTTTAATCATGTGGGTGTGTACCTCTTGGGAATGTTAACGGACCATTTATTTAAGGCTGGGATTACATCCTAGTTGCCTACACCAAGCACTCTAGTGTGGGATAATGTAGCGGTAATAAGGATAAAGACTCTTTTAGGTATGATAAGGTCCATGGTAGGTTGTTCAGGACTACAAGTTTCGTTTTGGGGTTTTACATACGGATGACCATTTACATTTTGTACTTAATTCCATACACATAAGTCTCTTCAACACTTATGGAATGGTTGAACAGACATAAGCCCAGTCTAAGGCATGTTCGGTTCTGGGAGTACCCAACATTTGTGCTGAGGTGGGAGCTAGGGTAGTTAGAATTAAGAACAAAAGTATATGTTTAGGTTGGATATCCTAAAGGTTCTTTAAGTGGTTTTTATTGTAATCCAAAGACAAGAAGGTCATTATTAACACAATTTCTAATTCTTAAAAAGGGTTATATGATAAAAAACATTCACAAGAGTAAGATAGACTTGTAAGTTACAAGGGAACATCAGATTATCAGTGTTATTGGATCACTAATATAGGAAGGAATACAACCTGATATCGATAATGCATTACCTTGTGGTAGTGGGAGTATTACCGAGGATCGGTATTCACGTGTCATTGATGCTGGAACACAAGTGGAGCCACGTCATAGTGGGAGTGTTAGGAGTCATCCAGATAGGTTAGTGTTTTGGTTTAACACTTTTATGGAGTCCCAAGAAAGCATAAATCGGATCCCGAGAATTTCAACGACGCACTCCAAAATAAAGACTCCTAGTTTTGACTAATGGTTTCAGATACCGAAATTGATTGGATATATTCGAATCAAGTTTGGTGTCTTGTAGACTTACTTCTAGGATAAAACCCATTTTGTGCAAGTGAACCTACAAGAAGAAATATATGGATAGATAGGTAGGTGAAAACCTTCAAGGCAAGACTTCTTGTGAAAATTTTACTAAAAAAGATAAGGGATTGACTATGAGTAAATCTCCTGTCCAGTAGCCATGCTAAAGTCTATCCATATTCATTTTCATAGAAATAAGTCAAGAAAGCAAAGTGCACAAGCTTAAGAAATACATTTATGGACTTAAGCAAGATTCATTAGCTTGGGACATCCAGTTTTATTGAGAAATAATTCTTTTGGTTTTGACCAATGCGTTGGATACAAATTGTGTGTATAAGACGTATGATAGAAACATGGTGGCATTTCTGGTACATTGTGTGGATGATATTCTCCTAATTGGGTCGAGGTGGGTGTATTGTCTTACATGAGGGCGTGGCTGTCCAATTGATTTGATATTAAGGATTTAAGACAAGCCAGTCACATCATAGGGATGAAGTTTTTACTAGATCGCAGATATATAGGATGTTCGACTTATCCCAGGATACTTTTACCAATTTTTGTGTACACAAAGTTTATCATGTTAGATTCTAAAAAAGGTTTACCCTTTTCATACATGGAATCTATCTATCTAAGTATCAATGTCCCGTGACACATGAGTAGATAGAGGATATGCGGAATATACCTAATGCTTTGGCTATGGGTAGCCTCATGAATTATATGATGTATATACTTTAGTACCTTCATAATATATTGACTAGATTTTTCAATTAAATAAGGTAATCTAGAACTGTGTTAAATTCCTGGAAGTGTGGCCATTGGATGGAAGAGCATCACGCATTCATGTATTGTTGATTCCACCATGGGAGTCAAATGTATTGCATAAGTATACGCAATAAAAGAGGTTGTATGGCTAAGGAACTTCATACAGGACATCAAATTGGTGCTTCTTTTGCAGTGGCCTAAGATCGTAAAGGAGTAATACACATAAGAGTGTAGAGTTCACTTATTTTAAAAGATCATAAGGAAAATGATGACATGTATAATCTTCATATATTAAGGAATTCGTCCAACATGTAAATGGATTAGGTTTTAAGTGTTTAGGCAGGTGGATTTAAGACTAGGTGAGAGATTATTGGGAATTTTATTCTTAAAACCGTATTTATGATGTTTATATAGTTTTTAGTCATAAAGGTTTATCATAATCCTTTTAAAATAAACAATAATGATTGTAGAAATGCTTTATATTTGTTTGTAAATATATCGTAATGTCGGTTAATTATGCTCAGTAGGAATTCTAGTGTGGGTACAAAAGATAAGAATTCTAGTTATAACTTGATTGAACAGTTCATAGCCCACATAAGAGGGTTGACATCCTATCAATAAGGTTGCGAGTACAATCTTAGCAGTTTATGTTGACTATGAGAACCTGTCTGATGGTTCAAGAACTTATTTGATAGTTCAAAGAAGATTAAACCGGTACTTTAAAAAAGTATTGAACATGACCAAGGATGAAATTCAAATCTTGATGTTAACTTGGTAAGACTTTCACAAAATCTAATGGTTTTCATAGAGTGCATAGATTCCTAATCCTAAGGGATATAAGGACTTGAGTATTCACATTATTATTGCTTTGATTTATTGATGGGTGAGATTCAGTTTTATGTTGGGCCAATAAACCTTGTAAGTTGGGAACTGATCATGTTAATATATTCGAGATCATGTTTTAGAGTAATCCACATCAAGGAAGTATCCTGGAATGTGATGCCCCCTTGATTAACTTATAGGTTTTGACTCTACCAGCAAACCAAACCGGTGGATTTTATAATCTGGTAAAGATGCCAAATAAGTTAATTTTGAGATCAAGGAATGTATATAAGATTTTGGTGAATGTCAATTAGCGGGAAATTGGTTTCACCAAGTGATTATTGTATGCTATAGGCTGGGAATAATATTATGTACCATCCAACTATGCAAACATTAAGCCTCCCTATTGTGGTGATTTTTAGTAATTAAAATTAGAGTGAGTCGTAATAATTTAGTGAAATTAATTATGTTTAAATGGAAAAAATAGATTATGGGAGTGTACTTTGAAATTTCATTTTTCTATTTGGAAGATAATTTTAGTTATTAGCTTTGGGTCCCAAATATAGTCCTTATTTATCCATGAGCCCTGTTTTTTCAGTTTTCTCGTAAACCTTTAGTTATTCTTATTTCCTTTCGTGTATTAAGATTAAGGATGACTCTTATAAGTATTATGACTTAGTATACAATGAAATTATGGAGGGAGGTAGAGAGAAGTGGGCTAAGAGTGGGTTAGAGGAGAGAGAAAACATGTGTAGCAGAGGGGAAAATAGAAGAAATTCTATGGAGATTCTTTAAGCTTTTTCATGGTAAAGAAGACCACTCTTCTTCTCACATCAAAGGATCGTATATGGGAAGAAAAAGGACGGTTTTAGACCAGAATCTACCTCAACTCGGCTCCACTTCATGGATCGATAACATGATCCGCAAAGGTCACAAACCCTACTTTTCATGTATAGAATTTTCTATGCATTTAGTAGCTTTCGATTCACTCAATATTGATCAAGATCCATAAAACATTTTTTAAAGTTACATTCCATCAGAGGCAGGGCCGGATCCAGCCCATGCCGAAGCGGGGCTGCTGCCCCAGTTCAACTTTATAAAAAAAAAAGATATATCCTCCATGGCTCTTGATATCAGCTGCATGCCTGACGTAGTTACATACTTAATATCAAACGGCATATTTTAAATGTGTTTATTTGTGTAAAGACATGTCTATTGTCAAAAAAATTATATGTTTGTTTATAATTTTGTGTATGTGTTTGTTTATATGTTTATTTATATGAATTTGTCCATAGAAATAGAGGTATGTTTATATGTGTTTGTTTAGCAAAATAAAATGTGTTTTTGTTTAAATGTGTTTAAATTTATAATGAATATTAAAATTAAAATCCCTAGAATCTATTAGTGAGAAATTTAGTTTATAATGTAAAATTAGTCTGAAATTAAATTAAATTTAGTGTGAATCTATTAGTCTAAAATAAAATTAAAGTTGTTGTAAATATAGGAAGTCAATTGAGAAATTTTTTAAACGGAAAAGAGGAGACAACACACCAGCCGTATCCGAAGCTAAGGTTCAACCGCATCCGAAACGAAAAAATTTAGGAATTTCAATTTAGTTAATTAATACATCAACATCTTTAGAGTTAAAAATTGCAAAACTATAAGTAAAAAGAACCCAAAAAAAATCGTCTTGGGGGCTCCCGACCCCGAATCTCCGGGCTTCGTCAAAACATTTCGCCCCATTTAACTTCAAATCCTGAATCCGCCACTGATAAGAGGTAATATTAGAAAAAATAGAGGAAGACTCTTGATTACATTAAATTAGTCGTTGAAAATAAATATAGTAATACAAGCTCTTGAGTCACAATCCTCAGGCCAATCAAAGCACTGATGGCATATCCAACAAAATAATTGAACATGAATTTATTCATTATGGGGTTAACTTTAATGTTGATCTTTATTACGTAATTGTAACAATAACCATTGGCTCATTCAACTCCCATTTGAATGTTGATATTAATAATATAAATGTAACATTTCAATGTTTTAACTAATAAAATTGTGACAATCAGTTTGAGCCTCACATAAAAAATATTCAATACAAATGCTACAATATATTTTGTTTCAAGAATATGCATGTCGCTCTTATCATGCAATATTTTTTTCCCTCTGTCACGCAGTATTTTTATCCTACGTCGCATAATAAGAGAGACAAACACACCCCTACAACATGGGATATTATGACTTTTGTATTAAATATATGAGTGACATTTCTCTGCTAGTAACAGTGATAAATTCGCATTCTCGGTGTATATTTTGAGCACAAATCTTACTAGACTTGCCTTAGGACACAACAATGGCAACAAAGCTCCTTCTCCCCTTCCTCTTCCTGAGGCTCATAGCTGCTCCATCCATCCCCATTTTCCGACGTGTCAAACACGTAGACTTCTGACCTCAATCTTGACACCTCACCAGGCAAACCATAACCCGCCAAAAAGTATAAGTGGGTTCCAATCGGTGCCATCGTAAGGTATCGTCGTTGGATTGGTGGCCAATTTTCTTCCGCGGAGACTGCAGATGATGACAAATTTTGGAGATGGGACCCATCCACTTCATTCCAAATGTTCAAATTCCAGTCATAGGCTTCAATATGCCCCTTCCAAGCATTTAAGCAATCACCAGAGCTAAATAGCCTTTCACCAACAACTACAATTTGATTAGGTGGCACATCTAATTCCCACATCCTAGGCATGAAGCCCCACGTGCCACACTGCGTGTCGTACACCTCAGCAGAGCTCCTATCGGTGACGTAAGGCCCTCGGCTGTCACCATATTCTCTCTCCACAAACCCCCCGACCACGTGGATTTTCCCTTGCCACGTCACTCCAACACATTTATATCTCAATGTGCTCATGTTTGGTAACAACGTCCATTCATCTAGGGTGGGGTCATAGACCTCGACTGCCGAAATTCCCTTTGCACTGCCCAAAGTGGACTGTCCCCCGGCAACATATATCTTGTCTTGGCTAACCGCGCATGCGAAATCAAACCTAGGAATCTGTAAAGGTGCACATTTTGACCAGGTGCTAGTACGAGTATCGTACCGGAGCACTGATGGAAGGACTTCTACATCAACTTCCACAAGGTCATCGTGCTGGGGGCCGACCGCTTTACGGCATAACCGGCCACCAATCACGTAGATTGACTCACCGATGGAGACCATGGAGAATCCCTTGAGAATATGGTTCTCTTTTAGTCCCGGAAGTAGACTTACTCTATGCCAGCAATTGTTTGATGGGTTGTAACACTCTATCCAATTGGACATGTTCGCGTTTGGTGTTGGATCTTTTCCGCAAAATGAGGCATATACACGATGATTGTTGGCAGAGTTTCTTTGGGATTCACGAGAAAGTCGTGAGGAAGAAGGAAGAGAACCCATGAATAAGATTGGTTTGTTAAGCCCGATTACAGTGCAGGTAGAGGAATTGATTAGCGTGGTAGAGAGGGGAAGATATAGTTGTACAAAAGCGATGAAAACAAAGGCAATTGAGAAAAGGGTCTTTTGTTAGCATCGACTTGGAAGTAGAGATATAGCGTTTGTAGTAGAAATCTATGTTTTTCTTGTTACTATTTGGCGATTTTTTTTATGCGTTTTTTTTTAATGTTATTGTCTTTATTTTCTGTACAAGTGAAAAATATAGGGTACCTATCATGTGGAGGCAAACGCTATTAGAGTTGTATCCTATCGACGTTCTCAATGATATAGAAGAACAAAACGCTCACTGATCAACGATTCAATTGTAAATCCAACTATAGTTAGAAAAGTTTGTCTGTTTTGTAGTTTTGGAACCATAGTTTTAGTGGTTTGGTTAACGATCCCTTTGTCGAGCTAGTTTAAATTATCTAATCAAATGCCTGGTTGGGGAACCTCTATTGGACAGAATTCCTTTTATTTGATATACAGTACCTGTAAATCAGAAGAGAGAAATTAGACTGCGTGGAATCAACCCGATGTTAGTTTTTCTAGTGCCAATTATGACAATTGACAATCTCTCATCATGTATTCGTGCTCAATATAAATAAAGAAGTGATATGTATATAATACGTGTTTTGCATATTTTTTTTACGATACAAACACGAGTTTTAAATGGGTATATGTGTAGTATTATTATTTACTATCACGCCCCCCGCGACATGCACGGACGCATATCCATGAGACTCAAAAATCAATTATTATAGAAAATAACTTTCATTAATAATGTATTGTCATTTTCCGCAAGATTATAACCCTATAAAATTAAGATTATCACAACATATAGTGTAAAGAACGTGGTTTGTGGCTCAAAAAGTAAGAATTAAGGTGCGACTTTCGAAAAATCAATAACACGTGTCATAATTTTTTACATATTCTTCATCCGGGGTATACATGTGCGCGTGTGCGCCCCCGCAAAAGCACAGGCGCGCGCGCGTACACACACACACACACACACACACATATATATATATATATATATATATATATATATATATATATAGATAGATAGATAGAGAGAGATAGAGAGAGAGAGAGAGAGATCCTATGCGGGAATTCCGCACAAGATCATCTCTCTATCTCTATTTTTCGAAAATCTCTCCCAATTTCTATCTCCTTTCTCCTAAATTGTAGGTATTATTTTCAAGTAATCTACCCATCCTTATTTATGATGAAAAAACGTGTTGACAAGAGGAAGTGAAAAATGAAACATGTACCAAAATGTGAAAAACAATTGGTCCGCTTACTTTCTTGTGTAGGAAGTATGCACAAAAGCATTATTGTGTATTAGGCTCGGCAATATGGGCTCTTGAGTATGAAACCGTCAATAACTCACCCAAAATAATGTGTTTGCGGTGCATTAATTGTGTTTTTAAGTCAAAATGGTTTGAGCGATCCAATAAGACGGTTTGTTGACAGGTCATTAGCGGGTCAAAATGGTTTGAGAACCTCTCAAAAATAAAACTCAAATTACTAAAGAGTTTAAAGATTTTTTTATTTTATTTAAGTACTTACTTGTATATTTTTTTTCAAAATTATTATACCATATTTATCCATATATGGTATAATAATTTAATTTTCAAAAAAAAAAAGCAGGTCAACCCGGCTCGACCCGGATTTGACCCGACCCAATCCGTCCAAATTATTCTCTCCGACCCGCCTTTGATCCAACCAAATTTATCCGTATCCATTTTTGACCCGCCCATTTGCCACTACTATTGTGTATATATATCTACAAAAAAAAATCATAACCATGACAGTTAGACAATTCTGTGATTATCAATAACACATGTGAAGGAGGTCAAGTTTAATAAAATATTGTCAGGGAGGAAAAGATAATAACAAATTTTCACCATCGTAATTCTTTGGAGCACGTGACCCGCCAATCTCTCTCTCAACTTAAAAAGATAAAGTCGAGCTTTTGAAAACCCGAAGCCTTCATCTCCTAAAGTTACCTACATTGGTCAAGTTCATGTAATAACAAAAAAGAAAGGTAAAAAGACGAGGACCCTCTCCAGAACAATGTTACTTGTACTTGGATCATCGTAGTACATGGAACGGGAATGGGATTATGGATCGTTACTTGTTGCAAAACGTGGTACAATAGGGGTAGGCTTCTTCGAATCGCTTAGCTGGAACGAAATACGTTAGATCGGAATGCGGATCTCTTTATTGGATGCTTATTGCATACATGCATGCATATGATATGGATAATTTTCCTATTATCATGTCTCAAACTTTCTAGCAATTTTATTTGTAATTTTAATTTATTTTTTTGATTATTCTGCCACACTTTTCTTTCTACTTTATAATAGAAAAAATGTTTTGGAAGTGTTTATTGTTTTTCTATTAAAAATATATAAAAAACAGTTTTTTAATAGAAAAATTGGAAACAAAAGAAAAAGCCGTTTTTGGATTTTCACCGTTTTTTCTGTTGAAAAATAAAAAATAACAAGGATAAAATAAAAATAAAAAGATTTTTTATTATTATTCTCGGATAAAAAATTACTTTTTATCCCCAAACAATAATAATGAAATATTTTTTTTCAAATCTTATAACACTTATTTTATTATTTTTCAATAAAGAGGGGTAAAATAGTCAAATGTATCCAAAACTATTTTTTCCGTCATTTGGATGGATAGTTAACATACGGACTAAATTGAGATAAAATGAATGGTTGATGACAAAATTGAAATAAAAAAAGGACAGAGGCAAAATTAAAACAAAGGTAAAGGTGGGGGACTAATGTGCACTTTACTCTTTATTTTATTAACTATTTAGGGGCATTATCATCTTTTTTAACAGGGATAGTTTATCCCAATTGAAAATTTACCCATTTGAAAACTCTTATAAGTAATAAAATGATAAAGATATGTATTTTTGTATAAAAAAATATAACTATGTGATGTTAGCACCAAACAAAAAAAAAATTAGTATGTAGGTTTAATATATTTAACACTTCTTATATTTCTTAATAAACAATTGAGGCACCAGAAAGACTATATGCACTTAGGCGTCGTTTGATACGCCGTATAATAGATTCAGATATGATAGGATAAGAGTCGGATTGGATAGGATAAGGATGGACCGTATAAGGCTTATATCAATACTGCGTTTGGAACAGTTCTGAATAAAAAGACGGGATGGGATATAATAATACAGTCATGTGTTTGAAATGCTCCGATAGGATTAATTTATCTTCAGTTTTCCAAAAATACCCTTCTTTTATATTTAATAATAAAAAAATACAAAATATATTGTTATCACATATTTTAACTCAATAACATAATATTTAATTCCACGTGGGATGTTAAAAAAATAATATTATGAGATGAAAATATGTATTTGTATATGTATTTATAATTTGTACACACTCAACCACTAGTAATCACTTACACGCATACAAAAATCATGTATACACTAACTAGCCGCCAGAAATAATGAAATAGTAAAACTGGTTGCTTACTATCTTCTCTTTCGATTCGAAACAAATCAGTTACAGAAAATTGCTTGAAGTCACAACTGAATAACATCGATTTTACCCAAAATAGTCGTCGGAAACATATAGAAACAAATAAATTGAATTGTACACAACTTTCAACTTATATATCATATAGGTTAATAATACATTAAAAAAAAAATATGTGTAACAAAATATTATCGGTGAATTAACAACACGTAACTTTCAACTTGTCTAGTAGGTGAGTTAACATAATATTTGTATGGATTTAAACCAAAATAGTAGTTCATGATAAAGAAATAAATTGAAAAAAATTGAAAAAAAAATGTGGAGGTTACCTACCGTGATGAAAAATATGAATGGAGAGTTATGTGAATCAAAGAGATCGCCGACTGCTATCTAATACTTGAGATATTGTAAGTTGCGTGAGTTTTTTTATAACTTAATAAGGGTAGAGTAGTAATTTTTAATCAAATTTTAACACCGTATAATTTTACACGTCCTTGGAGGTAGTTTATTTTTATCCCACTCATTGTGAAATAATGCGCTCACTTTGAATAACTTATTTTATCTCATATCTCATCTTCAATTACACTAAATATTAAATAGGATAATTTTATTCAATACAAACTTTTTATACCGCGCATTAAATGAGACCTAATGCATAAGTTTTGTCGTGCGTTGGTAGCGCAAATCAAACACACCGATATGAGAGAGATTACCAAATGAAGTTAGATGTATTGATATTGTGCACATGCACACACCTAATAACATCAAAATGAAGGATAAAATTCTGTATCGTACAGAGACTCAGTTCAGAAGACTTCGTCTTTTTCCAATCCCACGCGTCTCTCTCTCTCTCTCTCTCTCTCTCTCTCTCTCTCTCTCTCTCTCTCTCTCTCTATATATATATATATATATATATATATATAATTGAAACTCTTCCATTATTTTCCATCCTGACCTTCAATGAGTTCAATCCGCCATCTTTCTCTTAGACCGGATTTCTTGCCAATCATATCTCAACGGTAGATGACACTCGTTAAACTCACCAGATATGAATTTGCTTCTGAAACTAAACGAGTATTTAAACAGGGTATTACACTACCTTTCAATCTCATAGCTCCTCTTCATCACCGTTGCGACCTTCTCCGTTTGTTGATGTTTCATCGGTAGGCTCGTTTGGGCCACAACCTATTAAAATGGTAACCAATCTGATGAAGCTGAAAAAATATATGTTCAATCTCACTTCAATGTTTACGCTCCCGATGGAGCAGAGATGTTGCTGCATGACTTTTTAACGTCGGAGTCACCGGATACAACGGCGGATGTCGCGTCGAAGGTCCCGATGGAGAAGAGGAGGTTTGCAAAAATTTTAAATAGGAAAAAAACACAAAATATTCCACAACACCGTGAGGCTAAAATATTGAGGATGTAGTTACGAATCCAGAATAAGGAGAAACTAACAGAGGAGATATAGTCCCATGTGAAAATTTATATATTGTAGGAGAGGGTGAAGAAAAATGACGGGGAGTGAAAAAGTGGTAGAGTGTTGAAATTATTTGAGGAATAAATGGTAATGAGGGAGAGATTGTGAAGCCATTCGTCTCCTAAAAGGAAATCAACCGAGAGAAGGGTGATTAGAGATTGTAATTAATATCGGCCTTCTAAAAAATTCCTCTAGGTTTCGTCTAGTCATGCCTAAACTTGACGCTTGAAAGAAAAGTTATTCCTTAAATTTTTTACGCTTTATTTTGGGTAAAATTCTTAAGGCGCACTTTTTTTTTTAAAACAACAATACTTTAGTGAAACAATATCGCCTTTTGAAGAATTTTTTAATTCACCGGTCCATTATCTCCTCCAAAATAATCAAATTGTATTTTAATTTGCAAATATTCAGACATATTTTTATGATAAGTACAATTTTAGTATTTTAATAGCATTATTATGGTTAAAAAATATTAAAATATATTAAAAAGCCATAAACGTTTTTTTCACGCTTTTTTACGCATAAGGCCTGCCTAGATTCTAAGGCTTGGCGTTCACGCCTCGATCACGCCCCGTATTTTTTAGAACCTTGATTATTATAGATAATAGATAACTCAACTATGCTTATTTTAAAAGTGAAGTATAAATGCATTAAATGCTATTAATACCTATAATACTATAAAATATTGATGTTGAACACGAACACGAACACGTGGTACCAACCCACATGATATTATTTTTTGCCTCTATGTATTTATTCACTTTGCCATATTTTATGTACCTGGCTTAACTACCCTAATATCTTGACGAATGAACGTTTGATAAATTAATGGCTTTAATAAAATAATCAAATCCTTGCTAAATGCATAAGATTATTTTATTAGAAATCTTTGAAAGGGAGTAATATACATTAACTTTTTACTTGACAACTTTTATTTTCTCAATTCAACTCTTTCTCACAATATGAATCTAAGGTTGTCTATCTTTTCTTTTTAACTACATTTTACTCAAACTCATCCTTAATTTTTTGCATTACATACACCACCTTTTCTAGTATATTTTTTCATGTTATGAAAATTATTTTTCATATTTAATAAGTGATTTTGACACCATATCTCTTCCCTTCAAGAATCTTTCTATCTACGACTAATAACACTCTCTTTATCTTTTTTTGAGTCTCTTGAGCTTTTATTAATTTTTGGCCACATTCATTTTTTTCTTCGGATTTATAAGCTATAGTGTACAATTAGTAGAAACATTATACTCTCTTTAAATTAGTAAATATTAATTTAGCAATAAATTAACAAATTATTCATTTATCGATAACTCAGTAATCCCCATAAGATAATAATTTCTCTTTGTCCAAAGAGTATTATTTGAAAATAGTTTTACTCTGGTAGAATTAATAGTTTTTCTTTCTCTTTATGTCTTCTAGCAAAAAATAAAGAAAAAGAAAAAGAAAAAATGGCAATACGGTGCCCCATATTTCATTCACCACACGAGTTTATAAATGTTGTTTATGTGAAAAAATAAGGATCTTGTTATTGTTTTTATAGATTTGAAAAAGGGGGTATAATAAGATACCAAGAGATATAATATGATGGTTTTATATATAAAATGAGTGACTCGTAGATATATTGATGTGATCAAGGATATGTATATTAAGACCATAACTATAAAAAGAATATCACATGGAGAAAGTATTAAATTCCCAATTACTGTAGGCCTGAACCAAAGTTCAACACTAAGTACATCCTTATCTCTTTGATATTGTTATGGATGAGTTGAATAGTCAAATATAAGATGAGGTGTCGTGCTATATATTATTTGCAAATGATATTGTTTTAGTCAAAATAAGGATTAATTTTACATTGAAATTGTGGATAGAAACTCTAGAAACAAGACGATTTAAAATAATAATTAAAACATAAATATAGAGTGCAATTTTAGTAACAACAGGAGTACAGACGGGGATGTAGTATAATTAAAGGGTTGAGAGATACCTAAAAATAATTACGTTCACTATTTAGACTTGATTATCTAAAAAATGGAGATATAAGTAATGATGTTACTAAGAAGACTAAAGAAGGCGAAGTCAAGTGGAGAAGTGCTATCAATGTATACCTTTAAAGTTTAAGGGACAATTCTATAGGATGGCCATTACAGCCGCCATGTTATAGAAGACGAAGAGTTGGGTAATCAAAAAATAAAATGTTCAAAAAGTGAGAGTGGCAGATGTGCGAATGCTATGATCGATTTATTGTAAAACTCGAAAGGATAGAGTTAAAAATGAAAAAAATCGTGATACAGTAAAAATAGCCCATATAGAAGATAAATTGAGAGAAAATTAGCTTAGATGATTTGGACACATCAAACTTAGATCAATGGATACCCCGATAAAGGAGAGTGATTTAGTTAGTATTGATGGGAACACTACGGGTAGAGGTAAGACCAACTTAACATCGTGGGATATTATTAAAAATGACATTATATCATGTGATTTAATCAAACATATTGCATTGAATAGAGGAGAATGAAAAAATAGGATTCATATAGCCGACCTCAAATAATTGAAAAAATAATTTATTGGGCTGAGTTGAGTAGTATTTCAACAATGCGAAAGTATTTAAATTGAAGGTGCATGATACTAAACCTTTATCCAGACATCCATTGCTAACTATGTTTCCAAAATATGCGCCTCGCACTAAATCAACCACGTTTTAGGGACCCAAGACTATAGATCTCTCTCTCTCTCTCTCTCTATATATATATATATATATATATATATATATATATATACACACACACACTAGCGGATGCCCTCGGGCACTACAATAAATTTGCCTCCGTGATAAAACCCAACCCATAATAACCCGTTTTTTTTAAAAAACTTTTAAAAAAAATATATTATTTTAAAAAAAACATTTTAAAAATATATTATTTTTAAAAAAATATTATTTTTAAAAATATTTTAATAAAAAAATAATAAAATAAATATCTATGTATGTATGCATGTATACATGCATGACATTTACAAGCATGCAACACATAAAATGTCATGCATGTTTAGCATGCATGAGTTACTATTCATAACACCATTGTCCCATATATATATACTAGCGGATGCGCGTGTCCGAGGCCACGGCGATAAATTTGCCTCCGTGATAAAACTCAATCCATAATAACCCGTCTTTTAAAAAAAAAAACTTTAAAAAAACTTTAAAAAACCTAAAAAAAATAATTATTTTTTTAAATATTTAATAAAATAATAATGTATGTATGCATGCATGCATACATGCATCCAACACATAAGATGTCATGCATGCTTATCATGCATGACAAACCCAACTAAGGCACTATTCATAACACCATTGTCCCACATATATATATATATATATATGTGTGTGTGTGTGTGTGTGTGTGTGTGGACATACAATATATATAACCATATTCATGGTGAAAATCCTTTTTTGTATGAAATTATAATTATGTTTACACAATATAATTATGTTATTTGAGATATCGGTCCACAAAATTTAACTCTACGTAGGTGAAAATGTTATATTTTCTTTACAATTAGTAATGAGGGAAACTATATCTTGGTACCGAATGACCAAATCCAAATGCGGCACATACTAGATCAATCACATTAAAAGCCAAGGGTTCAAAGGCCAAGGGCTGTTAGTCACGTGCTACAATAATAATTAGAATTCACAAACAAATATATCAACATGTAATTCTTGAATAATAAGTCACCCAAGTAGTGGGGTGTGATGCCCCATATTTTTTATAAATAAATAAAAATACAAAATAATCGAGAAAACAAATTTGGAAAATGGATAAATTAAATTAAAAGAAAAAATGTGTTTAATTTTCTAATAATGTCTTCTGATTTAACTTTGAATTTTGCTAACAAAGTTATTGTTATTTAACTCATCATCACCATCATTTTCTTAATCCCATCACATGTGATCGACTACATAGATTCTCCTTTTTCATTCTAATCTATTAAAAGTAATATTATCATTCAAATTTAATTCCTTAAGATCTTTTCTAATAATTTCCTCCTAAGATAGCTTAGGATGACCCATTTACTCTATATTATTAGTAGTCTCTCTCTTGTTATAGGTGAATATAATGGTCTACGCAATATATGTCCATATAATTTAAGTCCACTGTCTTGTAATTTATCACTAATGGGAGCTACTCCAAACTTATCTCCCACATGATGGTTTTTAATCTTGTCCTTTATAGTAATTCCTATCATCCATCGGAGCATCCTTATCTTATTAACATGGATATTTTGCTCATATTTTTTCTTTGAAGCCGAACACTCCGGTCTATAGAGGGTCACTGACCTAACAATCATTCTATAATTTTATCTTTTTAATTTATTAGTTATCCCCTTATCTCATAACACTCCACTCTTTTGCCTCAATTTCATCAATTTAGTTGTTATTCTACTCATAACATTCTCATCAATATCCCTATTACTCAGTATCACTGAACCTAAATAATAAAAATTATTAATATGGCCTATCATTTTTTTTTTCAAATTTAACATTATGTTATTAGACGACTTATTATTAACTCTACATTTCATATATTCAGTTTTATATCTTCTGATTTTCAGTCCCTCGAACTCTAAGCCATTTCTCTAAGTATCTATTCTCATCACTAAGGCCTCCTTTGAAGTGTCTACTAAAACTATATCATCCATATATAGCATACACTATGGGGCATCTACGTTTATGTCCCTGGTAATCTCAACTAATATTATGAAAAATAAGTAATGTCTCAAAGATGATCCTTGATGTAGGCCCACTTTAATCGTAAAATAATCATTTTCTCTGCATATAGTTCTTACCCTAGTTTTTGTGTTATCATACATATCTTCAATAACTTTAATATAATTAATAGGGATTATTTTCCTCCTTAAAGTCCACCATATTATATCCCTAGGTACTCTATCATATGCTTTCTCTGAGTCTATAAAGACCTGTGTAAACTTTTATTCTTAATTATACATTTTTCATTAGTTCTCTTAATAAGTGAATAGCTTATGTGGTGAATCGCCTTCGCATAAATCCAAATTATTTGTCCGAAACAGTTGATTCATTTCTTAAACATTATTCTATAACCTTTTCCTATAATTTTGTAGTGTGATTCATCAGTTTGATTCCTTTATAATTATCGCAAATTTATATTTCCCCTTTATTTTTATACAAAGGTATTATGGTTCTTTTCCTCAACTCATCTGGCAAACTTCCTTATTTTAAAACTTTATTAAATAAACATGTTAACCACTATATCCCTAGACCTCCAAGGCATCCCCATACCTCTGTTGGTATTTTATCCAATCTAACCACTTTATTCCTCCCCATTTTTTATTAATATATCTACTTCCTTTTCAGTAAACGAATACACCATCCCTATATTTGGTTATATGGTGTTGACATCTTTTTTAGGATATTCTTCATTCAATAATCCTTGAAAATACTCTTCCCATCTATGTAGATTTTTTTTATCATTAATTAATATATTTGGTTTATGTCTTTTATACATTTAACCAGACCCATATCCCTTGTCTATTTATCCATATTCCTTGCCAATTTATATATCTCCTTCTCACCTTCCTTGATACCTAATTTATTATACAAATTATCTAGTATGTTTTGTTACACATTTCTAACAATATTTTTTGCTTCAGTTTTTAATATTTTATACATTTCTAAGTCTTCTTGGTTTTTTCTCTTTTGACATTCATTAAGACTTATTCCTTTCTTTTGTATTATCTATTGAACTTTCTCACTCCACCACCAAGTCTCTTTTTTAATGAATCTTTTTTCTTTAGTCTCACCTAAAATTTGCTTACCTATTTTCTTAATACCAACCTTTATTCTGGACCAAATATTTTTAACATTCTTTCCTCAATTCCACTTCATGTTTGACAATAACTTCTATCTAAATTCTATCTCTTTGCCTATTATTAAATCATTCCATTTTATACTTTGATAACCTATTTTTCCTTTTCATCACTTAGATTCTTTCATAGCAAAATCTATTACTAGTAGGCGATGTTGATTTGTTAAGCTTTCACCTAGTATAACCTTACAGGCTTTGTAAGTCTTTAAGCCTCTTCTTCTAAGTAAGCAATACTATATTTGAGTTTTATTCTCGACGCTCTTAATGTTAATAAAATTTCTTCTCTTTTATTTTAAATATGTGTTTGCTATCTCTAGATTGTAGGCTTTAGTAAATTCTAAAATAATTTCCCCTCCTACATTTCTCTCAACAAAACCACAAGCCCCGTGTATCCTTGGATAACTGTCCCGTTCTACTCCATGTCGATTCAAGCACCTGCTAAAAATATGTTTTCATGCGTTGGAATTTGTAGTAATATTTCATCTACTAATTTTCAAAATATCTTCTTTATATTTTCATCTACAGCTCATTGGGGCATGTAAGTACCTATGAGATTCAATATTGTTTTATCTCAGACAATCTTAATGTTCATTAGTCCCTCTCCCTATATTTTAACATCCACCACTTTATCTTACATATAGTGATCAACGATGATGCCTACCCCATTTCTATAATTATTCTCCTTCCCGAATAAAATAATTTATAACAGTTTTCTATCTCATATTTTTCCCCTTCCATTTAGTTTTTTGTAGACATACTATGTTGATATTATTATTTAAATGAATAATGTAAATGGGCTAATTATGCTAATTGAATTATATTATGGAGTAATGAGAATTAGGCTAAGTTAATTAGATAATTGAGCTATTGGATTTGAAGTGAAATATTATTTTAACCCTAAGGCTAACATTATCGTTTGGTACTTACTTGGTGGGCAAGTGTAGGGAATATTAAGTTATCAATAGATAAAAATGTGATGCACCAAGTTGTCATGCATTAATATTTGATTAATCAATTTTGAAATCATTAAAATAAAGAAAACATAAAAATAAAAAGGTTGGCATCTAGAACTGGGTCACGACCGCGGCTAGAGGGGTCGCGCCCATGGCTGACAGAGTTGTGATCGCAAATAAACACCCTGCGACCGCAGGTGTATTGGGTTGTGAGTCTGACTATTTGAGGTTCTTTATTATTCTTTGTTTTAATGAAAATGTCCCGTTTTAACCATATTTTTACATACCAACACACTTTCTCCTCTCTAAATAAATCCTAAAACTTTTTCGTTACTTTCCCCACACATAAAAACTTTTCCAACTCTTAAACACAAACTTTTATCATTCAATTGAAGATCAAAATTCTGAAATTAAAAGCATTTTTCGAAGACATAAAATTGGGAGCATTCTTGAGAATCAAATTCAAATGAACACATTTTCTTAAAGAGCTACATTTTTGTGGATTCATTCTTTTGAGGCAAGTCAACAGTCTACTCCCCCCCTATGTAGATGTTAATTTTCACGTAAACTAATCTAATACTGAAAATCAAGTAGAGATAATTAGGTTGACACATATATGATATGTAAACATATAATTTAAAAAATAGAATTGATGAATACGACTTAGTAAAGTTTATTTATACAAGATTCGTTGTGAACTGATTTAATTCATGTAGAATCTATGCTAGAAATAATTGTACGAAATTATGTGTATAAAGATTAACTCTCTTTTAATTTGAATCATACACTAAAATATTTACACAAATTCTTAAGAAAATTAGGAACTTTAATATAAGAATCCATTTTTTTTTATAATTAGTTATTTATGAATTTTTCTAGTAAATTTAAGTTGTCTGATATTTGATAATTTGCAATGTTGTTAGTTTGACATGTGTAGTTGTTAGACTTATATGATAATTTTTTTGTATAGTGAAATGTAATTTTACATGGAAGTTATGTTTCTCCCAAATTCTCCCATGTTACATTATTCTTCAAAAATAAAAAGTTAAACGAGTATTATTAGAACGAGAAAGTGGTTAAGATAGGAAAATAATTATAATGACGAACATTGCATGTTTAATAAGTTGTTAGATAATTACATCATATTTACCCTAACACTTTGAGAAGTAATTAGTTGAATTGTTACGATAATAATGGATAGAGTAATTGGAGATAATAATTAGTAATAAAAGAACTAAGGAGTCAATGTAATGAAATTGGGAAGAGTAAAGAGACAAGGGATTAAGATGTATTTTATAATAACATGAGGATGAAATTATAAATGTTAAAATAGCTAAGGATGGTGTATTGATATTTAAGGGGTGTCGAGAGTGAACATTATATTTTATTTGTGCATGACCCGGTGTGATGGGCCATGGTTATTTTTTTTTTTTATTGGAGTGTTCATCGAGTATATATGGTGGAGGTTGAATATGATTTATTATCTGTGATAGTTAATGGAAGGTTCACTTGTGATAATGTGGATTTATGTGATTTATTTTATATATGTGTGTCATGGAACTAGTGGCCTCGATGGGGACTGAGCGCTAGACATGATCATGAATACTTAATTCAAAAAATTTATTAAATGATATAATTTTAATCGTAAACTAATGAATAATGAGGAACGTTCATACGATGGAAATTGTGTTGGACAACAATTGGATTTATCATTTGCATATATAACTATTTTGGGTTGCATAGTTTTGCTAGCTTGCGGTAGACTTGACCTATTGTTGTTGAGCTCACATTTTAGGTGCTTGTGGTTGGACCTCTTAGCATATTTGTTTTTAGAGCACCGAGTCTTTATTCCAGTTTCACCACCTTTTAGAGGATGTAGGTTTCTACAAGTATCTATATATTTTATTTCTCTTTATGTATGAGAGACACAAGTTTATTTATTTTTGTGGATGTAGGATTCTTGACCTATCATTGTTTTATTTTTGTATATCGAGATAGTGATGTTGTATTTTGGCTTATAATGGCGAAGTTTTATCCTTACGTTACATTGTTTGCATATTATTGAAACAACTTATTGTTTATTTAGTATAAGTTGGCGGCAATTCCTTATATTTTATTTGTCATTGGGATTTATCTCATCGCATTATATTTTGAATTCCATTTTATGTTGTCTCATTTTATGCTAAGAATGGTATTTAATTATAAGTTTTTTTATAATTTAATAATTGTACTTGATCAACCCAAATGTAAATATATATCGATTTTTACGTGGGGTCACCCACACTAGGTCAACTAACTCAAATGCAATGTCCTATATAAAAGCACCATGCCATTGTAAAAAGGGTAACAAGTTTTTCCCTCATACGATGTCCATTGAAAAACGCTCAATATATTATAATGAAGAGCGAGAACAAGTAGACCCAAATATTGTTTTCTTGTGTGATGATTATTTATTATTGTCCTTGTAATTGTTGTGCATTTTTGGCATCAATAGTTCAATACCGTTTGTGGGAAGGATGCAATCATCTTCATTATTTGTTTCCTAATGATTTCTTCTCCGATTGATATTATCCTCAGATATACTATTTAATGGATAATACAAGTTATGGTTGTCCTCCTTCTTCATTAACGAAGTACATTAATTATCCTTTTATGAATGACAAATGTTTGAAAAAGCTTTGGTTATTAAATGATGTCAAATCCAAAGTTCACTGTTCTGTTTATTGTATCACATTAAATGCTTTTTGTAAATAGGACCAACTCTAAAAAAATAATCTAAGTAATATCAGATTGTGCTCATCTAAATTCTTACAAAATAAGGGTACTCATTTTATCCCAATGTCCATTGTTGGAATTTTGTAGGAAAACGGGTCACGGTACGTCGACCTAAAATATCTCATTCCTCAAATTTACAAAAAATCATGTTCCAAATATGAGGATTGACATAATAATGGCCACCATCGGAGATAACACTAGAGTGGAAGCCAACCACGTTTCACATTTTCACATCTCCATGGCACCACATGAAACACAACGTCACATACATCATTGAAAGAAGGTCTTCAAGTCTTAGATTCTCCATGAAACATACAACGAGAGAGCCCACCAAGTATGCCCTAAACTTATCCAAAACGAATACCACTTCCAGTAACTCTTTTTCCATGGTAGAGTAATTTAATAGCGCACCATTTAGAGTTTAACTAGTGTAATAAATTACATGGGTATTTTTATCACCGCTTTTCCCCAAAATACCCCCAATTGCAAAATTCTTGAATCATATATTAGATCGAATGGCAAGGTCTAATTCGGGTCTTGTATGATGTGGTGGTGAGCATGATTTTCAAATTATAAAAAGATAATTAATAGTACGACTCGTGCAATTCGAATGGGATCTCATTTGAAATAAGAATACACAAAGAACTTCATCAATCTTCTATGAAAACCAATGTGGCCTTTGAAAGACCTAACATTTTTAATAGATTTAGGGGCTGGTAAGTATGCAAGGGCCTCAATTTTGTCCTTGTCCTCTTCTATTTCTTTCAACAACACATTATTACCAATAATAATTCCCTTGTTATTATAAAATGCCATTTTTCCCAATTAAGGATCATATTTTTTTCTCAATGCACCGAGACAAGAGCTTTCTCATAATGGAGATGCAATGGTCAAAAGGCTCTCAAAAAGTGCTAAAATTATCCATGAAGATGAGGATGTGTATTTATATCATGATTGTTCAACCTAAAACATACGTAACAGGGGGTGAATAGGTTTGATTTCATAACATGGGCATTGCTTTTATTTAAAATGAGTTTTCTTGAAAATTAAATTATCCTATCACATGTATTAACTAGGTGATATGATGCATATCTTGAATCAACCACACAATAAGATTAAATAGGAAGTTATAGAGAGAATAACTAGAATTCAACTCCTAATTTAGATTTTAGCTAATTATACTAGATCCAAGTGTGATCTATGTGTAGTGTGTGATCAAATTATGCAATTTAATAAATAACAACCACAAAAATTTTATGAGGGAAAACTCCACCAAGAGGTAAACAAATCTCGACGCACTCCAATTTCTATTTCGAATTAAAAAGAGTATTATACAAAGCAATAAGAGATTTTTCACTCATGCCCTCACGAGTAGTTACTTATGGATTTTAAACTTTCCTAAATTGGAACCGATATTACATTTAATACCCTTTATTCTTGCACATTATAGCATTCATGTTGTCATTAATTTCCATAATAAAGATCTTATATTAGATAACACTTTTATTTATGTTTATATATTCTTCAAGGTTCATTTGAGCTTTTATAGGTATTAGGGATGCAAAGTGTAGAGTTGGAACAATTTGAGGAAAATTTTATCAGAAGATATAACTTTTAGAGCAATTTGGTAATTTCAAATTATATATTTTTATGGTATAAAAGTAAAAATACGTAGATCATCAAATTATCTTCTCATAGCAGCTGGCCGTGCATTATTTCAATCCCGAATGAAGAAGCTGCGACCGTTTCTAAAAAAGTTTCAACATGTGCTTCAACTTTAAGGGTAATTTGGTAATTTCATACTAAAAAATTAGATGGTTTGGAAATACCAACATGTATATCATTAAATTATATTCATGTGGCTTCTGAAAATGCGTTATTCAATTATATACATTCAATTATATTTTACACTTTTATATGTGCGCACGGGGCAAAATAAAGACGTGTGAACGGACCGTGCACGCGAGTCAATATATGACCGTGCAAACAATTAAAGGATGAAAAATAAAATAAGCCTTTGACTTTCACCAAAAAACTAGGTCACCTCTTAAAAAGGTTTTCACAGAAATCTTAGTAAAAGAATCACTTGTCCATCTAATATTTAAAACACTCATTTTGAAAAATAATATGCACGTGTGTGTGGCCATAAGTCAATACACAAAACGACCAAAAATGATATAATCTTCAAAGCACGTGTGGCAACGAAAGTCTTGCAATTATTGAGAGGATTTCCTGATCTTCACATTCAAAAGTCCATATAAGCAAATGAATGCGCCTCACTCAAACATATCAAGCCTATATGGCTCAAATGACTCAACGAATCAAATGTTTAGTCATGCAATGTAGCCAAGTTATATATATATATATATATATATATATATATATATATATATATATATATAAAATTACATTTCGAGAAAACCTCAATACCCCTCTCAAGCATGTACATACTCAACATGCACTTTTAAAAAGTGGTTGGTGCATTGCATCAACCTAAGGACATACTTTCTAGGCAAATGTGATGAAAGGGAATGTAAAAGAATTTTTTTTGTGGTCTTGAAAGTCTAACTTGATTTGGTTATAGTCGAAATAACCATAGAGAAAGAAATAAAATGGGGGTGGCCGACACGTGTTTGAGCATTGAATCCATGAATGGAAGGGATAAATTATAATAGTCCGTACTTTTATAATTAATTAATTTCCGTGTTCTTTATATTACTAATATAATTGGAGAAAATTAAATTGGATTTTAGTATATATTAATTAGCAAGATAAAGCATTATTATTTATTATAATTATTAATTACTTGGGAGTGATAAGTAAATTGTGACAACCCGCTTATTAAAATAAGAGGTGGCTAGCCCGATACTCCAATAATTACAGGAATCGTAGATGGTCCATTCTCAGCATCACTGTAGTACAATAAGTATACGAGATAACCACCAATTATTTTAGAAAATGGATTGCCAAAATTTATTTTGTAAGTTAATGAAAAACATTTAAACAATCCAATTTATAAGGAAGATGGATATAAATAAAGACAGATAATAAATCAGCAACCATATACATCAAAATAACCGAATAAGTTGTCGGTTAACAGACCTTTACAATTAGGTTACACCGAGTATTAAAGTATAATATCACATTATATAATACAAGTGCAAAACTTGGCAACACGTCCGAGTGTGAAATCGATCATAACTAGAACACAAAAAGATGGAAGCGTGTATATTAAATATCCCATAACATCCGCAAAGTGTTACAGCTCCAGGACACTAGGATAGAAAAGTCAATACGGGCGTCTTTTCGACGGAGCACCTGGGTGAATATATGATTCATACAAATTAAAGAGATACAAATGGGTCAGGGCCCGGTTTAAGATGATCACTAAGTGAATAAAGTGCATGAAAGTTATGAACAATTTATCATCATGAATAATCTTGTCTCGCCATCGACAAATAATGATAAAATTCTCACCTCTCAATCTAAAAGCAGAACCTAGAGAAATATCAATGATAACGATCAATAATCATTTGCATGAGAATATAGATAAAATCTTAATTAATGAGATTCCATTTCAATTTTACACAATTTCACTTCACCGTTCATTTTCTCGTTAGGAAACTTATTCAAAGCAATTTATTTCAGAAAGTGCTTTATCATCAATAAAATCCCATTTTAATAAGAAAAGTTATAATTCACATCATATAACGATTCTAAGACCATCCTTCCGGGTTCCCCCAATGGATGTGCCCCTAAATAGCTATCATCTTCCAGGGCCTATCGCCTAGACCACCTGGGCATCCTATATCGCGTGACATCGGGAAGCGGCCATATACTTTCGACAGTGAGTCATAACCACACCCGAAATTACCTCACTTCGAACAATTATCACACAATATAAAATACCCGTTCCTATGGCCGAGGACTATATTCACCCTGCATTCACTAGCCAGTGGACTTCACCTCATCTGCGTAACTTCCCCTATGATAGCATTTAGAGAGTTGTGTATAAGCAAATTATCATTCACAAGTTATTCCCATTTTAAAGTATTCATTATGTTTTTATCTAGCGCCATAAGCGTTTAATGTCATCATTATAAACCTAAACGTTTCATAAATCCCCAAATTAGTCTCCAAGAAATAACGACGTTACTATGAGCCACCAAGTATAGTATACCTCAATCACATCTCGAAATTTCCACAATTATATAAGAACTACGCTAACGTCTATTAATTAATCCGTGAGATAAGTCCAAGTATCCCCTTTCTAATCTAGTGTGGTCACATACCTACTATAAGTCTCTAATACACTTTATTACTTCCTAAGAGAAAGTTACTACGTCCTAAACCTACAAGAAAAGGGTTACAAACTAAGTTAGAAAAATATCCTAAAACAACAGGAATTTCGAATCAATTCGCCTCGGGCCGAATCGATTCGATCAAGAGGACCCAACATTCTACTTACTGTTGAATCGATTCGGATAATCTGAATCGATTCGCCTAATACAGACCTGTAGCCTACCCCTTTAGCGAATTGATTCACTAGGGGTGAATCGATTCGCTTGGGCCAGAATGCCCAATTTTGGCTATGAATGTTAATACCCCAATTTTCCCCACACCATCCATCAATAATCCAACTGAAACAATACTACATAAATACTAACTACTATAATCAACACAATATCTATCTAAAATAATATTTAAGGGTTCAAACACTACAAATTTATAAAAAACCAATAATTGTTCAAGTGTTCCCAATACACAACCATCACTACATTTTATTCACCTTAAATAAAATATTACCAAGTAAGAAACTTGCCTTAAGGTTGTATTCTCAGATTCTCTTCCGGTACATGCAAGATCAAGCCCAATTTCTTCAATTCGCCTTCTTTCTCTTCTTTTCGCCCAAATCTTTCACTCTCTCTTTCTCTCTAGGTTTAGGAAGCATACACTTGAGAAATAAGACTTAATCGTGCCCTTAGCATTAATTCCCATCTTTAAATGTTAATACACCATTAAAATAACTCGTAACTACATAATTAAGTTATAACCTGTCAAAAGTGCTCGGAACCCAAAAATACAATATGGAACTTATTTAATATCTTGACTATTTCGGGACTTACCGCGCCCTCTAAATTAGCATCCGGAATAATATAAATCGTTTCAAGTTCCAACTTCATTTTAAACCATAAATTCCGTTTAAAGCACAACGACACTATAAATCATAACGTGATGCCATTTACATTCACTCAATAGTAAATATGCATAATCTAGTAAATATTATCTTTTAAATCAGTTAAAATAATATTTACTCCATTATCCAATATTTTATATAATTACCTCACATGGTAGATTAATATAAAATAAATTACTCAAAAGTAAGGGTTGTTACATACTCCCCCCCTTATAAAGGAATTTTGCCCTCAAAATTTAGGCGTACCTTGTAAAAAGAGATGTGGATACTTTTCTCGCATATCGTCCTCAGGCTCCTACGTTGACTCCTCGGCATTGTGATGTCCCCATTGGACCCGAACCAAGGGCACCACTCTAGATCTTAGCCTACGCTCCCCGTGATCTAAGATTGCAACTAGTTGTTCCTCGTATGAAATATCGGGCTGAAATTCGATATCATCTAAAGGAATGTGCCAGTGAGCTTCTTCACACCTCTTGTACTTTTTCAAGAATGAAACATGAAACACATCATGAATCTATTAGAGGTGTTTCGGTAAGGAAAATTGATAAGCTACTGGGCCTACCCTAGTAATAATGGGAAAATGGCCTACATAGCGCGTCGCAAGCTTTCCTTTCTTCCCAAATCACGTTATACCCTTCATTGGAGATACTGGTACCAAAACATGATCTTCAACCCACAATTCCACATGTATTCTATTCGCATCAACATAACTCTTTTGACGATCTTGAGCAATTCGAATGCGATTGCGAATAAGTTCAACCTTTGAAGAAGTATCTTGGATCATTTAATGTCCAAGAAATTTATTATCTCTTACTTCCAACCAATATGCAGGTGATCTACACAGTCGACCATCTAATGCTTCATAGGGTGCCATACCTATAGTGAATTGGTATGAATTATTATAAGCAAATTCAACCAAGGGAAGGTATTGTTCCCAACCTCCTTTGAAATTAAGCGCACACATTCTGAGCATGTCCTCTAACAGTTGGTTGACTCTTTCCGTATTCCCATCTGTTTGAGGGTGATAGGAGGTACTCAACTTCAATTCGATTCCCATAGCTTCTTGGAGACTTCGCTAAAAATGGGAAACAAAAATTTTGTCTCGATCGGAGACTATATTAATGGGCACCCCATGGAGTCTAACAATATCGGCAATAAATAGTCGGGCATAACAAGCCGCAGTGTAATCTGTACATACTGGTAGTAAATGTGCTGACTTAGTTAAGCGATTCACGATAACCCAAATAGAATCATGACCGCTTTGTGAAATTGGCAATCCCGTGATAAAATCCATCGAGATGCTTTCCCATTTCCACTCCGGTATTTCCAAGGGTTGTAGAAATCCCGTCGGTCGCTGACGATCTACTTTCACCAACTGACAACTAGTACATTGGGAGATAAAATAAAAGAATATCCCGTTTCATACCCGCCCACCAATATTGACGGCACATATCTTGGTACATTTTATCTCCACTAGGATGTACTGTAAATTTAGACCCATGAGATTCTATCATTACGACCCGTCTCAAATCCCCCTCATCCGAGACAACAAGTCTCCCATGGAAACGTAACCCACCCTCAAAATTTATAGAGTAGGATTCCGCTCCCTCGGTTAACAGTTGGCGTATACAGTCCTGATAATCTTTTTCCCTTCCTTGAGCTTCCACAACCCTTGCCACTATCGTAGGCGTAACGGTTAATACTGACATAAACGCCCTTGCCACCGCGTCCTCTTGGATAAGTTCTTTCCATTTAGCCTTCCATACCAGTGCTAACTCCCCCTTGGGTTTCTGACTCAACGCATCCGCCACTACATTAGTCTTACCCGGGTGATAGTGAATATGAAATTGGTAGTCTTTCACAAACTCCAACCACCAGCGCTGTCGCATATTCAAATTTTTCTGCAAAAATAAATATTGCAACGATTTATGATTCGTGAAAAGACTAAACTTCTCTCCCAGGAGGTAATGTCTCCAAATCTTCAAGGCAAAAACCACTGCAGCAAGTTCCAAATCATGTACCGGATAATTCTTCTCCTTGGGCTTTATCTTGCGATAAGCATAAGCAATAGCCCACTGCTCTTGTTGTAACACAGCTCCCAACCCTTGCAGAGATGCATCAGTAAAGACCAAATATTCCACCCCGGCCTCGGTAATGCAAGTACTGGAGCAAAATTTAACTTATCCTTCAGCTCATTAAAAGCCAGTTGACAAGAATCATCCCATACAAACCTGACTCTCTTTAGAGTTAAATTTATCAAAGGGATAGCAATCTTAGAAAAACCCTTAATAAATCGGCGGTAATAGCTATCCAAACTTAGAAAACTACGAATCTCTATAAGTGTCGTGGGCTGACCCCATTCCCTCACCGCAGTAACTTTACTCGGATCTACCAAAATACCACGAGCTGTCACAATGTGACTCAGAAACTACACTTCCTGTAGCTAAAAACCACACTTCTAAAATTTGGCATATAACTCATGATCCCGTAATGTTTACAGGACCAACCGTAAATGGCTTACATGATCGGCTTCTGAGTGAGAATAAACTAGGATGTCATCAATAAACATGATTACAAACTGGTCCAGGAAATCTCGAAACACTCTATTCATAAGGTCCATAAAAACTTCAGGAGCATTGGTTAGCCCAAAGAGCATGACCAAAAATTCATAGGACCCATATCTAGTTAAGAACGCAATTTTGGGCACGTCCTTCTCTCGTATTCGTAACTGGTGATAACCATTTCACAAATCTATTTTAGAGAAGTACTACGCTCCCCTAAATTGATCGAACAAATCATCAATCCGTGGTAGTGGGTATTTATTCCCGATGATAACCTTATTCAATTCCCAATAATCTACACACAATGGGAGGGAACCATCTCTCTTCTTCACAAACAATATAGGAGCTCCCCATGACGACGTAGTACGCCTAATAAACCCATGCTCTAATAACTTATGAATCTTATCTCTTAACTCCCTAATCTCAATAGGAGACATACGGTACGGAGCCCTATCATTCGGCCGCGTTCCTTGTGCTAAATCAATCACAAACTCAATCTCCCAACTTGGCGATAAGCCTAGTATCTCCTGAAAAACATCCTCGAAGTCTCACACCATAGAAATCGAATCTAGAGAAATGACTATGTCACGAGAAGTCTCCTCCACAATGCAATACAAATACGTGCTAGAACCTCCCTCGGAAAGAGGCATTGCCACCACAAACATCTCTTGCCCCGGAATGGAAAAGACTATACTCTTCCCATAACAATTTAGTATCACACGATATTTCACTAGCCAATCCATACCCAGGAATACATCATACCTGACCATATCTAGGATGAGTAAATCGGCCTCAAAGCACAAGTTACCAAGATTTATTTCTACTCTTTTATAAACAAAGAAAATGAGCGAACCATCACTCATAGAGGACTCGACATTAGTAAAGGTACTTTTCGCAGATTTAATTAGCTCCGTCGATTGAGAAAAAAATCTAGAAATAAACGAGTGTGTCGCACCCGTATAAAAAATACACAGCCCATATACCCATGAATGGGAAACTTACCCTCGATAGTTGGCGGCGCTGGAGGAATAATAGCATCATGTATATCGTAAACACGCCGATACTGTAATTGTCCCTGTTGTGGAGGGATAACTGGATTAGGCAGTGGTGGCGGTGGTTGTGCCTGCTGATGCTGTGGAATTCTAGGGAACTGTCCCCTGATCAACTACGGACACAATTTCCTCTAATGACCTAGATCCCCACATTGAAAACAACGACTCACCATATTTTCCTGATTACGACCTCCATTATTTTTGAACTGCCTAAATCCTTGGACCAGATGGCCTCGACCCCCATTGTTACCCCGACCTTCCTGACCTACCTACTGCTGTTGTTGGGCACCCTGACTATGCCTAAAACTACTACTATCAAAATTAAATCCCCCAAAATGCTGTCTTTTGGACAAATACCCTTGCTGGGTATCCCTTTCCTTTTTCTTACCTCCCGATGATTGGGACGAGGGTAGTGATCCTCCGTCACCATTGCTTCCCATCTTACTCGATTGTCCCATAACTAAAACTTTCTTACTTCCTTGTACATGCAACCGATGATCCTGACAATGAAGTCATACGGCATTCATCACATCCCCGAATGTTTGTAAAGCTGGATTTCCCAGTAAGTGTTGCTGTATCCTCCAATGTAAGGCCCCTATAAACTTTGATATTTTCCTTTCCTCCGGAGTTACCTCATCCGGCATAAAACTAGCCAAATGAGTGAATTCCTCCTCATACTCTGCCACCGAACATTCACCTTGAACTACATCTTGAAGTTTCCTCCTCATCTCCTTCTAAACTGCGGGAGGAAAATACTTTCGATCGAATAAAACCCCAAAGTCAATTATAGTCATGGTATCTCTTTATTCTGGCGTGGTCATCGACTCCCACCAATGTAAGGCTGCCCCAACTAATTTAAAAGTAGCAAGGATTTTCTTCCGTTCTTCACTACAGTCTATCAAGCGAATATGACGCTGCATATCCTTCTTCCATTCGTTAGATACTATCACGTCGGAACCACCCTAAAATTATGGGGGATGACCCTTCAAGAAAGATTCTCTGACTCTTTCCCATGGAGAAGGTTTCACAGGGCCTTGAACCTCCTGAACCCTTAGTTGTTGGGCTTGGGGAATTTATTGAACCACGGCAGTCATCGCCGCATTGACTGCCTGGGCCACAATATTGGCTACCTCAACGGAATTTATAGTTCCTTGATGTGGCGGTGGATGTTCTGCATCATCTTCTGTAACTCTATTTCTTCTCGCAGGGTGACCTCTCTTAGGAGGCATCTGAGACGAAGAAACAACTGAATTAGAATACTATTTAAAACAATTTATCTTTGCAGAAGATCGCCAATATAAATAAACAAAATAGTCCTAACAATAAGTATCTATATCAAAGAACGCTACGGTAGAACGTGACAAGTCTTCATACATCCTAAAGACTCCAGAACCTGATGGTCTGATACCATATGTGACAACCCACTTATTAAAATAAGAGGTGGTTAACTCGATACTGCAATAATTACAGGAATCATAGATGGTCCATTCTTAGCATCACTCTAGTACAATAATTATACGAGGTAACCACTAATTATTTTTAGAAAATGGATTACCAAAATTTATTTTTGTAAGTTAATGAAAACCATTTAAACAATCCAATTTATAAGGAAGGTGGATATAAATAAAGACATATAATAAATCAACAACCATATACATCAAAATAACGGAATAACCTGTCGGTTAGCAAACCTTTATAATTAGGTTACACCGAGTATTAAAGTATAATATCACATTACACAATATAAGTACAAAACTTTGGAAACATGCCCAAGTGTGAAATCGATCATAACTAGAATACAAAAAGATGTAAGCGTCAATATCAAATATCCCATAACAACCGCAAAGTATTACAGCTCCAGGACACTGGGATAGAAAAGTCAATACGGGCGTCCTTGCGGCGGAGCACCTGGGCGAATATTTGATTCATACAAAATAAAGAGATACAAACGGGTTAGGGCCCGATTTAAGATGATCACTAAGTGAATAAAGTGCATGACAATTATGAACAATTTATCATCATGAATAATCTTGTCTCACCCTCAACAAATAATGATAAAAATTCCCACCTCTCAATCTAAAACACAACCTAGCGAAATATCAATGATAACAATCAATAATTATTTTCATGAGAATATAGATAAAATCTTAATTAATGAGATTCCATTTCCGTTTTAAACAATTTCACTTCACCGTTCCTTTTCTCGTTAGGAAACTTATTCAAAGAAATTTATTCTAGAAAGTGCTTTATCATCAATAAAATCCCGCTTTAATAAGAATAGTTATAATTCACATCACATAACGATTCTAAGACCATACTTCTGGTTTCCCCCACTGGATGCACCCCTAAATAGCTATCATCTTCGAGGGCCTATCGCCAAGACCACCTAGGCATCCTACATCGCGTGACGTCGGGAAGTTACCATATACCTTCAACTGTGAGTCATAACCACACCCAAAATTATCTCACTTCGAATAATAATCACACAATATATAATAACCGGTCCTATGGACGAGGACTATATTCACCTTGCATTCACTAGCCAGGGGACTTCATCTTATGCGCGTAACTTCCCCTATGATAGAATATAGAGAGGTGTGTATAAGAAAATTATTGGTCACAAGTTATTCCCATTTTAAAGTATGAATTACGTTTTTATCCTGAGCCATAAGGGTTTAATGTCATCATTATAAACTTCAACGTTTAATAAATACCCAAATTAGTCTCCGAGAAATAATGACATTACTTTGAGCCACCAAGTATAGTATACCTCAATCACGTCTCTAAATTTTAACAATTATATAATCCTACTATTCCCTACTCTCAAACTAGTTTACTCAAGAAAGAACTACCCTAATGTCTATTAAATAATCCCCGAGATAAGCCCAAGTATCCTCTTTCTAATCTAGTGTGATCACATACCTACTATAAGTATCTAATACACTTCATTACTTCCTAAGAGAAAGTTCCTAGGTCCTAAACCTACAAGAAAATGGTTACAAATTAAGTTAGAAAAATATCCTAAAACAACAGGAATTCCGAATCGATTCGCCCCTGGCTGAATCGTTTCGGTCTTGAAAGCGAATCGATTTGGGTAGGGCCGAGTCGATTCGGTCAAGAGGACCCAACATTCTACTTACTGCCGAATCAATTCAGATAATCCGAATCGATTCGCCTAATACAGACCTGTAGCCTACCCCTTTAGCGAATTGATTCGCTAGGGGGAATCGATTCACCCTACCAGAATGCCTAGTTTCGGCTATGAATGTTAATACCCCAATTTTTCCAAAACTCATTTCTCTTCCATTTTTCCCACTCCATCCATCAATAATCCAATTGAAACAATCGTACATAAATACTAACTACCATAATCAACACAATATCTATCTAAAACAATGTTTAAGGGTTCAAATACTACAAATTTATAAAAACCAATAATTGTTCAAGTGTTCCCAATACACAACCATCACTACATTTTATTCACCTTAAATCACATATTAGCAAGTAAGAAACTTGCCTTATGGTCTTATTCTCAGATTCTCTTCTCGTAGATGCAAGATCAAGCCCAATTTCTTCAATTCTGCTTCTTTCTCTTCTTTTCCCCCAAATTCTCTCACCCTCTCTTTCTCTCTAGGTTTAGGAAGCATACACTTGAGAAATAAGAGGGTTGTAAGACTTAATCGTGCCCTTAGCATTAATTCCCGTCTTTAAATGTTAATACACCATTAAAATGACTCGTAACTACATAATTAAGTCATAACATGTCAAAAGTGCCCGGAACCCAAAAATACAACATGGCACTTATTTTGAATATCTCGACTATTTTGGGACTGACCGCGGCCTCTAAATTTGCCTCCAGAATAATATAAATCGTTTCAAGTTCCAACTTCATTTTAAACCATAAATGCCGTTTAAAGCACAACGACACTATAAATCATAACATGATGCCATTTACATTCACTCAATAGTAAATATGCAGAATCTAGTAAATATTATCTTTTAAATCAGTTAAAATAATATTTACTCCATTATCCAATATTTTATATAATTACCTCACATGGTAAATTAATATAATATAAATTACTCAAAAGTAAGGTTTATTACATAAATATCTATGTGGTTTATTATATATCGTGTAAGAATGATAACGATAGTTTATTATTATATGTTGATCGAATGTTACATCGGCGGATTGGTATATTTTATAGGTGAGGCATGGGGAACGAACGTGTCAGGCCTGATAAATGAGAGGTTATCATATTTGGAGTTCGGTGACTTAAATGACCTTGTTGAGTGAACCAATGATCCTGAAAGGGTCAAAATAGCCTAGAATAGGTACCTGGGTATTCTATTTGGGTTCTGGTGACTTTTTAGACATATCGGGACCTGTATGAGGGTAGGAGAGTCATTTTACACTTAGGGTTACGAAGAAAAATGAGATTAAGTTAGTTGAAAGGATATTTAATAAGTTATGAAGGTGGATGGCATCCCATCTTTCATATTTTACACAAGAAATTGACAGAGAGAGCCATATAGAAGAGAAGAAGAAGAAGAAGAAGAAGAAGAAGAAGAAGAAGAAGAAGAAGAAGAAGAAGAAGAAGAAGAAGAAGAAGAAGAAAGAAGAGAATTCTTGGAGAGGAGAAGAGATATGACTCAACGTGTCATCAAATTTGTGGAAGACTTTGAATTCGAATCCACCAAGGTAAGTAGTTACCTTCTTTATGTTGCAAATTAAGTGTAGTTATTTACTTTCATGATTAGAAATAGAAATCTGAGATTTCAAGCATGAAAGGTTGAAACTTGATTAATTGATCAAGAACAAACCCTAAGTTATTTTAAAGTTGAATTATGTTCCAAAGTTTGAATCCTTAAGTTTAAACTTGGATTTAATGTTCTTAGACCCATAATATGGTGTAAAAAAGTTTAAAAATATGTTCCTATACTTATATTGGGTTAGAGTATAGATTGAGTATCATTTTGGAGATTGGTTTGGGAGGTTTTAGAGGCCTCACATTCGTCCTTTTGATGTTTAAGTTTCTGCCCAAAACCGAATCGATTCGGTTTGGTGGAAAATCAATCCGGGTCATGAAATTTTAGATCTTTTCGTTACGAATGCATGGCCGCCAGTTTCAAATACTTTTTTATTTTTTTAAATTAGTTATGAATTTCTATGGAAGGGTTTACGAGACTAAAATCTTTAATTTGTGATTTTCGGATGAACTTTATTTTAGGCACGATTATGTTTAGAATGATTACAAAACCTTTTGGATGTATTCTCTTGGTTAATATGAATTTATGGTTAATGAAATTAAGGTTTACAAAGCTTAGAAGTCATTAATGGAGATTAGAAAAACTGGTTATGGAATTATGGGTAAGAAACTGGTATTGAAAATTAGCAAATTTGGGCTTGCTTCTCGAAGTGAATCTATTCGGCCTCCAGGGTGAATTGATTTGGCTACCGGTTAATAGATTCGGCTCCATGTGCATGTGACACCCCGACTAATTAAATACCGGGTAGCTACTCCTTTATTAAATTAATACAAAATGCCAAGTTGGTTCAGTTCATAGCATCACTGTCGAAAACATTTTTAATGTTACTAACCACCTAGTATTTAAAAAGTGAGTTGCACATTTTAAATTAAATCCGATTAACATGCGATAAATAAATTAGGAAAAGTTAACATAACCAACATAATATAGTCATAATAGAATAAACATCCAATAATAATGAGTCTGAAGGAAAACTGCTCATAACAAACCAAATTCCGAAATAAATAAATACAAAGTCTGCATCACTAAAATTAATTACAACCCAAATTCTGAAATAACTGAATAAGTAAGATGTCTCTAAAAGGAATGGGCGACATGCCCAACAAATGATAAAAACTGATAATGGAGTCAAGATAAAAAATGGAGGCGTCTACTGTCAAGGTCCTGTAACTTCCACAGCAGCTACAACACGTCACCTGAATAGAACTCCTAGGCATGGTGTCCTTGTGGCTGGGCACCTAAAAAGGTTTTTACAAAAATAGATTCGAATGCAAATGGGTCAGAGCCCGAATGTGAAAATAATTTAAGAAAATGCAAGTGTTTAATATCATTAAACAGTGAATATAAAGTACATGATAGTGTGTGCACTCACATGAGTTCCTCACCTCTCAACTAATTGTGCACTCCTATCGTACCCGTACCCATTATAACTCCCATATCTAACTAGTCCAATGCTAAATCTAACATTTCTATATGATATCCAATTCAAATCCCAACATCTTCTATTTAATAGAGTATTGTACCTTCTTACATAGTTTCCCCACTTTAGCACTACAATTTATTAGAAACATTACATTTTCACTTTACAAACCGTTGCTATTATTTATACTCACAATTATTCATGACAATTCATTTTAATTAACAGTATATTATTCTCACCATAAATATAAAATACTAGCACCCCAAGACTAAGCTGCGGTGCACACATACTCTGCTATCAAATCCCTGTACATCACGTACATGAGGACCACGTATTCCGAATCTCTCAGGAAACGTTTCATTAACAACAATCACAAACAATGGAGGTGAACATAGTTCACATCACATGGGTCACGCACATACCTACGCTCCCATGATCAGGTAGACTTATTAACTTCTCAATAAGTCCTTCTCTGACCTATGTCCTCGAGGTACCAATCTAAATCCCCCCCGTAGGCACACAAAGATTAGATGGCCCTAAACGAATGCCAACCTTCCATGATAGCAAGTACGGTAGGTATGTCATACACATATAACTACATATACTAAGCATTCTCACATCTTAGATATTAAAATATTTTGTTAGTGGTATACTTCTCGTTCTTATACCAACACTTAGTGTTATACAAATCACAAGTCCCCGGTTTATATGTATTTAAGTTATCAATTATTCTCACTTCGTGATTAGTTACTCGCTTCCCAATCCAAAAATATCATCCGGTTCAAGACACTATTCTAAGTTTTACTCCTCAATGTATCCCAATCTCCCAACTATACCCACTAGTTAATAAGGGAAGGTTATCTCATCATTTAAATAAGTCTACGGGATACTAGAAATCAATTCAGGCCAAAAAGGCCATTCTGTCAACTCATTAGAAGTCTCATTCGAACGAATGGATTCAAACGAAATACCAACTCATTAGAAGTCATACTGTCATCTCATTAGAAGCTCGTTCGAACGAGGTCGTTCGAACGACCTGGGCAGGTCTTCTAACGAGATGGCAGTTTCAGCCCAGGAAATCCCAATTCTGTTTTTCTCAATTCTTCTCTCCTCTAAATCCACCCTAAGACCATCCAAGTTGCGTTCTAACGTATATAAACCATTTCTAATCACCTTAGATCATTCCTTATCATATTTAAGGGGTCAAATCTTACAAATTATCTTGGAATTAATATGAATCTTCAAATATTTCTCCAAACCCTATGAATATGAACTCCAAATTTTCTTATGCCTAATTACTCATCATAAATCCATTTTAAATCATCATATATAACTATTCAAGTATTAAATCAGTCCATTATCATACTACATGTAAATCCTAACCCAAATTCAAAATTTCTCCAACCAATTTCATGGGTTTTCTTCAAAAAGTCCAATATAAGATAATTCCTACACTAAGCATAGAAGATATATTCAATGCGTTACAAATAATAAATCACTTGCCTTAGATTGTTATTTAGAATTTGATGTCGAAGGTTGATCTCTCCCCTTTCTCTACAGATTTTCTCCTAAGGTTGAAGATGGTGGTTATGGGTTTTCTTTTGGGAACCTCTTCCAACTCTTCCTATAACTCCCGTAGCCCTATAACTTGTCAAATGTTGGTAATGGGCTTAGTGGGTTACTAAATAATGTATAATTAACTCTTAAAATTCGTAGGCTTTAATTCCCAAAATTTCAAAATTACCAAAATACCCTTTTAAGTTGCCGGTATGGCCCAAAAATGCACCGGGACCCAAACTAAACCCCCGGCTAGTGTTTTCTGACTATTTCGACCCTTCCGGACTCGTTGGCGCACTCAAAATGATCATTCGATTGATAAAAATAAAATTCACTTTTTAATTCAAATAATTACATTCCTGACGTGATTGACATGCACGTCCCAACTAAATTTCCCAAATTGTTGTTTTTCAGTCTCGCGACAAATTTTAATATTTTCAATATTCATATATTGCAATACATTCACATCATAATCAAATACCAACTCACATCTCGTTAGTATTTATATCCGGATTAATTCTCAATTAATTCACAATCCTGACGCGACTGACACGCGCGTCCCAACTAAATTTCCCAAATTGTCGTATTTCAGTCTCGCGACAAATTTTAATATTTTCAATATTCATATATTGACATATATACACATCATAATCAAATACCAACTCACATCTCATTAGTATTTATATCCGGATTAATTCTCAATTAATTCAGATTTAATTTAATTAATCCCTTTAATAAATATCAATAAAATTTCGGGGTATTACAGTGAAAATCAATTCGTCCCCTGGGTTGGGTCAAGATAGGATCGTGGAAACCTTCAGGGGGTTTTTATGAACCCAAGAGAGTATGTCAGAGGTTATCTGAGTGAGAGGATATTTAAATAAAAATACGTTTCTGTCCCTATTCATTATTTGGGAAATTTAATTAAATAACTAGGATGCTAATTCTTGGTACAAGGAAGAGAATCGAGGATACATGTGAGCAAATGAATTAATGAATTACGTGAAAAGTTGGGTTGAACTTCAGGATTGGGTGAATTGTGTGATGTGAGATATGCACACGTGTTTGGTACTTATTATATATACATGATGTGTATATATATATATGTAAGTATGTATGTATGTATGTATGTATGTATGTATGTATGTATGCGTGTATGCTATTTATTTTATTAAACATACCTACTCATGAGTGCTATAGTAGGATATTGCGTGTAATGGGCATTCCACTCTGGCATTGACCAACATGTGTTGGGGGTTGATTCCCTAGGTCATAGTACTGTTGCATGACCACGATCTGTGTGGGAGGATATATGTTGGTTTCAAGATCGTTTAGGTGTAATGGGGTATGGTTGAGACCCCCGGAAAAATGCCTCTGACTAGCTCCATTGTATGTATTTTTGTTTGGGATCGCTAGTGAGATTTCGATCTGGTGGCTCAATGTGAGGCGTGATGTCTAGAGATGGATGACACACGAGGGATGCATCCACAAGGCCTTAGTTATGGTGATGCAGTTACACACACACACACACACACACACACACACACACACATATATATATGGAGGCCTTCTCTTAAAAGGACGTCCGTTTTTTGGACAAAAAAGGGACCAAAATGGACTCATATTTTAAAATAGTAAAATATATTTTTTTAGTTGATTTTTTTCCCGGAGATATATAAACATTCATGGGTACCCCTAAAAAACAAATCAGCTCAAAATGAACTTTTTTGCTATTTAAAAAAAAATCGATCAATATATGTCAGTTTTTTGTTGGCGCAAACCCAAACATATATTGATCGATTTTTTTAAAATTACAAAAAAATTCATTTTGAGCTGGGTTTTTTAGGGGTATCCATGGATGTCTATATATCTCAGAAAAAAATCAACACAAAAAATGTATTTTACTATTTTAAAAAAATAATCCGTTTTTAACCTCTAAAATGAAAGTCCGTTTTAGAGAATTTTTATATATAAATATATATAGTATATGTATCTATTTATAGCACGAATGTAGCTATCTTATGTTAATTATGTTAATATGCACTTATAGCAAGTGTGTCTCTATGATAATGTTTACGAGCATATAGCTAGTGAAGGTAGTTATACTTAGCAAATAAAAGGTAATAGAGGGATTGGACTTAGATAGCGGTTATATATCCTAGTAAGACAAGGTAGTGTAATTAGGATAAGAAATGAACACTTTAGGTGCGCACTATTGTTGAGAGGTGAGGTTTATCTCCAGTGAGTATTGTCGGTTAGTTATGAAAGTAATACACTATTGTTTTAATCGATTTAAAAAAACTATCTTCTTGTAAAATATTTTCTACTTTTTGGGCTTTGAACCACATGCTTTTGTTTTTCCTTGTTTTTCTTTTTATACACCGAGTGTGCAATAGCAGCAGTCGGGAATGCAAGGATAAATCCATTCTTGTCATGTAATAGCCGTGGACGCTACATATTTAATCAGACGAGTCGACTTATTTTATCTAGATAAGTTCAGTAATTTCAGTTTCAATTTTGGGTGTGCTTATCGTAAATGGATAGGCTTTTATATTACTGCCAGACATTCATATTTTAGTACTCATTTTTATTATTCAGTTCTACATTGTGAATATTTTATTTGGTGATTCATGGTTCATTTGGTTAATTGTTATTATCTATTTAAGAATGAAGATTATTCATTCATTTTAATTGTATGGTTTTATTCTTATTCTTATTCTTTATATTATATTATGATTGTGACACTGATACTGAGAATGAACCATATGGAGATTCCTGTTTTATTTTAGTAGAGGATTGACCACCCGATGTTAGAATAGGTAGGTTATCATAGTTGGTATTAGAGCATCGGATTCTAGTGTCCTTAGGATATGTGTGGACTTGTTATATTGTTAGCATTGTGTTTTATTTGATATATAGCCCTATGATTCGGGCTGTTGTTTCATATTGTGCGTTTATGTTCTTCTGCTATTGCTTATATTTAAAGTGAATCTCCTAAAACTTTAATTTATTTTTAGATGCCAAACGCAAGGATAGGTAGACCAACTCGTGCCGCGAGAAGGGATGTAAAGAAGGAGGCTCAGCCGGAGCCACAGTCCACTTAGGGGACTATGATCGTAGGAAAAGACATAGCTATTGTCGCATAGGCGGTTAGTGCTGCTATAACTACCCTAGCATAATATTTTCCCCAAGCACAGGCATAACTACCACTGGCAGTAGTAGTTCAGGCTCACACAACCATTAGTTTGGGAGCGAGTTAGAAAGGCATTTCATGAGGGCCATCCAAAGGAGTTTCAGTGGAGTGCGAACGTTGTAATAGCTAGCCAATGGAAGAAGGATATCCAAAGTCATTTGTGTATGGTTGAGTGCTATGACACTCAAAAGCAAGTACTAGTAGGGAATCTCTTCAATGATAGGATTCAATTACCATGTCAGAGGAGAGAGACACAATGGATATACAAAAGTTTTGGGTGTAGTTTGACCAAAAGTTCTTTTCGTCGGTAGTTCAGATGAACGTGAGGAGGATATTCCTAGATCTTTCACAGAAGGGACGAACTGTGTCCGTGTATGAAGAGGAGTTCACTCCCCTAGCGAACATTGTGCCAAATGAGGTGAACATTGAGGAGAAAAGGGTTCTCAAATTCATAGATAATCTTACTTGGAGGATTCGTCAAGATTTATTACGGAACTCGGTGTTGAGGAATTATATTAAGTTTATTAATGATGTATTGCTCCACTTTCAGGACCATCAATTCCATTGAAGGGGAGCGAAAAGAGATAGTAGGACATGAGTAGATGAAATGGTGTAGCGAGATGCAACCACAATAGTAAGGGAGGTAGAAGGAGCGGGGTTCTCAATATGGATACTCTACTAAGACATTCAGGCTAAATAACAATAATTTCAACAGAGCATACCCCTCAGGGCCAACAGGCCAGGAGATCAGATTAGGGCTAGTAGTGTCGAGGTTATTAGGGCCAGGGATAGTGGCAGCCTCGTTACTAGGGATAGAAGAAGACTTATGTTTTTAGGGAAATGTATTGTGTGTGGGGAGGAGGGCCTCATGTTGCATGCTTACCTGAATAGGATTAGGGGTCAGTAATAGGATGCATAGTGGGGCCAGTAGTTAATGTACCTTCTAGCCCACTGATAGTTCCAGCATTGCCACCTCTACAGGGGCAGTTTGGGCGTATGTATCAAGTCCTCAAATTTGCTTTATAACTAGCATCGTTACCGATTAAGGGTATGTTTCCTATCCATGGGCACATAGGGTGGGTATTGTTTGATATGAGTGCATCACATTCTTTTATTTGCACTAGATTCGCGCATGAGAGGGGTTTACTGGATATAGCGCCAGATATTATTATGATTGTATATTTACCGTTTGGTAGCGGGTCTCTCATTCGTTTGATATACATAGGAGTGGGTGTGGACATTGGGAGGTTATGTTTTTAGTGGATCTGTTTATTTTAGAGATGTACGAATATGATGTTATCTTAGGTATGGGATGGTTAGTGATAGTTAGAGCGATGGTGGACTATTATAGTAGGACAATCTGTATTCATATTTTATAGTGTGATAAACTAGAAGGAGGATTTTAATAAGGTTTGAAAATTAATAAACATAAGAATTTAATGAATAATTTGACATTTGGGAATTAGGATGATTTGGGTACGCTTGAGAGTATGCGCTATCTTTTGTGTGTGTGTGTAAATTATTTGATTATGTGAAAAGACCATTCACTTGTGGTAAATCTATTTGGTCGGGGTTTTGAGTCATTTGGTTGTGATCCTATACTACACTCCTGACTGATGACGCAAGACTTTATGGAGGTCAATGTGTTATGATCACAAGTTTAGGATGATCACTGCCTCATGGTGTGAGATGCGAATGATTTAATACACCGGTCTAGATAACTGACGATGTTACTGTATGTTGACACATTTAGATAATATGTTCATTGCATCCATACGCTTTGTAGTGATCGATGTAATACCCCGACCCGGATGTGTGGGTTACCCATAATCAACCCAGTCCGACCTGAGCATTAGGTGTGAAGTCCAATGGACAACCTATATAATATTGCTACTCCAATTTTATATTTTAATTAACGTTTCACCTACTTAGCATACAATTCCGTTTTCAAATCAAACTACGGGAGGGACCCATGGGGAGCACCCCAAAGTCCAAGCATATAGAGCTACTAACATAAAACAAAAAAGACTACTTAATTTTATAACGCTCTAAAAATACGAAACCGCACCCAGCCCTTCGTAACAAAGATAAGGGTGTGAGCCAATGGCCACTAGGAAAATACAAAATACAGTATAGAAACGAATGACAGAAAGAAGACTAATATAGTAAATCTACAGGTATATGCAATTACCTTATACCTTGTACACACACACACACACATACACCCACAATATATATATATATATATATATATATATATATATATATATATATATATATGCATGAAACTGTTTTACTTTCGGAAATATTGTTTAGTCTGATTAATTTATATGAATCTCATAACGAACTCCTTATCTCTTAACTTGACATTTATACCTTTATTTAACACCCATGGTTTAATGCTTGAAACAATCACACTCTATTTAACCGAAACCATTTCTTTACCGAAATTGTCCTTTTTATTTAATCCAATGTACTTTAGTATTTTCATTTGAAAATCACCCCTTTCTACACATGCTAACACCATGTTAGAAAATACTTACTTAATCTTTGGAAACCTTTCATAGCACAACCTTGTGTTAATTATCATTAAACCTTCTTAGGTTACTTAACTCTCCCATTTAATCGTTATACTTTATCACACCTTTACTTTATGGACATTAATCAATTTACACATTTCTTATCCACTTGAACCTTTACCGGAATATTCATTAATTCATTTAAGTTAGGTTGTCTTAACACATTTTCACAACACAAACTATTTCTTCACATGTTTCTTATTCCTTTATTTTTTTTGGAACGTTCCAATAAATTGTGTACTTTAACGGGCTCCACACCACCGACGACGCCACCATATATTCTGCCCAGTGATTTTGGGTCTTTCACCCAAGCACTCTAGACCCTCCTTAATTGTCCCGAGGTCATCCGAGTTTCCTTTATGTGTTTTAAAATTTTACAAATATCCACATTATTCCTTCTTTCCTTTTTACCCCCCGAAACCAAAATGTTACATTTTGAAATTATCATTTCATGTCCTTTACATTTTAACTTTGATTTTATTCCAAAAATCATGTTCATTTATGACCAATTTGTGTAACACCTTTTCTGACATTTTTATTTCGTAAAAATGTTCCACTTTAAGTAAAATTACTATTTTACCCATTTATTTCCAAACAAGACATTTTCCTCCATTTTCTCAAGTGTTATTTTTTCAAAACATTATTAAGTTACACACACCAACTTCTCAATGTTTAACTATTAACACTTATCCAACACCCTTACTAACCCTATTTTCAAATTAAATATTTCTTTACTTCTTTATTCAAGAAATCTAATTACAGTTAAAGACTACATTTATGAGAAAATACCATTTTTTACTTAATATATATAGTTTTACAACCTTATATTCATTACACATTTAACCCATTTTTCACACACTTTGAAGATTAGAAATTATATTTTTCTTATTTCTTGTCCAAACCCAACAAAACCTCCTTTAAACGTGTTCACATATTTATTATCAAAATAATACAAGTTTATATGCATGAGAAGATGGATTTCACTCCAAAAGTCAGATGGGTTAGACATAAATTTCATTCTTAGAAATTCACAATACATTCATAAAACATATTTTTACTTCTTCAAACTCAACAACTATTCAACTTTGATAAACTTTACATTTTTTGCAAGAAACTTTTAACATTATTTCACCAAAGTTTAGTAAAATCAATCATCATTTTTAAATATATTATTTCATGATATGTTTAACATCAATTTCCTAGAAAAAACACCATTTTCATAAATACCAATCTCCATTTCAATAAACTTTAAAATATTTATTCATTATTTATTTTTCAACAAAATAACCGTTTGCAACATTTTTATTTCATAAAATTTTTTATTAGTTACCATACATTATTTTCATCATTTAATCACATGCATCCTACTCATGTAATATAACAATAATACTACAAATACAAAAAATAGAGTCTTAATACTAAGAGTAAGATTTCCCACCTCTAAGGGCTCCAAATGATGGTAAGAAGGTTATTGTAGGAGGAGCAACCCCCACCTCCAAAGGTGGTCTCAAGGGGTTAACAGATGCATCCTCAAAAAATTCTCCATATGTGTTCCATTCAATCTTCCAAGACAAAACCCCTTCAAGCTCCATGAAATCTTCTATCATCTTCCTCAAAATCCCCCAACGCTTCTCCAAAATTTGAAGCTCCACATCAACAATGGTGTAATTGTGTGTTTTCGGTTGGAATATGGTGAAATACTATAACAAAGTCGTGGTTTATGATGGTGGGATGGTGGAGAGATGCCAACAATGGTGGAAGACTTCTCCACCTCTTCCATCCTCTACTTTCTTCTCAAATGCTGAAATGACCCAAACCAAGCCTTATAAAAACCCTAAAAATACCGAAAATCCCATTTTACCCAATCTGGGTTCACTAGAGCTCGATAACTCACCAAATCAAGTGCACGAGGGCAATCTGATAAACATAATTTTGAAATGCGTCATTTGAACGACATTGAGACTTGTTTGAACGACTATGGCATCACGTTTAATATGTGACTTCAAGTGACCTTCAAGCGCCCCGGGACTGTTAGGCAATGGGACCTCGCGTGCACCTCACTCAATCCCCTGCTTTGAACGATCTCCAAATCTCATTCGAGCGACATCACTCTCGTTAGAACCATCCTTTATTATTCCTTTCTCAAAATTCCAATTCTTACCCATAATTTTCCTACAATTATCATCAGACCTCACTTCATTACAATTTATACAAAAATTTAAATGAAATATTAGTGCAGGGTATTATAAAAGAGGAAGATGGTCCAATTCATCAGACATATTTTTGTGTGGGACTATCCGGTGGTGTAATTACATAACAATCCTCCATTATCATATTTATGTGTAAGTTTCCAAATATGTTAGGTGAGGGACTCCTACGGGGTTATTGATAGAATCATGAGAAGGTTCCCCAAAAGTAGATGCTTTTGTGTTGTTATTATGAGACTTATATTCGTGTATATGATATTAGTGTGATGATGGACACTTTAATTGAAAGCCCCATGTCATATTTATGTGTTTTGATATGAGATTGTGTATATCTTATTGTACATGTGACATGAGTAGGAGTTGGTATTGCATCGTATTGTGTACGTATAATATAGTCTAATGATGTGCATAGTTATTAAATGAGTCGTACGATTATTACTGCTTTGATACTGTAAGTTATTTATTGAAACTTTAGGGGTCTGAACCAAATCTATAAACCCCTTCCCCCAACATGTATTATTATTTTTATTATTATTATTATTATTATTATTATTATTATTATTATTATTATTATTATTATTATTATTATTATTATTATTATTATTATGATTATTATTATTATTATTATTATTATTATTATTATTATTACAAGAATAGTGGGGCGGAGTTATCTGACTTGTAGTGGTTGAAGATTTGGATTATCATTCTTAGAGAAGGAGTTGCTATTTCATTTCAGTATTCATTTGTATTCAATAGTTTTAATCATAGGTGGTTAAAATTGTATTTACTTATCAGTTGAGACCCTTGTATAAAGGAGATTTTTTTATCACGTGCGTGTCATTTATGCCATTATCTCATCCATTTGGTTGTTATTTTTCATTTACACGCATTAACACCTAAGTTCCAAACCTAAAACATGAAAACTTTCATCATACTCCTGATCAAGATTTAGGAGAGGACATGTTTAGTTCCTACAAGATACTCCGGTCTAGTGCGACATGTTTGGCCCCCTCTTTTGGAAATTAATTCTTATTTTATGTTTTAACAATTTAACAACTCACTTTCAAGCTTAAGACTTGTAACTTTTGATCAAACTTCCAACCCAGGTGCTGGGGTTTTATTCGTAAAAACATTTAAAGACATTTTATTTTGATTAATAAAGGATTGTCTTGTTCATTTTGAAATGAGAATCATGTTCATAAGAATGCTTTATATTTGATAAATATATATTTTTTCATATGTATGTCAGTCAATAGAGCTTAATAAGAATTCTGGCGAGTTGGGTTTGGCTTGATCATATGAGATCAGAATTTTGATTCTAGGGCTATTTAACTAGATAGGGAGTTGACATCATATCAGAAGGGTTACAATGCAATCATAACAGTTTATCTCAGACAACAAGAGCTTTTATGATGGTTCGAGAACTAGTATAATAGTTCAAAAGAGGATTGTGATCGATACACCCAAGAGTTTATTGAATAGAGCCACCATTGATATTTGAGTCTAAGGGTAGTCTTGATTACACTCATGAAATCTCAGACCATATGTAAATGGTGCATAGATTCTTAATCTTGAGAACTATGAGGATTGAAATTCTTGGATTATTTTTACTTTGATTGCTATGGATGCGATTCAATTTTAGATAGAATCAAATGATCCCTGCATATTGGGCGACAGTTGTATGAGTTGGTCTGAGAACATAATTAGGAGGAATCTGCGACTGGGGATACGCTGGATTGTGATACCCCTTGATAGACTTATAAGATTGTTTCCTCTGGTTAAACATGATCAATGTATTATTTGATTATCCGGTGGACTAGTAAAATAAGCTATGTATGAGAATTAAGGAATTGATTAGATGTTGGTTAAAGTTAATTGGTGATAAATTGATTTGACCAAGTGGGTAGCAGAATCTTAATGTAGGGAATCATATTGTGCACCATTACCAACTTTGCAAATAAGACCTCATTATATCCGACTGATTTATAAGATAATTAAATTGGAGTGCAAACATAATTATTTAGTGGAATTAATTTTAATTAAATAAAGAGGAAATAAATTACGGGTTTTTTAATTTGATATTTCAAAGTATTTATTTGGAAGGCAATTTAATTATATGGCTTGTCTCCAAAATTTAGTCCACATACCTAAGTAGTTAAGCCCATATTCTCAAGAAACCAAGTTTAGCCCAAGCCCACCTCTTAAGCTAGTATTTATTTGTTTAAGTTGGGGTTATAAGATGAATGATTCATTATTAGGGTTTGATAAGGGTGAGAAAAAAATACTATTCATGTTTTTGTGAGGGAGTGTTGAGAGATAGGATCATATCTCACTAAAAAGTAAGAGTTTCCTTCTTCAAAGGTACCTCCACACAGACTTAGCTTCGGGTGCATAATATACTAGAAGATCCAAACATTTAGGAATGACCTACCAATCTTTTTAAGGACTAAAAGAAGGCATCCCCGAATCATTATCAAATACATTTTGTCTCCATCAAATTACATTCGGATTTGAAAAGGTAATGTATTTGGAACCCTAGATTTGTTCTTCAAACCTAGTATTGATTTTTCTTCTTTCTATTGTTTGATTAATAAAAAATTCAAGGGCTAAAATTTGTATCCCGCGTATATCAATTTCCAACACCAGGAGTGTAAGAAGACTTGGTAAGTTTTTAGAAGTTACTTTAATACCATGAGAGGCATATGTGCTTCTTTCGGAGCCACTTTGTTGTTATTTTACATTTCCCTTTATTAAATAAGTTTTAAATCGAAAATTTAAAAAGTTTTATCAAACTCCCAACCTAAGAACCCGATCAGTACGTGTTATGTTCTTACAATGTACTTTGTTGCCATTCAAGTTGTTTGTGATTCTCTCTTAGCGATTTAGTTGGTATTTTATGTTTTTACTTTCTAATATCTCACATCCTAACCTAAAACTTACAACAATTCATCAAACTCCCAGTTGGTATTGCGGTGAGGACACACCCGGTTCCTACATGTTTCTTTGGTCCTGTGTGAGATGTTTGTGCCTTTGTAGGTTCAACTGGTTGTTATTTTACATTTTCACCCTTTAAGACCTAAGTTTCAAACTTAAAACATATATGTATACACCACATTCTAGGACCCCCCTAAGTATCTCCTTAGGTTCCTGGCACCTCCCCAATTCACTACAAACCTAGGTCATACTCCGAGAATCGATCTAGAGGCCATCGGGTGCTCTCGGATCTCGTTTGACTCCGGTACACTCTATCGTCAAAGTGAAAGATCAATGAATCCTTGAAGGGAACTGAATCCCCTTTCCAACGGCTTTCCCCGTTCATAAAACGACATAAACATTTGGACGAACATACTAATTTATCATCGAATATTGATCTGGGGGACATCGGGCGCTCCCGGGCTGTGATTTGAGCCCAATCAACTTCATCGTCAGAGCTTAATCTCAATGAATCTTCAAAAGGCACTTGAACCCCTTTCGACCGGTCTACCTTTTGTATGAAACGACATAACGGTTCAGACAAACGATCCGTTTTTCTCAAAAACTGATCCGGAGTCCACCGGGCGCTCCCAAGATCCATTTGACCAAAGTCAACTCTTCATATCTAATGAAACTAAATGAATCTTTAAAAGGCAATGAATTCCCTATCCAATGGTCCACCCCATCTGCGAATAAGCCTTACGATACGGACGAATGACCCATTTTACTTTGGAAGGTCATCAGATGTTTTCTAGTCCCGATTGACCAAAATCAACTCTCCGAACCGAGAAAAGCTCTTTGGAACGTCAAAGTTCCTCGCATAATCTTTCTAACGATCCACCCTGTTCGAGATTTTGACTTTTGGTTTGGACGAATGATCCATTACCGTTTGACGATCTATTATCCAAAAGATGGTCGGGTGCTTCTGCCCGATTTGACCCAATGTCAACTCCTGGACCCAAGAGAGGCCCAAACGACTCTTGAATATATCTAAATTACCTTTTGAAGGTATGCCTGGTGTGCGATTTGGATTTAATGATTGCGTTCTATGATCATTTTTGTGAAAAAATCTACACGAGACTGCCGATTGGCCGGTTCATTTCCCTGCTTATCGATAGTGTGTCTAAGGTCACATGCCGATTGGCAAGCTAGGGATATGCCGATAGGAATTCCCCTACCATATGTAAGGAGGGCTTGAGATCACTTCCAATACACGCCTCAGATCCATCAATATCGATTATCTTTGCAACATTCTTCTACAATTAGCGAAGTTTCCTTGTATGAAATTCATTTCTACCTTTCATTCCCATCATTTTCATACCCAATTTAGCAAAAATCTCGTTATCTCTCATACAACATTCAACTCAACTTGCAATGGATCTCATCAAGGATCGAGATCAATCCTCAAGTCTCCAAAGAAGGTCCAAATACCATTTTCTCTCTCTAAATTTCTTTATTTTTGCATTAGTTATGTAAATTCTCAATTTATCTCTTACTTTAGATCATACACATTAATACCTCATCCTTTATTATATATATTGCACATAATTTATTTTCTATAAAAAAGCCCAAAATAAAGAAAAAAGGGTTACACCTATAAATTTCGACGGCATTATTCACCACATTTTCTCAAAACTAAAAAATATCGTTTCTAGACAGAGACACACGCAAACACACACACACACACACACACACGCACATATAATAAACTTCCATTTGAATCTATGGGATAAACCCTACCCTTGTGCCACATGCGAAGTACATGTACTTTGATTCCTTTATAGGCTGCGTAGGCATTTCGGGCTAAAACCCGAAATTTGAGTCCAATTTTCCTATTTTCATACATTACTCACATATACCATACTGGTGATTCATATTTGCGTTTCATCTAACAAATATTATCGTTCCATTAGAACAATCAATATTTTGATAAGCACATACATGATATTTTCTATTATTATTTTGGGAACATTACTTGGATGACCTCACTCTTTCTTTTCCATGATATAAGGCAAACGATTCCGATCTCCATTTATGTATGCACGTGCACACACCTCACGGAGAAATTATGGAAAATTGTAACATAAGCCCATGAGAGACCGAAAGGAGGAGATAGGTGCCTATCACATTTCCATTCCATAACTTAGCCCCTAAACCTTTGAACTATTGGTATCGTAAGTATCACTTTATCTTTGATGCTGCTTTCTCGAGGTGAAGACATGATCTTTTTTCTGTTTTGTGCAAAATAGGATGATGACTCCGTCTTTCTACAACACCCCAAATCAATGATGGCCAAAGCACTCCTCATAAAGGGCACATGAACTTCTTTCTCTCTCCGATCACACGTGCATGAGTGCCGGCCCCGAGATGAAGAAAAAGTCAAAGGGATGGCCACAATATAAATTTTGTCAAATTTCTAATCCAAGAATTAAGTGAGGACGTGTTTAGTTCCTAAAAGTTTCATAGGTCCCATACGAGGCCTATTTTCCATTCTATCATTCATTTGGTTGTTATTTTACGTTTACGTGCTATAACAAGCCTGAACTCTTGATCGAGAGTTTGTGAGGATGTGTTTAGTTCCTACAAATTTGAGAAACGTGTTTTTAGGATAGACACCCAGAATTTTATTTTTGAAATTAAAATAAAAGAAAATAAACAATTAATTCCAATTTTATCTTCGCACTAATTAAACCAAAGTGTTGTGTAAACATTTTACCAATTTTATCTTGACCTAAGCATGAATCTAAGTAATATATCAAGATTAAAATAAATCAAAACACAACACGTCAATTAACGAGGAAAACACACAATGGGAAAAATCATGGACAATTTATCCACACAAGTCCACTATGATATAGGTCTCTATACAAGGATGATTTAGACTTACTCATAGACTCAACGTTTTAAGCCTTCACGCGCTCCATGTTACCTTTTTCACAGCCACTGTTGGATTCCATCCAATAACAATAACAACACAGTCGCTTTGCATGTCTCGGTATCCCACTTATCTTCACTTTATTCTAGATTTGTTCCAACCATTGGACAACACAAACATGGAATCCACAACATGAAACAACACTCAATGAAGAGTAAATATTCTTGGTGTAAAATGCACTAGATATCAGACAGACATGTTATGTTTAAACTTGGATCTCAAAACAATGTGTGTAAACTAGGGTTTGTAGTATTTATATCTGCCCATGGAAAATTGATTTTGAAAGCCTTAAAAATCAAACTGTTGCTATACTGACATATATATAGATTTTCACAAAATTAAGTCAACACATAACCCAAGGCAAAATCATTCGAACAAAAAACACAAGGTTATTCAAATGAGTATAGATATTTCATTTGAACTAAAATAGGATTGTTCGAACCACTTAAAAAACTCATTAAAACGAGTATCGAGGGACCTTCTTATGAGATCTTTCTGCCAAAACTTATATCTTGTAGCTCGTTTTGTTGCCTAGATTATACTCAAGAGGGTGGGGGGGGGGGGGTGAATTGAGTTTTTGCAAATATTTAGTAAAATTAAAATTTCAGAAAAATATTTAATTTACAACACTTTAACAAATTTCAGATTAATAAATTTTGAAAGAATAAATCCAAAAACATCAAATAAATGCAACCAACTAATTTAAACAACTAGAAATGCAGATTTTAACACTTTAGGAATATTAAAATAATTTTCATAATTAATAAAAATTAATATTCTGAAATTAATTATTTATATAAAAAATAATTATTTTTACTTTTAAAAAAATTAGTCAAATTTCGGAATTAATTGATTTGCAAAATAGTGTGCTGAAAATATTAAGACAAGCAACCATGCACAAATAAATAAATTAGAGTGCAAAAAATAAATGATACTGATATTTAACGTGGTTCAACCAAATCCCGGCCTACGTCCACGTGCCTAGAGCCCCCGTCTCCTTTGTGCTTCATTAAACCTAATCCACTTGTGGGAAGGATTAAACCACCGCGTACAACCGTTTGCAAGCTAACTTCGAGCTTCAAACCTCGTGGTCCACTTTCGGGTAGGAACCAATCACCGGTACAAACCGAAGCTTCAACAAAGCTTCAAACAAATCCGAATTTTTGTAGTACAAGGTACAATAATGAAACTCCTTAAAATACAGTTTGTAATATGAGTTTCTTATTCTTTAATGATACTTCAACAAATGATATTAGTGTAGGCACAAGTCTTCTTCTTCAATAATTGAGCAGATAATAAAATTAATTGCTCTCTTGAATGTGTAGTAGCTGAGTAGAAAATCAAATGCTCTTAATAATATTTCAAGTCTTGCTCATATTGTTTCTTGTTGGTTGGTTGTCTTCAATGCAACACTTGAAAGCTTTAAATGTGTCTTCCAAAAACTAGCTGTTATACACAAGCATTTTGAGCATTAAGTGCTCCAGATTTTCTGAGATGGTGTAGCTTCAAAAAGATCTTCAAATCTTATATGCAAATCTTCATTTTTATCTTCTTCATAAAAATGCAGCTGTTGAGATATGATATTAGAATTCTCACAATAAATGACATAAAGTAACTCTTCAGATTTTTAAAAATAGCTCTACAAAAATATGTTAGTCCAAGAGATACAATAGTGGTAAGTGGTTTAGGTAACAACATTTCCAACAGATATAATAATGACAATTGGCATAAAATCTAAAATACACCAATAAGATCTAAAGAGTATATGACAATTAAAAGAATTAGTATATGACAATTAAAAGAAGTAATTGTGCAAGAGTATTGCCGAAAGTTTAAGACATAGCAGGTAAGGTAACCTAACAGTCCACTAGACAAAGTCTAAAACCCAAGGTTAATTCAAGTCATATCGAAAACCTATAACAGTGTACAAATCGACAACAACTAATGAACTAGGAAGGCTATGAGTACTAGTAATGACTTTACACTTAAAAGGTATACGACTAAAGCTCTTGCTAGCAGGTCTATTCGGCCTCATTTACAAAGGTAACTAAGGACGAAATAGTGCACTGGCATGACAAATAGGTAGCACAAAAATTGAATTAAACTACAGGGGTCAAATTGTCCTACAACAAAAAGGATTAAAGTTATATATCATATATATAAGAAGTATATGGACATAAGGTATTATATTCAAACACACACACACACACACACATATATATATATATATATATATATATATATATATATATATATATATATATATATATATATATATATATATATATATATATATATATTGTATGTGCTTCCTAATAGGTACTAAGAAAAATGTGAGGCCCAAGATAGTCCAATCAGGGATGTCGCGGTAAGATAAAGAGTGGTTCAAAGCATGTCATCGGCTGTCAAAATAAGATGGGCACATAATATATATATATATATATATATATATATATATATATATATATATATATATATACAGAGAATACATGCATGGCTCGAGGCCTGCTGTACGATTTACTAAACATCAGATGTATATGTTATACAAAGATATAGCCGTAGAAAAATACACGGCTTAAAAACAATTGATTAGGATTACTTAACTGACCAGGTTAGTTAACAGTCTTAAAAAAATATGCGGGTGACTTGACTTTTAAGAATACAAAAATGCTAGACTTGAAACATGTATAAAAGCTTGTGACATATGGCCTGACGCCATCATTTATGAATAGAAGGTATAAAAGCTTGTTTACAAATCTTTCCAATACACAAAATAACTTACATACCACATATTTAATTACTTACATGCCTATTAAGAACACAATCTTCCATAAGAATGGAGTTGCCTCCATAAAAAAAACGTTTAAGTATATATGCGTTCCTGTGATAACAGATATTTAAAATTTTCATTTGGCACTAAAAAGAATTGAAATATCATAATATAAAAAAAATATAATTATATATATATATATATATATATATATATATATATATATATATATATATATATATATATATATAAATATATATATAAACTGTTTTACAAAATGATATATTATATATTATGGAATAAAAAAATATTAATACTTACAAAAAATAAAATAATATACTCAACAAAGATATTAACTATTACACAAGTATATATATAATTGTACGAACAAAATGATATTATAAAAGTATGTTTGGAATCATAAAAATCAATATATTATATTAAACTAAAATGTACATTAATTGTAATCAAACTAAATTAAATATTAATTAAAGGATAATTACATTTTCGTTTAACAATCTCCCCCTTTTTTATGATGACAAACAATGATTCAATCAAATCCATAAAATGATACAAATTAAGCACAAATGAGTGAATCAAAAATATTTCTCCCCCTTTTAACATTATCAAAAAGAATTTTCATTCCCCCTATCAAAAATAATATGAGCATGGGATATCAACCAAGAATTATAAGGGACATATGTGAATACCGTGAATTTTTCATTAAGCACATATTCAACATAATATTCTCACATAGCATGTATTTGATTTTGTAGATAGACAATAATATCATCAAATATATGCACAAGACATCAAATTGAAAAACAACAACATATTCATAAAAAATTACAACTTAAGGTTGTTAACAAGATGACACACATCCTTAGTGTTTTCGTCAATCGTGATTTTCTCAATAACAGCTTTAATAGAATTTTCAGCATTGTTTTGAGAAGATGATCAAGCAACATTTTCATTAGTAGGAGTAGGAGCATGTGAGTGAATATTTCGAGGTAAAACAAATGGCCATGAAGGAGGTTTTACCCAAGGGGCATGCGGCAGAGAAGAGCGAATAACATGCATTGCGGCACCAAATGAAGCATATTTTTTATATTGAGAGACGCTAGCTCCTTTTATTTGGGATTCACACTCTCCCTAAGAGTATAAATTCCGGGGAATTTTTCAACCCACACGACATAAAAACTCTTTGACATCTTAAGAGATAGATAAGAGAGAAAATGTGAAGTGCACAAATGGGTTAGAAGGTAGAGGTATTTAAAGGCATAAAATTTTGTCGCGTAGTTCATAAATTTGCCATTTTTGAGATATGAGCCAAAAAAAAATTCTTGGGATTATCAATACCATAAAAAATTTATAATCATATTCAATAAACATTTATCTCCAAATAAATTTCAATAACCATTTAGGGATACCAATAAAGGCATATATGCATATACAAAATTAAAGTGCATCTTTTCATGAGATAAAATATTTTCAACATTTATTTCCATAAGATCATTTTCAACAAATCTAAAAAATTTCAGAAGTCATAACAATTTCAATTAATCATAAGATTTTTTATTTAAGTACAAAATAATCATAAGTGTCATTTCCATTCAAAAATAATTTGTTTCAAGAATGCCACAAATATTTAAATAAGGACACTAAACATGTAGCATGACATAAATCTAGCTCATAATATGTTCATGTTATCAAAATTAAAGAGTGTATATTACAATATCAACATGTAGCACATATGACTAATAAATTTTAAAAGGACATTTCCGTTTCAAATTAATATTCAATAAAATCATAAGTTGATCCAATAATATTATTCATAAAAAAAATATATCAAGATGTAATCAATAAAAAAATACATGAATTTTATAAAAAATAATTATCATCAAAATCAAATGTGTCATTCAACATAGAGACATCATGAATAGTAAATATAAAAATTTACATGTGAATACTAAATTTTCAACATCAAGCTTTGTAAGGACACAATTCTCCAATTGAGTTTCAATGTAGTTTTGGCTCAATTACGGGCAAAAACGTTTATGTCATAGGATAGTGTAAAATGTACCTATTCAAGCCTATGATGTGTTTAGTTGAAGACGTAGTGGCCAAGAGTATAAAGCTTCATCATATGCCGCATTCCAGTGTCTCGTTTTACGTCATCATATGAGGATTTCATAGTCTCCAAAAGGTATGAATGCATTAATATATATATAGGAGCTTGGAAATTTATTTTGGGTGTTAGTATTTTTTTGTTATTTTTTTTGAATTCATAGTTCTAAAGATTTTATTCTCGGACACCTTTCCGTAGAAAAATCATATCAAATTCAAAAAAATCAAAAAAATACGAAACTGGCGGTCACATGTTCGTATCGAAATTATCTAGAATAAGGTTTGAAATCCCATTAGAAAAGTCGTTCGAACAACCTCGTTCGAACGAGATTTCAAACGAAATTTCAGAATTTTTTTATGTCTTTTCGTTAGAAGTTTCATTCAAACATACTCGTTCGAACGAGATTTCTAACGAAAATACAGCGGGAACAGTTTTAAGCCAGTTTTTTCCACTTTCCGACTACTTTTTCCCACTTCCTTTTGGACATACTTCTTAAGTGTGGGAACTAACTTTTTGAAGATAAATTTTTCACATTTCCAAGAGTCATTAGAGAAAAATACTTTGAAGAAAAAGTTCCTTTTTATGTGTTAAGTTTTATGGAGTAAATTCCTTTCAAAACACATATACACCCATATGTTTATCCAAGTTTCTTTATATATATACTTTGCTTGGAGTTTTGGCACCGATTTATCTCTACCATTGGAAGAGTTCGTTTGGGGTTTATTCTAAATCCCTCAAAGAAGAAGAAGTTCATTTTTGGCTGCGGCATTCTCACATGGTGAAAGGCACTATGTGTGGTTGACGGTTGATTCCTAGTTCCTCATTGGTGGATTCCAAGCTTCCAGTGGAGTCCGGGATTATCGACTAAGCATAGGTATTTGCAAGAAGATGCGTCGGGGCTTGAAGGAGTCAAGTCGAGTGTTGTAAGTCATCTTTCTTGTAATTGTAATTATGTACTTAGTTGACTTAAGGCTAGGGCCGTCCGAGGTTGTTTCCCGTTGTGGGTTTTTCCTCACACACCGCGACATAGTGATTCATTGGTTATTTTATCTTGCAAAATCAACTAAAACGCATGCTTAGGTAAAAAGATAAAATTGGTTTTAAGTCACTACTTGTTTAATTTGGTGCTAAATAAATATTGGGTAATGTGTAGTTAATTCAAGTCATTAAGCTAATTTGTTAAAATTGGTTTGGCCTAATTTGGTAATATGGAAAATATGAATTATGCAAATTTCTAGGACTTGGGTTAAATTAATTGGGTTTAAGTGAAATTAAATTGTGTCTGGGTTTCATCTTAATTTCTCTTGGTTTAATTTTTATTTAGAAGAAATTAAAATTTGTTATTTTTGTGTGAACCATCTCGCTTCCGCATCTATAAAAGGAAATAATTTTTGATAGGATTTTAAAATTGGGGCCCTACGCATTTTCAATATGGTATCAGAGCGGGATCGCTAAATTATTGCGTTTAAGATCCTTTAAATATTTTAGGTTAAAATGGAATTTTCCCCATTTTCAATTTTTTTTTATTTTCGATGGTTCTAATTACGCGTATCGGAAAGCACGTATGAAATCAGCACTAAACTCTATCAATAAGAGAGTTTGGATATCTGCTATTAACGGGTGGTCCCCACCTACTCATTCAGTAGATAATGAGCGTGTTCCCAAGCCCGCCGATAGATGGAGTGAAAATGAATTTAAACTTTCAAATTTTAATTCCCGTGGTATAAATGCCTTGTTTAGCACTGTCACACCGGATGAATTTCGTCGCATTATGACGTGTGAAATCACTAAAGAAGCTTTGGATATTTTACAACTCACTCATGAAGGTACAAGTGTCGTAAAAGTTTCAAAACTCCAAAACCTCACCACTCAATTTGAAACCATCAAAATGAACGACAAAGAAACTTTTGATGAATTTTATGCTAGACTTTTCGATATTATTAATTCATCTTTTAATTTGGGAGAGAAAATACCCGATAACCGAGTTGTAAAGAAAATTTTAAGGTCCTTACCCGATAGATTTATTCCAAAAGTGACCGTTTTAAATTCTTTACCAACTTTAGCCTCTACGAAATTAGAAGAGCTTGTAGGTGATTTACAAACCTATGAATTGGACATGTTTCCGTCTAAAACTGAAAAGAAAATTAAAAAGGGCGTTGCTTTAAAATATTGAAAATAGGAAAAATAAGTAGTAGAGAGCGATAATGAAAGTGACTCGGAATACATGGCTATGTTTGCTAGGAAATTTCAAAAATTTCTTGAACTTAACAAAGATAAATTTAAAAATGATTTTAAGAAATTTGAAACTTCTAAGCATGACAAAGCCGGAAGGATCCCTAAAACTCCTAAAGAAAATATAAATAGGGACGAGTCAAATAGGTGTTTTAGTTGTGAAGGGTATGGCCATAGGGCTTCTGAGTGCCCCACTAAACTAAGGAGAGAGAGTAAGAAACCAATTTCTTTTAATGCAACCCTTAGTGATAGTGATTATGAAGAGGGACCCGATTCCCCCACTAAGCCCAACTTTGTGGCTTTTATGGCTAGTCATGTGAGAACCGATAATGAATCTTCCCATGAAGATATAAAAACACATGACACTTCCATTCTCAAAGTTTATGATTCCCTTGTTTTTTATGGTAGTGAGAGTGAAGAAGAAATATAGAGTGAAAATAAAGAAGAGGTTGATGTGAGTGAACTTCAAAATGCTTTTCAAGAACTTTATGAAGAGTCTATTAAATTAAAAAGAGAAAATTTGAAGTTAGAAGCGAGTTTAAAAGAGCGTGTCAAGGTCGTTGATGATAGTGTGTTAGTAGAAGACCTTAGGACACGAGAGAGAACTCTTCGAGAGAAGCTTGAATATGTATAAGGCGAGAGAGATAGCCTTAGAGGTTTAATGGAATCATTGAAATAGGAGCTTCTTGAGTTTGAAGAGAGAAATGTTTTATTAGAGTCTAATATTTTAGAATTAAAAAATAAATTAAAAGACTCTAGAAAAGTCAAATTTGATTTGGAGTGTAGGTCCGAAAAACTAGATGAAATCTTAGGCACGGTCCAAATAAAAAATGACACTTGTGGTTTAGGATTCGATACTTGTAATGAATATACTCATAAAGCCAAATCTAATGTTTTAGGAGAATCATCTAGGAAAGCTTTTAGAGATTGTTCCTTTGGTAAGTCTTTTCACCGAGTCTTTAAGTGCTCACATTGTGGTTGAAAAGGTCATCTTAGGAAATTTTGTTTTGATCTTAAACGAGTTCCTAGAAAATCCAAATGTAAGGCAACCAAGGTAGCCAAGATTCCTACACCCTTAGATCGTCATTCATCATTAGTTTAGGTTAGGAGATCCGACTTGGTAGCTTTACAAGATAGGATTTTTTATTCTCATTTACTTTCACATGCTTCCTCCCTTGCAAAATCTAAAGGTTGAATGTGTTAGTTTTATTGCATACTTTAGCTTTTGTGCTCCATGCTATATCATTATGCTAATTATATGCTCGTTTAAGTCATTTTCTAGTCTATGCTCCATGCTTAATCACATGCTAGAATAATGATTTATTGTTTATCTTGTGTATTATATATTTTTTTGATTTGCATTAATTGAAAATTACAAAAATATTTTTGTTTATCATTTGGGTTTTTATCTCTTGGTAATTTAAGCTTAATGAAAAATTCAAATGATTTTTGTTTGTCTTTTGAGTATATATTTTATTTTTGTTAAAAAATTTCAAAAACTCAAAAAGATTTTTTTTTGTGTGTATTTTAGTTTGACACACTTTATGTGGCATATACTTGTGTTTGAATCCCATGTTTTTCGCTCCCATGTGGTTAGAACTTTTGGTTTAGATTGTCAATCCTTATTATGTTCTTTACCATGCTTACATGGAGTAGTTGGATTTTGTGTTGATTAAATGGATTCTATTTTTATATGCCTCTATTCACATATGCACGAGCTTTTTTGAAATTTAAACGTCACATGTTATGTTTGAGCTTTGTGAGGTGTTCTCCTACCAATCTAGTCATCCACATATTTGTGACCTAGGAGGACTAGTGCATGTTAAAATCCGTTGCACGTGAGATTTGTGAGAAATAAAAAATATGATATATAAATGTGCATGTGGAAGGCTCCCGAAAGGATTTATTATGCTTTGCGAATAGTAAGCCACCGTTTGTTTGGACCTAAAAGAAATACGTGGTCCAAAGGCCTAAAAATAGAATTATTGCATTAAAAAGAAAAAAATTTGCCAAGGCCTATTTTTGTTTGATATATCCATTCAAATATATATGCTTATTAACGGAGATTTGATGGTATATCAACGGTTTACACAATGTCCATTTATCCAAGTTGTACTTTCAATGTCATGACTCTATTGGTTTGTAGAATTATCAACATGCTAGGCTTGTATGCATTGTGTATGTTTGTTCATTGAGTTCAATCTATATTGTCACATGAGGTTATATTCAAATGTGACAAACTTTGCAATCAATTGAGAACTCCGTGAACATATTTTAAGTGATTGGGTCTAAATTTAATTATTCCTAGTTCACACCCCAACACTTCCGTTTCCATATGACACATTTTTGCCATACGAGTATGAAAAGCTTATATTTTGTTGTGTCATTTGTGTGTTTATATCTATATATGTGTACTTGAGTCTATTTGGTATATATTATGTACACATATATTTGATATGTTTTATTTGGTCTTTGCCTTGCTTTCTAGTCCATCTATGCTTAATTCATAATTGATATCTATCTTGTTGCATTTTTTGTTGATATCACATGCTTACTACTTTATGTATCCTATTGGTATCTATTTCTTTCATCTTAGTTGGTATCCAGTATTATTTATTGGATTAGTTGTGATTTTGTTTCCCATGTGCTTTAATGTTCTCATCACTTTATGCACTAATGCATGTTTATCTTGTTATCCCACTATGTTTATCCCTTGTTGAGTTTAAGGGGTGTATATGCTTTAATTGGGGGAGATAAGTTAATTATTTGATTCTTTATCCATTTTCTATTCCTGAACAAAAAGGGGGAGAATGATAGGGGGAAAAATGGTATCTATCTAATCCTATTGTAATCGTATCTTAGTTTGGGAGATATAACTTCGGGGGAGTCGCGACCTTCTTAGGTAGATCATAGTTGATAAAGGGGAGAATTAATTTAGGGGGAGTAATTATTTTAATTGCATTTAATCTTTTGATATTCCCTGTGCATTTGATAGTTTTCTTAAGTGTGCAGGAATTATTCTAAGCGGTAACTTTCACCGGCAAAGATTTTGATCCTTGGGTATTGATTCAAGTTTGGGTGGGATGTTTCATGTCTAGTAGAGCTTGACGGCCCTTTAGGATTTTTATTTGGTTTTTGTCCCGAAGTAGCCAAAGAGGGAGATTTGTAAGGACAAAATTCTCTAATTGAGTCTCATTGTAGTTTTGGCTCAATTCCAGACAAAAAAGTTTATGTCATAGGATAGTGTTCAATGTACCTATTCAAGCCTATGACGTGTTTAGTTGAAGACGTAGCAGCCAAGAGTATAAAGCTTCATCATATGCCGCATTCCAGTGCCTCGTTTTACGTCATCAACATGAGGATTTCATAGTCTCCAAAAGGTATGAATGCATTAATATATATATATAGGAGCTTGGAAATTTATTTTGGGTGTTAGTATTTTTTTGTTAATTTTTTTGAATTCATAGTTCTAAAGATTTTGTTCTCGGACACCTTTCCGTAGAAAAATCATATCAAATCCAAAAAAAATCAGAAAAATACAAAACTGGAGGCCACGCGTTCGTATCGAAATTATCTAGAATCAAGGTCTGAAATCTCGTTAGAAAAGTCGTTCGAACGAAATTGTTCGAACGAGATTTCAAACGAAATTTCAGAATTTGTTGCTGTCTTTTCATTCGAACATACTCGTTCGAACGAGATTTCTAATGAAAATACAATGGGAACAATTTTAAGCCAGTTTTTTCCACTTTACCACTACTTTGCCCCACTTCCTTTTGGACATACTTCTTAAGTGTGGGAACTAACTTTTTGAAGATAACTTTTTCAAATTTCCAAGAGTCATTAGAGCAAAATACTTTGAAGAAAAAGTTCCAATTTATGTTTTGAGTTGTATGGAGTAAATTCTTTTCAAAACACATATACACCCATATGTTTATCCAAGTTTCTTTATATATATACTTTGCTTGGAGTTTTGGCACCGGTTTATCTCTACCATTGGAAGAGTTTGTTTGGGTTTTCTTCTAAATCCCTCAAAGAAGAAGAAGTTCATTTTTGGCTGCGGCATTCTCACTTGGTGAAAGGCACTATGTGTGGTTGACGGTTACTTCCTAGTTACTCATTGGTGGATTCCAAGGTTCCGGTGGAGTCCGGGATTGTCGACTAAGCAGAGGTATTTGTAAGAAGACGCGTTGGGGCTTGAAGGAGTCGAGTCGAGTGTTACAAGTCATCTTGCTTATAATTGTAATTTCGTACTTAGTGGACTTAAGGCTAGGGCCGTCCGAGGTTGTTTCCCGTTGTGGGTTTTTCCTCATACATCGCGGCATAGTGATTCATCGTTTATTTTATCTTGCAAAATCACCTAGAACGCATGTTTAGGTAAAAAGATAAAATTTGGTTTTAAGCCACTACTTGTTTAATTTTGTTCTAAATAAATATTGGGTAATGTGTAGTTAATTCAAGTCATTAAGTTAATTTGTTAAAATTGGTTTGGCCTAATTTGATAACATGGAAAATATGACTCAGGCAAATTTCTAGGACTTGGGTTAAATTAATTGGGTTTAAGTGAAATTAAATTGTGTGTGTGTTTCATCTTAATTTCACTTGGTTTAATTTTTATTTTGAAGAAATTAAAATTTATTGTTTTTATGTGAACCATCTCTCTTCCGCATCTATAAAAGGAAATAATTTTTGATAAGATTTTAAAATTGGGGCCCTACGTGTTTTCAAGCTTATATATATTAACAAATATTTCTATGCATGAAAAATATTAGTTATGAAATAAATCATCAATAAATATATGATTTCAAATTCAAAAATAGTTTTCCTTACCACATTACCAATACCAAAGATATATTCATGAAACTTTTTCCAAGTGTGGAATTTCCAACATTTAGGTAATGATACTTGAGATTTGTAATATGATCAAATCATATGCCTTGAAAATCCACATTCCATCTCAAAATGCAACCTACACAACTTTGAAAATTTTCTCGTTTGGTACCCAAAATGTGTTGGGTCCATAGGAGTTAGTATACATCTTGGTTCCTTTAGGAATCCAAGATAATTTTCTTTTTCTAAATTTATATGGACACAAATCTGAAAAATGTGCGTGTCTACTACAAAGAGTGAATAAATAGTTAGTATGACTAGAAGATGCATCATTTTTCAATAAATTGGAATAAGTCTTTTTCTCATTTCCTTGATCATATCCTATACCATTATTATTAAATCAAATTCTTTGATTTTCAACAATTTTATGAAAATATTCATTTCCTTTTGTAAAAGTATCTAGTGATTTCTTTAAATATTCAATCTCCCTTTTTAACTCAATATTTTCAATTTTAAGAGGAGTAGTGACAATAATAGATTTTTCCTTTTTCATAGATTTAATTTCATTTTTGAAAGATTCATTTTCTAATTTCAAATCAACAAAATCATTTGACATAGAATCAAATTTAGATGAAAGTAATGAATGAGACTTTTTAAGTTTAATATATTTATTTTTAAGTTCTTCAAAACTCTCACATAACTCATCAAAAACATTTTGTAAAACTTCATCATCATCAACATCATCATTATCACTATCACTAGAGTTAGGGTTAGACTGTACCCCATTTTCCATAGCTATGAAACAAAGATGAGAGACTTCATTTTCATTTGAATCATCATTGGAAGAACTTGAGTCAGAGTCACTCCATGTAGTGGCTTTCAATGCCTTCTGCCATTTCTTATACGTTGGACAATTAGGCTTAATGTGTCCAACTTCATCACAATGATAGCATGTTGGTTCAGATTTGGATTGATGATCATTATTGAACTCTTTTGAATAATTTTTCCTTTTTCTTTATTTGGCTTTCTTTTTGGAAATAAGATATTTTTTGAAATCTTTAGCCAACAAGGAAATATCATTATCATCATCTTCACTTTCTACATTTTTTCTTGAAGATTTGAGAGCAATAATTTTGTTTGCTTTAGGTTTCTCTTCTTCAACAAATTCCTTGAGTTCCATCTCATGAGTGATTAGAGAAACCAAAATCTCATAAAGAGAGATAGGTATTTCTCTAATTGCTTCTTTGATAGCTAACTTTTTGGTCATCCAATTTGGCGGTAATCACCTGAGAATTTTTCTCACCAACTCATTGTTATTATTGGTTTTTTCAAGAGATTTAAGACCATTAATAATATTTGTAAACCTAGTGAACGTATCAGAAATAGATTCATCGGATTTCATCTTAAATAACTCATAATTATGAACAAGCATGCTAATTTTATCTTCTTTAACTTGACTAGTTCCTTCATATGTGACTTCTAGTCTATCCCAAATTTCTTTAGCAGATTCACAAAAACAAATTCTATTGTACTCATTTACATCAAGTGCATAATGCAAAATATTCATACCTTTAGCATTTATTTGAATTTTCTTAATATCAATTTCATTCCATTCATTTTCTTGTTTAGGGACAGAAGCATTATTTTCCATTTTAACAGGAATAAAAGGACCATTCATAACAACTCTCTAAACATCATAATCATGTGACTGAATAAAAAATTTAATTCTATTTTTTCAAAAGCTATAATCATTTCCAGAAAATAGAGGAGGTTTAAAAATGGATTGGCCTTCACCAAGGGATGTAATAACATATGCCGTGGATCTTTAACTAAGATTGTTAAAACTAAAAATAAGAAGAGCACTAGCTCTAATACCAATTGTTGCTCAAATTATACTCAAGAGGGGGGGGGGGGGAATTGAGTTTTTGCAAATATTTAGTTAAATTAAAATTTCAGAAAAATATTTAATTTACAACATTTTAACAAATTTTGAGGTTATTAAATTTTGAAAGAATAAATCCAACAATATCAAATAAATGAAACCAGCTAATTTAAACAACTAGAAATGCAGATTTTAACACTCTAGGATTATTAAAATAATTTTCATAATTAATAAAAATTAATATTTTGAAATTAATTATTTATATCAAAAATAATTATTTTTACTTACAAAAAATTAGTCAAATTTGAAATTAATTTATTTGCAAAATAGTGTGCTAAAAATATTAAGTCAAGCAAGCATGCGCAAATAAATAAATTAGAGTGCGAAAAATAAATGACACCGATATTTAATGTGGTTCGGCCAAATCCCGGCGTACGTCCACGCACCTAAAGCCCCCGTCTCCTTTGCGCTTCACTAAACCCGATCCACTTACGGGTAGGATCAAACCACCGTGTACAACCGCTGGCATGCTAACTCCGAGCTTCAAACCCTGTGGCCCACTTACGGGTAGGAACCAATCACCGGTACAAACCGAAGCTTCTACAAAGCTTCAAACAAATCTGAATTTTTGTAGTATAAGGTACAATAATGAAACTCCTTAAAATACAATTTATAATATGAGTTTCTCCTTCTTTAATGAGACTTCAATAAATGATATTAGTGTAGGCACAAGTCTTTTTCTTCAATAATTGAGCAGATATTAAAATTAATTGCTCTCTTGAATGTGTAGTAGTTGAATAGAAAATTTAATGCTCTCAATAATATTTCAATTCTTTCTCATATTCTTTCTTGTTGGTTGGATGTCTTCAATGCAACACTTGAAAGATTTAAATGTGTCTTCCAAAAACTAGCTGTTTGACACAAGAATTTTGAGCATTAAATGCTCCAGATTTTCTGAGATGGTGTAGATTCAAAATGATCTTCAAATATGATATGCAAATATTCATTTTTATCTTCTCCATAAAAATGTAGCTGTTGAGATATGATATTAGCATTCTCACAATAAATGATTGAAAGTAACTCTTCAGATTTCTAAAAATACCTCTGCAAAAATATGTTAGTCCAAGAGATAAAAGAGAGATACAATAGTGGTAAGTGGTTTAGGTAAAAACATTTCCAACGAATATAATAATGACAGTTGGCATAAAATCTAAAATATACCAATCAGATCTAAAGAGTATCTGATAATTAAAAGAATTAGTATCTGACAATTAAAAGAAGTAATTGTGCAAGAGTATAGCCGAAAGTTTAAGACATAGGAGGTAAGGTAACCTAACAGTCCACTAGACAAAGTCTAAAACCCAAGGTTAATTCAAGTCATATCGAAAACCTATAACAGTGTACAAATCGACAACAACTAATGGACTAGGAAGGCTATGAGTACTAGTAATGACTTTACACTTAAAAGGTATACGACTAAAGCTCTTGCTAGCAGTTCTATTCGGCCTCATTTACAAAGGTAACTAAGGACGAAATAGTGCACTGGCATGACAAATAGGTAGCAGAAAAATTGAATTAAACTACAGGGGTCAAATTGTCCTACATCAAACAGGATTAAAGTTAGAGCAACCCTTACGGGTAGGTTAAAAATACACATTACTAGTGTAAATATACCTCTGAAAAAAGACGAAAAATGCTACGCGCCATTACTTGAAAGGGCAAAAATAGAATAGGGTAACCGAAATAAGCCAAAACGGTGCCGTTTTGGCTGGAAAAGTTGGGACCTTGCGCGGAACATCATGTTCCGCCTAAGGTTGTTTCAATTTCAATTTTACCCCCCAAATGTATTAAAGCTTTTATATTTTCCCCCCAACTTAATTACCTCAACTACTCCACCTACATTTCAACAACAAAATTAAATCCAACAATCCTATTTAAATCATCCCACCGTAAATCTTTTTTATCACTTCAAAAAAACAACAACAACTTCGACCGACCTATACGCAGGTAAATCCTCTGATTTTTTTTCCTTGTAAATTATTTATTTGTTCATTTTAATGTTCTATTTAATTACCTAATTATTACTTAATATGGATTTATTTAGTTAGAGCAATCCTTATATACAGAATACCAGTAATTATTTTTCTTAAACAATTTCTTATTACAATTAGTAAATATTAAATTATTTGTTATGTATTTGTCTGGTATATTTGTTAATGTTTAATTATCTGTTATGTTTTTTTGGGTTCTGTTTATAAGAAATTATTTAAGTGAATGTTTATAATAAATTAGTGAATGTTTATAAAAAAATATTTCAGAAATTATATGTTTCTGTTATGTTTTTTATTAGGTATTTAGTAATTATCATGTAAATTTAGTAATTATCTGATGTGTTAATGTTATCATGTAAATTTAATAATGTAAAGTTATCATGTAAAGTATTAGGTATTTAGCAATTACCATGTAAATTTAAATAATTATCTGTTATGTTAATGTTATATTTATTTGTTCATTAACCAATATGCTACAAAATTAATAAATTTTTATGTTCTATAAATGTGTTTGTAAACTAATTAGTAAATGTTTTTGTTCTGTTTAATTTTTGTTATGTTTATAAGTTATTTAAATGAATGTTTTTGTTCGGTTCGGTTATGTTTTTTTTATGTTTATGTTTTTAAGAAACTATTTAAGTGGATGTTTATAAAAAAATAGTGAATGTTTATAAAAAATTATTTAAGAAATTATATTTTTGTTATGTTTTTTTAATAAATTATCTGTTTTGTTATTTTTTTTAAAATAATTATATGTTATATTTTTGTAAAGACTTCTTAAATTGTAGTGTTGATAATGGAACAAATTGGAAAGAAATTTAGACGGGCTGTTGGGGCTAGAAAGTCTCGAAAAATGGGAGAAGGTAGTCGAGAGGCCGAAATTACTACTGCCGAGCGACCTATAGTTTTTGAGAACTATAGGCGTATAGTGGACGACGGAGATCACATTAAACCTTCTCCAGACACGGCCACAAACGGCAACTCAATAAAGATGCGTGGCAATTGGCATAGTCTTAGAGCCACATACAAATATTTACAAACATATCCTGAGGTTATACAGTTTATACACCGTAGCGGTTGGGGAGAATTGTTGGATGCTAAAATTCCCAAGACAAGTTGGGGATTGGTACAAGCGCTCGGTGAGCGTTGGTGGGACACAACCAACACGTTCCAACTACCAACCGGGAAGCTGACCATTACTCCTTATGATTTTACGGTTTTGACTGGTTAGTTTTTGTATATAAAAAATTACTTCAATATTAACATTGATTAGTACATTAATTAAATTTACAACTGATTGTTATCCTTCCCATCTTGCAGGTATTCCCATCGGAAGCGGTCCTATGGTACCGATGGATGATAGGAAATACTTGATTGTACTTGACGGAAAAACTCAAATTCGGGGTGACATTATACATAGATACTTTCCCGGCATTGAACCAAATTGCAGTGATTCTTGTGGGGTGAAAGTGTCGAGCTTAAATAAGTGGTTTGAGGCCATAAAGTTAAATACTGTGATTGTTGGCCCTGAAGACATTGCTAGGTTTTTTTTATTTTTTTGTGTGGGACATATTTTTTTCCCGACCACAAGAGACAGAGTTCCTATTGGTTGGTTGGCTGCTTTGGAGGATTTGGAGATTGTGGGATCATACGATTGGGGTTCGGCAATTATAGCTTCCATATACTACTCTCTCCATCTCTTGTCAAGATGTCGCGTAGACTCTATGAATTATTTTTGGCAACTCATATTGGTAAGTGTAAAAAAGTGATATTATATGTTTTAAATTAAAAATATATGGTTTAATAATACTCATTTTTGTATTGTAGTTTTTCGGGTTTGAATATATACAACGGGCGTGTCCCTTATTGAGGGAAGATACTTGTGACTGCTGGCCTACGATTAATCGATGGAAGAAAGAAAATCGGTTAAATCGTAAGGAGACAAAGGTCTCAATCCAGTATAATTTTCCCACAGCCCAGAGTCAGATTGAAATGCGATCGCCAGGTTCAATCAATTGGCTACCTTGCCCGGGGTCTACTGTGGAGATGCATGCCTACGTTTAACATGCGAAGTACATATCACTGAAATGATGCATTCTTATGGATCCTCAATATGGGGGGGGGGGGTATATTACTTGGGTGATCGATGCCGCCGACAGATCACCGGTGAAATTTGCATACCAAATGACCCTCCGCCGCAAATGATGAGGATACCCTTTCACCATGATAGGCATGGGATTTTTATTGACGAGATGGACCCCAGCGTATCTATTGTTTCCCAACCCATGTATGACCGTTACTGGAAGCAAGTGTCCCTAGGCCTTATAATGCCACCCCTATATCGAGTATTCAACACGAATGTCATAAGTCCCAGCGCACTGCCATACCACATCCAAATACCGACTGTCCCTTCACAGGCACCTGGCACTTATGAGACTCCCATAGGTCGGGTATATCCCACTCAACCCCAAATGACTTGGGATCTACCGTTTTGCAGTCCTGCAGGTGTACCCATATTGATTCCGGTTCCACGACCAGACAGGATTGCGGTCGATGAAGAATTGCCCACATACGATGACCTCTTATTTACTAGTCGGGAATTCTCAGTTTATTGGCAATCATCGAGAGCCACCGCTCTAGGTGCAGCCATGCATCTTAATAACTATTGGAGTCATGAGTTTTATATAGCTACAAGTAAGCTCCAAGAGTTGGGTGTATCTCACGAGCGAACTGCTCCCCCGCCTAATTTTTTTAGTGGTACAACCTCGGCCTTTTACAACCCCACAGAAGATCCCCGACCTGCGACCACAGTGTATCGAACGTACATGGATGATATTGGTGCCCAAGAAGATAATAGCCAACCTGGTCCATCAACGCAAAATTATGACATGTCTGATGCTGTAAATTTGGATGATGTAGATTGGGATTTCGATAATTAAGAAATAAAATACAGTTAGCGTTTCTATTGTAGTGTTGTTATTTATGTTGTTATCTTTATTATTAATGTTGTATTGTTAAGATTGACGCAAATTCATTTCACAATTTGAAGCTTCATTTCACAAATTCATTTCATAAATTTAGGGACTGTTCAGAATAAAAATATAAATGAAAATGACCGCGTGGAATAAAAATATAAATGAAAATGACCATCGATCCATCAAGTTACGCGGGCTGTGATAATCATGCCTAGGTAGCAACTCATGATATTTGTCGGCAATTATTTCCTAAGGGGTTCGTAGATCATTAACTTGGCTAATCTCACAACCAAAAAGACCGCGTGGAAATGAATCTATGAAGGCTTCAGCTAAGAACTCATCAATCACATCTTCGTAAGATGCCATTGTGCTCATTAACACTCAATCTGGTCATTCACATTTATAGCAGTATAATTAACCACATAAACCGTCCTAGCTATTCAGTCCTAGCTAAACCATGTAGATCTTGTTGAACATATTTGGGAAAAGTTTGCCAATAACAGTGTGTGATTTTACACAATTTATGTTTCTTATGTTGTTATATTTATTATTATTGTTGTATCGTTAATATTGTACCGAACTAATGTTTATGTATGGAAATTTGAAACAAATTCATTTCACAACCCATAAAATCATATTACAAAGTAGATCAAACGATAAAAATAAATAATATGTTGCATACTCAAAAGCATAGAAATTTTATAATCCAGAATGACCTCCATGTGATGGATAGTTTGGAAAGTTTGATTGGCCCCGTTCTTTGTTGATTATATTAAGCACGAGGTATTCATGGTACTCCTTTTGGATTGAATTCATGTTTGAGGTGCCAGTGCTAATAATTTGTTGATCAAGCAATATTTGTTCACGCATATCTTTCCTCTCCATAGCCAATATACTGCGTTCGTTGAGTTCAAAACTTCGCTCCTTAAGTTGCAGTGAACGGTTAAGCCCCAAACGGGCCTCTTTCTCACGTACATGATCAGCCTGACATGATCGCTCAAATGATTCATTGAATGAAGAGCAACTATTCAGTATTTCTCGGTTCACCTCACTGTTTGTAGCCTTCGCTTTTCCTTTAGCCCATCGCTTCATCTCTTTCCTTCCAGGTGGCCTCGGATAAGGCCTTTCTATATCAACTTATGCCCCATCTTTGGAATTTCCTTGGTGAAACCCAGTATTCAGACTTCCTTCAGTTTCTGTCGCACCCGTCATTGGCGAATCAAAATGAAATTGAGGGGAGTCTAAAAAAGTTTGGGAAAGTTGAAATTTGTGGAGTTCTTTTAAAATTTGGTAACAAGATTCAAAATTAAATGATTTTCCCTTGTTCTCTCGCTGGAATGCTAGATTAGCCGCAGTAACATGACAAAATACGACAATGTATTTTTATTAACTCCACAAGCAACAGATTTACAAGAAATAATATTTAAAATAAATTACAAAAGGTAAAAGTTATTTTACCCAGTCTGTGTTAACAGTCCCACTACCACGATTTGTCATCGATGCATCTTTCAATTTAGAAACATATAACATTACGTGTCTCGAAATTTTGTTGTACCGGATTTGTAGGCTGACTCCCTTCCGACGATCTGTGATACCCGTCATTGTGTTATATTCTTCGGCGACCGCATCCCAAAATAATGTGATAGGTCGATTAGTTCCTCGTAAACCATCATTTGTTTGATTTACATAAGCGGTGCATAATACTTCGTCGTCGTGTTGAGACATATTTTGACCTCGAGCCATTGTAAAATAATCACAAAATATATTAATGCAAATATAAAATTTTTATAACTATTTTTGGTAAAAAAATTAATATATATTGCAGCTATAAAAAAAATATTTGATAATAATTTAAATGAAGATATTAGAGAGTAGAGACTGTTTCGAATAAAATTCTAAATGGAAATGAATAAAAATATAAATGGAAATGAAGATACTATATAGGGTTTAAAACTGCTATTTATAAAAAAAAAATAGCCGTTGAATAAATAGAGCCGTTTAAATAAAGCTGTTGGAATAATTTGGGGGGCAAAGTAGAAATAGGGAAAAGGCTAAGCTTCCGCGGAACATGATGTTCCGCTTTACCTTTTTTTTTTCTTGCACGGAACATGATGTTCCGTTTAGGCAGTGGGACCCATAAAAAACTAACTAGTGAAATTCTATCTTTGTTATTTTTTACCCTACCGATGTCTAAATCTGCACTTTTAGCCTACCCATAACATTCACATATACCGCATATATACGGGTTTACCCTACCCGTAAGGTGACAATTTACCCATTTTGGTGTAGTGGGGGATCGAGTCTTTGTGGGAGGCTAATCTGTCTTTGTAAAACCATTGTTCATAGTGATTGTCTAGCTTGGGCCGTTCGAGGTTGTTTTCCCGTTTTGGGTTTTTGCCTAGTACATCCGGCGTTGTGAGTATTCTTTACTTTACTTGCATTAATCACTAGATTCATGTTTAGAATTAATCAAGATAAAACTGATTTAAAGTAAGAATTGGGTTTTCACAACTAGGTTTGGTGCATAATTAAAAGTTGGATAATTTTCCGAAGAAAAATTGGTTTGAAAGAAAACACGCATGCACATATCGGGCACTCTTCAGGTTTCATCATAAAATTCATCACCAGCACTTTGTTCCACATCTTCATTGATGTCCTCCTTCATTAATGGAACAATATTTTAATTTGGACACTAGGATGAAATATGCCCAAATCCATGGCATTAAAATCATTGGACAGAATTAGAATTAGAAGAACCATGATGAGTTTATTTACCCTTTACATCGTTCGTCGAATGTATATTGAAATAAGCTGACTTAGAAGGCTTGGAAGAAGAATTACTCCCCCTTTTAGAGCCTCCTTCAAGACTCCAAGTCCGAACACTACTTTTTTCCTTGAGTTGTCTATCCCCCTTTAGGGACAATTTTAACAAATTAATAGAGGTCCAATAAGGTTGCAATTGGACGACATTTGAAATTTCAGTCCTTAAACCACTAAAATCAATCATGTGTTCCTTCGACTTGGATAAATCACAACGCATCATAAGATGATCAAATTATTTTGAATACTCCTCCATGGACAACTCATTTTGCTTAAAGTTGTGAAACATACGAAAAACATATTGTAAGTAATGATTAGGAAATAATTTCTTCTTTAACTCCTTTTTCATCTTCTCATAATTTGTAATTCTTCTTTCACCTTCATGTTCACATTGCTTCTTTAGACGTTCCCACCAAATTGAGGCATGTTTCTTCAACTTAATGACAACACACTGTACTTTTTTACTTTTATAATTTCATGGTAGTCAAAGATTCTCTCCACAATGTTGATTCAATCAATTAATTCATCTCCTTGGATTTGAACTTTAATTTCAAGAATGTCAACTTAGATATAATCATGGTGATAGGGCTGGCTCCTTCCACATCTATAATTAAAAGGAGCATATTCCTTCGATAATTGGTTATGGGCATTGAAAAATGGGTTAGTATCCTTTTCATATTGTGGTAATTCATTCTTTGAACCATTAGGTGAACCATCGTGATTATGAGGTTCGAAGCGTACTAAATGTTGATGGAGTTGTTTCATCTGTCTCCTCAAATCATGCATTTTAATGTCACGTAAGTCTCTTTCGTGTACGTGTGCATAAATATTTGAGTCACGATGAACGTTGACCATTACAGCCTAGGCTCTGATACCAATCTAGCACCGAATAATCAAAGAAACGGAGATAACGAAAGTGTAAACTTAGGTAACACACTTAAAATCCAAGGAATCCACCAAAGAGAAGGAGAAATACTCATCACAAATTGGAATCCATCAAAATGTCAAGATCAGAACAAGAAGAATCCACTTCTTAGACAAAAGTCTATTTATATTCTCAAATCAAGTTCCTTTGCTTCATACATCCTCAACCCTTCTATGGATTCTTGGAATACCTTTCAATCAATGAGTAATTAATAAATATTTAAGATACAAATGAAAAACTAGAAGATGGAAAACTAAAATACTAGACCTTTGGGACTCAAAACTAGCATGGCTTGAAATTTTACATCACTTCAAATGCATTCCATTCTCTACGTACATTGAATTAGAAGGTGAACCATATACCAAATGAAAGGTATGGAAGTTTGAGAATGAGGATTCTATGGATTTATTCGTAACTTAGGCGTAACACAAACAAATTCAAGTTTTTGAAAATTTTATCTTGATTTAATTTAGTGTTCATTAAATGATGAAGTGCATATTTAATAAGCCAAACCAAGCATATAGAGAAGTAAGGAAAAATACCTTTCGGGCAAAACCCCTATTTCATCACTGTATCAGAATTGACAGACACTATACGACTTTTAGACTAATTAGCTCACTAAGTATAATGCTCAATTCTTCAAGTTTTCTAAAGATATGTTATAAGATCATGTGATGGTTGCCTACAGTACACCAGTGGCTAACAATATACTAAAATTTACAGAAATATTTTGTGACCAAGAGGATAGACTTGTTTGGAAGCCTAGTACTGATGGTAATTTCTCTATTACCACAACATGGAACTTATGTCGAGATAGAGGAGTAACCTTATTGAGCATTCATTTCATATGGAATCCAAAATTTCCTATCAAAATCTCTATTTTCATGTGGAAACTTCTAAATAATCTCCTGCCAACAGATGAAAATATAAAGTCTTTAGGCATCAAAGGACCATCGAAATGTCATTGCTGTGAAAATCCAAAAGAGGAGATTGTAGATCACCTATTTGAAGAAGGAAGCTTAGCCTCTACGGATTGGCACTAAATGTCTCAGTATTATGGGGTTTGGAGATCTGCAGGAAGTGGTTTCAGAAATCAGGTCATTAAATTGTGGCTTTATGGGGAAAAACAAGATTTCTTCATCAACAAAGTGGATCCATAAATTATATGTTAGTGTTTATGGATTGAAAGGAACAAATGCAGGTACGAGGATATTTAAAATAAAGTTAGTACAGTTCTTCATCATATTAGGTACGAGTTATCATCCTTTTCTCAGATTTAGTTCTCTCTTAGAAAATAAAGACAAATAAAGTGGTTGCACCCCTGTACTGGAGTTTTAAAACTCAATGTAGATGGAAGCTTTATTGGGAATCCAGGGAAATGGGAAGGGGGAGGAGTTCTAAGAAATCAATCTGGCAATTTAATATGGGCTTTTCATAAAGAATATGGATCTGTGACCAATATTGAGGCAGAAGCAAAGGCCGTGCATAAAGGAGAGCTATATGAGGATTTCAGGGACTATAGCCTAGTTATTAAAAGCGATTCAATGATCCTAGTTGATATTTTGAATAATAAAGTTAAATTCCCTTGGAAAATAAGATGGTTAGTTCAAGGCATTAGATTATTGATCCAGATATTGCCTTGTAACATCATTCATACTCTTAGAGTAGGTAACAAAGTGTCAGATTTCTCAGAAAACATAGGTAGTAGAGAAGGAAGAAGTGAATTCTCAACCAATATATCTGAATTTCCAAAGGACCTGAAAGGATTTCTCATCCTGGAGAAGTGGGTTATGCCAAATTTTGTGGATGATTAGAAGTCAATGGTGCAAGGGTTCTTCTAAAGGAGTTCCTAAGCTAATTTTAATATGTTCTTCTCCAGTTCTTGTTGTAAGGGCTTTGTTCTGTAAAGAGCCTCATTTATATATGCTTTCTAAGTTCTTCCCCAACTATGCTACTCTTGTAATCCACCCAGAAGAGGCATTTTCTTCTACCGGATGAAATAAAACTGCAATTTCTAGAAAAAAAGCCTCCATCTTTAATAATAGAGCCTCGACTCCACAAATAATCCATAGAGATGATAGCTACAAGGATTTTTGAACAAGGATGTGTTATTCTTGATTTGTTAAAGTGATTTCTAAATTTTCAAGGGGTTGGATGAAAATTTGTAGATTTTGGTCACTTTCTGGGTATTCCTTAATCTCTCGGCTATTCACGGAACGTGAGAAGCAGATGAATAATCATCGACTTTCGAAAGAATTTCTTGGGAATCCTACAAGATACATTCATTCTTTTTTCTCTGACAGATAGTCAGAACTTCATCTGGGTTTGAATCCTATTGAGAGGTCCACAGTTCTTTGAAACGCTAATCCTGCACCTCTATTTATAAGGAAGTTTGTTAAAAAAGGATAAGCATTAGATATTTGGATCAGATTTGTTTAAAAAATAAAACTCGTGTGCTCGTTCGAATGAATAGGTACCTCTTTTGAATTGCGTACCCTTTTTCATTCGAATAGGTTTCTAACGTAAATTAAAACGACATTCCAGTTCTTAACCAAAAAGCTTCTCTTCGGACCTCATTCGAACGTGGGAAACTCTTTCTAACGATGTACCAAATCTCATTTCAATGACTTTCGACGAAACTTTGAACGATATTCTAGAACTGACCAAAAGACATTATTCTAGATTTCATTTGAATGATGGAATCTCATTCTGATGACAATGTGTAACTCGCTCGAATAATCTATCAAACTCGTGCTAAAAAGCCGTCAAAAGTTTCAAAAAACGTTTAAATAACATTTTAAAATATTTTAAAAAAACTTTAATGCAAACTCTAATTTTAAAAATTCCCTGGATAAAAGACTTTAACAAACCACTTCATACCACTTTCGAATGATGTTAAGACGAATTATCTTCAATCTTGCAAATGTCATGAAGGTGCAGTGGGGTGTAGCGGGATATGCCAAATAAAAACTAAATTGAGCAATTATAAAACTTTCTCTTATAAATCTCTATCTTTGGCTATTCTGTTACAAAACACAAATCGAAGCCAAATTGACCCCTAAGACTAATACAACTAATTTATCATGTTTATCTTATATCCCCAAGACTAATACAACTAATTTTTCATGTTTATCCTATCCAAATCATGAAAAGAAAATGCATAAATGCATATGTCTTCAACTGAAAAGTCTTCATCTTATGTGGCCCATGAAATCATCATCAAAGTAGAAGAGGAAAAGAAAATATTGTAACGCCTATGAGTTTAAAAAATAAATAACACTCGTCCTCAATTTGTTCTACCCCTTTTTATCCGTAACAGAAAAAGGATTATAATATAAATATGAATATTAAACTGCACATGAAGAAGAAAATATATCATCACAAACATAATAAATAAAGAACATGAATGATAATCTATAAGGCGTAATGTGTTTCTCCCCTTATCATGCAACTATTTTTGAAGTTTTTCCATTTTTCAAGCATAACAAGTATAAGTATAAAAATATATATAGGTACAAAAACATATAGTCACCATGGAATAAAACTAAAATATCCGAACCATGGAAATGAAATGTAATTATGTGAACATTTTCCGTAGGCAAATCAACATAAACATTCATAACATAGGTAATGAAGTCATGAGATACATCTAAAGACTGAACTCAATTTCCACCTTAGGTGTAAAAAGTTGAACTCAAATGAAATTGAATCGACTATGCAATACGCCATGAATTTTATTTGTTCTCAAAACAAGAACTATAAACTAATTAATGTTTTTTAAGAGAGTTCATTGTACAAACCCATTGATCTTTAACTTTAAAACTATCTCAAAATCTCACATATATAATAATTTAATCTCAATTATTTTGAAGAAATCATAATTCTTATATATAGCAAAGCATTAATGAATATAAAATAAATGGCCTCGTCACTTTTGTTTTTATGTGCCGTTAATCTTTTTAGGCCCTTTTTGCAAACACTACAACAAAAAAACCATTTATGTCAGTTTAAAAAGTGACGTTATGTCAGACAAATGTAAACTGTTATAAATGATATTTATTTATGTCAATTTGACTTTAAAGGTATATTTTTATTTCAATTTCGGTAAAATTGAGATTAAAAAACAAATCATTTATCTCATTTTTATATATAAATGGCATAAATATAATGTTACTAATTTTAGCCTTCAAGTTAAAACTGAGTTAAATGAAAAAAGGAGCGGGTTTTTTTTCACACTCCCGTTCCAAAATTTGTTCCTCAAAATTTTGCGGGTCTCGATTAGAACTCTCATTCTACAACTCTCTTTCTCGGTCGCACGTCTCTCTCTCTCTTACCTCTCTCTCTCGCACGCCTCTTTCTCTCGGTCGCAGGCCTCTCTCTCGGCCGCACCTCCTGCGCCGGCCAGGCTCCATCATGTAGGTATAAATATCTCTCGATTTACTTGCTTCAATTTTTGTATATGTGTTTGTGTGTATGCGATTTATGTATATGCTATTTGTTCTTGATTTTATGTATGCGATTTGTGTATGTGTGTTTGTGTGTTCTTGATTTGTTTATACAGGATTTGTTTTTATTTGTTTATACGGGATTTGTTCTTGATTTGTGTGCGGAATTTGTGCAGGGGCATCCCCATTAAGTCCCGAGTGTGTGCGGGAGCACCCACATAATTTTTGGGATTGTTTTTATATATATAGTGTTCTTTTGAAATTATATGGGCCTTGGTGTAATTTTCCGAAATAAAATGCAGCTGAAAAATGCAGTTAGATAACTCAGGAGTGACCTCTGTAATTAATTTAAAATCTTTTAGAAAAACCCACTTAGTTATACAGCTCCTTGCGATATTTGGGCTCTTCTCATTTTAAAGAGCAAAAACCCTAACATTTAAAAACCCAATTTAGCAGCCTATGTTCACACCACACCACTGCTAAATTATGTGTTTCTTTTTGTGGTTTATCAAATACAAATTTCAAGTTTTGATGTCTTGATTAGTTATTTGGCTCTTTCTTTAATGGAAGTGGCAGTAATTTGAATGGTTGTTGTCATGTCGTAGTTTGATTAGATTTGTAAAACAAACATTTACATTCGAAAATTATCCTTTAAAATAATTTCTGTTAAAAATTTCCTTTACATCCCTTAGTTTGATTAGATTTGTTGGTGATTAGGTGCACATTCTTATTTTTGTTTGGGTATTGTTAAAATTAGTGGGGTGTTGTTAATATTAATTGGTTATTATTTTGCATTTCCAAATTTAGTTGGATGTTGTTATTTAGGGTTTGAAGTTGATTTGGTATTGTTCATTTAAATTAAGTATTATTATTTGGTACCAATTTTTTTTTTATTTGGAGTTGTTGATGTTATGTATTATGATAGTATAATGGAAATTTATACCAAATATAACCCTTAGAATTTCATTGAGATCAAATGAGAAAAAAATGTTTATGTTGATTTTGTATTTTTGGCACTTAATGCATGATATTTAACAATCATGTGGGTTTCATACATAGTTGTAATCACCCGAACACTGATAATCCGAAAGTACATTTTTTTAGCATTGTTGTCATGTTTAAGGAGAGAGGAGTTAACTAATCACCTATGTTTAATATGTATGTTAATATTTTATTGATAATCGTGTACCAGTTAACTTTTACCCCCTTGATTACTAATGATAATCATATCATCCATTAAAGGAGCTCTGTTTTGTAGTATCTTCAAAAATTACATCGCTATATCTATTTCTGTATGATGTTTTTGGGCAACTGACAAAGGAAATTGTGTAGAGTATATTAAAGTTGTTGGTTAAGCCGTATTCTTAGTTTTAGAAAGCACAATTCCATATATTTGTGGGCACGGAATTGCTATTGCAATGAAGTGAATGGTACCATATATTGAAATTCTAAGTAAGGTAATTCACATTGGGGAACCGGTAATTTCTACGAATGATGAAGTGAGAGAGCACTGAAAATAGCAATGATTTGTAACTCATTAACACTAACGGATCAATATTATAAATTCGCAATATTTTTATTATTATGTTGTCCCTTGTAAGAATTTTAGAGCCCTTGTTTACTTTTATAGATGTTAAAAGATGCTCAATACCTAATTCCAATAAAATATAACACATCTTATTAAAATCCAGTTATGGTTCTTGTACATGAAATTTTGAACCCCAATTACACTGTCATTCGACATTTGCTCACTATTGTTTTTACGTAGCAACGCGTATACAAACATTTAGATAAAAGATGTATTGGAAAAAGGAATAATGTACAAAAGCCTATTGATGACAAGGTGATAATAACCATGTAGAAAGTTAAAATAAGATTCAAACATCATGTTTTTATAGTATCCCCATTAAACTCAGATATTCATTGGATACCAGAAGATTTCCATTACTCCATGAATGTGTTCATGACTCACAATTATATTGCCGACCCATTTATTGAATGTTTAACATGTGGCATTTCTTGTGTACAAGTATTAGTTATTTACAAACACTTCGATATCTCTTAATAAGATATAACAAGGGTTGCTTTAATCAATTTGCTTTCATTCATGTTTGAGTAAAACATTCTCAGTTTTCTCAAGAAAATACTGATGATATATTTAAAAACTTGAAATTTATGATAGATTCATAAAAGTGGGTTCTTTTCATTATATTTATTTGTTCATTATATAGTGTATTGCCATATAGAATTAGTTTTACATTTGAATTTATCACTTTGATGTGTTTGTTTCTTTCTTATTTTTCTTGTATGTATATCTTCTCATTGGCAACCTTAATAGAGCAATGATCCTTGATGAACTATTGTAATAATTCACTTGGACGTTTAATAGGTAATAACTCATCTAAGTCTATTTTGAATACTTTCTTAACAGTTATTTAGCATAGTAGCCAAGAACTCTTACCCTTAGAGGACACTTTTGAACACAGTCCCTGGGAAGAAATGACCACGACTCAAACCTTCATCGCTTTTTATTTCTCGTTGATTCACTTCAACAACCCATTGGTAGGATCGGCAGTATCATATTATAGGTGTTTAGGTATAATAATTTCAGGTGACTCACTACAGTTGTGTTCTTGTCCGTATGAATAGAAGGAAATTTTTTGTACCATAGGGTGCGTTACGATATGTTTAAGTTTGGTTTTGAAACTTCAGGTGACTCGCTATAGTTTTGAAGATTGGTTTTTGTATATATATCATATACTCGCTAATGCCTCACTTGTGTGCTTTCATTAATTTTGCACATTGCTTCATATTTTCTTGTCCCATGCTTATACTATGTGCTTTCATTATATTATAGGTATATAATCGCTAATGGTTGTTGCTTGTATGTATAATATGTGTAACATCATAGTATAATTTAGATAATAATTTTGTGAATTGAAGTTCTTCAATGATTGGAATTGGTTTGGGTTGTATAGTGTTTGTGTGTTGTGTTAGTGTTCTTGAGTTGGTTATTTATAATTGATTAAGTCTTATGACTGTTAGGTGTTGGTGTATTTGGTAGTTGTTGTGATAGTTTTAGAGGGATATTATGTTTTCTACGATAGTTTCTAATGTTGTGAATGTATTATGTTGTATGATATTACGTTATGTTTAAGAATTACATATCTTTTATTGCTTATATCTCGCTCATGGTGGTTTACATACTTAGGCCAAAATGGACAGGTCTTGGATGAGTAAGGATAGATTATCAAAAAAATACATAGAAGGTGTTGATAATTATCTTGGGGTTGATCAAAATGCCTCCATGGATGAGAACTTCATACGATGCCCTTGTAATCAATGTGAGAATAAATTAAAAATGGGTGTTAAAGAAATCAGACAACATTTGTATAGTTCGGGTATCGATCCGAATTATATTGTATGGAAATGGGACAGAGAGGAGGATCATCATAAAACAATGTCGGATGTTAATATGGGTGATTCTGTCTGGGACGATCATAATATGGATACCATGGAGGATGTTGAAGAGTTGATTGTGATGGTGGAGGATATAAAAGAAGACTTCATAGGAAATGCATAAATTTTTCAGAAGTTGCTTGTAGATGCGGAGAAGCCATTGTATGAAAGATGTAAAAATTATACCAAGTTATCCGCTATCGTCAAGCTATTCAATCTTAAAGCAAAGAGTGGGACGTCCGATAAATGCTTTTCAAATAAGCTGTCAATCATTGCCGACATGCTTTTAGATGATAATGTATTGCCTTTTTCCAATAATGAGGCAAAACGTTTCTTATTGGTATTTGGAATGGACTTTCAGAAGATACACGCATGTCCTAATGACTGTACACTCTATAGAGAAGAGTATAAAGAAGCTGTTGAATGCCCCACTTGTGGAACATCTAGGTTTAAACAGAAGAAGAATTTGAAAGAACAAAAAAGGGATGAGGGGAAACGAGGTGTTCCCACGAAAGTGTTATGGTACTTTTCACCCATTCTGAGATTTAAAAGGTGGTTTCAATCTACAGATTGCTAAGTCTCTGACATGGCATGCAGATGGTAGAATTGTTGATGGTTTGTTGCGTCACCCAACTGACTCACCAACTTGGAAATTAGTTGATGAAAAGTGGCCTAATTTTGCAGCAGAACCAAGAAATCTTCGGTTAGCACTATCAGCGAACGAAATTAATCCTTATAGTTTACATAGTAATAGGTACAGTTGTTGGCCGGTTGTTAAACACTTGTAACTTTGAACCAGAATTTTGTATGAAGAGAAATTTTACAATGTTGACTATGTTGATATCGGGTCCAAAACAACCGGGAAAAAATATAGATGTCTATTTGGATCTGTTAATAGAAGATCTTAATACCTTATGGCATGAAGTAGTTAAAGCATATGACGTTTTTCAACATTAATCTTTTACTTTACGGGCAATACTGTTGTGGACAATTAATGATTTCCCAACATATGGATATTTGTTTGGAAGTGTTGTTCAGGGCTATAATGCTTGTCCAATATGTAATGAAAAAACATATTCCACCAGATTACAACACTGTGGCAAGTGCGTTTATATGGGACATTGGAGATACCTTCCACAAAATCATCTATTTTGAAGCCAGAAAAAGGCTTTTTTAATGGTGAGAATGAGTTCCAAGCCTCCCCTGAACCTTTAAGCGGTGAACAAATATAGATAAAAGTTGGGAGACTTACGGTTACATGGGGAAAGAAGGTAAAAAAAGCAAGGGCGGTTAATTTGAAGAAATCATCAAAGCGTAAGATATCGAGGAGGGTAGTTAATGGGGTTGAAAAAGGCGGTCCTAGTTCCCTGGTTGACATGGTCTTAGTGGGTGTTGGTTAAAACTGGTTTTCATTGTGGTTGAACCAGGTTGGATTTGAGAGGGTCGGGTGGTTAACGAGTATGGGGTAGGTGGTGTTGGTTCGGGTTAGTTAAGTTGGGTCAGATGTTGGGTACAATCGTTATATTTTAGATATTTTTGTTAATCATCATGAGTTATTTAATTGTATTAGTACTCTAGTTAAGAGCCAAGACATAAAGTCCTCCCCTTGTAATTTTTCATTCACTGATTAATAAAAACTCGTTTGCTTTGTACATTCCTTGTATTAATTGTCAAATCCTTTTTACCTATTTTCATTAAAATGGTATAAGATATAAGTTAGCTCTTAGTGTGTGTGTGTGTGGTATTGAACACTAAGTGAGGCCATGGAAAAAACACGAGTTGTGTCCGAGATGGAGAAAAAGTATGATCAAGTCATCGAGAAGTTGGATCTCCACAAGCAACAAGTCTCGTTGATCATGGAGATCCTTTTAAGGGTCGAAGTCCGTGGCTCCAACCCCACGGGCTTCTAACAAAAGTCATCACATGTCACCATTACCACCACCCCAACTGCCTGTCATAAATCGCAGCAGCCCTGTTCCCCAATCGTGGTCGCCACCTCATTTGTACCTTAGGAAGGAAACTCTATTGTTCTTCTTGACCCAACCAACTATTTGGACTTCCTTTTTGAAGTCATCTTTAGTGGTAATAGGATTGTTGATTTGTTTATGATCTTGTAAGAGATCTTCCTTTTTCTTTTTTGATTTTTCTAGTCTTACATCCAAACTTTTTAAGAAAATTATTAACTCCTCTAAATTGGGAGTTTCTTCTATTGTTTTTCTTTCACTATCCAAGTGTGATAGGCAGTCATAAAAGATTTCCTTCCCTTTATTGGCAATTCAGTAACTTCATGGGGCAAATCTAGAATTTCTACAATTTTGGTGTCCTCATACTCAATATCTAATGTATTTATTTTGTCTATATGTTGTTGAAAAATATATTTAGGAATACCATTGTTTCCCTCTAAGCTATTGTGATTGTGATTTAGCACAGACCCTGAGATAGTTTCATTCTTGGTAGTGGCTTGAGTATCCATTTGAAAAATTCTTGGGCTGTGTTCTTGATGAATTGTTTTATTTCTCAGTATTTACTTGGTTTCCCATAATGGTGACCACACCTTCCTAGTGATTTGTGACTATCAAGATCTTCATTGTGTGGTTGATCCCTCTACACTAGTTGCCAATTTGCAGGATAGTTTGTAGGCTGTTCTAATTTCTTCGTGGTTGAGTTTTCTTGAGTTAAGATTTTATTGTGGAGAAGACATTTTTCTTCTTTATAACCTAGTTTATATAAGTTTACACAATATGATGGGATATTTTCGTATTCTATTGCTTGTCAAAAACCATATTCTTCACAGCCAAGTCATACCCAGTCAGGTCTCTGTGCTAATAAGTCCAATTCCACGCATATCCTAGCTATACTTGGCCTATTCATTGAGACTGTTGATTCATCAAGTTTAAGAGGTTTGCCAACCACCCGGGATATCGAATATAGGAATTCTTTTGCAAATAAGCGAATTGGTACGCTTGGGTGATTAACCTCCCTTTAATAAATCCTGACTGTTGCAGGGAAATCAACATAGGGAGGTATTTTAAAATTCTTTCATTTTAGACCCTTGAGAAGATTTTATTAAATAAGTTTTGCATACTTATTGGTCTAAATTCTGAAAAGTAGATGTATTTTCATTCTTAGGAATTAGACCCAATAAAGTTATAGTAGTGACTTCGGGAAGAATCATACCAGAAAAGAATCCCAGAACTGCTTGATATATGTCCTCTTGAATCAAATCCCAAAATAATTGGTAGAAAAAACCATCAAAGCCATCTATCCCTGGGCTACTAGTAGCACTTAGGCTTTTAACAGCATTGGCAACTTCATCTCTATCTGGCAATTTAGTAAGGAATTCATTCATCTCATCTGTGACTTGCTGAGGAACTTTGTTTAGGAATTGGTCTTCATTCTGAATATAGACCTCTTCAATAGTCTTAAATTGTTGTTGAACGTACTCAATAGCTTCAGATTGGATATCTTCTTTAGTGATAGCCCAAGAACCATCCATTTTTCATATCTTTTGAATATTCAATTTCCTTTGTCTTCTCTTTGCAACCCTATGAAAAAAAGATTTTTTATCTCCATCTTTTGCCTAAGTATCCTTGGCCTTTTGTGACCATATCTATGCCTCATCTCTCAGGTTCTGCATATATATAGATGAGCATTGTTGGACTTTCACCCTTAATTCCTCGGATGAATCATTCTCATACTGACATTCAGCCAATAACAAATTGTCTTACGCCTGTCTAGCTTCCTGCATTATATCACCATACTTTTGTTTTCTCCATACACTAAGCCTCTTCCTTAATTCCTTCAATTTACTAGATATCGGCACAATGGGAATAGGACATTAAACTTCATTCCGTACCAGTTTTAATATATGCTTGCATTCATCTTCCTCTGCCGAGAATTTGTAGAATCTAAATATCTTATGCCCTCTAAATACATCATCTGAACCGGATAGTAATAGAGGAGCGTGATCAGACATAAGCATACTCAAGTGTTGAACCTTCCATTGGATTCTCGAGTCATTAAAACACTGATTAGCATGAATTCTATCCGATCTACACCATATACTCTGATCAGGACTTCTTTTGTTATGGCAGGTCAACCTTGATCCAGAAAATTCAATAGCAATTAGCCCACTACCTTCTATAAATTCTATAAATTCATACATGGATCCCATATTAACTTCATTCCCCCTTGCTTTCTCATTTACATCAGAGACAATATTGAAATCTCCTTCTATGCACCATGGGTTAGATGTGCATTGATTAGAGAATTGACTCCATAGATTTATTCTAAGATACCTCCAGCAACTGTCACATATAAATGAGCATTGAATCCCTGCATCTATACCTAGGAGTTTGACACTAAGAGTTTCTATATATATTTAATTGGGTGTGAAATTTAGTAGTGACATTTTCGTGTTTTACTTGGGTCATTTTTGTTAGATATAAAAATTGTATTATGTCGTGTCCATATCCATAAAAACCTTTATCGGGTGCGAAGCAAGTAGAACCTCTCTGATGAATCCCATAAAATGTCAATTCCCTTTACCATTGCGGCCAGAGTACCCTTTGCCATATATATATATATATATATATATATATATATATAGAGAGAGAGAGAGAGAGAGAGAGGCAGGCTCCTGTGCACACTAACTTTGCACATTACCTTTTAAAAGTGGTAAAAACTTAGTGCTGGCGCACACCAATTTTTTTATGTGATATTTTAACATTTCAACGGACTCACATAAAAAAAATTAGCTCAAAAAAACTTTTTTTGCTATTTTTAAAAAATCGGTCAAACTTTCGCTATTTTTAAAGGGCTTAAAAACTGCGAAAGTTTGACCGATTTTTTAAAAATAGGAAAAAAAGTTTTTTTGAGTTGATTTTTTTTATATGGGTTCCTTGAAATGTTTAAATATCACACAAAAAAAGTCAACTCAAAATTTTTTTTTTTACCACTTTTAAAAGGTAATGTGCAAAGTTAGTGTGCACAGGAGCCTGCCTATATATATATATATATATATATATATATATATATATATCCTACTTATATATATACATGTATATATCCTTCTTATATATATACCTGCTTATATACCTATATATAATGTATATAGGTATATAAGCATGTATATATATACAGGTTGCAAGTATATATATAAGTAGGTATATATATACAGGTTGCAAGGTATATATATATACACACATACCTTACACATGCTTACGCCTGCTTATATATATATATATATATAAGATTTTGTGCTAAATCATTATCCTTGTATCTCATTTTAACTAACAAGACCTTTAGATTGGGAAAACACATGGAAGTTGGAGGGAAGTCAAGAACCAAATCCGAACATAGTTTCAAGACCACTAAGGAATTGCAAGAAAGCAAAATTTGAGGAAATTCATAAGCATCCCACTATATATACTTGCTTATACATATATAGGTATATATACTTGCTTAAACCTGCTTAAATACATATATATAAGAATTCGGATTGCTAATGTTCTGTCCGACCGAGGTAGTGAAATGGTTCTACACGCCTTGCTATATATATAGCAGCCCTATAAATTTTGTTGGTGTATTTTATATTTTTTAAACAGGGTGAATAGTCCTGTATATAGAGGAAACTCTGCCCAATTTTTTTTGAAGTTTTTATAAATGTTTGTGTTGTATAAAAAATCTTCTCGACTTGTACTGTTTTATTATTTGTATGGTAATAATGTTTTCTGTTAACTAGTGCCCAATCACTACAAGAAAAAACATCATTTATGTCGGTTTAAAAATGAACGTTATGTTAGATAAATGTAAATTGACATAAATAATATTTATTTATGTCAATTTGACTTTTAAAGTAAATTTTTATTTCAATTTAAGTAAAATTGATATAAAAAACAAATTATTTATCTCATATTTATATATAGATGACATAAATATACTTTAATTATTTCAACCTTCTGAGTAAAAACTGGGATAAATGAAAAAAAAGAGGCGGGGATATTTTTTTTCATTCCCGCTCCAAAAGTTTACTTACTCAAACCCTTCCTCAAACCCACGACCCCCTGTTCTGCTCCGTCCGTCAAACCCTTCCTCAAACCCTCCCTCTCCCTCTCTCGCTCGCACGACCACCCTCTCTCTCTCTGCTCGCTACGTCCCTCTCTCTCTCTCTCGCTTGCTGCGTCCCTCTCTCTCTCTGCTCGCACGACCCTCTCTCTCTCTGGCTCGCTGCGTCCAGCTCGCACGGCCCTCTCTCTCTCTGGCTCGCTGCATCCCTCTCTCTCTCTGGCTCGCATGTACATCCCTCTCACTTCACCTCCGACCCTCTCACATCTCATCACCTCCGGCGCCGGCATCAATTAGGTACAAAAAGCCCTAATATGGATTTTCAAGGGTTTGTGTATATATATGGATTCGATTTATGTATATGTGTTGTGTATATGCGATTTGTTCTTGATATGTATGTGTGTGATTTGTGTATATGCCATTTGTTCTTGATTTGTGTATATGCCATTTGTTCTTGATTTGTGTATATAAGTTTGTAATTTTTGTTTGAAAACCTAATCGATTTCTATTCCTTTTTATTTTGCGTCTTTTATCAGACTCGCAGTTGGGACGCCTTCCCTCTTCTCCTGTTTTCTACCCCGGCCCAGTCTGCACATAGAGAATTTGGGTACGTTGCTTTACCAACTATTTTTACATTAGTAAATAGTTATGTTTGTGCCAAGCATTGTTCAGGCCTTTATTTGTTTAGATTTATTACAACTATTAGCACTAATACTCTTTAAAGAATTGTGTCTATTATAAATTCAGTTTATATATTGTCATTTAAAAAAAAAATACACATTAAAGAAATAGTTGAGTGACATTAGTTTCAAGCGTAATTTTATTTTATTTTCAGTTTACATGTTCAATGTTTAATAATTTTGGTTAATGACTTGTTGCAAAAAAAAGTAGGGTCATTCGAAGAATAGTCCCTCGACAATTTTATAATTAATATATAGTCCAAACTTTTTTATTTTGTTCCAAAAGATCCCTCGCTACATAAAATAGTTACAAACTTTTTTTTTATCTTATCCTAAACTTTATGAAATAATTATCAAAAAAAGTAAACAGGGGAGTTTTTGCAAAATTAAAAAAATAAGGTGGACTAAATGTAAAATATACTTAGCTCCTAGCAATTAAACATTAATTGTCCCGGTTGACTTAAAATATTTAAGTTAAATGTAAAATATCTAGTTTTTGACGTAATGCAAAATGTTATGCTTAATGTATAATTTTTAGATGTTTAGAAATGTAGGGTCAATTCATTTAGTGCTTTGTAGTTGAATTTTGGTTAAGATTTTTACCATATTCATTGATGGTCACTATAGATTTATATATTTTTACCTTACGCATCACAAGTTTGAAGCCTTTGATTACACATAAGGTAGAATGGTAGGTCAATAAAACTCAAAAAGATTGCATTCACATGTTCAAGCATGGAATTGTAGCTCAGTTGCCAATTAAGGCTATCGTGAACCTTCTTCTAGTTGAGCCATTTGTTACTTGAACACATGAGCCCCCCAATTTTTTTATGATAAATTATCTTTATCTTTGTTCATTGAATTCTAAGTTACCAATTCACAACTTATGTTTGAATTTGAACGTCCAAATTCTCATGAATTAGAAGGAACCGAGATACTAAATACACTGTCTCAAACCGAGAGTGGTAATTTGAAAGTTAATATTTTTAATGAATACTATTATTAATGTAATCATTGGTCAAAATTTAAACTATCTATCTAATTTGGAATTTGGTACATTGATTTTGAACATACTTCTCTAAATATTAGACGTACTAGGAAGCAATTTGATATTCCTAAATTGAAAATGAAGGAGTGTATTGTTTTTTTTCCAGCACTTCCAAATTCTGAAAGCTAGTAACTGAATACAGAACCTAACAAGACCTTAGTTAAAAAAATCTCAGCTCCTCCACACGAGATGTAATGAATTTCTACAGACATATCTTTCTTTCTCCTTTTTAAAATTGTCAATTTTTATAGCCCAAAAGTGACAAGTGTGTTTTTAAAGTCATTGTTCTTTCTCATGTGTTCTGTGTTGCAATAAATACTGTCCCATGCTTATACTATGTGCTTTCATTAATTACTTCATTATATTATAGGTATATAATCGCTAATGGTTGTTGCTGTCATGTATAATATGTATAACAATTGTTGTTATACATATTATATATAACATTATAGTATAATATGTATAATAATTTTGTGAATTGAAGTTCTTCAATGTTTAAAATTGGTTTTGGTTGTATAGTGTTTGGGTGGTGTGTTAGTGTTCTTGAGTTGGTTAGTTATGGTTGATTGAGTCTTATTACTATTATGTGTTGGTGTCTTTGGTATTTTTTGTGATAGTTTTAGAGGGATATTATACTTTCTGCGATATTTTCTAATGGTGTGAATATATTATGTTGTATAATATTGCATTATTTTTAACAATTACATATCTTTTATTGCTTATATCTCACTCGTGGTGGTTTACATACTCAGGCCAGAATGGACAGGTCTTGGATGAGCAAGGACAGATTATCAAAAGAATACATAAAAGGTGTTGATAATTTTCTTAGGGTTGCTCAAAACGCCTCCTTGGATGAGAACTTCATACGATGCCCTTGTAATCAATGTGAAAATAGATTAAAAATGGGTGTTAAAGAAATCAGACAATATTTGTATAGTTCGGGTATCGATCCGAATTATACTGTATGGAAATGGCACGGAGAGGAGGATTATCATGAAACACTGCCGGATGTTAATATGGGTGATCCTATCTGTGACGATCTTAATATGGATACCATGGAGGATGTTGAAGAGTTGATTGACATGGTGGAGGCTATAAAAGAAGACTTCACAGGAAATGCAGAAATTTTTCAGAAGTTGCTTTTAGATGCGGAGAAGCCATTGTATGAAAGATGTAAAAAGTATACAAAGTTATCCGCTATCGTCAAGCTATTCAATCTTAAAGCGAAGAGTGGGATGTCCGATAAATGCTTTTCAAATATGCTGTCAATCATTGCCGACATGCTTCCGGATAATAATGTATTGCCTTCATCCAGTAATAAGGCAAAACGTTGCTTATCGGTATTCGGAATGGACTTTCAAAAGATACACGCATGCCCTAATGACTGTATACTCTATAGAAAAGAGTATAAAGAAGCTGTTGAATGCCCCACTTGTGGAACATCCAGGTTAAAACAGAAGAAGAATTTGAAAGAACAAAAAAGGGATGAGGGGAAACAAAGTGTTCCTGCGAAAGTGTTATGGTACTTTTCACCCATTCCGAGATTCAAAAGGTGGTTTCAATCTAAAGAGACCGCTAAGTCTCTGACATGGCATGCGGATGATAGAATTGTTGATGGTTTGTTGCGTCACCCAGCAGACTCACCAACTTGGAAATTAGTTGATGAAAAGTGGCCCCATTTTGCAGCAGAACCAAGAAATCTTCGATTAGCACTATCAACGGACGAAATTAATCATCATAGTTCCCTTAGTAGTAGGTACAGTTGTTGGCCGGTCATGTTGAACACATATAACTTTGAACCGGAATTGTGTATGAAAAGAAAGTTTACAATGTTGACTACGTTGATATCGGGTCCAAAACAACCGGGGGAAAATATAGATGTTTATTTGGCTCCGTTAATAGAAGATCTGAATACATTGTGGCATGAAGGAGTTAAAGCCTACGACGCCTTTCGACAAGAATCTTTTACTTTGAGGGCAATACTGTTGTGGACAATTAATGATTTTCCAGCGTATGGATATTTATCTGGAAGTGTTGTTCAAGGCTATAATGCTTGTCCAATATGTAGTGAAAAAACGTATTCCATCAGATTATAACACCGTGGCAAGTGCGTTTATATGGGACATAGGAGATACCTTCCACAAAACCATCCATTTCGAAGCCAGAAAAAGGCTTTTAACGGTGAGCAAGAGTTCCAAGCCTCCCCTGAACCTTTAAGCGGCGAACAAATATTGATAAAAGTTGGGAGACTTAAGGTTGCATGGGGAAAGAAGGCAAAAAAGGTGAGGGCGGTTAATTTGAAGAAATCATTAAAGCGTAATAGACCGAGGAGGGTAGGTAATGGGGTTGAAAAAGGCGGTCCTAGTAACAATAGGGTTGAAAATTTTTGGAAGAAGAAATCGATATTTTTTTAACTTCCTTATTGGAAGGAGTTGCCTATTCGACATAACTTAGATGTCATGCACATTGAAAAGAATGTCTGTGATAGTATCATTGGAACCTTGCTTAATATTCCAGGAAAAACGAAAGACGGGGTGAAGTGTCGACTCGACCTTGAAAAAATGGGCTTAAGAAGTGAGTTAGCACCGCAGGTTAATGAAAAAAGGACATACCTACCGCCAGCATGTTATACGTTATCGAGAGAGGAAAAAAAAATGTTCTGCCAAACTTTGCATGACCTTAAGGTCCCGAATGGGTACTCTTCTAATTTTAGAAGCCATGTCTCTATGGAAGATTTGAAATTGTATGGCTTGAAGTCTCATGATTGCCATATTCTAATGCAACAACTTCTTCCAATTGCAATTCGATCGGTGTTGCCAAAACATGTGAGATATGCGATTATGAGAGTATGTTTTTTCTTCAATGCCCTTTGTGCCAAAGTAGTGGACTTGCAAAAACTAAAAGAAATTCAGAATGAAATTGTGATCACATTGTGTTTGCTGGAAAAATACTTTCCACCATCCTTCTTTGACATTATGGTGCATTTAATGGTGCATCTTGTGAGGGAGGTCAAACTTTGCGATCTTGTTTTCTTTCGATGGATGTACCCAATTGAAAGGTTAGGTCAATTTACTTTACTATCATGTATTAATATAAGTAAATAAGTGTATCGATTTAGTTTTCTTTTTAATGTGTTAGGTACATGAAAGTATTAAAGGGTTATGTGAGAAATCGTAATCGCCCAGAAGGTTGTATTGCTCAATGTTACATAGCAGAAGAAGCTATTGAGTTTTGTTCCGAGTTCTTATCAGAATTAGATTCAATTGGAATTCCGGCGAGGAAGGATGATGATAAACCGATAGGAGGTTCAGATGTCGTTGAAGTTGATCGCATGTCCTTGGAGCAGGCACATCTTCATGTGTTACATAACACGAATGATGTTCAACCTTATATAGAGTATGGCTTTCCTAACTTCCCATTAATATGAAGTTAGTTCCTCACATACTTATCTCATATATTAATAACTAATGTTGCGTTACTCATTAATACCTTGTTAGGGAGCATGAACAGTGCTTGAAAGAAACCCATCCTCGAAAAGGGAAAAATAAGAAGTGGCTTGAAGAAGAGCACAACCGCACGTTTATCCATTGGTTAAGTAAAAGGGTATGTTTTAGGGACATGTTGACTTAACCACCACTTTAATTTTCATAAGACTTTACCCATTTTTTAGTTTTCTTTTAAACAATGCCACTGTTTTTTTATTTATTAGTTGCAAATCTTAGTGAAAAACAATTTCGAAGTCTAATACCAAGCACTGGAAAATAGTGGTAGAGTGTAAAGTAAAACTAAATAGTTGGTGAGGTCTAATATTAAAAACTAAAGTGGGAATAAAGACGAAATATCCCCTTACTTTAATATGTTTGAATTTTGTTTTGTAAGTAACTAAAATTCTTATATTAATAGGTTGCTCTCGAAGAAGAACTCCCAAACAACAATATCTCAGATGACTTAAAATGGATTGCTTGTGGACCTCGTCGAGACGTCATCAAAGTTCACGGATATGTCATTAACGGTGTTCGTTACCTAACAAAGGATCGCGATGATGCACGAGTAACCCAAAACAGTGGAGTGAGCCTAGTTGCTAAGACGTTGCAGATAGCTAGTGCAAAGGACAACAATCCTGTTCGTACCGATATGATTTTCTACGGTGTCATAAGGGAGATATGGATACTTGACTATTTTTCAATTCAGATTCCTTTATTCAAGTGTGATTGGGTTGACAACAAAAACGGAATTAACATAGACGAGCTTGGTTTTACATCCGTCGATCTTGATAGAGTTGGTCATAAATCCGATTCTTTCATCTTAGCTTCTCAAGCGAAACAAGTTTTCTATGTTCTGGACCAAATGAATCCTAAATATTCAATTGTATTGTCAATTCCTCAAAGGGATTACTATGATAAAGATGATGAAGATGATCTCAATGATGGATGTCTCGGGGATGATATTTGCACTACAGTTTTGCCAACTATTGAATCCTTCGACGTGGTTGAGGAATCTTCCGAAACTTATATGCGTGAGGATTGTGAGGGGACATGGATAGACAATACGCCAGCATAATTGTGTTAGAGGATGTTATGATGCTTAATGTTTGAATTGTTCTTTATTATTAGTTATAGGTTCTTAAAATGTAAGCTTGTTTGGTGAAGTTGTCCAACTTTTTAGTTTTTTGTGTGGAACCTACTACAGTTGATTGTTGGAAATTGAATTTATGGAATATGGGCTATGTGACATTTGTTCTAGGCTATGGATTATTATTTTCGGCTTAATATTTTGGCAATTGTGCTCTTGTACATTTTAATTAACATAGAATAAAATGGTGAATTTTAATTTGTGGTACATTTCAATAATTGTATTGTTTGAGTAGTTACGACTTGTATTGCTGAAATCTATATTATTGCTCTTTTTTGTGTTTCAACAGTTCGATTGCTTTAACTTGAAATGGAAGACATTGATCTCGAACTCGTGGAGAAACCTTCACAATATAGTAGTAAAGGCAGAGGTGCGGCGAAGCTAAAGCGATTGACTAAAATAAAGAGCAGTGAGGAACGGATAAGAGTTTTATATAGTGATCTTGGTCAACCAATAAGTACTAGCAAAAAAGAATTATCAAGTTATGGGGGTTTGATGGTGAAGTGCTTTGTGCCGATAACTTATCCAAGGGAGGCAATACAGGTATATATATATATATATATATATATATATATATATATATATATATATATATATATATATAGCTGTTATATATAGAAAATATTGTTTGATGCATTTTTGTTGTATCCATGGCTGAATTCAGATCACTCTTAAATTCTGTTCGTATTTGTTCCAATTTGTGATCCATTACATCTTATGTTTGGTGTATTTATGCAAACCCTGACTCTATCGCTTGCCATCAAGTTTCCTTCGTTTATGCAATCTTAACTTACTGCTCGGATACCAATTCTTGTCTATTACAATTGGGTTTAATTTAATCTCCTTTTATGCAACACTAGTTTGCTAACAGACTAAATTACCTAGCCAACTGGCCAATCAAAGCTAAGTAATCAACTCATAGCAGACTTCCAAACTATTACAGCTAAATTAACACTAGAAGATTTGTGTGGTACTTTTTGTCAAGCAATCCGAGTGTGTCGAAATCCAAAACCTAACATATTTACACTGATTTTAAGACATATTTACACTGATTTTATGTATTCAACATCTTTCTTTTTCAGATCAAATTTGATATTGATCCGAACAGCAAGAGGATGGTGTTATCCTCTATGGGTTGCAGTTGGAGAGCGTTCAAAACAAACCTCACGAGACTTTGGATTAGACCATTGAGACACCAACGCGAGCTTCTCAAACATCCTCCTCCAAAATACAAGAAATTCATTAGTCCAGATGTGTGGACTGAATTTGTTTGCAGCAGGCTAACCAAAGGATTTGAGGTATAATTGAAAAAATAGTAGAAGGTTTGTGTGGTACTTTTTGTTATTCTTTTCTAATTTTTTGCTTTGATTTATAAGATTGCAAGTGAGGCACAAAGGGAAAAGCGATTCAAGGTCATATACAATCATCGTATGAGCAAGAAGGGTTACGTCGGTCTTGCTGAAGATTTGGTATGTTTTAGTTTGAATATTTTCATTAGATTTGTGATGGTTTGAACCTGAACATTGAATTATTCTTTAATAATATGATTTTTTGTTTTACAATTGATACCAGAAAAAGAAGATGGGTTCGGAATATGAAGATGACAGGGCTTTCTTATGGTTGAAAGGCCGTGAAAAGAAAAATGGTGAATATGGAGATGATTCATTAAAAGAGGTGGCGGATAAAATGGTTAGTTTTTATAAATTACGACACGAGTTCCTTTATTTGGTGTTTTTTAGTGTATGATTTGTAATTTTGATAATATTTAGATGACATTCTGAATGATTGAATCTACTTCATTGTAGGCTGAATTGAAAAGACAAGTTAAAGATGGTAGTTTAATCACCGAAGGAAGTAATGATGTTCTTACTATGACATTGGGTACTCCCGAACACTCGGGCCGTGTTCGGGGGTTGGGATTCGGAGTTGTTCCCACAAGGTACTTCAATCTTCCAAAGCGTGGTTCCAAGAGACATATTACCGAGTTAGAATCTGAATTAAGAGAAGTGAAGAAAAGATTAAAAGATATGGAAGCCCAGTTGAAGTTAAGAAATGAGCCGGTTGCCGCAGCCCCAACAGCCGCACCCCGAGCTGAGAAAGTTGCTTCATATATGTGTGAAAGTGAAAATATAAAGCGTTCAACTTCGGGTGGAAAAATTGCAACACAATCACTTTCTTCAAAGGTATAATGAGACAGATAATTATACAAACACATACCATTAAGGTTTTGTGATTTTTGTTGTAATTGCAATTTGTTTTTGTGTTTCTTTGGCATAGTTCACAGATAGTGGTGTAACACATAGTGAAACGTTACTACCTCAATCAGTAGCTGCTGTGAAAAGTAAGAAACCTTCTTCGATAACTAGTGATAAAAGTACGAAACAAGTGTCTTCTTCAAAGGTAATGGGATCACATTTCTCGATGGTGATAACTTTGTAGTTTTACTTGGTTGGATTCAATAAATTGCTCAATTTTAACACATTGCTAAATTTTTATGTGATTATTTTTCGTAATTTAGGTTAGAGAATGTAGGTTGGCTATTGGAAATAAAACTAACATCGTTGCCGAGGGGATCGTATTCGATAGGAATGGACCGAACGAGAAAATTCATAATATAGCATTGGGAGAAAACAATGTTCGGGTTTCCATTTCTAAAGTTATTTCTTCTAGTGCCATCCTCCCGATACTTGTTCCAAGTGAAATGTATTTTGTGAAAGAGGCTATTGGGTCATATGTTGCTTGACCCAAAGAGTTAGTGTTGGGATTTGAGGTAAACCATTGGTTCTTATGTTTATCTATAAGTTTGTGTTTGTGCTATAAATGACATTGCTTTCTGACATTTCACATGATTCAATGCAGAATGAAATGGAAGTTAGGAAAAAAGCAGGCCATGAGAAAGAGAAGGATATCTTCGGTAAAGTAGATGTGATATAGTAAACAAGAATGTTGATTGCGATTTGATAACTGCCTTCACCCATAATTTATTTATAATGAAGACGAATCAAATAACGATTCCACTGGAGAAAGAGATGTTTGGAGAAGATAAGGGTCAATGCTATGTTTTTAAGAACGATTTGTTAGACTTTTGTGCATTGAAGCCTTTAGATGTATCGTGCATTGTTGCATACATGAGGTATAACTTGATTTAATCGTGTTATTTAAAATGCGTAGTGACTAATTTAGTTACTTACTTTTACAGGTTCTTGTATGATAAGTTTCAGTGCTCCCGAGAAGAGTTTCAATTCTTCAATCCCGAGTCTTTCAATGGTACAAAAAAATTTGGTTTAACTCGACTTATTGCAAAAAGGCTGGGGAATGCAAAAAAAAGTCAGACTTGTTTCATTCCTTACAATCTCGAAGATATGTAAGTAGTTAAATTAATTTTTTCCACACGAATAAACAAATCTTTATTATATTCTGGACTATATAATTATGACAAAATTCATTTTACAGGTTCCATTGGGTATTGATCGTCATTGATTTGTCCACAAGAACTATTTATTGGTTGGATTCATTGAATATGGTACCCAGTGACAAAGATAAGATGTATATCACTACGTGAGTATAATATAATTTTTGATTTTGTTTGACATGCATGATGAGTGAATTATTATTGAACATTACCTAATACACGTCTTTGAATTCTCCTTACATGTAGTGGGATTAACACATTGAACATCGATGGGAAAAGGCATAACGCATCGTGGAGTTGTATTAAGGTAAATTTATCATATAGTAGGTGTTATATAACATGTATCAACGTTATATATATATACCTTCAAAAGGCTCTGCGGGTCTAATGATAAGGGTGCTCAAGGGGGAACTCCTTTTTTATATATTTTTGCATTGGATATAGTAGCATCTGCCCCTCCTCCAGTGGGAGTCGCCCTCTAAAAGTCTTCTTATATATATATCAATACCGATTATATGATTATACCTGATATATATGATATATATCATATATATCATACCGATATATATAATACTGATATGATATATATGATATATATCAGGTATATGATTATATGATATATATCAGGTATATATATATCAGGTATATGATATATATATACCTGATATATATGATATATATCATAAATATCATACCGATATATATAATACTGATATGATATATATCAGGTGTATGATATATATATATATATATATATATATATATATATATATATATATATATACACATATATATAGGTATAGGTTTGATCGGTATCATAGCCCGGCCCGCTGCGACCCATGACAAAAGATCTCCCTTTGTTGCACCAGGAATCTTCGGCTCTTAACCTATAATGATAGGTAGGAGCAATGTTTTTCCTGTGCATCTACTTATAAGGATCCTCCCCTTACTTATAGAAAAGTTGAAGCGCGTTGCGTTAAATGTGCGTACATTGCGCTTTGTAGAGTATTCTAGAGTTGAGCTGAGCTTGAGAAGAATCGGTAGTTGTTAGACTAGCTCTGGCTTGAAAGCGTGAACCTAGATCTGGCTTAAAAATGGACACATATATTATCATGAATCGTTTTATTTCTCAGTATTTACTTGGTTTCCCATAATGGGGACCACACCTTCCTAGTGATTTGTGACTATCAAGATCTTCATTGTGTGGTTGATCCCTCTACACTAGTTGCCAATTTGCAGGATAGTTTGTAGGCTGTTCTAATTTCTTCGTGGTTGAGTTTTCTTGAGTTAAGATTTTATTGTGGAGAAGACATTTTTCTTCTTTATAACCTAGTTTATATAAGTTTACACAATAGGATGGGATATTTTCGTATTCTATTGCTTGTCAAAAACCATATTCTTCACAGCCAAGTCATACCCAGTCAGGTCTCTGTGCTAATAAGTCCAATTCCACGCATACCCTAGCTATACTTGGCCTATTCATTGAGACTGTTGATTCATCAAGTTTAAGAGGTTTGCCAACCACCCGGGATATCGAATATAGGGATTCTTTTGCAAATAAGCGAATTGGTACGCTTGGGTGATTAACCTCCCTTTAATAAATCCTGACTGTTGCAGGGAAATCAGCATAGGGAGGTATTTTAAAATTCTTTCATTTTAGACCCTTGAGAAGATTTTATTAAATAAGTTTTGCATACTTATTGGTCTAAATTCTGAATTCGGGAAGAATCATACCAGAAAATAATCCCAGAACTGCTTGATATATGTCTTCTTGAATCAAATCCCAAAATAATTGGTAGAAAAAACCATCAAAGCCATCTATCCCTGGGCTACTAGTAGCACTTAGGCTTTTAACAGCATTGGCAAGTATCATTTTAAAAAAAATTATCATAATTTCAAAAGTTTTGGGCGTCATGACTCCAACTCAAATGTCTTGGGCGTCATGACTCCAATTCTTGCATCGTCGCAAAACGACAGAAAATTTTCAAAGTAATTGCAAAACATAACAAATTCTGCTCCCCAACAAAATAATATACATCGATCCAACAAATAATATAAATCCATCAAACAAACATAAAGTTGAGCAATAAGAAAAATAAAACTAATTATAATCAGAACAAAGAAGTAAAAGAAATGACGTGTTCATAAGATCACTGAAAGAAAAACCGTAAATGACAAATAACTTTCGAGAAACGAATCCACTACTATCGTGACATGCTGAAAATACATAATTTCCTAAATAAAGAATATAAAAACATACATGTTTGGTCTATGTATTTTGTGCTAAAAGAAATCTTAATGTATTAAAACAAAAGAAAACGGAGAAGAAAAAATAATGAACGTGAATTTCAATGTATTTAAGAAACATTAATGTATTAATGTACTAAAGAAAAACTAATGAACAAAAAATTCAGCGTGTAATCGATCCCATCTGCATCTGTGCACCGATTCTTAGTTGCAAGTTTCAACATAACTTGAAAATGTCCAAGTACCAAAGATCAGAATTATAAACATAACCAAAAATCACGCTCAACAGCAATCCTCTGCCTCACCCTCTCCACTTCAGCTTCAGCTCCAGCTCCAATCTATTCAACTGATGATTTACAATATTAGCGTATAGCCTTTGAATGTAACGTTCTTCGTGATCTGCAAATAGAAATATAAACTTATAATAACACAAACATCAATGTATTTGTATTAAAGAAAAATTAATGAACTAAATAGGACGTAAATGAATTTGAACTAAATAGTAGGACCCCCCCAATCTTCATCTTCGCTGATTTCATCATATAATTTTCTATAATCAACGGCTCTTCATTCTCTTCGACCACTTAAAATTTCACCCTTGACTGACCATAAATTATTGGAACTGCTAGCTGATTCATTCCATTTATCTTCAAACCCATC